>JAYESA010000019.1:49794265-50394265 GCA_036927795.1 Iris macrosiphon | reverse complement strand
TGGCGGGAAATCATCTCCCTTCCTCCCGCCCCCCCCCTCTCTCTCTCTCATCACACCCATGAGCGGAGCTACCAACAAGCGGCGGGGACCGCTGACGTCTGCCGCCGGAAATCCCTCCAAGAAGTTCCAGCCGGCCGCCGCTCCGCCGACCGAGGAAGAGATGATGGACGAAGACGTCTTCCTGGAAGAAACCCTAATCAACTACCAGGAAGACGAGGAAGCCCTCATCCTCCTCCGCGACGAGGCCCTCTCATCCCGCCTCTCCAAATGGCGCCGCCCCGATCTCTCCCCTCCCCTTCTCTCCTCCTCCCAAAGCATCGGTAGAAGAAGATTTCCCCCATTATTATTTTTTTGTTCACCCCCCCCCCCCCCCCCCCCCCCCCCCCCCCCTTCTTTGTTTGTGGATATTTTTGTTGATTTTTCCCGTTGGCTCTGTAGTTTTTCAGCAGCTGGAGATCGACTATGTGATCGGCGACAGCCACAAGGAGCTGCTGCCGAATTCCTCCGGCCCAGCTGCCATCCTCAGAATATTCGGCGTCACGAAGGAAGGTTAGGGCAGTTTTTAACAGAGTCATTGTTTAGGGCTATGTTTTTTGGGGGTGTTGGTTTGAGAAATTGGTGGACTTGGGAATTTTTTTAGGTCACAGCGTGTGTTGTCTCGTTCACGGATTCGAGCCCTATTTCTACATCAGCTGCCTGGCCGGAATGGGACCTGATGACGTCTCCAGATTTCACCAAGTTCTTGAGGTGGTGGTTGTTGCTAATAAAAAAAATGTGATTTTTAGGGTTTTTAATATCCTATGCATCTAGGTATAACTGGCACATGGAACATTGGTGCAGTCCCTTGTTGCACACACGTATTGGACATAACACCACACTCCAAAAATACACTAGGACACACCAAGCGCAATGCCATCTCTGTACCGTGTGGAATTCATGTCCTGCAACATAGATATGTATCTTGTGTTTTAGTTAGCTAAATCCTAGTCCTTAAGAAACGATATAGTAGTTTGAACAGTCTGGCATTGCGAATAATATAAGGGAGAGTTTCATCGTTCAAGGACAATGGATCATTTTAAAGAATTAATTTACTAGGCAAAGTTAAATTTTGATAATTAGCTGTAATCATGAGTAGACCCCGACCTTTTCTAATTCACTCCGATTGTGTATTTTGTGATGTTTGTTTTAGGGGAGAATGAGAGAATCAAACAGAAACAGTAATGTGCCAAGGTTTGTTAGGAGGATTGAGATGGTGCAGAAGAAGAGCATCATGTACTACCAGCAACATCAGTCACAGGCTTTCCTTAAAATTGTTGTGGCATTGCCCACAATGGTTGCCAGCTGTCGTGGTAAGTAGAAGAAATGTAGGATGACTTTCTTTATCTCCAGAAATGGCAAGTTATTTTTGTTAGTAATTCGTTATAAGATATTAGCTTACTCTTACTTAATAATGGCAAGTTATTATAGTTAACTGATAACAGATAATTTGCATCATATGTACGGTTAAATCTGTTCTCTTCAATGTTACACTTGCTTGATAATTGCGATGCTTGTGGAGGCTTCCAAATTCACATAACAAGCAACCTGGAAGACAGTAAACTAACTTTGAGTAGCGCAAAAAATGTTTTCAAATATGCTAGCACATCTTACTATAAGGTTGTATTTCGACCACATATATAAACTCATGCAGCATAGTGCATACTCTATACATGAGCATTTATAAGTACAAATGTTGAGTAATTTTTTTATTTTTATTTTATAACAATTGGACAGTCCAGCTTAGAAGGGAATTCTCCTCTACTGATGACTTACATATCCAGCTGACCTTCAGCATTATACCTCTTCATGGAGGAGAGGTTGGAGCTGGTTCATGTTACCTTCCCAAAATTTCAAAACAGTTACAGTCAGAGCACTCTTTAGTTCCACATGACCTTCCCAGTATTTTGATTACCAGATTTTTACTGCTGGTGGTTCTACCGGAAGTGCATGTGGTTATAAATTCAGCATCCTACTCAAAACTTCTCTTTGCATTTCGGTATTTGTGGATGTGGCAGCTCCATATCCAAAATGCCAACTACTGCCTTAATGGATACACATTCTCATGGAATTCTTTCCTGCTCAATATTGAAACACTCATACCAAAGCAATTACCTCCTACTTTTACAGCCTACTATGGGGAAATATTTGGATCAATTCCCTTGGTGAACTGGTTCTATACTAAGTTTATGCATAGACTCGTGGCATGTTCGAATTTTGTTGTTTTCCTATTATTCATTATCTTCTGCTACCATGTTTGTTAGCTTCTAAACTATTATCTATCTGTTCTAAATATTTAACACCCTTATAGGCATTCTGGAAAAGGGTATACAGATTGAAGGCCTTGGTACGAAGAGTTTCCTTACATACGAAAGCAACGTTCTCTTTGCTCTACGTTTCATGATTGATTGTAACATTGTTGGAGGCAATTGGATCGAGGCTCCTGTGGGGAAGTTCAAGAAAACAAACAAGAGCATGTCTTACTGCCAACTCGAGTTGGATTGCTTGTATCCTCCTCAACCGAATAAAGACATTTGATAGTAAATTCAATCTCATGTTCCAATACGTGCCATCCGTTAGATGTGTTCATTCCTTAAATTCATTCTTAGGTATTCTGAATTGATCAGTCATGCTCCAGAAGGAGAGTACTCTAAAATGGCACCTTTTCGCATATTAAGTTTTGATATCGAGTGTGCTGGTCGTAAAGGACTTTTTCCCGAGCCTACTCATGATCCGGTTATTCAGGTTTTTTTTGACCTCCTGAAACTGAACAGGAAAATGCATATATAATAAGTTCTTGCTTGTCCTTTCTTTATCTCACATTATGTACTGACTTTTCATTTCCCCCCCTACAAACTAGATAGCCAACTTAGTCACACTACAAGGAGATGATCGTCCTTTTGTCCGCAATGTCATGACTCTTAAATCATGCTCTCCAATAGTTGGAGTTGATGTGATGTCATTTGACACAGAGAAAGAAGTTTTGCTGGCTTGGAGGGTAAGTAGTCATAATAGCACTTTTCAGATTCATTGAATAATTTTGTATCAGTTAGGGATTGATGGTGGTAATTAACTTTTTTGAATTAATATGTAATGTTTAATTTTTCAAGGGACCTATAGGTTAATATATACATGGGCAGATACTTTACAACTTATAACATTCAAACTTTGTAAGATTATTATATATAGGATAGTAGATTGTAGTTCCTTTGATACATATCCATGGCTGAGAGGGAGTGGGAACACCAAAAGATTCATGCTTCCACATCCGTAGGGCCAAATTGCAGCTCAGGTCCCGGCCATGTGCTTATGAAGACACCTATTTTGTGAAGCCTGTGCTTCCAATCGAATGTACCTCAGACTGTTGCATGCCCAAAATGCCTACTTACCATGCAGTGGAGAGGGCCATTTTAAACACTGTGTTAGGATGAATCTTTGACACATGGCTTTCATATACTATTGGGAACTAGATATGTATATACAATCTGCAAATTTGATTATACCTGCTGACTTATCGAAAATTAGTGTTTGCAAAATTTGAGAGAGAGTTGATTGGTTATCATAGATAGCAAAGCCTTCTCATTAGAGTGATGCTACCTGGGTGAGAGGACTTTGTCGCTGATGTTGAATACTTTGTTTTGGTCCTTGATAACTGAATTCTTTCCATTGCCATTGTTGATTCAAGAATCATGTGATAACTCAAGTTTTATGCTTCATTGTGTTAGTTAAAAATTTGCTCTCTTGTGCCTTCTTTTTGAGTTTACTGAGTATTATCAGTGATGCATATATTTTGGTAACTGATTTATCTTTAAGGATAAATTTCACTGATTGCAATATAATGATGCAGGATTTCATTCGTGAGATTGATCCTGATATTATAATTGGATATAATATTTGTAAATTTGATCTGCCGTATCTGATCGAGGTGATCTGCTTTATTTCTTTTATTTACGATTTTATACTGCAAATTGCAATAACCAACTGAGTTTGCTAAAATGATTTATCTGGTTATCTTGCAGAGAGCTGAAGCCCTTAAGATACCAGAGTTTCCCTTACTGGGTCGTGTTAGAAATATTCGGGTTCGTGTCCGCGATACAACATTCTCCTCAAGGTCATTTTCTGGATTGTGTAACTGCAACATAAATATACTCAAAGATATTAGTTGTCATGTTCATTTTTATATGGAAACCATCTCCTTTTTCTGCCCTACAGCTAATTTTACCTCCATTCAGTCTATTATATGCAGTTAAAAAAATACTGAAAGAAAATTACAATTTGGCTGTTTGTCTTCTACATGCATGCAGTTCATTGACACCAAACATTTTGGACGTTAGCATTGAGGCAGGTTCTAGCTTTAGATTATCCTTTCTACTAGAGCAATGATGAAAGAGCATAATAATTTGACTGCTTTAGTCCTCCAAATCATGCAATTCATTAGCATTGAGCATCTGGATGTTATAAACTTTGAGGCAGTTCTAGCTTTACTTTGTTTAAACCATCCTTTCTGAAAAGGAAAAAAAAAACTTTCTGCAATATTTTAAGTGACAATTTAATAACTATATACCATATCATGTATAATAGACTTGAAATGTTTTATCTGATTGTTAACTAGAATTGTTATGTTCACTGGATAAACAACAACAGCAGCAAAGTATTTTCCCCAGTTTTTGTGGTATCTTCACCTCTCTTAGGTCCATCTCCTCTGCCACTTTAGCAAAATAAATCCTTTTACAGATTACATCCATACTCTCTTATGTCTACACTCTACCCCTAGCTTTATCTGCACCTTAACTACAGTATCGATCCTACTAACCGGAGCATCTACTTGTATTTGTTGAGAGTATTAGTGGGTGTTTAGTCCCACATCTAGTCGAATAGTAGAGAGAGGGGTTAGCTCTCCTATATATATGTAGTCCCACCCATCAATAAAATTAAGCAAGTATTAAACCAAGTTCCTATTTGGTATCAGAGCCAAATCCCCCCACCCTTCTCCAAATCCTAACCCTAACCCTCTCACAGCCGCCCCTCCCTCTTTCCCCGCCGGCCCCAAAGACCTCATGGCCACGCGCCGCCGGCCTGCCCTGCCGCCAGCAGCCCCTGCCGGCCTGCCCTGCTGCCAGCAGCCCCCGCCGGTCCCGACGACTGCCTGGGTGCGTGCCGCAGCGCCGCCGGCTTGCCTCGCCACGGCGGCGGCTGCTGTCGCGGCTGCTGTTGTTGTTGTTGTCGCGACTGCCGCTGTTGCCGCTGCGATCTCGGCGACCCCCGACCCCGACGATCTTCTTCATCTTCTCTCCTGTAAGTTGTAATTCGGTTCTGTCCATATGCCACTGCGATTGCACGAAAGACCAAAAAATTTAATTTTCTGATTATTGTTTTGTAGCAGTAAGTTGTAATCGGAATATTAATTATATAGTTGCTTGTTGGATCAAGATATATCAGTGAGGGAATTCTTGTGTGAACTCCTGATCTCGACTACAAATGTCGGTTCCTCCTTCTCGTCAGGCCATGCGACCTCGGGTCGAAGCCGTGCACGGGACGTAAGTAGCGACTCTCAGGAACACCGCTGCCGCTGAAGGAGGAACAATTGACGTGGAGAAGACGGCGATCAAAGGTGGAGACAATCTAGATTTGCCACCGTCTTGTTGATCTTGCTGATGGAAGATGACAAGAAGAAGACGATGGAGACGATCTACGGCAAGCTGACAGCCCAAGAGATGAAGACTTTGGTGGACGATCTCCTCCAAGAGGCTGACCGAGACTAGCTCCCGTGGTGCATACGCAGATGTGGATCCTTCACCATACCAAATGGGAAAGTGGAAGAAACTGACACTTCCAACTACTTGAAGTGGTCCCGTCAGGCGATGCGGACTCTGAAGACAAGAGGCTTGGTGGGCCATGTGAATGGTCAAACCAAGGTACCTGAAGATCACTCACAGGAATTTGCTGTGTGGGAGATCGTCAATAATATTGTTGCTGTATGGTTGACAGCCTTATTGATCGACCAAGTGTCGGGCAACGTGGAAGCAATGAAGGGTGCCGGTGATATTTCGATGACGCTGAGAGATATGTACTCAGGGTAAGGCAACCCTATGAGGGTTTTCCAACTACAAGATGAACTTGATAATGTGGTCCAAGAAGATCACACCATCTCTGAGTATGCGGCTCTGCTGAAGAAGTATTGGTCAAATCTCGACTATTATGACCCCATTGGCGTAGAAGATGAGCAAGTGGAACTAACATTTGATAAACATTATAAGAAGTTCATGGAGTAGTTTCGCGACAGAGGATGATGAAGTTTCTGAAGGGGCTCAACCCAACATTCGAGTAGTGGAGGAATATCCTACTTGCTCAACCCAGGTTGCCATCACTGGAGGAGGCCATAGCTGCTATGGCACAAGAAGATGCACGACTGAAGCTGATGCCTAGCACCACTAGCTCTCTGGGGGAAAAATCAGCTTAACAGCTTTTAACCCAAATCCTTCCGGAGGGGGAGGGTGCTACAACTGTGGAGACCCTGGACACTTCATCAGATTATGTATGAAATCCCTGAGAGGCTAGTCCAGCGGCCGCGGCGACAGCCGTGGAGGGCGTAGGTATGACAGAGGAGGCTATGCTGGTGGCAGAAGTAATCATTCCGGAGGACACAACAAACCTGGCAGAAGAGGGATGTGAGTCAGTCACCCACTATGACCCATAGTGAGAGAAAAATGCTAGAGATATGGAGAAGCATGAAGTTTGGAACTAGCGACAGTTGAGCCAACACCTCTGGGGTATCAACTCCAACCACCTCCGGGAGTAACATCACCCACTATGCCCATACAAGCACATGTATACCTGCTCATGTCCTGTCATCTATCCACAGACCATGTTGAATAATTGACTCTGGGACATCTCGCCATGTCACGGTGCCCATGATGAGTTCCAAGATTACACTTACCTGACGACGCATGAAAGCATTCAGAGTGCTGATGGTACGACTAGATCCATTATGGGTAAATGCACAGTTGAATGCACCCCTTCCATAACCCTTACTGATGTCTTGCATGCTCCATATTTTTTCGTTAATTTATTGTCCATTAGTGCCATTGTTCTTCAACTTAATTGTGTTTGTTTCCTTTGACATTCCTAAGGTAATTTTTTAGGAGAAGGGAACGGGAAGACGGTTGTGGACTGTCACTTAGCATAAGGGGCTATGGTACTTGGACAGGGGTGGGCTGGATGCAACACTAGCGTCACTGGTGGAAGAAGCACAACCGGAGGAACCGCGAAGAACAGTAGAAGTAGAATTATTACTTCAACATCAGCGCATGAGACACTCTTCATTTAATCTACTGAGTCGGATGTATCCATCTATGTATCAAAAGGCTAATAAACAAAAGTTGATTTGTGATGCTTGTGAGCTTGTAAAACATACCAGAAGCTCTTATGTGAGTTCTGGAAATAGAAGTTTAGCTGTTTTTGATATGATACACTCTGATGTGTGGGGACCTTGTCCTACAATTGGAGTTAATGGTTTTAAATAGTTTTTCACCTTTATTGACTGCTACACTCGTGTCACCTGGGTATACCTAATGAAGAGTAAGAGTGATGTCTTTGCATGCTTTCAAGATTTTTATCGCAGGGTTACAATACAGTACAGTGCTAAAGTGGAGATTTTGAGATCTGACAATGGGACAAAATACACCAACAAGGCTATTGAAGAGTACTTATCAGCTCATGGAATACAACATCAGACTTCGTGTGCCTATACACCAACACAGAATGGCATGGCAGAACGGAAGAACAAATACCTGTTGGAAGTAGCACGGTCAATGATGTTTGCCATGAATGTTCCTAAACACTTGTGGGGGCATGCTGTGTTGACGGCTGCATATCTCATCAACATGATGCCTTATCAGGTGTTAGGATGGAAGACACCGTTTGAGATGCTTACATGAGAGAATAAGTACATTGTTTTTCCAATGGTATTTGGATGTGTATATTTTGTGAAATATAGCAGACCTGCGGTAGAAAAGTTGGATCATCGGGCAGTGAAGTGCATCTTTGTTGGCTACTCAGGGACTCAGAAGGGATATTCTTGTTGGAGTCCGGTGGAGCGAAGGCTCTTTGTAAGCATGGACGTTACATTCAGAGAGATGGAACCATACTACCACAATGGTTCAGGTGAAGGCTCCGCATTTGGTGACATACCTAACACATGAGGTGTTAGGAGTGAGAGGGAGATGGGCCCAAGCGTGATTGTCGGGTCAATTTCATGTCCAATGATGGAAGCTGGTCCAAGAGAACAAGGGAGAGATAGCGATGGTGAGGAAAGTGACGAGGATGCACATAATCATGAGGAAGAAAGTGGTGACAATCAGGAGGAAGAAAGTGATGCTCCAGTGCATGGGAGGAACAAACTACAGAACAATCTACAAAGCTCCAAGTCTACAGAAGGAGAAAGCAGCAGTCCACTACTGTGCCTATTGTCCCTACTGTGCCATGTCCCTCGCTTAACCCTGCCCCAACTCTTGAAGATGCACCTCCCGCACTGGATTCCTCTGATTAGGATGCGGATCCCTCTGATTCGGATGATATGATCTCTTCACCACTTCCTCATATTCCCTTAAGGAGATCTTCTTGCAGTAATGCGGAAAAAGTTTCTAATCGTTATGGTTATGAACACGACATTGCCAATTTCTTATCCTACTCTAATATATCCCCTACCTATCGATCATTCATTGCATCGTTAGACACCACCTCTTTGCCTAAGTGTTGGTAGGAAGTGAAAGAATATCCAAGGTAGAGCTGCAATGTTGGAGGAACTTGGGACACTCGAAAGAAATGGGACATTGGAGCTTGTCCCGTTGCCTAAAGGAAAGAGCAGTTGGATGCAAATGAGTCTTCACAGTAAATGAGACGCCAGAAGAAAATGTAGAGCGCTGCAAGGCAATGTTGGTTGCAAAGGAATTCACTCAATCCTATGGCATCGACTATGATGAGACATTTGCTCCAGTGACAAATATGAGCACTGTGAAAACCCTGGTCTCCCTTGCAGCAAACCATGGGTGGCAGCTGTATCAATTGGATGTGAATAACACTTTTCTTCATGGGGACCTACAAGAGGAAGTATACATGGAGACCAACCCCCCCCCCCCCCCCCCCCCCCCGAGGTTTTGCACGAAGCAGTCTACAGAAAATGTGTGCAAGCTAAAGAAATCACTGTATGGGCTCAAGCAATCTCCTCGAGCTTGGTTTGATAGATTCAGGAAGGCTGTCACAAGCATGGAGTACCGCCAGACCAATACAGATCACATAGTTTTCTTCCAGCATGCAAGATTCCACATCACCATACTTGCAGTGTATGTGGATGATATAGTGATCACATGTGATAATGAGGAGATCACCCAGCTGAAGTCAAAACTCGCCAATGAATTTGAAGTGAAGGACTTGGGAATGATGAGGTATTTTCTCGGGATCGAGGTGGCTCGAGGAAGAGATGAGATCGTCCTCTTTCAGAGAAAATATGTACTAGACCTGCTCACAGAGACGGTCACTCCAATCGATCAGAAAGATAAGTTGGGTGCAGAGGCAGAAGAGCCTGTTGATCGTGAGAGATATCATAGACTTGTAGGTAGATTGATTTATCTAGGCCACACTCGTCCTGATATCTCATTTGCTGTGAGTGTAGCGAGTCGCTACATACATGATCCAAGGAAGGGGTCACATGGATGCAGTTTTTCGTATCCTGAGATATCTGAAGGGGACTCTTGGAAGAGGGCTATGGTTCAAGACAGTGTAGTCAAAGGCGCGCCTCAGGCGCGCCTTTGCTCCTAGGCGCAGGGGTAGCGCCTCAGGGCACTCCAGGCGATGCGCAATTCTTAAGGCGCGCCTATGTGCGCCTTTTTCGAGCGCCTTGGAATAGCTAAGGCGCGCCTAAGCACGCCTTGAAAATCTTGTAAACAAAATAACATGTTTAGATTATTTTTTTAACTGTTGTACTGTTTTTAGACTGTTTTTTGAACTGATGTACTTTTTTTTACTGTTTTCTCTCTCTCACTCACTCAATTCAAAGTTATTGCAACCTAGACATGGGAAAATTTGAAGCACATATGTTTATCAATGTAGAAATCTGATGTGAATATATATATATATATATATATATATATATATATATATATATATATATATATATAATTTTTGCGCTGCGCCTTGCGCCTCGGGCGATTTGGACCCTTTGCGCCTCGAGTGCGCCTTGCGCCTTTGACTACCTTGGTTCAAGAAAAATGGACACCTGAGTGTTGAGGGGTACTGCGATGCAGATTGGGCAAGCTGCATGGACGACAGAAGGCCTATCTCAGGGTACTGTATCTTTGTGGGGGGTAGTCTTATCTCATGGAGAAGCAAGAAACAATATGTGGTAGCACGATCGACTGCTAAAGCAGAGTATAGAGCTATGACTCTGGGAGTGTCAGAGTTGCTGTGGGTAAGAGCACTGCTGACGTAGTTGAAGCTGGACCAGGGAACACCGTTGCGTCTTCTGAGTGACAGTCAAGCTGCAATAAGTATAGCTAACAATCCAGTTCAGCATGACAGAACTAAGTATATCGAGATCGATCGGTTCTTCATCAAAGAGAAGCTAGAAAAAGGGATATTAAAGCTCGATCATGTTCACTCAAAAGAACAAGTTGCAGATTGTCTGACTAAGGGCCTTAATTCATCGAGTCTTTCTAAACTATGTGACAAGATGGAGATAATTGATATCTATTGCCCATCTTTAGGGGGAGTGTTGAGAGTATTAGTGGGTGTTTAGTCCCACATCTAGTAGAATAGTAGAGAGAGAGAGGTTAGCCTCTCCTATATATATGTAGCCCCACCCATCAATAAAATTAAGCCAAGTATTAAACCAAGTTTCTATTGTATTCGTTGCACATGTCCAAACCATGCCAAAACTGTTCTTTATTTTTCACTAACTCTTGTGTTAAGATTCTCATCTGATGCTTCCTTGCAGACAATATGGAGTTAGAGAAAGCAAAGAAGTGACTATTGAGGGAAGAGTACAGTTTGATTTGCTTCAGGTTCTGATAAATTTATTTTCTTTTATTATGTTGATCTCAATAAATGCTGAACCAATTTGTTTTTTTTTGTTTGCGTATTCTCATTCACATCCCTTCTGATATGCATCATTTATGCACAGGCTATGCAAAGGGATTATAAGCTCAGTTCATATTCTTTGAATTCGGTTTCTGCACACTTTCTTTCAGAGCAAGTAAGTTCCATATCTTCCTTCAACTATCTCAGTATCTAGGGATATAATTTGAACTCATTGGCCTTAATTGATTCATTACTGTTAATGGCATAAAGCAAGTAAGTTACATCTTCTCCTTCAACAATCTATCAAGTATAATACGTTATCCATAAATACTAATTCAACCATTACTCACAGTGCATACGGTCAAATATATATGTTATTTGGTGCGTTTAAGCATGAATACTGATTGATATCTATATGTTACTTGGTGGAAATTGTTCTGTTTGCAATCTTTATCACAGGTAGAGCTTTTTTTTAATATGATTTAGATGGAGTTGTAAATTCGTTATGTCAATAATTCAGTAATTCAATAATTCTGCCTAGTGTCTTGATAGGTAGAAATCTGGCAATTTTTTGACCCTGAAGTGTCATGGTTAAATTACCAACTTCTAATTCAATTGGATCGTTCTTGCTTGTGAGCATTTTGAAGATGTTAACTGATCATATTTTTGTAGATGAATGCAAGTATTGGATTTCCTCTTATACTTTAAATCTTTACATACAAGTTCTCTTATCTTCCTACACTGATTTCTTCTAGCTACTACACTGATTTCTTCTAGCTAATTATTTGAAATTTTATTTACTTTCATTTATTATTGACCACCACTTACTTTTTTCTTTCTTTCATGCAATGTCCTTAAGAGAACCATATGTTCCTTTCCCTTGTTTAAACAATATTCCTACTTCTTCTTTAATGGCTCTGAATACTCTCAATGATAATGGTTTTCTGGAGAACAGAAAGAAGATGTTCACCATTCAATAATATCTGATCTTCAAAATGGGACCTCTGAGACAAGAAGGCGGCTTGCTGTCTACTGCTTGAAGGTGCATTTATGATTTCAGCTCACTTAACATATGCCAAATGCTATTTATTTGATCCTTAAATTCTGATGTAGATGTTATTTTTTGCAAATCAGGTCCTGTTTGCTTCCCATATTTGCTTATTTTACCATTTGCTTTATTGAGAAAAACAGGTGTTGGCAAAATGTAAATGTTGATATTGTTGGGCATAGATGTAAAATATTGTAACCCTCTTGCGGGCGGTTATAACTATTGATAATAAAAGTACATGTTCATTTTATTATGGTACCTTTTCATGACACTAATAGAAAGTAAGGACTGCCACTGAACAAAAGAAATACAAAAGGATCAAAGGTTTACATTGTGTTGATACAAGGGCAGGCATTTGAGATTTTAGTCTTTTACAGCGGAGATGAACATCAATTTGCAGAAAGAGAATTGAATCTGATTGGACAGGTAGTCGGCAAATTATAAGCCCAAAATTCAAATGATGGGTCATGGATTTTAAGAGAAGGTTGATGAGGCAACCTAGTACATATTGGACCTTGTTTCATGTTCTAGCTACCAGTGGAAGAGAAGCATCTGAATTTATCTGGATCGGAATGGTCTGGTTTGAATCATTCCCTCATTTTAATGGTTTGGAGATGCAATCATTTTTGGACCAGATGCATGTAGATGGTTTAAATGCCCAATATATTGTTTAGACGATTAGGACCCAACATTTTTTCAATAGCAGCCAAAAACGCTGCAGATTCTTTTATCGTTTTACTATTATTTCCAATGCAGAACAAACTAGGAAAGGGAATAAATATTGTTGCTGTAATCAACTGTAGATAATATAAGTGTATATATAGTTAATATACATCATGAGTTTAGATATCGCACCTTTTGGATTTAGCATTGGATTATGCAAGAGAGTATTATCTATATCTCTGTCTTTATTGTAATATCTTTTAGTCCCACATCAATTAATCTAATATTGGGACTCCAATCCTCATCATATAATAGGGCTCCACATAAAGAATTATACTATTCTCTATCCATTCTTCTACATGCTATATTAAGGCTTTTCTAATCCTAATTTGGTGAGCCAAGCATAAGGAAAACTAAGGGAATAGACAGGAAGAAGGGAGTTCTCTCGTTGGAGATCTCGTAAGGAAGAGTTTGTGCTATCTGGTTAAAGTTGTATGAATTCTTGTAAAGTTCTTTCTACTAATCAATAAAGTGATTGTTTCCTTGCCCCATGGATGCTGACCAATCTATTGGCTCAACCAAGTATATTCTTGTGTTCTTGTGATTTTTATTATGGTTGTTTTTTTTGCTTATTCATCATTTATGGAACTCTCAATTTCGCGGTTTTAAGATTTACGTATACTTGTTCATAATAACCGAACACTATGGAACTCCAGGGAAACACTCATAAGAATAAGAGGTCGTGCCAACATGTTCACAATAACCGAACACTATGGAACTCTAGGGGAACACTCATAAGAATAAGAGGTCGTGCCAACAGAATCATGTGATATCTCCATTTGTAGTAGCTGTCGTTGACTGCCTGTATCTGATGATCGCTCTTTTCTGTTTTCTGTTGAATAGGAAACCATATTCCATAGTTCCCAATACTGATATGATACAGCCACTACCGATATGATTTTGGCATCCAGTTCTGAGTTGCTACCAAACTGTTATTTGACGTTAGGAGTAATGTCAATTGAACGGAAAAAGATAGAAGAATGGAGAAATAGTGTCAACACAATGATTAAAAACTGTAATCATTGTCATTTGTCGAAGTTGTATATCTATAGATTCACAATATCATCCATATTGGTATTATTTCATTCAAAACTATTTGTTGTGGTTGCACTGTCTAAAACAAATATATAAATATTAGTATCTATTGCAAGTGAATATTATTCCATTTAAAACCAAGGAGAAACAACATCTAATATATAAAACTGTCTAAATGTATCAAATCTTTTTTTTTTTTTTTGGCTTTTTAAAGACATTTTATCATTTTTGGCTTTCCGAAACGAAGAACCTGATACTCCAATCCGAAACTACCGATACACGATACTGATAGGAAGGGTCCGAAACCTTGCCATATTCATGAATATGCATCCTATTGCCATTGTCCCACTTGATTTTGTGTCAGTTTATTAGCCCGTCTTTTGTTTCTGTTCTTACTTTCATTATGACATATCTTCAACATTTTGGTTGCATACCACTATAAATGAGGAAATGTAGACTCTTTAGTCTAATGGCACATAAGACGTTACTACTCTATTTGGGGGCACACGTGTTGGTTGCAAATGGTGTTCACAGTCAAAAAAGATCCTGATGTTTTTGTCGAACACCTCAAGACTCGTCTCGTTGCCAAGAGCTTCACCTATTAGTATGGGGTTGATTATGAAGAATCTTTTTCTCCCACTTTGTCTCCATTTGCATAATATTGTTTGGATCTACTTTTTTGGATGTCAACTACAAGTGGCCATTAGTTGCATCAACTTGTCGTCATGATTGCCTTTTTCAATGGGGATCATTCTGAGATAGTTACATGCAACAGCCCCCTGGTTACGAGTGTATGGAGAGCACGTGGTCTGCCATCTCCGCAAGTCTATCAATGGCCTCACAGTCTCCTAGAGGTTGACCCGACAAATTCGTTCTCCCATAAATGCGTTTAATTCATCTCTTTTTATTCATTGTCTACTATCCCAAGACAGCTAAACTACTACTCTATGTGGATGACATCATCATCACCGATAGCGATTCTTTTGGAATCTGCTCACTTAAATTAAAGCCCATCTTTTCAGCAACTTTTATTCTAAGGACTTAGGTTGTCTAGGGTACTTTTTTGTCATTGAAATTGCTCGCTGTGCTCTCAGCAAAAGTATTGCTTAGACATCTTAGCAGAATTCAACTTTCTTGGTTATCAGTTGGTTGACACACCTATATCAAAATAGGCCGAGACACTTATTGTTCAAAATAATATTCACCTTTTTCAAATAACTCCTCTTCTAGTCCGTTCTCCAAGATCCCCGCATGTATTCTTGTCTCAGTGGGAAACTTATCAATCTTACCATGCCTCGTCTAGACATCTCCTTTGTCGTCAATATTATTAGCCTTCATTAGTCACTAGTGTTCCCATATTTATGCTGTTGAACATATCCTTTGCTACTTGAAATCTCCGGACCGTCGTCTTCAATCATCTTTCTCTCTCTGGACCAGGGTCTTCTCTACAGACCGTCTTCCTCTCCGTCTTTCTTAACAAAAGTAAATGTTGATCACGCTGACTCTGTTGATGATTGCTGCGTTACTAATTTCTAGCTACTACTGCACTTTTTTTGGAAGCAACTTAGTCACTTGGAAGAGTAAGAAACAAATTGTTACGCATTTCTCTGAAGGAGTGTATCTTGCCATGGGTCGTGCTGTCTCTGAGCTAACTTGGCTCAAAATTATTTTGTTTGATCTTGGTGTTCTCTTCACATCTCGGTTATTTTACACTGCACAACATAGCTGTCATTCACATTGCTGTTAATCTAATTTTCCATGACTCCACCAAACACATTGAAGTTGTTTGTCATTCCATCCGGGATAAGTCAAGCTCGTCTTCATCATCTTCCTATTGCTACATAATTTGATCAATATCCTCACCAAGTGGCTCGCTTGACATCTACATCGCAAGTTGCGGGGAAGTGTAAGAGAGTATTGTGTATTTATCTTATGAGTTTACTAAGCCTAAAGTTGACAGTTACAGGTTACTCATTGCTATACTAGGGGTTGTTCTAAGCGGGATGGATAATTATGCAATATTTCTGCATGACAAAACAAATGCATATATAACAGGCATTAAAGTGGAAGTCTAAAGGTCACCATGAAATCTGAATTTCCTCTACTGTTGTATATGTGCCCACTAATGAATGTCAAAATTTTGAACTGCTTTTGCATCTATGACGTCACTCATCCAAATGTGTATAGTTACAGTTATTCATCACTATGAGTGGGAGAGAACATAGGGGGTTGACTATAGGTAATGCCTATACACACACACACACAAAACACGGAAAATGAAAGTAGAAAGGCCATTAATATAGTTTTCTTCCGCCAGTTACTATTCTACTGCTAACAACTTTCTTATGTCCTGTGTTCCTTTTCTATTTCAAATTTCAGGATGCTTATCTTCCCCAAAGGCTTTTGGATAAGTTAATGTACATTTATAACTACGTAGAGATGGCACGAGTCACTGGTGTCCCTATATCGTTCCTGCTGTCAAGAGGGCAGAGCATTAAGGTGCTAGTCATGATTTTCATTGTAAATGATTTTTTTACAAAATAAACTTTCTAACAGGAATGTGTAATTGTTGTTTCAGGTCCTTTCTCAACTACTAAGAAAGGCAAGAGAGAGGAACCTTGTTATTCCAAATATCAAGGGGCAAGGATCTGGGCAAGACACTTTTGAGGGAGCAACTGTAAGGGCATAAAATCCTCGTGTCAACCTTTCCTATTTTTGACCAAGTATTTTCAACGGTTTCTACCTTGGCACTTACTTTCACCACTGCCCATATTATGGAGAAAAGCAGAATGAAATTTGGTTATGTTAGCTTTTAAGGTGTTGATGATACTCTTTTGAAGAGCTTGAGTGAATAAAATATTTACTTAGTAGTTATTAAATCAGTTATCACGTAAGGACATCTAAGACTGCTCTTCAAGTATGTATGATTGTTTGAGTTAGGGATTTAACTTTCTTATCATTTCTAGTTTGAGAGGCTCTCTTCATTGATCAGCTAAAACCGCTAGAAGCTGCCATATGTGGGCTACGCCTAGAGGTTTAAGCTCCAAGGTTTAAGTTTTATTCTTGTAGCTTATAGAACATGAAAGGGAATGCTGGTTTTCATAAATTTCTTAGCTCTTGCTGAATGATTCAGGCGATTTCTTTCAAGTATACCTTGGTATTAGATCTGGGCCATCTGGCCAATGCATATAGTTGACTGATGCTCTGATATTAGATCTGGGCCATTTGGTGAGGGGACTCATTGAGTACACATATGCAAGAGTAATTCTATCGAGTGATTTTGGTTTCTTCTATTATGTTGAACTTCAGTGGTGAAAGCAGACATGCAAGAATTAAAGATCTATTGAACGGATGTTGTTTATTCAATTCTGTTGAATTTTCCATTTGATAGGAGTCCTTGCAAACTAACAGAGCTTTTTAAAAATTCAAGAAATGTCTATATTACCGAACAGTTAGATTGTTATTGTTTTAGAGTTGTGGTGTACTCTCTCCTGCTTTCTCTTTCCTGGTTTTAAATTTCTTTCTGGGGTTCGGAAAACTTGCCTGGCTGAATTATTTCCGACCTTTAAATTTGTCGCAATGAATGAAAGAATCTGTTTTAGGCACTTTTCCTTGTGTTAATGCATTCTTAACCTTTGGAATCAGAACAAAAGATACTCATGTTCTTCATGTACTTGCCTTTTGACTTTGTAGGTGTTGGAGGCAAAGGCAGGATTTTATGAAAAGCCTATTGCGACTTTGGACTTCGCTTCTTTATATCCGTCGATCATGATGGCATATAATCTGTGCTACTGCACTTTGGTAAGAGTTTAACAATTGATTATGAGTGGCTAAATACTTGATCACACATAGTAACACAATACTATCTTGGATGACAATACCTACGTATTGAGTTTGTTGCTTCTGCGATCCATCTGAAGGTGACACCAGAAGATGCTCGCAAATTCAACTTGCCGGCAGAAAGTGTCAACAAAACTCCATCTGGAGAAACGTTTGTTAAATCAGATTTACAAAAGGTATACTATTTTTCACTCGGATGTCATCTGGAATCATCTGGATTTAGACTTTTTCTTTCTGTACTACAGCCATGGTATCTGATGGATACATCCTCTTAACTCTTATCTCAGGGCATACTTCCGGAAATTCTTGAAGAATTGTTGGCTGCTCGTAAAAGGGCAAAAGCGGATCTAAAGGTGATATTTTGTTTGAAGCATTACTTGAAGAATCGTAGCACAATTCTATAGATTCTTCTTCTGTCATTCGTAAATGACTGGGTTTTCCATGCTGTAGTTATCATATATCCCACTGTTAGCATTTATTCAATTGTTTCAGGAAGCCAAAGATCCACTTGAGAAGGCTGTACTGGATGGTCGCCAGCTGGCTTTGAAGGTTAACTTTTTAATTATTAGGTCCTTGGTACTTGTGTAGCTCCTAGTATATTCTATGGACTTAGAGTATGTTCTCTTACAGATTAGCGCAAACTCTGTTTATGGGTTCACCGGAGCTACGGTTGGTCAGTTACCTTGTTTAGAGATATCTTCTAGTGTGACGAGCTATGGTAAACATTCTTCTCATTCTATCATGTTTGGCTCTAAGGATATTTCAGACCTCAAAAAACTATAAATTTATAGCTACTAATTAAGAAGATTTTATTGCTTTCTGGTTTGTCAAGGTCGGCAGATGATTGAACACACAAAGAAACTTGTGGAAGAGAGGTTTACAACAATGGGTGGCTATGATTATAATGCAGAGGTACATAGTTTCTTTCTTTTTATCCTACACGAAGCTTAAAGTATTATAGTTTAGAAAACTCTCATTGATAGTACATTTCTTTCAATAAGTTAAAAAATTAAGCAATATTGTGCTTGCTCTCTTCATCCTGTTGAATATGGTTCTATTGAATTACTGTCAAGTGGGTAATCTCTTTTTGGGTGTTTGTACCTGTTTCAGGTAATTCTTTTTTTGCTTGTAATCATACGTGACAAACATGATTATCTGTTGGTTTGCAGTTTTACGTCCATTGTTGTGATTTGACTTTTTGGGAATGTCATTCCTTAATCACACTCTTTGGCGTAAGGTCGTAGGGATGAATGCAATTCCTGTGATAAGTTATATCGCTTAATGTGTCGTAGAGATGAATGCAATTCCCTATAACAAGTTGTATCATATTAGCTCTTTGTCTAGACTCTTTATAGACTAGGAGGAACTTGGAGGGTATTCCTTGGTCACTAGAGCTTAAACATTGTAGCCTAAAG
This sequence comes from Iris macrosiphon, assembly GCA_036927795.1. Classification (NCBI taxonomy): domain Eukaryota; kingdom Viridiplantae; phylum Streptophyta; class Magnoliopsida; order Asparagales; family Iridaceae; genus Iris; species Iris macrosiphon. The sequence continues at coordinate 50,375,095 of JAYESA010000019.1, read as the reverse complement.
GTAGGTCCAACACCTGCCAACTGGCTGTCTAGGACTCTAGGTCTTATGCCATGCCCCTCTCATGCTCATAACTACCTTGACTAGGAATTTGACACCAAAGGGTTTACTTCAGGTCGACAACTTGTCATAATAATTCTTTTATGGAGACATTCAAAACTCTGTCATCCTTTACTGTTGAGTTCAGTCTGCCCTCACCATTTTCAGAAGACTATACTTAGTGATGTATACTTATTTCGGATTCTTTGCAGTATGTAGAAGATAAGCTAAGAGATACCGAAGATCTTACATTGTTCCAACCAAAACCATTCTTTTTCTGTTTCTTAATTATGGATGTAAATAGACACCTTCATTTGATTCGGGTGTTTGCTTGGTACAAACTGGGTTTAAATTCAGCAATTTCTGTAGCTTGAATTTGAGTTTGATAACTGCCTCATAGAAACATTCAATTATACAACCATACAATAAAAATGTGTTCAGGACAGGCATGGGCTAGATCCTGTATGGGCATATGCTGTATGGGCGTATGGGGAATTTTAATATCAACTAGTATGCTGTTCTAAAAAACAACAGCAACAACAACTAGTATGCACCCCTGTTTCGCATGCAGAGGCACCAATATTTACTAACACATGACGTGTGTGCATGCACAATTACATTATCACAGATATTCAAAAGCATACACAGGCACCCATGTATGCATATATGTAAGTTCTTTGGTATTATTATTCAAATATTAACTATATAAAGGTCCTGTACAATGTCATGTTCATTTCTAAATGGTTATTTTGTTTAATAGTTGATGTTCTGGTCTAGGTTGTTTACGGAGACACTGATTCTGTCATGGTACAATTTGGTGTGCCAACTGTCGAAGCTGCTATGAAATTAGGTAGAGAGGCAGCAGATTACATCAGCGGAACTTTCACGAAGGTATAAAGTTACTAACATGTTTTTGTTTCAAGTAGTTTACTTGTCGGATTCTTCTATTAGGTTCAGTACTATTTCTTTATGCAAGGGATATGGTGTCATTTGTATGGGTATCTGAGAGATTTATTTTACCTTTTATTCCCATGCCAATTTTAGTAACATATCTGCTATTGTGTTCCTTCACATATTCACATCCTGTCATTTGATGATATGGTCGTATTAAGCTTAAAGATTGTAAAATTGAGCTCCACATATCAGATTAATATCGGTCCATTATATCTTAATGATGTTTGACATGTTTTTCAGTAACTATTTTTATACAAACTTATATATTGATATTGTAGCTTCCATTAGATTTTCATCTTTTTATTTATTCTGCTTAACTTCATTACCTATCACTAATGGTGGAAAAACTTTTCTCTGTTTGAAGCCCATAAAATTGGAATTTGAGAAGGTCTATTTTCCATACCTACTAATTAGCAAGAAAAGATATGCTGGATTGTACTGGACAAATCCAGATAAATTTGACAAAATGGATACCAAAGGTAATTGATACTTATAACCGTTGCAATGTATCTTGTGGTCAAGCTGTCTAATTTTATCTTTTGATGTGCAGGCATTGAAACAGTCAGAAGAGACAACTGTTTACTAGTAAAAAATCTGGTTACTGAATGCCTTCACAAGATATTAATCGACCGAGATGTTCCTGCTGCAGTTCAGTATGTGAAAAATACCATTTCCGATCTTCTGATGAACCGGATGGACTTGTCCCTTTTGGTTATAACAAAGGTGTGAAAAGTATATATTTAAGCAACTGTTGTTCATGGAAAGAAGTCTGATGACACCTTTAAAAAGATTAAAAGTGTTTGAGATGAAATCTTCAACTTGATTTACTGGATTCTCCCACTTGACAGGGTTTGACGAAAACAGGAGATGATTATGCTGTGAAGGCTGCACATGTTGAACTCGCTGAACGAATGCGAAAAGTACAAATTTCTTCTTTTTTCTTTTTTGAGTTTCTGTGACGTTATCTGATTGCTGCAAGAACATGTATTTGGTCTAGGATTTTGTATTCGTTATAAGTTCACATCAGTAGTAAGAGATTGCAGTATTTTTCACAAACACGACTGTAGATTACTGCACATTGCTGCAAATGATCTAAACATAAGTGAAATGCTACATTTAAGAGTGAAAATGCTAACTAAAAGATTGGCATCATGTCTAGAGGAATGGTTTTCTGTTAGATATCAACAAACTATCTGCCCTTTCAAAAGGGTCCCTGGTGAACAACACTAGGTAAATAGTATATGTCTGATTTGGCCAATTGCCTTAAAGCAAATAAGAAAACAACGAAGGAAGCTTCAGAATTGTGACATTCTGTTATTCAAAACCTTTAAAAAGGTGACACTAACACTTCCGTGGGTTAGAATCAGCATTAAAGGTATATTCGTCTATTTCAGAATCACATACATCTCGTTCACCTATTATCAAGATGAAGTTTTAAATCATTCTACTTTCTTTTGATTATGTTGGACAGCGGGATGCTGCTACTGCTCCCAATGTTGGAGATCGTGTTCCATATGTCATAATTAAAGCTGCAAAAGGAGCCAAGGTAATTCAATTTGTATAGCTAGTGGACGAAAGTGCAGAACTTGTGTTAGTAATGCATTAGTTTCTTGAAACAGGCATATGAGAAGTCAGAGGATCCAATATACGTGCTAGAGAACAACATCCCAATCGACCCACATTACTATCTTGAGAATCAAATCAGCAAGGTCGTCGGATAACTATGCATTATAGAGCTTATAGTAAAGCCACCACCTTGAATTAACTTTCAAATGTTTTCACTTTTGCAGCCACTTCTTAGAATATTTGAGCCTATTCTGAAGAATGCAAGTAGAGAGCTTCTTCATGGAAGTCATACCAGAGCAGTATCTATTTCTACTCCTTCAAATAGTGGGATAATGAAATTTGCTAAGATAAAACTTAGCTGCCTTGGATGCAAAGCAGTAATTAGGTAAGATTGTTCATTGAGAAGTAGGATATAACAAGAACTGATAGCTTACTGTTCTTTACAGTAAGATGAAGCCCAGATCATTTAGGCTTTCCTGATTGCATTTGAAAATATGCTGCATATGTTCTTTGTTTGTAGCAAGTAGCAAAGCTCATACGTGTAATTATGGATTTTAAGCAGAGAATTCACAATCTTCAGTGAAGATTTAACTTCAAACGCAACTAAGTATATTTACATGTGCTCGTTGCATCACTATTAAATCTTTCCTATAACTCAACTGAGGTATCCCTGTTACTTTCTTTTCTGATGACAGTAATGCAGATCAAACCCTCTGTTCACATTGCAAAGGAAGAGAAGCCGAGTTATATTGCAAATCAGTGTCAAATGGTATGTTCGTCTACCTTGCATATCTATGTATCACATAGTAGTTTTATTAGTAACATGGGAGGATGTTTGAACATTGCAATGATATATATTATTGATGCGATTTGTTTCTCGATAGCAAGGCGTGTGCTTAGATAAAAAAAATGCTTCTCCAGTTATTTAATGTATGGTTATGCACTTTCAGTTCGTGAGTTAGAAACGCTTTTTGGGAGATTGTGGACTCAATGCCAAGAATGTCAAGGCTCACTCCACCAAGATGTGCTGTGCACGAGGTTATCCCCTAAATTCCTAGCATTTCTGCCTATTTGTTTCCCATGTGAGTTCGGCATAACAGATCTCTCATCGATGCATATTTCCTCTGCAGTCGAGATTGCCCCATTTTCTATCGTCGAAAGAAAGCACAAAAGGATATGGCTGAAGCTAAGTTGCAGCTTGATCGATGGAGCTTTTGACCCCTCTCCAAATGTACAATATTTGTATCTTGTAAACAAATTTCATTTTGCTACTAGATCTATTTGCCTGCTGTCAGAATTTAGGGTGTCTGCCAGGGGACCGGCAGATTGTACAACCAGAAGCTCTAGTTGCCAGATTTTACCTTTCTCAGGTCAGAGCAAGCAAGCATCAATTTAAGACCTTATCGGCAATTGGACCTGTCCATCGTGGTAGTTAGCCTTGTAGTTAGCAAAGTTCAAAATCTACGAGTTTTTCAGTGCAAAAACTTATTTCAGTTTGAAAGATTCAAACCTGTGGTTACCATCTAACCTATTTGCAAGATATTCACGTCAGTTTGGGGACTTCTTGACTGCAGTGTACCTAACATTTATCGATGGTAATTATAGTAGCATTATTTTTGTAGTCCTGTATCATTAGTGCAATACCTCTATTATGTAACTGTAGAACATTAACATGTAGGTGGATTTGAGGTTAATGTATGCTATGAACATTTCATTCATCTCTTTCAGCTTGTACATCTGTAAGTATATTTTTCAACAAACATTTTACTTTCACTGGATACTAGTACATCAGAGTTTACTCAGAAAGAGGAAATTCAAAATATAACTCCACAAATTGTGTTATATTATATGTTTAGATACTTCAACATTCTTTGCACATACATGTAGAGGAAAAGGAAACTCAGAATACTACATTTATATGACTGAATGTAGATTCGAAAGTCTTTTACATCTCATTGACCAGATTACCATTGTGATTACCTGGTAGGCCTAACAATTTTTGACGGGGGGCAGGAACATATTCCTTTGAAGCTACCAAAACAAACAGTTCTAGCAGTCTATTATGTTCATACTACAAATCAGACGGCTTTAAAATCTTAAAGTTACACGGCCGAGACTGCTGAAGCATTGATCGATCCGCTTCTCCAGAGGGCAGGATTGTTGCGATGATTGTAACTAAAGATCGAGTGCCACCATGGTTGTGTGGACACCCCACCCAGCAACAGGACACGTAGCTACATACCATAAGAGGAGTTGGCTTGACTAAGTGAATAATCTCACACGGGTGGTTATGGGTGCCCGACACAAGGGGCATATCGGCAATGTTGCACCACACTCCTTGCAGGTCTTGACAAGAGAGAAAAAGAAGAAGAACAAAATTCTGATAAATTTGATTGTCAAGGCGAGATATTGTTGCTTCAAGCGAGCAATCCCTTGAACATAATGCAGAAATTTATTGGAAAAAAAAAGTGATTTATGAACTTCTACCACTATAACAGGACAGCTTACCAAATGACCACACCCAAATGCCATATCCTTCGGATTCGTCAAACAAACAGGGCATGCCTAGAAAAGAAAGCACAAATACTCTAATGGCAGTACACAGTTAATGATCTGAAATCGAAGCGAAGTCGAAAAATAGCATACCTGGTCCATGGGAGCACTATACCCAGATGTTTCAGAACTTGCTGCACGGGGGCATGACCTTGCTAATAGATTATCCCACTCGACTACTTCACTCGGAGGAGGTAGAACACTAGGTCCGCCTCTCATTTCCTTCCGCTTTCTGGAGAAATGACAAGAACTTAAGGTTTAGCAACCATCCACGCGTTGTAAGAGGTCATGATGCAAGGATGCGAAAGATACTGCATATACTCAATTGGCCTCAGGCCTTGGGTGGCTCTATACTGGAAAGGGATTTCCATGAGTGCAGCAAGCGCAAACGCTGCCTCCTTTTTCGTCGATTCCATGTTTTCTGACATTACCTTTGTGAAGTTCACAAACTATACAGGCACAAACCTTAAAATATCAGATGCATAATATGGAATGTACCTATATACTTATCAAGATGAAATGAGTTCTGGAGTTCAGAAAAACCTTTCTACTCCTATATGGTGCTGTGGTTACTGGGTTAGTCATTACCTGGAAGTTATCGAATGCCCGTTGAGGAATGCAATCGTCAAACTGTTGCATGGCGTCCCACGGTCCATCACCCACCCCGACCATAATGATCGAAAGAGGATAATAGCTGAACGAGTCGAAATGATTCAGGATCAAGTAGCCCGAAAATTATTAGGAATGCTAAAAATGATCAGTTCGTTCTTTCTAACCTTGCATCTACTATAGCTTGTACAGTTGCATGTTCTTGTGGGCTAAGACAACCTCGTGGTATATCAGGGTTTCTGGTAACCTGAAGTCGTCACTATGCAAACTATGTTAATTTGCCATGTTTAATTAGAGAAAATATCCTTTTTTTTACGGATGAATATGAATATCTGAACCTGCCCGTCAGCGATAATGACAAGAACGTGATATTGCCCGTTACTCCTTTCAACAATGTCAATTGCAGCTTGAATGAGCGGAGAGAATGAAGTAGGACCTGCGGGTTAGAAATCCATATTATGTCACTGATGAATAAAAAGATGACTTGCATATTGAATGAGCTTTATTAACACGATAAAAGAAATGTTCAGCAAACTATATATTAAGTTATAACTTTTTACCCTTACGATTATTCCTGAGTTTGGTTCAAGGTTTGGCCCAAGGTTCGCAGTATCGGTATCGAAATCGGTATCGGATCCTTCAAATAATTATTAATAAATCTAGAGAAAATATTTTAGACATTTAGGCATAATTATAAGTATTTTTTGTATTGTTTCGTAGTAGTTTTGAAATTGAATGAAATTATAGTCACCCTTGTTGATTGCTTTACATTTTCTTCATTTACATGTTTTACAACCTTACTATGCTTTTATATCCTTGCTGGTTAATCTTTTTTGTTCAATTTTTTTGCTGAATTGATTTGGAAAGAGACCTTCAGTATCGGTATCGGTCAGTATCGAATCGGGACATGCCAAACTGTATCCAAACTATGGTTTGGACTAATAAGATACTCGAGTTCAAATTATTCACGTTAATACCAGACCATATCACATTTTAAGCAGACACCAATTTCTTGCACTATTTTTTTTTCTTGTAAAGAATCTAGGTCTACATACCCAAAAAGAGACATTGCATGAATTTGGACTATATTCCCATAATAATATGTCAAAAAAAAAAAAAAAATCAACTTCATAGTTGTTGGCACCAGATTGGATTAACTTTACCAAGTGCTAGTATTAACTCATGTCCTATTCTTGTAGAGCTCTCATATTTATTCAATCAAGGACGTCAGTCCCAGATTCTTGGGCATAACTCATGAACATATAAAAGGACACAACCAAATAAGCCAGCAAGATTAAGCGATAAGCCTATCGCTTAATTATTTGACCTTGCATATAGAGATAGAAAATGGATTTTGAGCATTTAACTTATCACTGCAAATAACTGAGATTTGTAACACCATGAGGTGCAAATTTCTTGGGAAGAAATTACAAGGAGGTGGATGATGATTCACTTGACTGTTTAAAACATTCATACATCAAAGAATAAGTGACTAAATTTGAGAGCAACTTTGAGCATTTAATAAAGGCTAAATTTCAACTTGATACCCTCAACATTCAAAAATTATAACTTGATACCCTAAACTTTAAAACTAGACAACTTGATACCATCAATTATTGAATATTTTCAACTTGGTACCCTCCATCAGTCAGGGATTAAGTTTTCCGTTGAAAAAAAAGACCAAATTACCTCCCCTCACCCCTGCCTCCTTCCCTCCCCCCGCCTCCACCGCGTCTGCTGCCGAGGAGAGAGAGAGAGAAGGGGGGGGGGGGGGGGGGGGGAATGGGGGGATTTTGGTCATTTAACATTTTCTGTTAACACTGGTAGAGTATTAAGTTGTACAATTATAGTCGAAGTATCAAGTTGTCTAATTTTAAAGTTTAGCTAGGATATCAACTTGAAAACCTTGAATAGTTGAGGGTATCACTTTGAAATTTAGGCAAAGGAAGAGAAAATAAAAAGGAAGAATTATGAACCTGAGAGGTTAATATGCGGAATGATTTCTCGATATCTCGAAAGAACCTCCTCGAAACCACGACAAGGTCGGTGATCAGCGAAGAAGCTGAAGACATACTTGTCACCGGTAGATACTGTACAAGAAAGAGCAATCTGTAGTTAGTGAGTACATGAGTAGCTTAATAACATGAGTACATAATGTACATTGGAGTAAGAAAGAGAGACCAACCATCACCGAATCCAAAGCACGGTATCAAATTGTCCTCGTCGAAAGGAGAGAGCGTGCGCCCGATGATAGAAATAGCTTGTTCGTAGGGGTTAGGCGTGTCGTCGCTGATTGCATGAAGAGATTTCCTTTTAAATGAATGCCTGCCTGCACATGAGAGCTATGTTAAATAAGAAATTTGGAGCAGTGCAGAGTACTTGATCTTTAGGAGCTTTGGACTCCAATCTGTATTACCTGACCATTCGTTACTTTTTGTGACGTCTATACCAAGGATTAAATTGGATGACTCCAGCCCAGTTTCTCTTAATGCCGAGGTTACCTAGAATTTAGAGGAGAATTGCCATCAATTCAAAGATGGTCATCATGATCAGGAGATATGGTTGTACGAATTTATTTACATTACTTTATTAAGAAGAATTTTAAGATGTTTGTCTTTCCAATCCTAGAGATAAGTTATAGATATCAGGAAATAGGTTATTACGAAAAAAGTGTAGTATATTTTGAAGTAATTGTTATATTTTTATTGATAATCTCTTGGTTATTTATAGTCTTACAGCCCTTCATCTTACATTAATATCCCATTAAAACCCCCTGTAGAATATTCTAATATCCCAACAAATATATCAAGAATATTCTAATATACCAACAAATATACCAATAATATTCTAATATACCAACACTCCTCCTCAAGATGGGCGAAAGATATTCACTAAGCCCATCTTGTCACATCCTCTAATTATATCTGCAGAGCTAAGTTTCTTGGTCATACTGTCTGCTACCTGCTCCTTGGTTGGAACATGACCTAGCTCCAGTAGTCCACGGTCCAACTTCTCCTTGATGAAGAACCTATCGATTTCGATGTGTTTGGTCCTGTCATGCTGCACTGAATTGTTGGCGATCTGATGGCTGACTGGTTGTCACACCACAGCTTCATCTTGGCTCCTTGATCCAGCTTCAGCTCCACCAGCATACTCTTCAGCCATAGCAGCTCTGCAACTCCCAAGGCCATAGCTCTGTACTCCGCTTCAGCTGTCGATCTGGCCACCATCGACTGCTTCTTACTCCTCCAAGAGACCAAGTTGCCTCCTAAAAATATGTAATAGCCTGAGGTAGACCTCCTGTCATCAGTACAACTAGCCCAGTCAGAGTCACAGTAGTCCTCGATTCTCAAGTGATTATTCTTCCTGAATATCAACCCCTTTCCAAGGGCACCCTTCAAGTATCTCAGAATCTGGTACACTGCGTCCATATGACCCTTCCTTGGGTCATGCATGTAGCGGCTCATCACACTCACTACAAAGCAGATATCAGGTCGTGTGTGGCTCAAATAGATCAACTTGTCCACTAGTCTCTGGTATCTGTCTCGGTCAACTGGTTCTCCAGCCTCAGCACACAGCTTGAATCCCTGGTTGATCGGCGTCGCTGTAGGTCTGCATCCCAACATCCTTGTCTCTGTGAGAAGGTCCAGCGCATATTTTCTCTGAGAAAGAACAATTCCCTCCGCTTCTCGAGCAATCTCAATCCCAAGGAAGTACCGAAGAAGGCCAAGGTCCTTCACCTCGAACTCCTTGTCAAGCTTTCCCTTGAGTCGGGCAATCTCCTGCTCATTATCTCATGTGATAATCATATCGTCCACATACACCACAAGCATGGTGATGTGACATCCACTCCGACGGAAGAACACAGTATGATCATCATTGATCTGCTGATATCCCATCCCTATCATCGCCCTCCTGAATCTGTCAAACCACGCTCGAGGAGACTGCTTCAGTCCATAGAGGGACTTCTTCAACCTGCAGACCTTGCCCATTGTCTTATTGGTGCAGAATTCTGGTGGTATCTCCATGTACACTTTCTCCACTAGATCCCCATGAAGAAACACATTCTTCACATCCAGTTGGTGTAGCTTCCATCCACCATTCGCTACCAAAGAAATAAGGGTCCTGACGGTGCTCATCTTCGTCACTGGTGCAAATGTCTCATCATAGTCAATGCCGTACGTCTGACTGTATCCTTTTGCTACCAGTCGAGCCTTGTAGTGCTCTACTTTTTTATCTGGGTTTTGCTTCACAGTAAAAACTCACTTGCATCCGACTGCCCTCTTCCCCTCTGACAGTTTACTAGTTCCCAAGTGTGGTTCTTCTCAAGAGCGCCTGTAACCCCCTGATTTTTCAAGAATTTTTAATTTGGATTTTTCACAATTTTCTGTAATTTTCTGGGATTTTTTGTAATTAAAACCTAGGTATTTGATAATTAAATAATTTTTAATTGCTGTTAATTAATATTAAAATATTATGAAAATAATATTTTATGGTGTAAAATAAAAAACTGGACATAGGATAATTTTCTGTGAATTTATTGGACTCCGAAAACATTTTTAAAGCCCTAAAAACTAATTAAAATTTAAACCAAAATAAACCCTAAAATAAACCCGGTTTATTTCCAAAATAAACCAAACCAACCCAGACCCGGTTCAATTGAACCAAACCCAGCCCTTAGCGGGTCGGGTCGGATCTAAACCCGACCCGAAACCCGCCTACCCAAACCCATACTTAAACACTAGCGGGTCGGGCCGGATTCATGTTGAACCCGACCCGTGGACCCAAACCCGAAACCCTAACCGAACCCTAATCCTAATTCCCACCAGATTTACTGTTCCGGCCTATAAATGCCTCGACTTCTGTGCCCCGCCGTCGCCGCAAACCCTAACTTCCTCCGCCCTCTCCCCGAGCCCCCGCTCCGACCACCTCCTCGAACCCCCAGCGCTACCCTGATTCCACGACTTCCTCCCCGTCGTCCTCCTCTGTCCTCCGGCCCCGCATGGAGCACCACCACTAACACCCCGAAGCCCTTCGTCCCCGACGATCCCCTCGCCATCCTCCTCCCGAGACCAGCCCCTCTCCGCATACCTCCTCCCCGCTCCGTCGACGAGCCCTGACCTCGACCCTCTCCCCGCACCATCTTTCTCTGCCTCGACGACCCTCGTCCTCGTCGATCCCCTAACCCGACGAGCTCCACCATCACCACCACCCAAAGCCGACGCCCTCCACAGCCTCCCATCTCCGCCCTAACCTCCGCCCTAGCCCAGCCTCGACCACCACTCCCCGCTCCGCCCTCGACGAACACCACCACCCCAACTTCACAGCCTTCCGCCCTAGCCCTAACCCGAGACACCACCATCGCCACCCCGTCGACCTCCGTAGCCCCGGCCGCTCGCCTCGTCAACCCTCAGCGAAACCCTAGGCCGGCCGCCCGCTGCCCTAGCACGGACACAGTGGCCCGGACACAGCCTCTCTCAGCCCGGACACAGGACACAGCTCGTGTCGAGACGACACGCGGACACGTGAAATCCTCGGTTCACGGAGCCCTGTTCAGGTAACCCGTTCTCTCTCCTCGTTGATCCGATTTCTGTTCCGTAAGTTGTGATGCGTAGGCTGTGTGACCCTCTCGATGCCTGTGCAACCCGCTCGGTGCGTCGCGTCCTGTGGTGATCGTGAACCGCGATCCAAAAACAGGAAAACCAACACCCCATTTTACCCCGGAACTGAGTACGCCCCGCCAAACGGGACGACTTGGTCACGCGCGATCTTCACCAAAGCGTGCGCACCGTTGATACGGACGTGCGGGATTTCACAGAAGTTGATTGGGATGTGCGTGCACACCGAAATCAACGCGTATCCGCCGACAACATCCCGTATCCGCCTATTCTGAAATACGTCGTAACTTCGTGTACACACGTCAGATCAAAACGAAACTTGTGCCATCGGACTCGTAGCAATACGCTGGTCCTGTGACCCAAGTTTGGTTCGATTCTGAGAACGTTGACAAAATCGCGTATCGTGGGCCCCGCGGCTCCACTTGACGGGCGATTTTGTGATCGGCTCATCGGAATCCAATTTTGGAAGTTCCGTTGGGTTCGTATCATCGTTCTGGACTTGTTGATACTAATGTAAGCCCCCTAAATTTCAGAATTATTAATTGGGGATCTTTCTGGAAATTTTTAGGATTTTTCTGATGATTAAAACCTAGGCGTTGGATATTGAAGGATTTTTAATTTCGGTTAATTTATATTAAAATATTATGGAAATAATATTTTATGGTGTAAAATGGGAAACCGGACATAGGGTAATTTTCCGTGAATTTATTGGACTCCGGAAACCCGTTTAAAGCCCTGAAGACCCATGTAGATTTTAAACCGAATTAAATCCGTGCCAAAGCCCGACATCCCCATGAGAGCCGAAGCCCAGCCCAAGGAGCGTTGACCCGTTGACCCAGCCCGAATCCTAGGTCTAACCCTAGTCCAATTTCTGTAATGTATAAATACATATTTTTCCCTAAGTTTTCTCCACAAAGAAAGAAAAAGAAAAGGAAATTAAATCCCAAATCCCTAATTCCCAAATCCCTAACCCTAACCCTAACCCTGACCTCGCCTGAACCGAAGCCGCCGTCGAACCCCAGCCCGCCGGAAACCTAGCCCTCGATCTCCCTCTCTCCTCTGCTCGCCGTCGCCGGTCATCTCCGCCGACGAGCCCAGGCCCGTCCTCCGCCGACCCGAAAACCTAAACTCCTCTCTTCTCTACTTCCTCCCCCGTCCAGATCGCCACCGACCACGACCCGCCGTGCTCCTCCCACCTCGGCGTCGACCCTTCCCCCTCACCGAGCACCACCGGAACCCTAATCCCTTAGCCCGCTGCCCCTCGATCCCCTTTCTCCTCCTCCGCCAGTGACCTCACCGACCCCCGCCGCCAAGTCCAGCGCACGACCCCGACTTCCCCCTCAATCCGCCGACCTCGCCGCTGACCTAACTTCACCGACCACCACCCTCGTCCAGAACCCCTCGATCTCCCTCTCCGGTCTGCTGCCACAGCAGTTCCACCCCGCTGCCGAGCCACCTCCGCCGCAGCGCCCAGGCGAGCCGCCTCCGCCCAGCCTGACAAGCCTCCCTCCGCCAACCCGAGCACAGCCCCTCTCCGACGGTTCGTCGACGGAATCCTGAACCCTAGTCTGGACACAGCAACCCGATACACAGGACACGGACGCAGGACACGAAGGAGACACGGACACGAGAAATTGGTCTTCACGGAGCCCTGTTCAGGTAACGTTTCCTCTCACCTCGTGATTCCGTTTTCGATTCTGTCAGTTGCTACGCGTAGACTGTATAACCCTCTCGGTGCCCGTGCAACCCGCTCGGTGCATCGCGTCCTGTGGTGATCGCACACCACGATCCAAAAACAGGAAAATCAACGTCCCGATTCACCCCGGAACTGGGTACGCCCCGCCAAACGGGATGACTTGGTCGCGTGCGATCTTCACCGATACGTGCGCGTCGTCGATACGGACGTGTAGGATTTCGCAGAAGTCGATTCGGGTGTGCGTGCACACCGGAATCAACGCGTATCCGCGGACACCGTCCCGTATCTGCCCTTTCTGGAACACGCTGTAACTTTGTGTACACACGTCGGATCGAGACGAAACTTGTGCCATCGGAATCGTAGCAATACGCTGGTCCTGTGACCCAAGTTTGGTCCGATTCTGAGAACGTTGACAAAATCGTGTATCGTGGGCCCCACAGGCTCCACTTGACGGGCGATTTTGTGATCGGCTCATCGAAATCCAATTTTGGAAGTTTCGTTGGATTCGTATCATCGTTCCTGACTTGTTGACACTAAGTTTGGCGAATTTGGAGACCTTTGACCCTGACGCATTTTTCGGTGCAAAGCGGGCCCACACGTGGACCCCGTTTTGACCCGAAACTGCCGTTTCTGCCCTTGTCTCCAAATTGGACTCAAGGATAGGCGTTTCTAGCTGTTTGATATTTTCTGAATCTAATGGTGATGTTTATTTTAGCAACCGGAGTAGTAGCAGCAGATCACACTGAGACCAGAGCTACAGTTGGAACCAGGACCCCAGGCAAGTGTACCTTGCCAAACTCTGCAGTATTGTTATATATTTTTTCTTGCTTTATTTATATTGCTGTGCATGCTTAACCTAGGACCGTGTGACGTACTTAGCGTCCGATTATTAGTCGGGTGCCAACACCGTACGCGGTGTTGTGTATTGTCACCTAGAGATGGACATTCGTGACACTTTATATTCTCGTACTTGTCTTACCAAGTACACTTTGACCCAGGATACTTGACACTATTCATGAGACAGGATCCTCCCGAGATATTCGTGGTGATTCTGTATAGGATGCAGGACATGGACATTATATTCTTAGATATAGTATGACTTGTTGCATTAGATATGATCCCGCTTGACATGGACATGAGACGTTATGGTCATGAGAGGCGTGGTTACATTGGGTGGGGAGAGACACACAGGCTACAGGCTGATCATATATATATACACCCCTATTATTGTGAGGCACAAGACTCTGAACCGAGCTTGGCCCGTGTCACGACCCACACCCGAAAATCGGGCATGAGCCGTGGGTACGTCCAGCCTACGCCGCAGAATCGGCGGTAGAACGCTGTAAAGGTCCGTTCTAGGTCAACCAACTATCTAGATAACTCACAGAAAAATCCGGCATGACCTCTCCAAAAGGAGGGCAAAACCACGCAATATATATATGTGAATAAAATCCTCTCCAACAGGAGGGCAACCACGCAATATATATATGACAATAATCTCAATCACAAAACTAGAGGAAGAATATAAGCACGATATGATATAAACAAGAAACAGAACCAAGAGAGCAAGACAATCCAAAATAATACAGTCCAGGTCTAAAAGCTACAACATCACAGCATCAAAAGAATAAGTACAGTCATCCAAAATACAGACCACAAGGAAAACCTAGGAAACCCACCTAGCTAACTAGGGTGCTATCGGCGTCTCCTCGGCGCACTCCTCCTCGGGGTCACAACAGTCGTCAACACCAGGCCCGTAGAACGTAGGGCAATAGTCCTCAGGATCCTCTGGAAAAAATATGCCCAGTCAGGACTGGAGCGAAGTACATAACTCTGAAAGCAACTCCAAATACATGGTAAGGTGTATATGACGAGCAATAGAAAAGTAATCAAGATACACAGGAAATAAATATATGCTGGAGCACAATAAGTAGCTGCAATGTAAACTGGAGAACAATACAAGTAGTGGAAAAGTAACTGCAGGTGAGAAACATGAATACTAGCTAAGTGCCTTGAGCACAAGTTCGTTATATGATCGGCTTAGGTTGCACATGAAAGTCACTACGATAACTCCGTTATGCGTGAGTTGCATAACCGACATACACATGAATACTGTTTGGCTTTGATCATATAACCAACTCACTACTCCCCTCCCCCACTAATACCATTGGATCCAACCACAACACGCTACGTACATGATAATAGCTCGCGCACACGAAGGCGAGAGCACAAGAAGCACATGATAGCACATGATAATCAATACCCGAAGCACATGATAAAATACACGTGATAGAGTACCCGCTGAACACGGTAAGGGGGATAGCACCTCATGACGGGATCCACTAGTACCAGCTCGTGTAATAAAGTGTCAGAATCAAGTATTACAGTTCTAGAACAGGTGATATAAACGCTATCATGAAATAGAAACTATCAGAGGTAGGTACTCGCCTGATGTCCTGAGCAACTGATGAGGATCGAGGTCCGGACCGGTGTCGCAAGGACCTAATGCGAAAAGCAAGAATTAAACAGGGTTCTAAGCATTTAAACTGATATAAAATAATTAAAAACAGGCTTCTAGGGCTATTCTAGGTCGAACGGGTCAAACCGGTGAAATTCGGGTCAAAAAGTCAACCCGGGGTCCAAAAAGTCAACTCTAGGTCAAAACTAGGTCAAACGTTGACTTTTACGGTCAACGGGGACAATTATGGTCAAAGCTAGGTCAAACTAGGGTGCCCCTGAAATTCTAGGTCAAACCGAGCTCATTAAGCTACTAAACTCACAAACTCGCCTAATCGAGATACCGGGATACCCTCGGTATCCGATACCTCGCCCTAGGCCACGCACCCCGCCTAAACCCGCTAAAACCTATGCTAGCACGCGTAATTATATATATATAAACATATAAAAATCACTCCCAAGCATTTCCAAGGCTAATGCTCAAATACCCCGCTCGAAACTCAATACCTTGAATATCTCAAGGTATCGAGATACCTCGGTATCTCAAGGTATTGAGGTTTCGCTCCAAAACCCTTTAACTAGCTACCTAGCTATAATTATGCACCTAGTTATTAATCTAGGCTAGGTAATATAGATATCTACTATCTATTAATACATCTAAGTAGGTATCTACCTATATACATATACATATCCACACACACATACCCAATACCCATTACCTTACCCAACATAACATATATATATATATATATATATTACCTATCAAGATATCTATATATATATATATATAAGTATAGGTATATAGTTATCTATATCTTAGGTAGATATAGCTAAGTATCTAGCTATCTACCTATCTAGTATCTATCTATCTAAATACCTAGCTATCTATCTATCAATATATCTTATCTACCTAACTACTTATCTATATATCTAATCTATAATACTATCTATCTATCTATCTATCTATCCTACTATCTATTAAACCTATTTCTAACCATCTTCCTATCTATCAACATAGGTATATATATATCAATCTCTCACTCTCCCTCACTAGCTCTACTGCTACTGCTCCCTGTGCTCAAAATGCTGCTGCTGCTCGCTGTTATTGCTGCGCTGCTGCTGCTCCTCTTGGCACTGCTGCTGCTGCAGTTCCCTGCTGCTGCAGTGCAGCAGCAGCTGCAGCCACTGCTTGCTGTCCCCCCCCCTCCAACTCACATACACACACACACACACATCCATATATATACATATATATATCACTATCTATATATATATATATATATACATACATATATATCTATATATCTATAACTAGATATCTATATATATATACACTCATCTACACACTCTAACACACACACTAACACACTCACACACTAACACACACACACATAAATATATATATACATAGCTACATATATATATACACTTAATATATATACATCTACACACACTCTCAACTATATATATATACATCTACACACACTCTCAACTATATATATATACATACACCTATATATATATATACACATAGACATATACACACATAAGCACATAGATATAAATACACTCATATATATATAAATATATATATGTAAACAAACATACATATAAATATATACATATATTTATATATATATATAGACACATATACACAACCACCACACAATGCACACAACACACAAACAACACGCCCCTCGCACGCCCAACGACCCCGACACTCACCAATACCCTAAAATATATAAAATATAGCCCGAAAACTCTAGCACACACTCCCCGATACTAACCCAACGCGCGCACAAAGCCGAAACGAGGAACCCAAGTCGAAATGGCCGTTCGGTCATTTCGACGAACACGTGGTGCGCGGCTCGGAAAACCTCCTGAAACGCACACCAAACGAACTCGGAATCGGCCCAAAATTTACCCACGCGCTCTACACGATGTCTAGATCCTAGAAAATGCGCTCCCACGTCGATTCTAGGCCCGTGGCGGAAACGCACACAAACTTAGAATCGGCGACGACGAAAAGCCCCAATTTCGTCCGAAACACCCGTTTCTCCGCGACACGGCTTCCCGTGTCCAAACGGAGACACGCACTCACCCTCTAGACACCCGACAACGTCTACCTAGGTCCATCTAACCTAGGGCATCACCCAAAATTGGGCCAAATTCGGATTCCACCCGAATTCGACACAAAACCTAATGTCAAAGTCTCTAAACTCACCCAAACTAGTTCCAACTTCCTCCTACGGGTAGGGTTAGGGTCTAGGAGGGTTCTACAACACTAATTACACTACACAAAAATAATTAGGAAGGGGAAAGTTAGGTTTTACCTCTTGGGAGTTGGAATTCCAAGGTCAAAGTCTCACAATCCCTAGAATTCACCTCCCTTAAGCTCCAAGCCACCAATTCTAGCTCTCACACTAGATCTAAGCTCCTCACACCTAGGTTAGAGAAAATGTAAGGTTAGGGTTAGCTTAAGGAAGAAGGAATGAAAGAAGAAAGAAGAAAAATGGAAGAGGGAACTTACTTTGAAGAAGAAGGAAGAAGAAGTGGAGAAGAAGAAATGAAGAAGAAGAAGTGGAAAATGAAGAGGAATGAAGAAAGAAGGGGGGCTGCTGCTGGCTTTCTCACGGGTGGGTAGGTAGGGGCCGGCCACATGTAGAAAATGGGGGTTTACATGTACAAAGGTCCAAAATGCCCTCCCGCAAATTGGTTTTGGGTTTCGGGTCTCCAAATGCACTCAAACTAGTTCCAAATCTCTCCAACTAACCTCCTAAAAATAAAATAATAATTCTAGGCCCCAAAATAATTCTCACAAGGGTGTGGGCTGGGTCGAACATGGGTCCACTAGGGTCTGACATGGGTCCAGGCTAGCCAAAACCCTAAAACAATAAAAATAAAAATAAGACAAGCACTAATTAATTATAAATATAAATAATTAAATATAATACACTATTTATCAAAATAAAAAAAAATATACCCTATTTTCTAGAATTGGGTAGTGACAAGTCTACCCTCCTTAAAATAATTTCGTCCTCGAAATTAAAAGACGAAACTAGGACAGGAATGCAAAGAAAGAACCATACCTCAGGGCTCGAAGAGATAGGGGTATCGCTCGCGCATTTCATCCTCCCTCTCCCAGGTCGACTCCCCTGGAGAGTGATGCCTCCACACGACGCGAACCAAGGGAATAGTCTGGTTCCTTAACACCTTCTCCCGCCGATCCAGAATCTCCACCGGCTGCTCTGGATAGCTAAGAGTAGGGCCCACTGCGATCTCCGAGTGATCCAATACGTGACTGGGATCCGCCACGTACCGTCTCAACTGCGACACGTGGAACACATCATGAACTCCCTCCAGCGTAGGCGGCAACTCAAGCCTATACGCCACGGCGCCGACCCTCTCAAGAACACGGAAGGGTCCGACGAAACGTGGGCTAAGCTTCCCGCCTCCACCGAAGCGAATAGTGCCCCGCGTCGGAGAAATCCTCAGGAACACCAGATCTCCAACCTAGCACAAACAAGGTCTCTGCACTTAGTCTAAAACAAGCAATCACAAGCAAACACAAGAACAAAATCTAGATTCTAAGCTGTACCTCGAACTCCAAAGGTCTCCGGTGGCTATCGGCCCAATGCCGCTGCCTGTCCTGCGCCACCCGAAGTCTATCTCTAATGAGCTTGACCTTCTCCGCTGCATCAACCACCATCTCCGGGCCAAGCAAAGCTCTCTCACCTACATCATCCCATGACAACGGAGTACGACACCTCCGTCCATACAATGCCTCAAAAGGTGACATCTCGATACTGGCTTGGTAGCTGTTGTTGTAAGCAAACTCTACCAAGTGCAAGTGATCCTCCCAAGAGCCTCTGAAATCCAAAACACAGGTCCGAAGCATGTCCTCAAGTGTCTGAATGGTCCTCTCTGACTGACCATCTGTCTGCGGGTGATACGCACTACTAAACTTGAGCTGGGTGCCCAAGCTAGCTTGCAGACTCCTCCAGAAATGCGAGGTAAAGCGACTGTCCCGATCTGATACTATGCTCACTGGAACTCCATGCAGTCTGACTATCTGGCGCACATACATCTCTGCTAGTCGCTCTGTAGACGTACCCACTTTGAATGGTAGAAAGTGGGCCGATTTGGTCAACCTGTCCACGATGACCCAAATCGCATCCTTCCCGCCTGGAGAACGGGGAAGTCCAGAAACAAAATCCATGGTCACATGCTCCCATTTCCACTCCGGAATGGGTAGCGGCTGGAGTAATCCTCCTGGCCTCTGCCTCTCCGCCTTCACCTGCTGGCACACTAAGCATCGGGATACGAAGCGCGCTACCTCTCGCTTCATCCCGTACCACCATACATGCTGTCTCAGATCTCTATACATCTTATTGGCACCTGGATGCATAGAGTACTGGGATCGATGCGCCTCCTGGAGAACCTCCTCGCGCAACGACCCACTCGGCACACACAACCTGGTACCGTGCCGCAAGGAACCATCATCAGCAATGGTGAAGTCATCTGCTAATCCCATCTGAACCTGCTTCCTGATGCTCCTCAGGGACTCATCCTCAAACTGTGTAGCCCTGATCCGGTCTACCAACTCTGACTGAATCTGCAGTCCCCACATCTGCATCTCAACTCCAGGCACTATCACCTCAATGCCCAAGCTCTCTAGATCTGCCAGAAGATAACGATCTGTAGTCAGGCACATAGCTACCGGATACCTGCTCAATGCATCCGCAACTACGTTCGCCTTCCCTGGATGATACTGCAATGATATGTCGAAGTCTTTCATCAACTCCAACCATCTCCTCTGCCTCATGTTCAGCTCTTTTTGGGTAAACACATACTTCAAGCTCTTGTGGTCTGTGAAGATCTCCACACGCTATCCGTATAAATAGTGTTTCCACAACCTAAGAGCAAAGATGACCGCTGCCAACTCCAAATCGTGGGTAGGGTAATTCTTCTCATGAGGACGTAATTGCCTGGAAGCATAGGCAATCACCCTCCCATTTTGCTGCAACACACAACCCAGTCCCTTCCCCGATGCATCACTATAGATAGTGAATCCTCCAGAACCTGATGGCAACGTCAACACTGGAGCTGTCGTCAACCTCCTCTTCAGCTCATCAAAGGCGATCTGGCACTCCTCTGACCAAACAAACTCCACGTCCTTCCGGGTCAGCCTGGACAACGGCTCTGCAATCCGGGAAAAATCCTGAACAAATCTCCTGTAGTAGCCTGCCAGTCCCAAGAAACTCATGACCTCGGCTACTGAACTCGGAGCACTCCATGCCTCAACTGCCACGATCTTTCTCGGATCCACCGAGATACCCTCTCCAGTCACCACATGACCAAGGAATTCAACCTTGTCAAGGAAGAACTCACACTTCGAGAGCTTTTCATAAAGCTCCTCCTTCCTGAGAGTCTCCAGCACTATCCTCAGATGCTCCTCGTGCTCCTCTGGGGTCTTCGAATACACCAAGATGTCATCTATAAACACCACCACAAACCTGTCCAGATGCTGATGGAACACCTTGTTCATCAGATTCATGAACACTGCCGGGGCATTAGTCAACCCAAACGGCATCACCAAGAACTCATACTGTCCATATCTGGTCCGAAAAGCTGTCTTCGGAATATCCTCCTTCCTGACCTTCACCTGGTGGTAGCCTGTCCTCAGATCAATCCTGGAAAACATCCTCGCTCCGCTCAACTGGTCAAAAAGATCATCAATACGCGGCAGCGGATACTTGTTCTTGATTGTGAGGCTGTTCAGAGCCCTGTAGTCGATACACATCCGTATCGACCCATCCTTCTTCGGCACAAAAAGTACCGGAGCACCCCACGGAGAAGAACTAGATCTGATAAATCCCTTGTCCTGAAGCTCATCCACCTGCTTCTTTAACTCTATCAGCTCACTGTTGCTGACTCTATAGACGTGCTGGGATATCGGCTCCGCGCCTGGCACCAAGTCTATAGAGAACTCCACGTCTCTGTCCGGAGGTAACCCTGGCAACTCCTCCGGAAAGACATCCATATACTCCTCTATCAGTGGATGTAGCGACCTCGGCTCTACCACCAGGGCTCCGCAGATGACTCCCTCGGTCTGCTCCGCTGCTCCTCTGGCAAACTGAAACTCTGGCTCACCCGGCGGACTGAACAAAACTCTACCTCCACGACAATCTATACTAGCACAATGCGTACTCAACCAATCCATCCCGAGTACAATATCGTAGCTCGGAAGTGGCATTACGAGTAGGCACACACTCAACTCCCGGCCTCCCAAGGTAACTCTCCGGTCTCTGCAAACATCACGGACTAGGATGATACCACCCCCGGTCGTGATCTTGCAGAGTCTAGCTAAAGGTTCAGCAACAAGATGGTGTCTAACAGCAAAAGATACAGACACAAAGCTATGGGAAGCACCGGAATCAAATAAAGCAAGTGCTGGAATAGAATCAAGGAGAACAGAACCTGAGATAACATCACCAACTGGCTCGGCCTCGTCCACTGTCAGGGCAAAAGCTCGCCCCTGCTGTCCTCCTCGGTGCTGCTGCTGGTGCTGGGCGAACCTCTGCTGCTGAGTCTGCAAAGGCTGACCTCTCTGCTGCGCTGCAGGTGCTCTGGCTGGTGCCCTCTGAGCGGCTCCTCCGCCCTGAGCTGTACGGGCAAGCGCTGAAGGACAATCCTTCAGCTGGTGGTCTGCGGCGCCACACAATAAACATCTGCCCAGCCTCTTTCTGCATATGTCCCATCCGTGCCCTGGCTTCCTACAGAAAGGGCAAACGATGGGCTGCCTCTGGCCCTGCTGCTGACCCTGCCTCTGCTGCTGGGGCGCCTGCCGGAAGGGCGCCCGACCCTGACCCTGGTGCTGCTGGGTCTGCTGGAATGGCCTCTTGGCCGGGCCTGCACTGCTGCCTGCTCCGGAAGTGTCTCTGCCCCTCTTCGTCTTCAGCTCCAAATCATCCTCAGCCCTCTGAGCATCGCTGACAATCTGCTCGAAGGTCGCGTCGCGGTCGCTCCTAGTCAAGGACTTGACCGCCATGACCAAGCCCTTGCGGAACTTCCGTGCCTTCGCTGCCTCTGACAACCCCTCAACAAATCTGCCTAGACGGCAGAACTCCGCTGCATACTCATCCACTAGCATACTCCCCTGGACGAGCGCCTCGAACTGACTCTCTAAAGCACTGAGAGCCACGTCCGGGAAGAACTTCTCCTTGAAAAGCTTCTTGAAAGCCTCCCAAGTCAACCCCGGAGCTGCTATCCGCGTATCCGTGCGGAACCAAGTAAGGGCAAGGTCGAACATCTGGCTGCCCGCTGCCTCTATCTGCATGCTGGCTGGGATCATCGCCAGCCGAAAGATGCCCTCTATATGCTCGATCCAGTCGTCGGCGTACAGGATCCCCTCTGTGCCGCGAAACTCCTTAGGCCGCATCCTCTGAAAATCGATAATAGTACCCGGCCTAGGATACTGAGCCTGCTCTGGCTGTGGCTGGGTCTGAGCCACTCTGTCGACAGCTGTCAAAGCCACCTGATGAGCATTCTCAATGCCCATCCTCATAACATCTGCCTGGCGGTGCTGCGCATCCATCATCTCTCGGAAGAACGCGAACAGCTGTGTGGCATCTACTGGCGCAGGCGGTGGTGGAGGAGGTACCACCGGGACAACTGGGGTGGCTCTCGAATCAATGGGAGTAAGGGGATCTCCGAGAGAAACTGAAGCTCCCTCAACCGCAGGAGTGGCGAGTGGAGCGGTAGCGGCTGCCGGACGTCGAGCAGGTCGAGAGGTGGCAGACCTCTCGGTGGCAGCTGTTGGGGCGGTGCGCTGAGATCTGGTCTTCGGAGGCATCCTGAACACAGATCAAAAGAAGTCAATACAGTGCAAGAAACGATAACATCAATGAAGGACAATAATATTGCAAAAGAAAACAATTTCGGAAAAATTAAAGATAGCAAAAGGAAGTAGGAAGGGTCCTAGTTGTGATTGAGCACTCTCTCTCTCAGCCTATCTCCTATATCCTATTGCAGGTAACCCTAAAAGCAGAGACCTGTATGGGCCACCACCAAAAACGTGTCACGACCCACACCCGAAAATCGGGCATGAGCCGTGGGTACGTCCAGCCTACGCCGCAGAATCGGCGGTAGAACGCTGTAAAGGTCCGTTCTAGGTCAACCAACTATCTAGATAACTCACAGAAAAATCCGGCATGACCTCTCCAAAAGGAGGGCAAAACCACGCAATATATATATGTGAATAAAATCCTCTCCAACAGGAGGGCAACCACGCAATATATATATGACAATAATCTCAATCACAAAACTAGAGGAAGAATATAAGCACGATATGATATAAACAAGAAACAGAACCAAGAGAGCAAGGCAATCCAAAATAATACAGTCCAGGTCTAAAAGCTACAACATCACAGCATCAAAAGAATAAGTACAGTCATCCAAAATACAGACCACAAGAAAAACCCAGGAAACCCACCTAGCTAACTAGGGTGCTATCGGCGTCTCCTCGGCGCACTCCTCCTCGGGGTCACAACAGTCGTCAACACCAGGCCCGTAGAACGTAGGGCAATAGTCCTCAGGATCCTCTGGAAAAAATATGCCCAGTCAGGACTGGAGCGAAGTACATAACTCTGAAAGCAACTCCAAATACATGGTAAGGTGTATATGACGAGCAATAGAAAAGTAATCAAGATACACAGGAAATAAATATATGCTGGAGCACAATAAGTAGCTGCAATGTAAACTGGAGAACAATACAAGTAGTGGAAAAGTAACTGCAGGTGAGAAACATGAATACTAGCTAAGTGCCTTGAGCACAAGTTCGTTATATGATCGGCTTAGGTTGCACATGAAAGTCACTACGATAACTCCGTTATGCGTGAGTTGCATAACCGACATACACATGAATACTGTTTGGCTTTGATCATATAACCAACTCACTACTCCCCTCCCCCACTAATACCATTGGATCCAACCACAACACGCTACGTACATGATAATAGCTCGCGCACACGAAGGCGAGAGCACAAGAAGCACATGATAGCACATGATAATCAATACCCGAAGCACATGATGAAATACACGTGATAGAGTACCCGCTGAACACGGTAAGGGGGATAGCACCTCATGACGGGATCCACTAGTACCAGCTCGTGTAATAAAGTGTCAGAATCAAGTATTACAGTTCTAGAACAGGTGATATAAACGCTATCATGAAATGGAAACTATCAGAGGTAGGTACTCGCCTGATGTCCTGAGCAACTGATGAGGATCGAGGTCCGGACCGGTGTTGCAAGGACCTAATGCAAAAAGCAAGAATTAAACAGGGTTCTAAGCATTTAAACTGATATAAAATAATTAAAAACAGGCTTCTAGGGCTATTCTAGATCGAACGGGTCAAACCGGTGAAATTCGGGTCAAAAAGTCAACCCGGGGTCCAAAAAGTCAACTCTAGGTCAAAACTAGGTCAAACGTTGACTTTTACGGTCAACGGGGACAATTATGGTCAAAGCTAGGTCAAACTAGGGTGCCCCTGAAATTCTAGGTCAAACCGAGCTCATTAAGCTACTAAACTCACAAACTCGCCTAATCGAGATACCGGGATACCCTCGGTATCCGATACCTCGCCCTAGGCCACGCACCCCGCCTAAACCCGCTAAAACCTATGCTAGCACGCGTAATTATATATATATAAACATATAAAAATCACTCCCAAGCATTTCCAAGGCTAATGCTTAAATACCCCGCTCGAAACTCAATACCTTGAATATCTCAAGGTATCGAGATACCTCGGTATCTCAAGGTATTGAGGTTTCGCTCCAAAACCCTTTAACTAGCTACCTAGCTATAATTATGCACCTAGTTATTAATCTAGGCTAGGTAATATAGATATCTACTATCTATTAATACATCTAAGTAGGTATCTACCTATATACATATACATATCCACACACACATACCCAATACCCATTACCTTACCCAACATAACATATATATATATATATATTACCTATCAAGATATCTATATATATATATATAAGTATAGGTATATAGTTATCTATATCTTAGGTAGATATAGCTAAGTATCTAGCTATCTACCTATCTAGTATCTATCTATCTAAATACCTAGCTATCTATCTATCAATATATCTTATCTACCTAACTACTTATCTATATATCTAATCTATAATACTATCTATCTATCTATCTATCCTACTATCTATTAAACCCATTTCTAACCATCTTCCTATCTATCAACATAGGTATATATATATCAATCTCTCACTCTCCCTCACTAGCTCTACTGCTACTGCTCCCTGTGCTCAAAATGCTGCTGCTGCTCGCTGTTATTGCTGCGCTGCTGCTGCTCCTCTTGGCACTGCTGCTGCTGCAGTTCCCTGCTGCTGCTGTGCTGCTGCTGCAGTGCAGCAGCAGCTGCAGCCACTGCTTGCTGTCCCCCCCCCCTCCAACTCACATACACACACACACACACATCCATATATATACATATATATATCACTATCTATATATATATATATACATACATATATATCTATATATCTATAACTAGATATCTATATATATATACACTCATCTACACACTCTAACACACACACTAACACACTCACACACTAACACACACACACATAAATATATATATACATAGCTACATATATATATACACTTAATATATATACATCTACACACACTCTCAACTATATATATATACATCTACACACACTCTCAACTATATATATATACATACACCTATATATATATATACACATAGACATATACACACATAAGCACATAGATATAAATACACTCATATATATATAAATATATATATGTAAACAAACATACATATAAATATATACATATATTTATATATATATATAGACACATATACACAACCACCACACAATGCACACAACACACAAACAACACGCCCCTCGCACGCCCAACGACCCCGACACTCACCAATACCCTAAAATATATAAAATATAGCCCGAAAACTCTAGCACACACTCCCCGATACTAACCCAACGCGCGCACAAAGCCAAAACGAGGAACCCAAGTCGAAATGGCCGTTCGGTCATTTCGACGAACACGTGGTGCGCGGCTCGGAAAACCTCCTGAAACGCACACCAAACGAACTCGGAATCGGCCCAAAATTTACCCACGCGCTCTACACGATGTCTAGATCCTAGAAAATGCGCTCCCACGTCGATTCTAGGCCCGTGGCGGAAACGCACACAAACTTAGAATCGGCGACGACGAAAAGCCCCAATTTCGTCCGAAACGCCCGTTTCTCCGCGACACGGCTTCCCGTGTCCAAACGAAGACACGCACTCACCCTCTAGACACCCGACAACATCTACCTAGGTCCATCTAACCTAGGGCATCACCCAAAATTGGGCCAAATTCGGATTCCACCCGAATTCGACACAAAACCTAATGTCAAAGTCTCTAAACTCACCCAAACTAGTTCCAACTTCCTCCTACGGGTAGGGTTAGGGTCTAGGAGGGTTCTACAACACTAATTACACTACACAAAAATAATTAGGAAGGGGAAAGTTAGGTTTTACCTCTTGGGAGTTGGAATTCCAAGGTCAAAGTCTCACAATCCCTAGAATTCACCTCCCTTAAGCTCCAAGCCACCAATTCTAGCTCTCACACTAGATCTAAGCTCCTCACACCTAGGTTAGAGAAAATGTAAGGTTAGGGTTAGCTTAAGGAAGAAGGAATGAAAGAAGAAAGAAGAAAAATGGAAGAGGGAACTTACTTTGAAGAAGAAGGAAGAAGGAAGAAGAAGTGGAGAAGAAGAAATGAAGAAGAAGAAGTGGAAAATGAAGAGGAATGAAGAAAGAAGGGGGGCTGCTGCTGGCTTTCTCACGGGTGGGTAGGTAGGGGCCGGCCACATGTAGAAAATGGGGGTTTACATGTACAAAGGTCCAAAATGCCCTCCCGCAAATTGGTTTTGGGTTTCGGGTCTCCAAATGCACTCAAACTAGTTCCAAATCTCTCCAACTAACCTCCTAAAAATAAAATAATAATTCTAGGCCCCAAAATAATTCTCACAAGGGTGTGGGCTGGGTCGAACATGGGTCCACTAGGGTCTGACATGGGTCCAGGCTAGCCAAAACCCTAAAACAATAAAAATAAAAATAAGACAAGCACTAATTAATTATAAATATAAATAATTAAATACAATACACTATTTATCAAAATAAAAAAAAATATACCCTATTTTCTAGAATTGGGTAGTGACAAGTCTACCCTCCTTAAAATAATTTTGTCCTCGAAATTAAAAGACGAAACTAGGACAGGAATGCAAAGAAAGAACCATACCTCAGGGCTCGAAGAGATAGGGGTATCGCTCGCGCATTTCATCCTCCCTCTCCCAGGTCGACTCCCCTGGAGAGTGATGCCTCCACGCGACGCGAACCAAGGGAATAGTCTGGTTCCTCAACACCTTCTCCCGCCGATCCAGAATCTCCACCGGCTGCTCTGGATAGCTAAGAGTAGGGCCCACTGCGATCTCCGAGTGATCCAATACGTGACTGGGATCCGCCACGTACCGTCTCAACTGCGACACGTGGAACACATCATGAACTCCCTCCAGCGTAGGCGGCAACTCAAGCCTATACGCCACGGCGCCGACCCTCTCAAGAACACGGAAGGGTCCGACGAAACGTGGGCTAAGCTTCCCGCCTCCACCGAAGCGAATAGTGCCCCGCGTCGGAGAAATCCTCAGGAACACCAGATCTCCAACCTAGCACAAACAAGGTCTCTGCACTTAGTCTAAAACAAGCAATCACAAGCAAACACAAGAACAAAATCTAGATTCTAAGCTGTACCTCGAACTCCAAAGGTCTCCGGTGGCTATCGGCCCAATGCCGCTGCCTGTCCTGCGCCACCCGAAGTCTATCTCTAATGAGCTTGACCTTCTCCGCTGCATCAACCACCATCTCCGGGCCAAGCAAAGCTCTCTCACCTACATCATCCCATGACAACGGAGTACGACACCTCCGTCCATACAATGCCTCAAAAGGTGACATCTCGATACTGGCTTGGTAGCTGTTGTTGTAAGCAAACTCTACCAAGTGCAAGTGATCCTCCCAAGAGCCTCTGAAATCCAAAACACAGGTCCGAAGCATGTCCTCAAGTGTCTGAATGGTCCTCTCTGACTGACCATCTGTCTGCGGGTGATACGCACTACTAAACTTGAGCTGGGTGCCCAAGCTAGCTTGCAGACTCCTCCAGAAATGCGAGGTAAAGCGACTGTCCCGATCTGATACTATGCTCACTGGAACTCCATGCAGTCTGACTATCTGGCGCACATACATCTCTGCTAGTCGCTCTGTAGACGTACCCACTTTGAATGGTAGAAAGTGGACCGATTTGGTCAACCTGTCCACGATGACCCAAATCGCATCCTTCCCGCCTGGAGAACGGGGAAGTCCAGAAACAAAATCCATGGTCACATGCTCCCATTTCCACTCCGGAA
This sequence comes from Iris macrosiphon, assembly GCA_036927795.1. NCBI lineage: Eukaryota > Viridiplantae > Streptophyta > Magnoliopsida > Asparagales > Iridaceae > Iris > Iris macrosiphon. Next base: position 50,346,078 of record JAYESA010000019.1, on the reverse strand, counting down.
TGGGTAGCGGCTGGAGTAATCCTCCTGGCCTCTGCCTCTCCGCCTTCACCTGCTGGCACACTAAGCATCGGGATACGAAGCGCGCTACCTCTCGCTTCATCCCGTACCACCATACATGCTGTCTCAGATCTCTATACATCTTATTGGCACCTGGATGCATAGAGTACTGGGATCGATGCGCCTCCTGGAGAACCTCCTCGCGCAACGACCCACTCGGCACACACAACCTGGTACCGTGCCGCAAGGAACCATCATCAGCAATGGTGAAGTCATCTGCTAATCCCATCTGAACCTGCTCCCTGATGCTCCTCAGGGACTCATTCTCTAACTGTGTAGCCCTGATCCGGTCTACCAACTCTGACTGAATCTGCAGTCCCCACATCTGCATCTCAACTCCAGGCACTATCACCTCAATGCCCAAGCTCTCTAGATCTGCCAGAAGATAACGATCTGTAGTCAGGCACATAGCTACCGGATACCTGCTCAATGCATCCGCAACTACGTTCGCCTTCCCTGGATGATACTGCAATGATATGTCGAAGTCTTTCATCAACTCCAACCATCTCCTCTGCCTCATGTTCAGCTCTTTTTGGGTAAACACATACTTCAAGCTCTTGTGGTCTGTGAAGATCTCCACACGCTCTCCGTATAAATAGTGTTTCCACAACTTAAGAGCAAAGATGACCGCTGCCAACTCCAAATCGTGGGTAGGGTAATTCTTCTCATGAGGACGTAATTGCCTGGAAGCATAGGCAATCACCCTCCCATTCTGCTGTAACACACAACCCAGTCCCTTCCCCGATGCATCACTATAGATAGTGAATCCTCCAGAACCTGATGGCAACGTCAACACTGGAGCTGTCGTCAACCTCCTCTTCAGCTCATCAAAGGCGATCTGGCACTCCTCTGACCAAACAAACTCCACGTCCTTCCGGGTCAGCCTGGACAACGGTTCTGCAATCCGGGAAAAATCCTGAACAAATCTCCTGTAGTAGCCTGCCAGTCCCAAGAAACTCCTGACCTCGGCTACTGAACTCGGAGCACTCCATGCCTCAACTGCCACGATCTTTCTCGGATCCACCGAGATACCCTCTCCAGTCACCACATGACCAAGGAATTCAACCTTGTCAAGGAAGAACTCACACTTCGAGAGCTTTTCATAAAGCTCCTCCTTCCTGAGAGTCTCCAGCACTATCCTCAGATGCTCCTCGTGCTCCTCTGGGGTCTTCGAATACACCAAGATGTCATCTATAAACACCACCACAAACCTGTCCAGATGCTGATGGAACACCTTGTTCATCAGATTCATGAACACTGCCGGGGCATTAGTCAACCCAAACGGCATCACCAAGAACTCATACTGTCCATATCTGGTCCGAAAAGCTGTCTTCGGAATATCCTCCTTCCTGACCTTCACCTGGTGGTAGCCTGTCCTCAGATCAATCCTGGAAAACATCCTCGCTCCGCTCAACTGGTCAAAAAGATCATCAATACGCGGCAGCGGATACTTGTTCTTGATTGTGAGGCTGTTCAGAGCCCTGTAGTCGATACACATCCGTATCGACCCATCCTTCTTCGGCACAAAAAGTACCGGAGCACCCCACGGAGAAGAACTAGATCTGATAAATCCCTTGTCCTGAAGCTCATCCACCTGCTTCTTTAACTCTATCAGCTCACTGTTGCTGACTCTATAGACGTGCTGGGATATCGGCTCCGCGCCTGGCACCAAGTCTATAGAGAACTCCACGTCTCTGTCCGGAGGTAACCCTGGCAACTCCTCCGGAAAGACATCCATATACTCCTCTATCAGTGGATGTAGCGACCTCGGCTCTACCACCAGGGCTCCGCAGATGACTCCCTCGGTCTGCTCCGCTGCTCCTCTGGCAAACTGAAACTCTGGCTCACCCGGCGGACTGAACAAAACTCTGCCTCCACGACAATCTATACTAGCACAATGCGTACTCAACCAATCCATCCCGAGTACAATATCGTAGCTCGGAAGTGGCATTACGAGTAGGCACACACTCAACTCCCGGCCTTCCAAGGTAACTCTCCGGTCTCTGCAAACATCACGGACTAGGATGATACCACCCCCGGTCGTGATCTTGCAGAGTCTAGCTAAAGGTTCAGCAACAAGATGGTGTCTAACAGCAAAAGATACAGACACAAAGCTATGGGAAGCACCGGAATCAAATAAAGCAAGTGCTGGAATGGAATCAAGGAGAACAGAACCTGAGATAACATCACCAACTGGCTCGGCCTCGTCCACTGTCAGGGCAAAAGCTCGCCCCTGCTGTCCTCCTCGGTGCTGCTGCTGGTGCTGGGCGAACCTCTGCTGCTGAGTCTGCAAAGGCTGACCTCTCTGCTGCGCTGCAGGTGCTCTGGCTGGTGCCCTCTGAGCGGCTCCTCCGCCCTGAGCTGTACGGGCAAGCGCTGAAGGACAATCCTTCAGCTGGTGGTCTGCGGTGCCACACAATAAACATCTGCCCAGCCTCTTTCTGCATATGTCCCATCCGTGCCCTGGCTTCCTACAGAAAGGGCAAACGATGGGCTGCCTCTGGCCCTGCTGCTGACCCTGCCTCTGCTGCTGGGGCGCCTGCCGGAAGGGCGCCCGACCCTGACCCTGGTGCTGCTGGGTCTGCTGGAATGGCCTCTTGGCCGGGCCTGCACTGCTGCCTGCTCCGGAAGTATCTCTGCCCCTCTTCGTCTTCAGCTCCAAATCATCCTCAGCCCTCTGAGCATCGCTGACAATCTGCTCGAAGGTTGCCTCGCGGTCGCTCCTAGTCAAGGACTTGACCGCCATGACCAAGCCCTTGCGGAACTTCCGTGCCTTCGCTGCCTCTGACAACCCCTCAACAAATCTGCCCAGACGGCAGAACTCCGCTGCATACTCATCCACTAGCATACTCCCCTGGACGAGCGCCTCGAACTGACTCTCTAAAGCACTGAGAGCCACGTCCGGGAAGAACTTCTCCTTGAAAAGCTTCTTGAAAGCCTCCCAAGTCAACCCCGGAGCTGCTATCCGCGTATCCGTGCGGAACCAAGTAAGGGCAAGGTCGAACATCTGGCTGCCCGCTGCCTCTATCTGCATGCTGGCTGGGATCATCGCCAGCCGAAAGATGCCCTCTATATGCTCGATCCAGTCGTCGGCGTACAGGATCCCCTCTGTGCCGCGAAACTCCTTAGGCCGCATCCTCTGAAAATCGATAATAGTACCCGGCCTAGGATACTGAGCCTGCTCTGGCTGTGGCTGGGTCTGAGCCACTCTGTCGACAGCTGTCAAAGCCACCTGATGAGCATTCTCAATGCCCATCCTCATAACATCTGCCTGGCGGTGCTGCGCATCCATCATCTCTCGGAAGAACGCGAACAGCTGTGTGGCATCTACTGGCGCAGGCGGTGGTGGAGGAGGTACCACCGGGACAACTGGGGTGGCTCTCGAATCAATGGGAGTAAGGGGATCTCCGAGAGAAACTGAAGCTCCCTCAACCGCAGGAGTGGCGAGTGGAGCGGTAGCGGCTGCCGGACGTCGAGCAGGTCGAGAGGTGGCAGACCTCTCGGTGGCAGCTGTTGGGGCGGTGCGCTGAGATCTGGTCTTCGGAGGCATCCTGAACACAGATCAAAAGAAGTCAATACAGTGCAAGAAACGATAACATCAATGAAGGACAATAATATTGCAAAAGAAAACAATTTCGGAAAAATTAAAGATAGCAAAAGGAAGTAGGAAGGGTCCTAGTTGTGATTGAGCACTCTCTCTCTCAGCCTATCTCCTATATCCTATTGCAGGTAACCCTAAAAGCAGAGACCTGTATGGGCCACCACCAAAAACGTGTCACGACCCACACCCGAAAATCGGGCATGAGCCGTGGGTACGTCCAGCCTACGCCGCAGAATCGGCGGTAGAACGCTGTAAAGGTCCGTTCTAGGTCAACCAACTATCTAGATAACTCACAGAAAAATCCGGCATGACCTCTCCAAAAGGAGGGCAAAACCACGCAATATATATATGTGAATAAAATCCTCTCCAACAGGAGGGCAACCACGCAATATATATATGACAATAATCTCAATCACAAAACTAGAGGAAGAATATAAGCACGATATGATATAAACAAGAAACAGAACCAAGAGAGCAAGGCAATCCAAAATAATACAGTCCAGGTCTAAAAGCTACAACATCACAGCATCAAAAGAATAAGTACAGTCATCCAAAATACAGACCACAAGAAAAACCCAGGAAACCCACCTAGCTAACTAGGGTGCTATCGGCGTCTCCTCGGCGCACTCCTCCTCGGGGTCACAACAGTCGTCAACACCAGGCCCGTAGAACGTAGGGCAATAGTCCTCAGGATCCTCTGGAAAAAATATGCCCAGTCAGGACTGGAGCGAAGTACATAACTCTGAAAGCAACTCCAAATACATGGTAAGGTGTATATGACGAGCAATAGAAAAGTAATCAAGATACACAGGAAATAAATATATGCTGGAGCACAATAAGTAGCTGCAATGTAAACTGGAGAACAATACAAGTAGTGGAAAAGTAACTGCAGGTGAGAAACATGAATACTAGCTAAGTGCCTTGAGCACAAGTTCGTTATATGATCGGCTTAGGTTGCACATGAAAGTCACTACGATAACTCCGTTATGCGTGAGTTGCATAACCGACATACACATGAATACTGTTTGGCTTTGATCATATAACCAACTCACTACTCCCCTCCCCCACTAATACCATTGGATCCAACCACAATACGCTACGTACATGATAATAGCTCGCGCACACGAAGGCGAGAGCACAAGAAGCACATGATAGCACATGATAATCAATACCCGAAGCACATGATGAAATACACGTGATAGAGTACCCGCTGAACACGGTAAGGGGGATAGCACCTCATGACGGGATCCACTAGTACCAGCTCGTGTAATAAAGTGTCAGAATCAAGTATTACAGTTCTAGAACAGGTGATATAAACGCTATCATGAAATGGAAACTATCAGAGGTAGGTACTCGCCTGATGTCCTGAGCAACTGATGAGGATCGAGGTCCGGACCGGTGTCGCAAGGACCTAATGCGAAAAGCAAGAATTAAACAGGGTTCTAAGCATTTAAACTGATATAAAATAATTAAAAACAGGCTTCTAGGGCTATTCTAGATCGAACGGGTCAAACCGGTGAAATTCGGGTCAAAAAGTCAACCCGGGGTCCAAAAAGTCAACTCTAGGTCAAAACTAGGTCAAACGTTGACTTTTACGGTCAACGGGGACAATTATGGTCAAAGCTAGGTCAAACTAGGGTGCCCCTGAAATTCTAGGTCAAACCGAGCTCATTAAGCTACTAAACTCACAAACTCGCCTAATCGAGATACCGGGATACCCTCGGTATCCGATACCTCGCCCTAGGCCACGCACCCCGCCTAAACCCGCTAAAACCTATGCTAGCACGCGTAATTATATATATATAAACATATAAAAATCACTCCCAAGCATTTCCAAGGCTAATGCTCAAATACCCCGCTCGAAACTCAATACCTTGAATATCTCAAGGTATCGAGATACCTCGGTATCTCAAGGTATTGAGGTTTCGCTCCAAAACCCTTTAACTAGCTACCTAGCTATAATTATGCACCTAGTTATTAATCTAGGCTAGGTAATATAGATATCTACTATCTATTAATACATCTAAGTAGGTATCTACCTATATACATATACATATCCACACACACATACCCAATACCCATTACCTTACCCAACATAACATATATATATATATATATTACCTATCAAGATATCTATATATATATATATATAAGTATAGGTATATAGTTATCTATATCTTAGGTAGATATAGCTAAGTATCTAGCTATCTACCTATCTAGTATCTATCTATCTAAATACCTAGCTATCTATCTATCAATATATCTTATCTACCTAACTACTTATCTATATATCTAATCTATAATACTATCTATCTATCTATCTATCCTACTATCTATTAAACCCATTTCTAACCATCTTCCTATCTATCAACATAGGTATATATATATCAATCTCTCACTCTCCCTCACTAGCTCTACTGCTACTGCTCCCTGTGCTCAAAATGCTGCTGCTGCTCGCTGTTATTGCTGCGCTGCTGCTGCTCCTCTTGGCACTGCTGCTGCTGCAGTTCCCTGCTGCTGCTGTGCTGCTGCTGCAGTGCAGCAGCAGCTGCAGCCACTGCTTGCTGTCCCCCCCCCTCCAACTCACATACACACACACACACACACATCCATATATATACATATATATATCACTATCTATATATATATATATACATACATATATATCTATATATCTATAACTAGATATCTATATATATATACACTCATCTACACACTCTAACACACACACTAACACACTCACACACTAACACACACACACATAAATATATATATACATAGCTACATATATATATACACTTAATATATATACATCTACACACACTCTCAACTATATATATATACATCTACACACACTCTCAACTATATATATATACATACACCTATATATATATATACACATAGACATATACACACATAAGCACATAGATATAAATACACTCATATATATATAAATATATATATGTAAACAAACATACATATAAATATATACATATATTTATATATATATATAGACACATATACACAACCACCACACAATGCACACAACACACAAACAACACGCCCCTCGCACGCCCAACGACCCCGACACTCACCAATACCCTAAAATATATAAAATATAGCCCGAAAACTCTAGCACACACTCCCCGATACTAACCCAACGCGCGCACAAAGCCGAAACGAGGAACCCAAGTCAAAATGGCCGTTCGGTCATTTCGACGAACACGTGGTGCGCGGCTCGGAAAACCTCCTGAAACGCACACCAAACGAACTCGGAATCGGCCCAAAATTTACCCACGCGCTCTACACGATGTCTAGATCCTAGAAAATGCGCTCCCACGTCGATTCTAGGCCCGTGGCGGAAACGCACACAAACTTAGAATCGGCGACGACGAAAAGCCCCAATTTCGTCCGAAACGCCCGTTTCTCCGCGACACGGCTTCCCGTGTCCAAACGAAGACACGCACTCACCCTCTAGACACCCGACAACGTCTACCTAGGTCCATCTAACCTAGGGCATCACCCAAAATTGGGCCAAATTCGGATTCCACCCGAATTCGACACAAAACCTAATGTCAAAGTCTCTAAACTCACCCAAACTAGTTCCAACTTCCTCCTACGGGTAGGGTTAGGGTCTAGGAGGGTTCTACAACACTAATTACACTACACAAAAATAATTAGGAAGGAGAAAGTTAGGTTTTACCTCTTGGGAGTTGGAATTCCAAGGTCAAAGTCTCACAATCCCTAGAATTCACCTCCCTCAAGCTCCAAGCCACCAATTCTAGCTCTCACACTAGATCTAAGCTCCTCACACCTAGGTTAGAGAAAATGTAAGGTTAGGGTTAGCTTAAGGAAGAAGGAATGAAAGAAGAAAGAAGAAAAATGGAAGAGGGAACTTACTTTGAAGAAGAAGGAAGAAGAAGTGGAGAAGAAGAAATGAAGAAGAAGAAGTGGAAAATGAAGAGGAATGAAGAAAGAAGGGGGGCTGCTGCTGGCTTTCTCACGGGTGGGTAGGTAGGGGCCGGCCACATGTAGAAAATGGGGGTTTACATGTACAAAGGTCCAAAATGCCCTCCCGCAAATTGGTTTTGGGTTTCGGGTCTCCAAATGCACTCAAACTAGTTCCAAATCTCTCCAACTAACCTCCTAAAAATAAAATAATAATTCTAGGCCCCAAAATAATTCTCACAAGGGTGTGGGCTGGGTCGAACATGGGTCCACTAGGGTCTGACATGGGTCCAGGCTAGCCAAAACCCTAAAACAATCAAAATAAAAATAAGACAAGCACTAATTAATTATAAATATAAATAATTAAATACAATACACTATTTATCAAAATAAAAAAAAATATACCCTATTTTCTAGAATTGGGTAGTGACAGCCCATTACCGGTTATTACCGCTACCGGCTCCCCGACACAGAGCTTGTAGTGGCTTCGGCCTGAGCACTAGTGATGCTCTCACTTGCATTTTCACATAGATGGTTATATAGCTTACCCTATTTATTGTATTTTCTGCTGCACTGCATTTATTTTGGCTTGTATTTTCTGTACCTTGCTGTCCCCTGAGGACCTGGATCCGGACTTTGTCCCCAGGACTAGCAGAGGAGATCCACTTAGAGTTATACAGTACATGAGCTTTATCAGGGGCAGAAGCAGGAACCGGAGCAGATACAGGAGCTGTACCGACATCTGAGGATGAGTTCATACCCGAGGACTTCTCCTGAGTATTGGCGTGAGATATTCTTTTATTTCTGTTTCTAGTTATTCTCTTTCCAGTCTATTTCATTTGATGTATCAGACATGTTCTCGGATTGTTCTCCGAGACACTTTTTATTGTGATTCGTCAGTTTATTTATTTACATTATTCTGGCATTTGATCTGTGATTATCTGTTGTGGATGAGATTAGTATAGACTGGGACTCATATCATTGGACCTACTTATTATTACATTACAGCTTAAGCATGCCCCGATGGATCCATTAAATTGGGTTTGTCCATCGGTGTGTGCTGCTGGCCATTATCACGCGTCCGGTCCCTCGGTATTTTGGGACTGGGGCGTGACAACTAAGTTGGACGAATTTGGAGACCTTTGACCCTGACACATTTTTTGGTGCAAAGCGGCCCACATGTGGACCCCGCTTTGACCAGAAACTGTCATTTTTGCCCCTGTGTCCAAATTGGACTCAAGGACAGGCGTTTCTAGCTATTTGATATTTTTTGAATCTAATGGTGATGTTTATTTCAGCAACCGGAGGAGTCCCTACAATTTCCACTGAGACCAGAGCTACAGTTGGAGCCAAAACCCCAGACAAGTGTACCTTGCCAACATTGCAGTTCTTGTTACATATTTTCTTGTCTTATTTATATATATTGTTGTACATGCTTGACCTAGGACCGTGTGACTTTACTTAGCGTCCGATTAATAGTCGGATGCCAACACCGTACGCGGAGTTGTGTAACGTCACATAGACATGGATACCGAGACCCTATATTTCTCGTACTTGTCTTATCAAGTACATCATCACCCAGGACACTTGACACTATTCATGAGACAGAATCTTCCTGAGATATTCATGGTGATTCTGTATAGGATACAAGCTTTATGGCATAGACATTATATTCATAGACATTAGATGACTTGCTGCATTAGATATGATCGTGCGTGACATGGACATGATGCATCGTGGATATGAGACGTGTAATTACATGGGGTGGGAAGAGACACACAGGCTACAGGCTAATTTTATATATATAATACATAGTAAACTACATAGTAAAATACATAGTTATTACTGCTACCGGCTCCCCGACACAGAGCTTGTAGTGGTTTCAGCCTGAGTACTAGTGATGCTCTCACTTGCATTTCACATAGATGGTTACAGATTTACCCTGTTTATTTTATTTACTATTTCACTGCATTTATGTTGGCTTGAGTTATTTTGTACCTTGCTATGTCCCCTGAAGACCTGGATCCGGATTATGTCCCCAGGGTTAGCTGACGAGATCTATCCCGAGGTATACGGGACCGGAGCATTAACATTAGCAGAAGCAGGTGCCTACATTAGAGCAGAACCAGGACCAGAGGACGAGATCGTACCAGAGGACTTCTCCTGAGTATTGGCTTGAGATACTCATTTATTTCTGTTTCTAGTTATTTTATTTCTAGTCTATTGCATTGATGTATCAGACTTGTTCTCGGATTATTCTCCGAGACACTTTTATTGAGATTTGTTAGTTTATTTTATTTGCATTTATTCTGGCATTTGATCTGTGTTTATCTGTTGTGGATGAGATTAGTATAGACTGTAACTTGTATCATTGGACCTATTTATTGTTGTACTACAGCTTAAGTACGCCCTGGTGGATCCATTAAATTGGGTTTGTCCATCAGTGTGTGCTGCTGGCCATTGCCACATGTCTAGTCCCTCTATATTTTGGGACTGAGGCATGACATGGTTTTTGTGGTGGCCCATGCAGGTCTACGACTAAATTATTCGATTTTAACTTAGGGACCGAGCAAGCCTGCAATAAGAATAGGATAAGTTTTTAGGATCTCATCCACTTGCTTGAAACGTTCTTGATATCTATATCGAATTCAAACTAATTTCTTGACTTGCATCTTGCCTTGATTCTTGTGCGCCTCTTATAGTTTATTTTTGATGCAGAGCAATGGATTTACAAGCACGCAACGAGACTCCCGCAGGAACACCATAAGTTGCAGATGTCACCTATGACGATGAAGTAACACCAGTTGGTGGAGGTCAACTAGAACAACAAAACAGTCAAGATACCTCAAGAGGTCGGCAAGACGACATTCTACCTCCACCGCAGTTCACACCACCAATGGTCATATTTCCACAAGGGCAAGCTATGGACGAACAACAGATATTTCAAATGATCTACGCAATGATGCAAGCTCAACAGCAGATTCAACAAGAGACTTTGAGTCGCAGCCTAGCACTTGTACTGGAGCAGGCAAATCTACCAGCATGACGGCCAACGACGGGCTCTATCATCGATTTTCGCCAACTGAAGCCTCGTACCTTCTCAGGAAAGGAGAAGCCCACAGAAGTTCATGAGTGGCTCACCAATACACAACACCAGTTGGAAGTAGCTGAGCTTCCAAGAGAACGTTGGATGACTGCCGTCAGAATGCAGTTAACGGATAATGCACATCACTGGTGGCTATCTGAGGAGACACGTCTCGGACCAGACTGAGTCACTTGGGAAGAGTTCTCTAGACTCTTTCAAGAGATGTACATTCCGGCTATCGCTCGATCAGAACTTCGGGACAAGTTCAATCGCCTCACTAAGGACAGTATGACAGTGGAAGAGTACAACGCAAAATTCATTCGTCTAAGTCACTTCGCCCCTACTTTGATCCCCACAGAAGAAGAGAAGGCTGAGAAGTTCTTCGACGGACTAAACTTCGAGCTACAGAGACTGATCGGATCCGTCGTACCTACCTCTTACTCGGACGTTCTTGCTGCAGCACGACGCATGGAGCGCGTCACCAGGAGAGAGACCAGTCTGAAACGGTCTTCCACATCAGCCAGAGCACCACAAGAAGAAGCCGCAAAGAGACCTCACATGCACTAGCCACCAAGAGCCTCTCCGCAGATACTACCTACATGTCAATACTGTGGCAAGGTAGGCCATATTGAGAGGGACTGCAGACGCAAGTTAGGATTATGCTTGATTTGCGGAACCAATCAACACTTAGCCAAGGATTGTCCTCAGCATCGAGATGGAGCACTAACATTAAACATACAAGCCCTACCAGCACCAGGAGGGTATCAACCAAGGCCACCCTTGGCACCACAAGCAGCACTCTTCCAGCAGGCCCAGCAGCAGCAGAGGAATCCACCGCGAGGACACGGACAAGCTTTTGCGATGACTTTGGAGGACGTGCAGATTCATGGAGTAGCTAATGTGCGTAAGTTTTTATAGTTTTCTGTTTTTAGTATTGTTTTATCTCGTGCATATCGGTTCGTGACCCTAGCCTTAACCTAGTAACGTTGAACTTGCTAATAACCTAGAATGTTTTTAATAGATAACCTAATATATTTTTATAAGTAATGAACTGTAGATTTTTAGATTTCCTTCATTCGAAAAATTGCATAACTTTTAATGCTCAGGAAAATAATTTTCCCTTTGTATTATTCTTACACCCTCAACCTTGATTCCCCTTGATCGTGCTGTGCTTCGAACAATGTTTGCAACCGTGTCATCTCTGTTGACCGGTTATTCTTTGATTGCGAGGACGCAATCCTCTTAAGGGGGGTAGATTGTAACCCCCTGATTTTTCAAGAATTTTTAATTTGAATTTTTTACAATTTTTTGTAATTTTCTGGAATTTTCTGTAATTAAAACATAGGTATTTGGTAATTAAATAATTTTTAATTGCTGTTAATTAATATTAAAATATTATAAAAATAATATTTTATGGTGTAAAATGAAAAACTGGACATAGGATAATTTTCTGTGAATTTATTGGACTCCGGAAATATTTTTAAAGCCCTAAAAACTAATTAAAATTTAAACCAAAATAAACCCTGAAATAAATCCGGTTTATTTCCAAAATAAACCAAACCAACCCAGACCCGGTTCAATTGAACCAAACCCAGCCCTTAGCGGGTCGGGTCGGATCTAAACCCGACCCGAAACCCGCCTACCCAAACCCATACTTAAACACTAGCGGGTCGGGCCGGATTCATGTTGAACCCGACCCGCGGACCCAAACCCGAAACCCTAACCGAACCCTAATCCTAATTCCCACCGGATTTACTATTCCGGCCTATAAATGCCTCGACTTCTGTGCCCCGCCGTCGCCGCAAACCCTAACTTCCTCCGCCCTCTCTCCAATCCCCCGCTCCGACCACCTCCTCGAACCCCCAGCGCTGCCCTGATTCCACGACTTCCTCCCCGTCGTCCTCCTCTCTCCTCCGGCCCCGCCTGGAGCACCACCACCAACACCCCGCAGCCCTTCGTCCCCGACGATCCCCTCGCCATCCTCCTCCCGAGACCAGCCCCTCTCCGCCTACCTCCTCCCCGCTCCGTCGACGAGCCCCGACCTTGACCCTCTCCCCGCACCATCTCCCTCCGCCTCGACGACCCTCGTCCTCGTCGATCCCCTAACCCGACGAGCTCCACCATCACCACCACCCAAAGCCGACGCCCTACACAGCCTCCCATCTCCGCCCTAACTTCTGCCCTAGCCCAGCCTCGACCACCAATCCCCGCTCTGCCCTCGATGAACACCACCACCCCAACTCCACAGCCTTCTGCCCTAGCCCTAACCCGAGACACCACTATCGCCACCCCGTCGACCTCCACAGCCCTGGCCGCTCGCCTCGTCAACCCTCAGCGAAACCCTAGGCCGGCTGCCCGCTGCCCTAGCACAGACACAGTGGCCCGAACACAGCCTCTCTCAGCCCGGACACAGGACACAGCTCGTGTCGAGACGACACGCGGACACGTGAAATCCTCAGTTCACGGAGCCCTGTTCAGGTAACCCATTCTCTATCCTCGTTGATCCGATTTCCGTTCCGTCAGTTGTGACGCGTAGGCTATGTGACCCTCTCGATGCCCGTGCAACCCGCTCGGTGCGTCGCGTCCTGTGGTGATCGCGAACCGCAATCCAAAAACAGAAAAACCAACACCTCGTTTTACCCCGGAACTGAGTACGCCCCGCCAAACGGGACGACTTGGTCGCGCACGGTCTTCACCAAAGCGTGTGCGCCGTTGATACGGACGTGCAAAATTTTGCAGATGTTGATTCGGATGTGCGTGCACACCGGAATCAACGCGTATCCGCCGACAACGCCCCGTATCCGCATATTCTAGAATATGTCGTAACTTCGTGTACACACTTCGGATCGAAACGAAACTTGTGCCATCAGACTCGTAGCAATACGCTGGTCCTGTGACCCAAGTTTGGTTTGATTCTGAGAATGTTGACAAAATCGCGTATCGTGGGCCCCGTGCGGCTCCACTTGACGGACGATTTTGTGATCGGCTCATCGGAATCCAATTCTGGAAGTTCCGTTGGGTTCGTATCATCGTTCTAGACTTGTTGACACTAAGTTGGACGAATTTGGAGACCTTTGACCCTGACACATTTTTCGGTGCAAAGTGGCCCACATGTGGACCCCGCTTTGACCAGAAACTGTTATTTTTGCCCCTGTGTCCAAATTGGACTCAAGGACAGGCGTTTCTAGCTATTTGATATTTTCTGAATCTAATGGTGATATTTATTTCAGCAACCGGAGGAGTCCCTATAATTTCCACTGAGACCAGAGCTACAGTTGGAGCCAGAACCCCAGACAATTGTACCTTGCCAACATTGTAGTTCTTGTTACATGTTTCCTTGTTTTATTTATATATATTGTTGTACATGCTTGACCTAGGACCGTGTGACTTTACTTAGCGTCCGATTAATAGTCGGGTGCCAACACCGTACGCGGAGTTGTGTAACGTCACATAGACATGGATACCGAGACCCTATATTTCTCGTACTTGTCTTATCAAGTACATCATCACCCAGGACACTTGACACTATTCATGAGACAGAATCTTCCTGAGATATTCATGGTGATTCTGTATAGGATACAAGCTTTATGGCATAGACATTATATTCATAGACATTAGATGACTTGCTGCATTAGATATGATCGTGCGTGACATGGACATGATGCATCGTGGACATGAGACGTGTGATTACATGGGGTAAGGAGAGACACACAGGCTACATGCTGATTTTATATATACAATACATAGTAAACTACATAGTTATTACTGCTACCGGCTCCCCGACACAGAGCTTGTAGTGGTCTCAGCCTGAGTACTAGTGATGCTCTCACTTACATTTCACATAGATGGTTACAGATTTACCCTGTTTATTTTATTTACTATTTCACTGTATTTATGTTGGCTTGAGTTATTTTGTACCTTGCTATGTCCCCTGAGGACCTGGATCCGGATTATGTCCCTAGGGTTAGCTGACGAGATCTATCCCGAGGTATACGGGATCGGAGCATTAGCATTAGCAGAAGCAGGTGCCTACATTAGAGCAGAACCAGAGGACGAGATCGTACCAGAGGACTTCTCATGAGTATTGGCTTGAGATACTCATTTATTTCTGTTTCTAATTATTTTATTTCTAGTCTATTGCATTGATGTATCAGACTTGTTCTCGGATTATTCTCCGAGACACTTTTATTGAGATTTGTTAGTTTATTTTATTTGTACTTATTCTGGCATTTGATCTGTATTTATCTGTTGTGGATGAGATTAGTATAGACTGTGACTTGTATCATTGGATCTATTTATTGTTGTACTACAGCTTAAGTACGTCCTGGTGGATCCATTAAATTGGGTTTGTCCATCAGTGTGTGCTGCTGGCCATTGCCACGTATCTAGTCCCTCGATATTTTGGAACTGGGGCATGACAGTGCCTAACTCCTCGTGCATCACCGCTTTCCATTTTGGATCATTCTTGGAAATCTGCCAATTGTTAGGTACAGTAATACTATCTAAAGATGCAATGAATGCTCCATAAGAAGAAGGAATATTATTATATGAAACAAACTGAGTAAAGTCCCAACCATATCTATTAGGAGGATTTTTTGCATTGCTGCGAGTGGTCCTCCGTACTGATAATGGTGTGGGATGAGTAGAAAAAATGATATCACTTGAAGGAGAATCTGGGGGTGGTGTTGTAGGTGTCTCAGGAGTTGAGACGGACGCAGGTAAGGGACTTGGCATTAGCACTATAGGTACTGGTCCTGCAATTTGCTTTTCTTTCATGTTGTAGGTAAGTAACTCCCCCTGAACCGTGGGCCTAACACCTCTCATCGCCCCCCTGTTCCTCTTCACTCTCCTGCTCCTCCCAAAATGTTCCTCTATGCCATACTCCTAAATCGGTCACCACACTCTCACCAATCTTTCTCTCTCGTCTCATACTCTCAGTATCATGTGAGTTGCTCATGGATGAGGTTCCTTCCTGACGGTAGTATGGCTCAAACTCCCTGAAGTCAATATCCATGCTCACAAACTTCTTCTTCTCTACTAGGCTCCAGCACACATACCCCTTTTGAGTCGCCGAATAGCTCACAAATACACACTTGACTGCTCTAGGGTCAAGTTTTCCAACAGATAGTCTGTTGTCCTTCACAAAACATACACAACCAAATACCTTTAGTGGGATTATTCACTATTATTTTCTTGCAATATCTTACATGGAGACTTTCGTCCCAGTACCTTTGAGGGAATCCTGTTGATCAATCGAGCTGCTGTCAACACTACATGCCCCCACAGACTCTGTGGGACATTCATGGCGATCATCATGCTCCTTACTACCTCTATAATGTGTCCGTTCTTCCTTTCTGCCACTCCATTCTATGCTGGTGTGTATGCACATGTGGTCTGATACTGTATTCCTTGGGCTGACATGTATTCCTCAAGTGCTTTATTGGTATACTCTGTTTCATTGTCAGACCTTAGTACCTTCACTACTGCTCTGTACTGGGTCTGAAAATGTTTATAAAAGTCCAAAAAACAGACAAAGACCTCATTCTTATTCTTCATCAAATATAGCCAGGTGACACGAGATGAATAATCAATAAAAGAGACGAAATACTTGTAACCATTCATAGTAGTTGTGGCGCACGGGCCCCAGACATCAAAATATATACAATAAAAAACAGAAGAGCTCCTATGGCCCGCATCAGCATATGAGCTCCTAGTAAGTTTGCCTAAATCACATGCATCATATACTAGTTTCTCCTTATTTGCCTTCTCATAACTAGATGGATACAACCTACTCAAAATACCAAAAGAGGAGTGCCCTAACCGTATGTGATGGAGTATCAGTGTATCCTCGGCACTCATTTTTGGTCCTCCCATTCCTGCCCTTTCTGTCACAGACATCAATGCTGAATCCAGTCCTTCCCGATCCAGGTACCACAGTCCATCATGCCAAGTGTCAGTCCCAAGTCTTCGTCCCGTCTTCTTCTCCTGGAAGATCACCTTAGGAATATCAAAAGAGACAATGCATTTTAGTTGGAGGATTATAGAACTAATGGACAAAAGACTGACTGGAAAAGAAGGAGCATATAAAATATTGGATAATCTTACTGAACCTGTACAATCGACAGTATCCTTACCGACTACTGGCTGGAAAGTACCATCGGCTGTTTGAATGCTGTCTGCATATGCTAGGTGAGTGTAGGAAGAGAACTCACTAGCATTTTCTATTACGTGTCGAGACACACCCTAATCGACAATCCAGTCCAACGATCTAAGAGAAGACATAGATGCAAGGGCGACTGAGTCATCAGTACCTTCCGATGGATGGGCATACATGGCAGCGTTATCTCTAGCGAAGTCTGAGATGGACGCCTCCTCAGTCCCACTCCTCCTGTCTCCATCGCTTGACGCTCTCTGCTTTCTCCTGAGTACTTCCAGCATGCCCAATAGTGCCTGATCCTCCTCAGTATAGGCACCATTAGCTCCCTCCTCACCTTCTGCTACCAGCAGGTTTGTCCGATAACCTCCTCGACCACCCCGTCGATCCCCATGACCACGACCACGTCCTCCAAACTGTCCACGTTCGCCACCTGAATCTTTCTCCTTGGGTGGTTTGGTGTAAGCATACATCAGATGGCCTACCTCTCCGCAGTTGTAACACTGTCGTGGGTCTCTCTTAGATCCTGTGCCGCCTGAATTGGCAACCGCTAGTGCTATCTTTACTTCAGGAGGACCACCTATCCCTGCCTGTAGCTTGATACGAGTTTCCTCCTAGATCATGGTCGAGATAGCTTCTTCAAGTATAGGAATCTTCGGTTGGGCTAGAAGTAGTGCTGTCCTCTGAGCAAACACTGCGGCCAACCCCTTAAGAAATTTTGTCGTCCTCTCCTGCAGACATATTTGTCTCTCCTTATACTTCGGGTCCTCGCAGCCAGTTCGATCTGTGTAAACCCCCTGATTTTTCAAGAATTTTTAATTGAGATTTTTCACAATTTTTTTGGAATTTTTTGGGATTTGTTATTAATTAAAACCTAGGCAATCGGTAATTAAATGATTTTTAATTACTATTAATTAATATTAAAATATTATAGAAATAATATTTTATGGTGTAAAATGAGAAACCGGACATAGGATAATTTTCCGTAAATTTATTGGACTCCGGAAACATTTTTAAAGCCCGAAAACTATTAATAAATAAACCAATTTAAACCTAGAAATAAACCGGATTTATTTCAAATAAACCGAAATAAACCAAACCGGATCGGACCGGTTTACTGAACCGAACCAGGCTAACCCAGACCCTAGCGGGTCGGGTCGGGTCGGATCCGAAGCGAACCCGACCCGAAACCCGGACCCGAACCCGAACCCTAATTCTATTTTGGGTCGGAAACACTGTTCCGACCCGGCGGCGTGACCTATAAATACACCTCGGGATCCGTGAAGTCGCACCACAACCCTAATTAATTCTCCACTGCCGCCGCCTTCCTCCAGCTCCGCCGTCGCAGCCATCTGAACCGAACTCCCCGTCCAGAAACCCCTCGTCGACCCTAGCTCCTCCGCACCCCAGCGACTCCGCCGCCGTACCCCTGCTCTCCGCCGCCACTGCAACATCCTCCCTCCCCTCGCCGTGCCGGCCGACCTTCCCCTGCCACAGCCACCCCAGCACGCACGACCACCGCCGTTGCACCGACCCGCTCCGCCGCTGCATCTCCCCGCACCCTCGACTCCCTCTCCTCTCATCTCCGTCGGCGCAGTCGACTCCCTCTCCTTCTCCTTCCTCTTCTGCTCGTCCCCAGACCTCGCCGCCACCGCCTCCCGCCTCGCCGCACTTCCCCCAAACTCCACCTATTCCTCCTCCTTCCTCCTCCCCCGCTGCCTCCAGCTTCCCCGACCCAGCACAGCCCCGAGCGGCCCATCCCCCGCCCGCTCCGGCGCGCCGCCGCCGCCGGACAGCGCCGCAACCCTCGCCAGCGCCGCCCCGCTGCCCCCGGCTTCCCTCCGCCACGGCTCCGGCCGTCGTACAGCAGCTCGAAACCCTAACTCTAGGTCACAGCACCCGGACACGACTCGGACACGTCTCGGACACGGAGAAATTCGATTTCCCGGAGCCCTGTTCAGGTACCGTTTTTTCCCTCCTCGTAACTCCGTTTTCGATTCCGTCAGTTGCGTCACGTAGACTGTATGACCCTCTCGGTGCCCGTGTAACCCGCTTGGTGCATCGCGTCCTGTGGCGATCGCGAACTGCGATCCAAAAACAAGAAAATCAATACCCCGTTTTACCCCGGAACTGAGTACGCCCCACCAAACGGGACGACTTGGTCGCACACGGTCTTTACCAAAATATGCGCGACGTTGATACGGACGTGTGGGATTTTTCAGAAGCTGATTCGGATGTGCGTGCACACCGGAATCAACGCGTATCCGCCGACAACGCCCCGTATCCGTCCATTCTGGAACACGCTGTAACTTTGTGTACACACGTCGGATCGAGACAAAACTTGTGCCATCGGACTCGTAGCAATACGCTGGTCCTGTGACCCAAGTTTGGATCGATTCTGAGAAGGTTGACAAAATCGCGTATCGTAGGCCCCACAGGCTCCACTTGACGGGCGATTTTGTGATCGGCTCATCGAAATCTAATTCTGGAAGTTCCGTTGGGTTCGTATTATCGTTCCTGACCTGTTGACACTGAGTTTGATGAATTTGGAGACCTTTGACCCTGACACGCTTTTCGGTGCAAAGTGGCCCACATGTGGAACCCGCGTTGGCCCGGAAATGTCATTTTTGCCCCTGTGTCCAAATTGGACGTAAGGACAGGCGTTTCTAGCTATTTGATATTTTCTGAATCTAATGGTGATGTTTATTTCAGCAACCGGAGTAGTACCTGCAGATCACACTGGGACCAGAGCTACAGTTGGAGCCAGGACCACAGGCAAGTGTACCTTGCCAAACTTTGCAGACTTGTTACATATTCTCCTTGATTCTTTTACATTGTGTGCATGCTTAACCTAGGACCGTGTGACTTACTTAGCGTCCGATTATAGTCGGGTGCCAACACCGTAGGCGGTGTTGTGTATTGTCATCTAGAGATGGACATTCGTGACACTTTACATTCTCGTACTTGTCTTATCAAGTACATTATACCAAGGACACTGGACACTATTCATGAGACAGAATCTTTCTGAGATATTCATGGTGATTCTGTATAGGATACAGGTTTTTGACATACACAGTTTACATGCTTAGATTATATCCTGACTTGTTGCATTAGTTTTGATCCTGCGTGTCATGGACATGAGACGTGAAATTTCATTGAGTGGGGAGAGTATTACCATATCAAAGGCTGATTATATTATATATATTGACATCTGGATGTGTCTTAGTCTCTGACACAGAGCTATGGCACCAGTTCTGGCCCTTCGAGAAAATACTGCTATGGGTTTCTCCGACACTGATCCTGTAGTAGTCTCAGTCCGAGTATGACTAACACTCTCACTTGCATATCACTTAGCTGGTTATTTATTTACCCTATTATTTCATTTATTGCTGCACTGCATTTATTTTGGCATGAGCTTTCTTGTACCTTGCTATGTCCCCTGAGGACCTGGATCCGAATTATGTCCCCAAGATTAGCTGACGAGATCTATCCCGAGGTATACGGGACCGGAGCATTAGCCTTAGCAGGAGCAGGAGCCTACATTGGAGCAGAACCAAGATCTGAGGACGAGATCGTACCAGAGGACTTCTCCTGAGTATTGGCTTGAGATACTCCTTTATTCTTATTTCTAGTTATTTTATTTTCAGTCTTTTGCATTGATGTACCAGACTTGTACTCGGATTATTCTCCGAGACACTTTTATTGAGATATGCTAGTTTATTTTAGTTGCATTATTCTGACATTTGATCTGTGTTTATCTGTTGTGGATAAGATTAGTATAGACTGTGACTTGTACCATTGGATTACTTATTGTTGTATTACAACTTAAGCATGCCCCGATGGATCCATTAAATTGGGTTGTCCATCGGTGTGTGCTGCTGGCCATTGCCACGCGTCTGGTCCCTCGGTATTTTGGGACTGGAGCGTGACATGGTTTTTGTGGTGGCCCATGCAGGTCAACGACTGAATTGTTCGGTTTCAACTTAGGGACCGAGCAAGCCTGCAATAAGAATAGATAAATTTTTAGGATCTCATCCACTTGCTTGAAAACGTTCTTGATATCTATATTGTATTCGAATTAAATTTTCTTGCATCTTGCCTTGATTCCAGTGCACCTCTTATAGTTTATTTTTGATGCAGAGTAATGGATTCAAGAGCAAACGACGAAACTCCAGCAAACACACCAATAGGTGCGGTAGCCACCTACGGAGAAGATGAAGTGGCACCAATGAGTGGAGATCCCTCTACTCACCGAAGCAGCCAGGCAGATCAGCAGGCTTCTAGATTTCGGCGTGATGACATCCCGCCGCCTCCCCAGTTCGTTCCACCAATGCCTGTATTCCCACCAGGACAGCCTATGGACGGGCAGCAGATGTTCCAAATGATCTACGCGATGATGCAAGCTCAATATCAGATTCAACAAGAGACTTTGAGTCGCAGCCTAGCACTTGTACTGGAGCAGGCCAACCTACCAACCCGACAGCAACCGACGGCCTCTATCACCGACTTCCGCCAACTAAAGCCCCATACTTTCTCAGGCAATGAGGGGACCACAGAAGTTCATGAGTGGCTCACCAACATACGACATCAATTAGAAGCAGCTGAGCTTCCAAGGGAACGTTGGATGACTGTTGTCAGAATGCAATTGACGGACAATGTACATCACTGGTGGCTATCCGAGGAGACCCTACTCGGACCAGACCGAGTCACCTGGGAGAAATTCTCCAGACTCTTTCAGGACGTGTATATTCCAGCTACCACTCGATCAGAACTCAGAGACAAGTTCAACCGCCTTATCCAAGACAATATGACAGTGGAAGAGTACAACGCAGAATTTATTCGTCTGAGTCGCTTCGCCCCTACCTTGATTCCGACAGAAGAAGAGAAGGCCGAGAAGTTCTTCGATGGACTAAACTTCGAGCTACAGAAACTAATTGGATCCATTGTGCCCACATCTTACTCGGACGTCCTTGCTGTAGCTCGGCACATGGAGTGCGTCACTAGGAGAGAGACCAGTCTGAAGCAGCCTTCCACATCAGCAACAACCAGAGCACCACAAGAAGAAGCTGCAAAGAGACCTCACCTACAGCAACAACAGAAAGCATCTACACCATAAGTAATAGTCCTCTCTACTTGTCACTATTGTGGCAAAGCAGGCCATCTCGCCAGGGAATGCCGACGCAGGTTAGGACTATGCTTAGGTTGCGGATCCAGACAACACGCAGTGAGGTACTGCCCTGAGCGTAGAGAAGGAGCACCAAGGGCAAACCAATAAGCTCTACCAGCACCAGGAGGATATCAACCAAGGCCGCCTTTGGCACCTCGACCAGCACCCTTCCAACAGGCCCAGCAACAGCAGATGGCACCCCCTCAAGGACGCGGACAAGCTTATGCGATGACCTTGGAGGACGCACAGATTCATGGAGTAGCTAATGCACGTAAGTCTTTGTAGTTTTTCTGTTTCTAGTATTGTTTTATCTCGTGCCTATTGATTCGTGACCCTAGCCTTAACCTAGTAATGTTGAACTTGCTAATAACCTAGTATGTTTTAGATAACGTAGAATATTTTTATAATTAATAACCTAGTGATAACCTACTTTTCTAAACTGTAGTCTTCTAAATCTCCTTTATACGGGAGATTGCATAACTTTTAATGCTTAGGGAAATAATTTTCCCTTTGTATTATTCTTACACCCTCAACCTTGATTCTCCTTGATCGTGATGTGCTTCAAATAATATTTGCAACCGTGTCATCTCTGTTGACCGGTTATTCTTTGATTGCGAGGACGCAATCCTCTTAAGGGGGGTAGATTGTAAACTCCCTGATTTTTCAAAAATTTTTAATTGGGATTTTTTACAATTTTTCTGGGATTTGTTATTAATTAAAACCTAGGCAATCGGTAATTAAATAATTTTTAATTGCTATTAATTAATATTAAAATATTATGGAAATAATATTTTATGGTGTAAAATGAGAAACCGGACATAGGGTAATTTTTTGTAATTTATTGTACTCCGAAAATATTTTTAAAGCCCGAAAAACTATTAATAAATAAACAAATTTAAACCTAGAAATAAACCGGGTTTATTTCAAATAAACCGAAATAAACCAAACTGGACCGGACCGGTTTACTGAACCGAACCAGGCCAACCCAGACCCTAGCGGGTCGGGTCGGGTCGGATCCGAAGCGAACCCGACCCGAAACCCGGACCCGAACCCTAATTCTATTTCGGGTCGGAAACACTGTTCCGACCCGGCGGCGCGACCTATAAATACACCTCGGGATCCGTGAAGCCGCACCGCAACCCTAATTAATTCTCAACCGCCACTGCCTTCCTCCAGCTCCGCCGCCGCAGCCATCTGAACCGAACTCCCCGTCAAGAAACCCCTCGTCGACCCTAGCTCCTCCGCACCCCAGCGACTCCGTCGCCGTACCCCTGCTCTACACCGCCACTGCAACATCCTCCCTCCCCTCGCCGTGCCGGCCGACCTTCCCCTGCCACAGCCACCCCAGCCCGCACGACCACCGCCGCTGCACCGACCCGCTCCGCCGCTGCATCTCCCTGCACCCTCGACTCCCTCTCCTCTCATCTCTGCCGGCGCAGTCGACTCCCTCTCCTCCTCCTTCCTCTTTCGCCCGTCCCCAGACCTCGCCGCCACCGCCTCCCGCCTCGCCGCACTTCCCCCAAGCTCCACCTATTCCTCCTCCTTCCTCCTCCCCCGCTGCCTCCAGCTTCCCCGACCCAGCACAGCCCCGAGCGGCCCATCCCCCGCCCGCCGGACAGGGCCGCCACCCTCGCCAGCGCCGCCCCGCTGCCCCCGGCCTCCCTCTGCCACCGCTTCGGCCGCCGCACAGCAGCTCGAAACCCTAACCCTAGGTCGCAGCACCCGGACACGACTCAGACACGTCTCGGACACGGAGAAATTCGATTTCCCGGAGCCTGTTCAGGTACCGTTTTCTCCCTCCTCGTAACTCCGTTTTCGATTCCGTCAGTTGCGTCGCGTAGACTGTATGACCCTCTCGGTGCCCGTGCAACCCGCTCGGTGCATCGCGTCCTGTGGCGATCGCGAACCGCGATCCAAAAACAGGAAAATCAACACCCTGTTTCACCCCGGAACTGAGTACGCCCTGCCAAATGGGACGACTTGGTCGCACGCGGTCTTTACCGAAATGTGCGCGACGTTGATACGGACGTATGGGATTTCGCAGAAGCTGATTCGGATGTACGTGCACACCGAAATCAACGCGTATCCGCCGACAACGCCCCGTATCCGTCCATTCTGGAACACGCTGTAACTTTGTGTACACACGTCGGATCGAGACAAAACTTGCGCCATCGGACTCGTAGCAATATGCTGGTTCTGTGGCCCAAGTTTGGATCGATTCTGAGAACGTTGACAAAATCGCGTATCGTGGGCCCCACAGGCTCCACTTGACGGGCGATTTTGTGATCGGCTCATCGGAATCCAATTTTGGAAGTTCCGTTGGGTTCGTATCATCGTTCCTGACCTGTTGACACTGAGTTTGACAAATTTGGAGACCTTTGACCCTGACACACTTTTCGGTGCAAAGTGGCCCACATGTGGAACCCGCGTTAGCCCGGAAATGTCATTTTTGCCCCTGTGTTCAAATTGGACGTAAGGATAGGCGTTTCTAGCTATTTGATATTTTTTGAATCTAATGGTGATGTTTATTTCACCAACCGGAGTAGTACCTGCAGATCACACTAGGACCAGAGCTACAGTTGGAGCCAGGACCACAGGCAAGTGTACCTTGCCAAACTTTGCAGACTTGTTACATATTCTCCTTGATTCTTTTACATTGTGTGCATGCTTAACCTAGGACCGTGTGACTTACTTAGCGTCCGATTATAGTCGGGTGCCAACACCGTAGGCGGTGTTGTGTACTGTCATCTAGAGATGGACATTCGTGACACTTTACATTCTCGTACTTGTCTTATCAAGTACATTATACCCAGGACACTGGACACTATTCATTAGACAGAATCTTTCTGAGATATTCATGGTGATTCTGTATATGATACAGGTTTATGACATACACAGTTTACATGCTTAGATTATATCCTGACTTGTTGTATTAGTTTTGATCCTGCGTGTCATGGACATGAGACGTGGAATTTCATTGGGTGGGGAGAGTATTACCATATCAAAGGCTGATTATATTATATATATTGACATCTGGATGTGTCTTAGTCTCTGACACAGAGCTATGGCACCAGTTTTGGCCATTCGAGAAAATACTGCTATGGGTTTCTCCGACACTGATCCTGTAGTAGTCTCAGCCCGAGTATGACTAACACTCTCACTTGCATATCACTTTGCTGGTTATTTATTTACCTTATTGTTTCATTTATTGCTGTACTATATTTATTTTGGCATGAGCTTTCTTGTACCTTGCTATGTCCCCTGAGGACCTGGATCCGGATTATGTCCCCAGGATTAGCTGACGAGATCTATCCCGAGGTATACGGGACCGGAGCATTAGCCTTAGCAGGAGAAGGAGCCTACATTGGAGCAGAACCAGGATCTGAGGACGAGATCATACCAGAGGACTACTCCTGAGTATTGGCTTGAGATACTCCTTTATTCTTATTCCTAGTTATTTTATTTCCAGTCTTTTGCATTGATGTACCAGACTTGTACTCGGATTGTTCTCCGAGATACTTTTATTGAGATATGCTAGTTTATTTTAGTTGCATTATTCTGACATTTGATCTGTGTTTATCTGTTGTGAATGAGATTAGTATAGACTGACTTGTACCATTGGACTTACTTATTGTTGTATTACAACTTAAGCATGCCCCGATGGATCCATTAAATTGGGTTGTCCATCTGTGTGTGCTGCTGGCCATTGCCACGTGTCTGGTCCCTCGGTATTTTGGGACTGGGGCGTGACAATCTGAGAAGTGATCATAATCCCACCACAGACACTCCAATTCCGTGGCATACTCCTGTACCGTCTTCTCTCCCTGTACGGTGTCGTCGATCTGTCCCTTGATATGGAAAACCCTCAAGTTATTGCCCACACCATCGTAGGTTCTCCTCAACTTCTCCCACACGTCTTTCACCATCTCAAGGCCATCCACTGTGGCGGTGATCGACTGGACTAAAGAATTGAGGAGCCAAATGTATACCACCATATGAGTAGACTTTCACTCGTCGCGTCCTGCCGAGCCCTCACCCGTCTCTGTCTTCTCTCCTGACAAGAAACCCTCCAGGTTCTTCCCTGCGAGGGTTCTCCTCACCCGTCGTGACTAACTCAGGTAGGTGGCTGGTCCATCAAGCTTCAGATCGATGGATGGAAGCTCCAACTTCGCCAATGTTCGTGTCTTGCTCTCACCAGCCAACAATTTTATCAGCTTTATCAACGTTGCGACCTCCGCAGAGTCCAACTTCTTGATGATCTCCTCCATCGATCCTCCTTTTCTTTGATCATCTCACACCCGTCCCACGATTCACGTTCGCCCTCTTCGTCCTCTCCTAGACTCGATCATGTCTCTCCCCCATCAGATCTAGGCCTTCGATGTCAACGTCTGGAACGATCCGCGGAAGACGCCAGGAATCGCGGCAGAAGACTCTGCGGGAGTCGCGGCTTCGCGATGGTGGTGGCGGGCGAGCGGCGACGGTGGTGGCGGGCGAGCGGTGCTGCATCGGTGGTGGCGGACGGCACGAAAGCGGTGGTGACGGTGTGACATCGGTGGCGGGGGTGGCGGCTAGGGTTTGGGAGGTGGCGGCTAGGGTTTGAGTTCTGATATCATGTAGAATATTTTGGAGTAATTGTTATATTTTTTTATTGATAATCTCTTGGCTATTTATAGCATTATAACCCTTCATCTTACATTAATATCCCATTAAAACCTCCTGTAGAATATTCTAATATCCCAACAAATATATTAAGAATATTCTAATATACCAACAAATATACCAAGAATATTCTAATATACCAAGAAAAAATTTATATCGAACCATCAACAGTTACTTCCTATGTAGTCATCTAAGGTTTGGAGAAGCTCAAGGCCGACGAAAGGGGCTCACATTGGTAGCCAAAGCAACCAATTTGCTGGCAACCCAGAATTCCGGTTGGGGCTGACTGAAATTTCAGATTTTCCAACAACATTGTGCACAATTTTCAGTGCTCACTCGGAAGGTCTGATCCGATTTGGACATATTTTGCGAGCGGGCCAGACTTGTTTGGTCAGTTTTAACGGTACAAATTGCTCCTAACTTGGGAAGATTTGAGGGATGCTTATATTAGGTTTTCTCAACCTAATTGGAGACAGTAGTAGTACAACAATATTCGCGCACTTTCAAAAGAGAGGGAGAGACCGAAGGATGCTTGTGAGAGAGATTCGAGGAGTCTGGTGAGATTGGTCGAGGTGTTCTATGGCGTATCGATAACTTGTATATATTCTCTATATTCTATATTCTCCATCTTTGAGTAATGTGGTGATTCGTGCACGAATTGACATAGGAAGTGTGGTACAAGTACTGTAGTCTTAAATTTTCAATACTGGAGGCTTTTAAGGGTTGTCATAACGCGGTTTTCTCCCGATATGGGTTCCCATGTAAAAGTCTGTGTTTGTTGCTGTGTGATTGTGCACTTTCAGTCGAAAAATAAAACTGCTGCGTTGCGCAATGTGTTCCCAATAGTGGTATCAAAGTGTCACAATCGAGTGTCAGGTGTTTGATGGAGGTAAAATTTATTCGAATTGACTAAAAGGAAATATGGAGGTAAAATTTATTCGGATGGTTAACTTGAACGATCGAAACTATCACACATGGTGTTGCAAAAGGAAAGATTTGTTCTACGCTAGTTTTTTTGTTCGAGGCTCCCAAAGACAAACTAAGAAGGAGCAAAATGTCGAGCATCTACAAGTATGCGAATTCATTCGACAGTTCGTAGATGACAACGTGCATAACAATTTGGCAAGCGAAAAAAATGCAGTGACACTATAACAGACGCTAGAGTCCTTATATGTCAAAAAGACTGACATTAATAAGATTTTTTTATCCGATAAATGATGGGTTTGAGGTAGAAGGACGACACACCGATTATTGATCACATGAATGAGTTCTAGGAGTGTGGTTGATCAGTTGTTTGCTATGGGAGTCAAGTTCGACGTCGAGATATATGGACTATGGTTGTTGGGTACAACGTCAAACTTATGGAGAACCGTATGATTATCCATGACCACTTCTACTCCCGATGAATACTCTCGAGTTCTCTAAGAGTGGGCTGCTGAGTGAGGAGATGCGAAGGAAATCTTAGACACGTCTTCATCATCACAATCTGAAGCGTTAGTCCAAAGAAATATGGATGAGAAAAACTTGGGGTCAGAGAGAGAGAGAGAGAGAGAGAGAGAGAGAGAGAGTCCGAGGCTTGGTACGAGGATTCATAGTATTATCATTGTGGTCACAAGGGCCACATTAAAAGAAACTGTTTTGCATGAAAGAGAGAAAAATTATGACAAGTGAAAGCCAAATAGAGAGAATACTGTGTTGACCGTATTTATAATATAAATATAATATATAATATTTTTCAGAGAATAAGGAAACCAAAAAATAAAATTGTTACCGGCCTCCGGGAAAGTCGTGCACGAAGCACTGCCCTAAGAGTTTATCCGAGGTCTATGAGCAGACGTTTCTCGGAAGCTCCTAGTGGTAAAACTCCCTGACTACCGGGTTCTCTTTGCCGCACACGACTCGGAGAGAAAAATCGAACTTAGCTCTGCCCAGAGCAAGGATTTGGAGATCAGAATATCGTTTGAGAGTGGAGTGAAAGAGAGTTTGGACGTATGATTATTTTCTGTACCAAATGAAGGAGAAGGAGACCAAATAAATAGGCTGGAGCTGTGGCAAGGTTCAATGAATCTGGCCACAGACAGGTACTTAATGGCTCATAAACAGGCCATTAAGTAATGAATAAAACGTGGGATAAATGCTGTCAAAAATGAGCTGTGGCAAGGCAAGGTTCAATGAATCTGGACAGTGTCCCAACATTCAAAATTTGAACGGTTCAAAAAAGGAAGAGGAGCAAAAAGAATTTTAGGGTCCCAGCCCAAACCCGAAGAGGAAATCGGATCGGCATTCGGCGCCCGCAGATGTGGGCACGTACCCGCACCCGTTACGCGCGCTGAACCGAACCGAACCGAGCCGGGCCGGGCGGCGGCGACGGCGCGCGCGTGTGGCCCAAGGGGTTCCCCACACAACAACTTAATAGAGCAAAGGAGAGAAACTAATATATGTACACAAGAAGGCTTTGGTACATCCGATGTGGGACTAAAGAAAGGAAAAAGAATTTGAGTTTTTGAAGAAAAACAAAACCAACAATCCCCCCCCAAAAAGTCAAGTTCCGAAACAGAGATAAGAGTGAAGTAAATAGAGAGAGAGCATCTGGGCAGTAAAATACTATACATAGATGAGATGGACTACAGCCTTGAATCTCACGTAGTGACTATTGCCTTAATCTGAAGAAGTGCTTGATGGACTATGCCTTGAATCAGACTTCTTTAACCAGATTTAGAAAAATAGCACACATAGTACGCTAGAGGTCCTTGGTCTATCGGGTGGCGCTTTTAAATGGCCATGCGCACTTTCCACATTCATGAGAGTTGTCTGGGATCGCCCTGTCCCATAGTCGCGGCCTTCACGACCTCTCATATAGGTAAGTCCTTAATGGTTGGTGATATGAATCAACCTAGCATTACAGCTTGGACCTATTAAGAGTTTAATCTCATCCTAACCATATCACACAGGAACACTGTCATCATAGGGATGGAGAATCATAGTACGCATGTACAGCCACTTGGGCATTATATGATAAGATTTTAATCTCGGGTCAGTGTTCCATAAAAGTCACCTAAGTCCAGCTTGTTCCTACCCATTGAACCGGCTTCTTGGGATCTCCAGTCAGACTCGGTTGGGTTGCCACTGCTGGTGACTTTACTTATGGTCTTAACCCCATCCCCCTCGATGATTCTAGGATCAAAGTCCTAGACAGACCCTTCGTTAAGTGGTATGCAAGATTCTTTTCTGACTTTATATAGTCAAGAACCACATATTTGCCCAATAGGCTCTTTATAGACTTGAAGCGCAGCTGCAGGTGCCTGTTCATCTTAGCATTCATAGAATCATGCTTTAGTAGTTCCATAACAGATTTATTATCACAGTTTATAGAAATTGCAGGAACAAGATTAATAGAAACAGGTATATGCATAATAAGGTTTCTTAGCCATTCGGCTTCTATGCATGTAGTGTCTAAGGCTATCATTTCAGAGTCCATTGTACTTCTAGCAATGATAGTTTGTTTACATGAGCCCCAGGAGATTGCAGCTCCTCCTAGAGTGAAAATATATCCAGTAGTAGATTTTACATCATGCGAGTCCGTTACCCAGTTTGCGTCTGAATAATCTTCTATGATATCAGGGTATCTAGTATAGTGCAACATATAATCTAGAGTACCCCTAAGATATCTAAATACTCTTTCTAACGCTATCCAGTGTAACTGATTTGGGTTACTAGTATATCTACTTAGTCTCCCAATGGCAAATGCAATATCAGGTCTGGTCCTGTTTGATATATACATGAGAGAACCTATCATCTGAGAATATCTATGTTGTTCCATAGGAGAGCCCTCATTCTTCTTTAGAACAATACTACTGTCATAAGGAGTAAGGGCAGGTTTCTTATAAAAAAACTCAAATTTTCTTAGCATTTTCTTGATAGAGTGTGCTAAGGATAGAGTATAGCCCTCCTTGTGTTTGGACAGTTGCATGCCTAGAATCAAGTTTGCTTCACCTAGATCTTTCATATCAAACTGGCTGGATAAATAGTCTTTGGTATTAGTAATCAATTCTAGTGATGATCCAAAAATAAGGATGTCATCTACATACAAACATAGGATGACACAACTTTCATCTAAAATTTTAGAGTATATACATTTGTCATACTCATTTGCCACAAAACCATATTCTGAGATGATTATGTCAAATTTGTTGTGCCATTGTTTGGGAGCCTGCTTTAGACCATAAAGAGATTTAACTAATCTGCAAACTTTATATTCTTGGCCTTTAGTAATAAAACCTTCAGGTTGCTCCATGTAGATTTCTTCCTCTAGGTCCCCATTTAGAAATGCTGTCTTGACATCCATTTGATGGATTAGCATATTATGAATGGATGCTAAGGCTAGAAGGGTTCTGATAGAGGTGATCCTAGCTACAGGTGAGTATGTATCAAAATAATCTAATCCCTTTTTCTGGGTAAAGCCTTTGGCTACTAATCTAGCCTTGTATTTCTCTATGGTACCATCGGCTCTAAGTTTCTTTTTAAATATCCACTTACAACCTATGGGTTTACTACCTGAAGGTAGGTCTGCTAGAAACCAAGTATTGTTCTCCATGATGGAGTTATACTCACTGTTAATGGCTTCTTTCCAGAAAGGGGCATCAGGAGAAGATATTGCTTCTTCATAAGTTGAGGGATCACCCTCTATTAGAAAAGTGAAGAAAGCTTCTCCTAAGTTCTTTTCAATTCTTTCTCTTTTACTCCTTCTAGGTTCTATATTTTATTCGGGTTGTGAACTAGATATTTGAACATAAGAGCTAGTGGACGGAGTAAGAGAGAGATTGAAGGGAGAGGGAGAAATTCTATCTTTAAAAGGATATATATTCTCAAAGTAAACTGCATCTCTTGCTTCTATAATAGTATTGTTAGAGATTTCATTTACTTCTGAGTGAGTAACAAGAAATCTATTGGCATTGCTATCTAGGGCATATCCTATGAATACAACATCTACAGTCTTAGGTCCAATCTTTCTCTTTTTAGGTTCAGAAATTCCTACTTTAGCCAGACATCCCCAAACTTTGAGATAATGGATCCTAGGAGCTCTACCTTTCCATAATTCATAGGGAGTCTTATCATTAGACTTACTAGGGATCCTATTAAGGATATAATAGGCCGATAATAATGCTTCTCCCCACAAATTATCAGGAGCACCTGAGCTGAGGAGCATGGCGTTCACCATGTCTAACAGAGTGCGATTCTTTCTTTCAGCAACTCCGTTGGACTGTGGTGAATAAGGAGCAGTTACCTCATGGATTATTCCGTGTTCTTCATAAAAATTGGTCATATCATTTGATGTATACTCTCCACCACGATCTGATCTAAGAATCTTAATCTTTCTCTCTAACTGGTTCTCAGCTTCAGATTTATAGACCTTAAATCTATCTAGAACTTCATCTTTGGTTTTTAGTAGATATGTATAACAATACTTTGAATGATCATCTATAAAGGTAACAAAGTATTTTCTACCACCTCGGGTTAAAACCCTATTTAAGTCACACACATCACTATGAATAAGCTCTAGAAGGTCAGAGTTTCTTTCTACAGATTTAAAAGGTAGCCTAGTATGTTTGGCTTGAACACATATCTCACACTTGTGTTTATCATCTATTGGAGTCTTAGGAATAAGATCTAAGTTCATCATCCTTTTTAGGGAACCTAGATTCACATGACCTAATCTACTGTGCCATACATTTGAGGATTCTACATTTGAAACAACAAAGGAAGGATCAGAAATTTTATTCAAGGTACTCAAAATAAAAAGACCATCTCTTACAAAACCCTTTCCAATAAAAGAGTCATTCTTAGAAAAAACTACTTTATTTGCTTCCATAACAATCTTGTACCCTGAAGCTACAAGGAGAGATCCACTAACTAAATTTCTTCTGATAGATGGCACATGTAATACATCATGAAGAGTCAGAGTTTTTCCTAATGTCATCTTTAGATCTATTCTTCCTCTTCCTATAATCTGTGCCGCTGAGCCATCTCCTAGAGTTACACTTCCTCCACCTGATTCCTGATAGTTTGAAAAACAGGAGCGATCAAAGGAAACATGAACATTAGCTCCAGAATCCAACCACCAATCGTCAGAATGGTAAGAAATATTGACTAAGGGTTGATAGCTTACAGACCTGAAGGAACTAGAAGAGCCGTTGAGAAGCATGTTTGCTTCTGGTTTTGTAGGACGTTTCCCTTTGAAAGAGGTCTGGACAGCTTCCTTCTTCCTATGGAAACAGTTGGTGGCTATATGGTTTGTTTTACCACACACAAAACAAAATCTCTTCTGATCCTGAGTTTGACCAAAGGTTCTTGGTTTATTGTGGTGATGGTTTTGGTGGTGAGGCTGAGAGTTTTGCTTCTTCTTGAAGAGGTTCCTTTTTGGTTTGTGGTGATGATGAGGCTTGGGTTTACCTTGGGATTCTACAAGGTTTACCTTAGCTTTAGACTCGGACTTAGGGTTAGACCTTAGCCTAATTTGTTCTTCTGTTTTAATTTTCTTTAGGACTTGAGCAAAGGTAAGGTCACCCTGAGTATGAATGAGGTCTTTCTTGACATCAGACCAAGAAGGAGAAAGCTTGTCTATTAAGCAGGCTATTTTATACTCAGTAGAGAAGAAAGTGCCTTTGGCTTGAATATGCCTAAGGTATTATTGGAATTCATGTATTTGGTCATTTATAGGTTTGTTATCTACCATAAAGTATCTGTTGAATGAGGAGGAATTGAATCTTTCAATTCCAGCATCATCACAGCTAGATTCATCTTCTAGGGCATCCCAAAGTTCTTTTGCACTTTTGTATTCGAAGAATATGTCATATAGAGATTCAGACAAAGCACTTAGAATTCTATGGAAGGAATGGTAGTCTATTTCCTTAGGGGTCTTGGGTCTAGAAGAACCAGAGGACTTGGATATACCTATGTCAGACTCAGTGTCATCAGAGTCATTTGTGATTGGTGTGGAACCATCAATGGCTGAGATTAATCCTAAGGTAGTGAGCCAAAATTTTATCTGACTTTGCCATCTCTTAAAGAAAGTCCCGTTGAATTTTGCAGGTTTACCAGTAAAAGTCTCATCCTTGGCAGTCATGGTTGCAAATGAGGAAAGTCTGAAAGATACGAAATTACTCAATAACAATATCCAATAATTTAGAATAATAGTTCAAGTGATTTTTGCTAATCAGTCTTAAAATCTTGAGTCTATCAAGTGTAGATTGATTTGAGTTAGCTGTAGGGGCCGGTTCCCAGCTAGCGGTGGTCCGAAGACACTTAAATACCGTGTCGCTTAGGGCTATTTACACCCGGTTGACAGAAGGACCCTTTCGGCTTGTTCCCAAATTGATCTTTACTTTTAGAATCCAGACTCAAAGAGATTTGCAGTTTCACTTTAACTATTTATTTTGATTTAAATTGTTTAAAGGAATTGGAATTAACAATATGTCAAATAGAGTGAGCCAAGAATACAATTTGTTATGTTAATACACAACCAAGTATGCCTATAAACAAAATAAATAATAAACTTGCTTTAGCAATACAAATTAATAGTACTCTTGCTTTGGCAATACAATTAAAAATTAAACTTGCTACAGTTAACTTTATATTTATATCAGTTTGCTACCAACAATTAATAAGTACTAAATTGCTACAATATTATTTTAACAGCAAGTAATGTGCTATCAGCAATTAAGAATCAATTTTGACAAGTATTTATTTAGAATGACAGCAGTATAGTTTATTTGGTATGTAGCAAAATGTGTGCTATAGTATATTAGGAGGTTATAAATAATTCGCTAACAATCAAATATGCTAGTGTTTAACAGATATGCTTTTATATTTGGTGACAAGTAATTCGTTTTGTTCTTTTGTTTGTAAAACAAAATTTTTATATATGTAGCTACAGTAATCACAATTCGTTCTTGTTGTAATAAGCAGCAGTAGACAGAAATATGTTTTGAAAATGAGAAACAGTAGCTAAAAACGTTAAACTCTTAGATTGTTGACCGTATTTATAATATAAATATAATATATAATATTTTTCAGAGAACAAGGAAACCCAAAAATAAAATTATTACCGGCCTCCGGGGAAGTCGTGCACGAAGCACTGCCCTAAGAGTTTATCCGAGGTCTATGTGCAGACGTTTCTCGGAAGCTCCTAGTGGTAAAATCCCCTGACTACCGGGTTCTCTTTGCCGCACACGACTCGGAGAGAGAAACCGAACTTAGCTCTGCCCAGAGCAAGGATTTGGAGATCAGAATGTCGTTTGAGAGTGGAGTGAAAGAGAGTTTGGACGTATGATTATTTTCCGTACCAAATGAAGGAGAAGGAGACCAAATAAATAGGCTAGAGCTGTGGCAAGGTTCAATGAATCTGGCCACAGACAGGTACTTAATGGCTCATAAACAGGCCATTAAGTAATAAATAAAACGTGGAATAAATGCTGTCAAAAATGAGCTGTGGCAAGGCAAGGTTCAATGAATCTGGACAGTGTCCCAACATTCAAAATTTGAACGGTTCAAAAAAGGAAGAGGAGCAAAAAGAATTTTAGGGTCCCAGCCCGAACCCGAAGAGGAAATCAGATCGGCATTCGGCGCCGCAGATATGGGCGTGTACCCGCACCCGTTACGTGCGCCGAACCGAACCGAGCCGAGCCGGGCCGGGCGGCGGCGGCGGCGCGCGCGTGTGGCCCAAGGGGTTCCCCACACAACAACTTAATAGAGCAAAGGAGAGAAACTAATATATGTACACAAGAAGGCTTTGGTGCATCCGATGTGGGACTAAAGAAAGGAAGAGGAATTTGAGTTTTTGAAGAAAAACAAAACCAACATACTGTAACCACGACGTCAATACATAGAGGTGGCATCATCATTGTAGGCGATGAGGTAACCATAAACCTTGCTTACGATGGTCTAGTGGATTTGGGGGTGCTTCCCACACATATCGTATAATAGGGCACCATTTGCTACATACACAACGAGAGATCATGGACTATTGAAGTTGGGAAAGGGAGACATGTCGAAGGAAATTGCCATTGCAGATATTCATTTGAAGACCAACGGAGCCATATTGGTCCTTAGGGGTGTTCTTCATGTTCTTGACACCTGCTTCAACCTTATATCGGTTGGCAAGTTAGATGATGAAGGATTCTTAAATCTCTTTGGAAAAGATCAGTAGAAGCTAAAC
Organism: Iris macrosiphon; assembly: GCA_036927795.1. Lineage (NCBI taxonomy): Eukaryota > Viridiplantae > Streptophyta > Magnoliopsida > Asparagales > Iridaceae > Iris > Iris macrosiphon. The sequence goes on along the minus strand of JAYESA010000019.1, from coordinate 50,310,193 downwards.
AAGGGTTTGATGGTTATTGACAGAGGAAGCAAAAGATATAACCTTTACTATAATCATGGAAGCACAAAGGGTGTACATGAGGTCAACGTTGTTAGGGATGATTCATCTACCGAGTTATGACACATGCGTCTCAACTATATGAGTGAGAAGGGAATGAACTACTTAGCAAACATGAAGGTGCTTCTGGGTTTGAAGTTCACAAAGTTAGGGAGATGTTTGTACTGAATGACTAGAAAATAGAACATCATGTAATTTCAAAGTCATCCATCTTCAAGGAAATCATAGTTGCTCGGCTTAGTTCACTCGAAAGTCTGCGGTCCGTTGAAGATAAAAACACTTAATGATGGTTCTTATTTTGTAACATTGTTTACTTTTTCAGGAAAAAATGGGTCTATGGTATAAAGACCAAGGAACGGGTGCTAGATACTTTCAAGAAATAACAGGCCTCCGTTGAAAGGGATACCAAAAAGAAGCTGAAATGTGTTCGCTCTGATAATGGAGGCGAGTCTATCTGTCCATTTGATGATTATTACAAATATTAAAGTTTTCGGTACTAGAAGACTCCGCCAAAGATGACTTAGCTCAATGGTGCAGCAGAGCAGATGAACTGGACATTGATGTAGAGGGTGCGGTGTTTGCTATTTTAAGAAAAGTTCTTGGACAACTTCTGGTGTGAGTCTCTTTATATTGTTGTTTATATTATCAATACTTAGCCTAATACTTTGTTGCAGGGTGAGGTACGTAATACACTAATACAATATGGTACGACAATGAGTCGCTATACAATCACCTATGAATATTTGGATGCAAAGTCTTCGTGCATATATCGAAGGATGAGAGGTCCAAACTGGATACGAAGATGAGAAATATGTATTTATTTGATATGGTCAGGATGAGTTGGCTACATGCTCTACGATCCAATAGGGAAGAAGCTCTTAAGAAGCTGTGAGGTTGTGTTCGTTGAGGACTAGACGTTGGCTGGAGTCTAATATACTTTCTAAGACTGAGGATTTATCCGAGACTAAGCCAGTTTCTCCCTATCATTGCATATATGTCAGACCTACATGTTGATTTCCTAACTTTACTTATCAGCGTTCCTTGATGATCAAGGGGATCTTCAGGCGGATGAGCATGTTGAGGCAGTTCCTGAAGGTGATAAGGTTGTTGCCAGCCAAGATCCAGTACTAGTGGTTCCCTTGAGGAGAGGGTCCAATAAATATCAACCATAGATGAGGTACTCGATTATTGCGTACTTGCTATTGACTGGCGGGAAATAACTCAAAGTTTCACAGAGGCGATAGAAGATGAGAACATGTAGTAGTGGATGCAGGTAATACAAGTGGAGATGAATTCGTTACATGCCAGTCACACGTACGAGCTAATACAATTTCCAAAAAAAAAGTGGGCATTCAAAAACCAGTGGGTGTTCAAAGTAAAGCAAGGAGATTGTTGAAATTAGTTGATTATTTTATTGATTGTCTCATTGGCATTATATAGCCTTACAGTCCTTGATACAATGATCTCAATCATTATGACAATAATCTCATAATGGAATATCCTGTGACATATTCTGGCATCCTAAATATGTCCTCAGGATATTCCCAAGTGCTTATACTATACTTAAATATGACACCCAATATACCATATCAACACTCCCCTTCAAGATGGGTGAAAGATATTCACTAAGCCCATCTTGTCACATCCTCTAATCATGCTCACTGAGGCGAGTCCCTTGGTTAGTCCATCTGCTACTTGATCCCTGGTTGGAACATGGCCAAGCTCCAGTAATCCACTATCCAACTTCTCTTTGATGAAGAATCTATCAATCTCGATATGTTTGGTCCTGTCATGCTGTACTGGATTATTGGCGATACTAATAGCTGACTTATTGTCACACCACAGCTTTATCTTGGCTCCTTGATCCAGCTTCATCTCTACCAGCATATTCTTCAACCATAGCATCTCTGCAACTCCCAAGGCCATAGCTCTGTACTCTGCTTCAGCTGTCGATCTGGCTACCACAGACTGCTTCTTACTCCTCCAGGAGACCAAGTTACCTCCTACAAATATGCAATGTCCCGAGGTAGACCTCCTGTCATCAGCACAACTAGCCCAGTCAGAATCACAGTAGCCCTCGATGCTCACGTGATTGTTCTTCCTGAATATTAGTCCCTTTCCTGGAGCATCTTTCAAGTACCTCAGAATCTGGTACACTGCATCCAAATGACCCTTCCGTGGGTCATGCATGTAGCGGCTCACCACACTTACTGCAAAGCAGATATCAGGACGTGTGTGGCTCAAATAGATCAACTTGCCAACCAGTCCCTGGTATCTGTCCCGATTAACTGGTTCTCCAGCCTCAGCATCAATCTTGAACCTCTGATCTATTGGTGTCGCTGCAGGTTTGCACCCCAACATCCCAGTTTCTGTGAGAAGGTTCAGTGCATACTTCCTTTGAGAGAGAACAATCCCCTCTGCTTCTCGAGCAATCTCAATCCCAAGGAAGTACCGAAGAAGGCCGAGATCCTTCACCTCGAATTCTTTGCCAAGCTTTCCTTTGAGTTGGGCGATCTCCTGCTCATCATCTCCTGTGATAATCATATCGTCCACATACACCGCAAGTATGGTGATGTGGTCTCCACTCCGACGGAAGAACACAGTATGATCAGCATTGATCTGCTGATATCCCATCCCTATCATCGCCCTTTTGAATCTGTCAAACCACGCTCGAGGAGACTGCTTCAGTCCATAGAGGGACTTCTTCAACCTGCAGACCTTGCCTACTGTCTGATTGGTGCCAAATCCTGGTGGTATCTCCATGTACACCTCCTCCACTAGATCTCCGTGAAGAAACACATTCTTCACATCCAGTTGGTGTAGTTTCCATCCACCATTCGCTGTCAGAGAAATCAGAGTCCTGACAGTGCTCATCTTTGCAACTGGTGCAAAGGTCTCGTCATAGTCGATGCCGTACGTCTGACTGTATCCTTTGGCTACTAGTCGAGCTTTGTAGCGCTCAACCTGTCCATCTGGGTTCTGCTTCATGGTAAAGACCCACTTGCATCCAACTGCTCTTTTTCCCTCTGGCAGTCTCACAAGCTCCCAAGTGTGGTTCTTCTCCAGAGCTCCCAACTCCTCGTGTATTGCCGCTTTCCACTTTGGATCATTCTTGGCAACCTGCCAATTGTTAGGTACAATAATACTATCCAAAGATGCTATAAATGCTCCATGAGAAGAAAGGATATGGTCATAAGAAACAAACTGAGCAATATCCCACCCATATCTGTTTGGAGGATTTTCTGCATTGCTGCGAGTGGTTCTCCGTACAGAGAGTGGTGTGGGAGGAGTAGAAGTAGGAGGAATGATATCTTGTGAAGGAGGGGGTATCACCTGAAGGGGGTTGGTGTCGGTGCCTCAGGAGTTGGGACGAACGCAGGCAAGAGACTTGGTACTGGCACTGTCGGTACTGGTCCTGCAGTTTACTTCTCTCTCCTGCTGTAGGTAAGTAACTCTCCCTGAGCCGTAGGCCTAACACCTTCACCTTCTTGTCCCTTCTCCGTGCCTCCATCTCAAACTTCTAAATCGGTTACCACCAAGTTCTCCATCTCCCCCTCTCGCCTAATACTGGCAGTATTAGACGTATTGTGTGAAGTTCCGTCCTGGCGGTAGTATGGCTCATGCTCCCGAAAGTGGACATCCATACTGACAAACTTCTTCTTCTCTACTGGACTCCAGCACACATACCCCTTCTGGGTCGCCGAGTAGCCTACGAAGATGCATTTGACCGCTCTAGGTTCAAGTTTCTCAACTGATGGCCTGTTGTCCTTCACAAAACACACACACCTAAACACCTTCAGTGGGAGTATCCCACTATTATTGCCTTGTAATACCTCACATGGGGACTTCCATCCGAGGACCTTCGAGGGCATCCTGTTGATGAGTTGAGCTGCTGTCAACACTGCATGCCCCCACAGACTCTGTGGGACATTCATGTCGATCATCATACTTCTTGCGACCTCCAGAAGGTGTCTATTTTTCTTTTCTGCAACTCTATTTTGTGCTGGTGTGTATGTACAGGTGGTCTGATGCTGTATTCCATGTGCTGACAGGTATTCTGCAAGCGTCCTGTTGGTATACTCCGTTCAATTGTCAGACCTCAGTACCTTCACAACTGCTTTGTACTGAGTCTGGACATGCTTATGGAAATTCTGAAAACAAGCAGGTACATCATTCTTATTTTTCATCAAATATAACCAGGTAACACGAGAGGCACACTCAATGAAAGAAATAAAGTACTTATAACCATTCATAGTGTTAGTAGCACATGGACCCCAGACATCAGAATGTACTACCTCAAAAGCAAAAGTGCTCCTATGACCCGTGCCAACATATGAGCTCCTAGTAAGTTTTCCTAACTCGCACGCATCACATACTAATTTCTCTTTATTTGTTTTTGCATAAATCTCTGGATACAACTTACTTAGAGTATCAAAGGAAGAATGTCCCATCCTCCGATGATGGAGTATCAAGGTATCCTCAGTCCTCTGCTGCAGTCATTCTATGCCAGTCTTCTCTGCCATAGATACCAATGCTGAGTCCAGTCCTTCTCGATCTAGGTACCACAGTCCCTCATGCCAAGTGCCAGTCCCAAGTCTTCGTCCTGTCCCTTTCTCCTGGAAGGTCACCTTAGGAATATAAAAAAAAATAATGCATTTAAGTTGGAGGATTATAGAACTAATGGACAAGAGACTGACTAGAAAGGAAAGAGCATATAAAACATTGGATAATCTTACTGAACCTGTACAATTAACAGTACCCTTACCGTCCACTGGCTGGAAAGTGCCATCAGCTGTCTTAATGCTGTCTGCTGATGCTAGGTGAGTGTAGGAAGAAAACTCACTAGCATTTCCCGTCATATGCCGAGATGCTCCCGAGTCGATAATCCAGTCTGATGATTTAAGGAAAGAGATAGACGCAAGGGCAAGTGATTCGTCAGTACCTTCTGATGGATGGGCATACATGGCAGCGTTGCCCCTAACAAAGAATGAGGTGGACGCCTCCTCTGTTCTACTCCTCATGTCTCCCAGTGCCTGGTCCTCCATAGTAAAGGTGCCATCAGCTTCTCCGTTCCCTTCTGATATCAGGAGGTTCGCCTGATAACCTCCTCGGCCTCCTCGTCTACCCCCTCGACCACGACCACGTCCTCCATTATATCCTCGTCCACCGAACGGTCCTCGTCCATCACCTGAATATCCCTCCCTAGGTGATTTGGTACAAGCATACCGATGATGACCCATCTCCCCACAGTTGTAGCACCGCCGGTTATGCTGCCAGGGCTCTCCCTTAGATCCTGTGTTTTCTGAGCTGGTGATCGCTAGTGCTGACTTTGCTTCGGGGGGACCACCTGTCCCGGCTTGCAGCCTGATGCGTGTCTCCTCCTGGATCATGGCTGAGATAGCCTCCTCAAGGCTAGGGATCTTTGGTTGGGCTAGAAGTAGGGCCGTCCTCTGTGCGAAAGCTGCAGTCAGCCCTTTGAGGAACTTCATCGTCCTCTCCTGCAGACACACCTGTCTCTCCTTACACTTAGGGTCCCCGCAGCTCGCCCGATCTGAGGAGTGATCATAATCCAACCACAGACGCTCCAACTCCGTGGCATACTCCTGCACCGTCTTCTCTCCCTGTACGGTGTCATCAATCTCCCCTTTTATCTGGAAGACCCGTAAGTTGTTCCCCACACCATCATAGGTCCTTCTCAACTTCTCTCACACATCTTTCACCATCTCGATACCATCTACTGTGGCGGCAATAGACTGGACTAAGGAGTTGAGAAGCCAGATGTAGATCACCATATGAGTGGACTTCCACTCATCGCGTCCTGTCGAGCCCTCGTCCGGCTCTGTCGCCTCGCCCGTTAGGAACCCCTCCATGTTTTTTCCTGCGAGGGTTCTTCTCACCCGCCGTGACCAACTCAGATAGGTGGCTAGTCCATCTAATTTCAGATCGATGGAGGGAAGCTTCAACTCCGGCGACGTTCGTGTCGTGTTCTCACCAGCCGACATCGTCAACAACTTCATCAACGTCGCCACCTCTGCAGAATCTAGCTTCTTGATGATCTCCTTCATCGATGCGTCGTCTATCCAATCACGTCACGTCCGCTCCACGACTCACGCTCGTCCTCGTCGTCCGCTCCTAGATCCGAACATGTCCCCCCTTTTTTCAGATCTAGGCATCCCTATTAGGCGCTGTCTTATGCTGGTGCGGAGGAGGCGACAGCACGCATGTCACAGCCACCGTCGCAGCAGCAGCAGCAGCAGTTGCAGCAGCCACAGCAGCAATAGTAGCCGCAGCAGTAGCGGGACGGGGCAGCAACAGCGAAGGGCGGCCTACGAAGGACGGAGAAGGGAAGAAGGGGGGGCGTAGAAGAGTTCGGTGGAGGAGATCTAGAAAATCCTCCTGTGGGTTTGTAGAAGCTTGGTGACGGCTAGGGTTTGTGGAAACTTGGCTCTGATACCATGTTGAAATTAGTTGATTATTTTATTGATTGTCTTATTGGCATTATATAGCCTTACAGTCATTGATACAATGATCTCAATCATTATGACAATAATCTCATAATGGAATATCCTGTGACATATTCTGGCATCCCAAATATATCCTCAGGATATTTCCATGTGCTTATACTATACTTAAATATGACACCCAACATACCATATCAACAGAGATGATGCTACTTGTCTACGACACAAGATTTGACTAGTAGTCAAGGTCTACAATGATACAATCAAAGGAAGGGAGTTGATTTAATGAGATCTTCTCGCTTGTCATCAAGATATTGTCCATACATATTGTGTTGTATTTGGTAGCAAGGCCTGGCTTGGAGGTCCAACAGATGAATGTGAAGATGACATTCCTTCATGGGATATGAGGGAGCAGTTATACATGGAGAGGCCCGAGGGTTTCAGTGACATGGACAAGGAACACATGGTATGTCGTTTGAAAATGTCTTTATTGTTTGAAGTGGGCTCCACAACAATGGGACAAAAATTCGAGTAGTTTATGGGAACATGGGGTTGGATCATTGTGTGTTCGTAAAGCAGTTTACGAAGGATGATTTTATCATTATGTTGCTTTATGTTGGTGATATGCTACTGTGGGTCGCAATACTTCAAGGATAGCTTAATTGAAGCATTAATTGCGCATTGCTTTCTTAACGAAGGACTTGGGAACAATGAAGACAATTCTCGAGTTGAAGATCAGCTGGGAGAGGAGGTAAAAGATGTTGTGATTGTCCAAGAAGAAGTACACGAGGAGAGTACTTCATGGATTTGGTATGAACGGTTCCAAGAAGGTGAGCACTCTACTTGTAGCTCATTTTAAGCTTAGCACCGAGTAGTATCTATCGAACGAGGAGAAAGCGAGTATGGAGAAAGTACCGTATACTTTAGCAGTGAGCAATCTTATGTATTCCATGGTGAATACGAGGCCAGACATAGGTCTTGCAGTCGAAATAGTAATCCGATATCTCTCCAATCCCATGAGAGATTATTAAAGCGTGGTCAAGTGGGTGTTGAGGAATCACAAGGCACTTCAGTAAAATTTTCATTTGGAAGTGCGGGCCAAAGTTGATTGGATATCTAATGCTGATATGGCTAGGGACATCGACATCAGGAGATTGACATAAGGCTACGTGATGATGTTTGTTTGGGAAGTTGTGGCCTGACAATCGTGGTTGCAGAAGTGCGTGTCCTTGTCTATGGCAGAGGTAGAGTTTATTGCAGTGTCTGAGGCAGTAAATAGTTACTTTGGTTGAAGTTTCTGAGAGGACTTGGATTAAAACATAAGAAATATGTGTTGCTTTGTGACAATCACAGTGCTATACACCTTGATAAGAATTCTATAATTCATAGCTGGTCCAAGCATATTGCAACTAGGAATCATTGGATTGGAGGTGTTCGAGGTGAAGGATACTAAGCTTGAGAAGATTCATAAAGATAATAATGGAGCGAACATGCTCACAAATATTTTTACTGAGGAATAGATTTGAGTTCTACAGGAAGATCGCCAAAATGACGAACTCCTTCACCTAGTCGAAAAGGAGAGGTGTGTTGGGGTGGGCTCCCTTCCTATGTGGAGAATGTTCGGAGAGTAACATTCTCCAAGGTTTAGAGAAGCTCGGAGAAGTTGAAGCCTTGAAGGTGACGAAAGGGGCTCACCTTTGGAGCCAAAGCAACCAATTTGCTTGCAACTAGAATTCAGGTTGGTACTAACTGGAATTCCGGGTTTTCTAGTAGGTTTATGTGCACTTTTAAGTTCTCACTTGGAATTCCTATTGGTCAGACAAAAATTTTGGTTCACGCATTTTTCGCGAGTGGGCCAAATTTGTTTCAGATTTGGGAAGATGTGAGAGATGCTTATTTTAGGTTTTCTTAATTCAATTGGAGGCGGTAACAATACAACAATATTATTCCAACTTTCAATAGAGAGGGAGAGATTAAAGGAGGCTCATGAGAGAGATTCAAGGAGTAGTTCGGTGAGGTCGGTCGTAGTGTTCTACGAGATCTCGTATAGGCAACTTGTATCTATTGTCTGTAATTCTCCATCTTTGAGTAGTAGTGATCGTGTTCGAAACGACATGGGAAGTTTGATAGAAATGATGTAATCTTCTATTTCCATTAGTGGAGGATTGGACTCCAGACCGTCTCGTGATTTTCTCCCAATTTGAATTTCAATGTAAAAATGTATGTTTTTGCAATTGTGTGTTTGGGGATGTGTGATTATGCGTTTGCATGTTCGTTTGTTCTTCACTCCTCACTCAGTTAGTAACGTTTTATTCGCTGCGTTCCACACTCGTTCCCGAATTTCTATGTTGGATGAATGTGAAGGTTCTCTCTTGCTCATAGATACCTCAGCTTGAAACTTTGACACCAATATAGAAGGGCTGACATTAGTTCAGGTTGACACTCAACGGTCATAGAAATTATCAAGTTTTATGGACCACAATAAAAGCTACCTCGTATTTCTTGTATCATTGTGGCTGAATCTTTGTACTTCATTAATGAACATGAAATGTGAGGAAATCTTGAAAAAGTTAACGATCATCAGCAAAAGGGGACAATTAAGATCTTACCTCGTCAAGTGAACTGAAACTATCAGGGATAAAGGAAGGCAATTGCCTATGCCGTTTTCTGCGATCCTTGGAACTTCCAGGAGGAAAAGGAACTAGGTGATCGTGCCTGTGAGGATATCCTGAATTTCTCATATTCGCTTCTTTACAACATAACAGGGCAATAACTGTAGTTCTGCAAACAATTCCAAGAAATTCAATTGGGTAAGTTTCTCATTAGTACTGGCAATACATACTTAAAAGTATCATTAAAGATCTAGATTGAGCAGAGTTTTAGTTAGTAAATGAAGCTTGAGAAGAGCTTGGTTGATTATTCATATCCGATATGAATAAAACTTAATTCCATATTTCTCTTTCTGAAATTATTATGGAACACAGGGTGTCAGTCTAACAAGGATTTTGCGAAGGTCCAGCTCATGTTGGATATATCTAGATGCTTGGCTTAAATGGGGTTGATTCTATTTATGTCGGCTGACCTCTAGTTCGTGATTATATCTGAATTTAGGATCATACTAAGCTTAATCAAGACTTAGGTCAAGCATGATAACCTAGACAATGCTTGATATTGTGTGATATTTGAGATTGGTGTATAATGTTTGTATCAGATGATTGAGCTACTCCCTTTGAGCCATTAAAGGTTAGTGTTTTATCAGATAACAAGTTATGTTGCTAGACGTGGGATATGGTAGACGATAAGAAGAGGTTGAGGGTATTCCTAAATTTGTAGAGAAAAATAACTTTTGGAGAAAATCAAGCTACTCTCCATAGAAGAGTTTCTTCTTCTTCTTCTTCTTCTTCTTCTTCTTCTTCTTTCTTTATATAGTAGCCACTAGTACTCAGTTTGAAAAGATGAAGATTTTAGACTCATTGACTAAATCTAATAGGCTCTGTTGGTCACTACACACCAAACGGTAAGGACCCTTCCGAAGCGAACAATGGAGGTTAACATCATGATGCCAATTAAGAGGAGAAATGCCAAAAGACAGGTTATGGATAACCAAAAAGCATAGGTTATAGTTACCAAGTAATTATGGTAGACAATCCATATTTACAACAGTCTCCCTTTTTCACCTCCTGTGAAGTCCATAATTTTCATTGACGGTTGCTAACGACTATCAGTAACTTGATATTTTCATATAAGTAAAACTGATTGTTAGTGGGACATATTACAACCAGGGCGGAACCAGAATATTAAAATTTGGGTGGGCTGGAGTGGATTATGGTGGGTTAAGTATGGACTGACTCATAGAAAAAAATCCCAAAAAATATATATATATGGAAAAAAAGAAGCAAAATTTTTTTGTAGCCCACCCCAGTCCACACAGTGGGCACGCTCTTGATTACAACCATTTACATCTATCTGTCGTATTTTTGTTGTGTATAGAAATATAAATTCTTATAGGTTATATATGTGAGATGAGGAATGCCATGGTCGAAAGATCATCGATTCTCTTCGAAGTGAGTCCAACGAGCGGAACTGATCATTTCTCTACCTTTTTGGTGTGTTTGTGTGTGTGTGCGTGTTGTATTCGGAATCATCTGAAAATAAATAGTATAGCTGATCATATGAAAGTGCCATCCATGGACACATTATTTGTTTGAAACGAGATCAAAACATACATCTCTCTTCTTAGACACAGAATAATGGACACGGACTTCATGAAATGCCCCAATGTTTGATTTGTCCAGAACTGGATTGTGACTATGAATAAAGCACAAGCACCCAAATACACCGAGGAGGTAAGAAAAATGATGATTGACGAGGGACAAATAAGCGGGAGAGTAAAATTTGAGGACATGGGGGGGGCATTCAATTAGTAAGAGCTACAGACTTTGAAAACTTCTGAACTCAAATATTTCTTCGGCACATAACGTGGATAATACCAAGTCCCGTGCTTCACCATTCTACTAAAAAGCTCCGGTGAGGATTGAGAATTAAATATTTATATTATTAGAACAAAAAGAGCAACCAAATCAATAACACGACTCTATTCAAGATGACAGCTGGCATGTTTGGAGACAGGATTTACTCTTCAGGTTATGACTAAATTAAGCTCATATTGAAGAGAAAAATATAGCAACAAACATGAATTAAAGATATAGCCAATCTTTCTTTTGAATCCTTCTTTTCTCTACTCGGCAGCCTCTGTTAAAATCTAAAAGAATTGTGCACCACATTATTTTAAAACATGCCAATCAAATTTAACATGACTACGGCTGGATAAACGCTATTGCATGATCAAATTGGGTTTAGAGAAATAAAAAATTTGTAAGTAGTGATCAGTAAGAAGTATTACCTTAAGGAGGAGAAGAGGAGGAAGAAGAAGAGAGTTGAAGAGCTTCTTCTTTCCTTTTTTATTTTCTTGGATGGGTTATCAGAACTAGTTTATGTTTATGTTTTGGTTCTTGACTGTATATCTTCAACTAACTTGAGGTCTCTAACAACAGTTGACTTACCAAACATTTTATAAGAAGTTTGGGAAACCATTCAGTCGAGGGAAACCCAGTCAAGGGAAACCCATGCTGTACATATACCAATACGGCACAATGGTACCGTACTGACATGGTGATACTGAACATCAAGTTCGGCGTGTCCTATCTATATTATTAAGTGTCCATACTGTATCTGATACGTGTCTGACACAATGCGTGAAGGCATCAAATTTTAGAGTGTTTGTGCTTCCTAGATAGCATCACATTATCGATAATATAATGTCCATACATCGGGTTCCTAAGAATCTTATACTGTCATCTTGGTAAAATTTTGAACATTTGTGAAAATGTGACTACCATATGTTCTGGTATTCCCCCCCCCCCATATTTCCAGAAATATAACATTGTTTTCCATATTCTATTAAGCTACCTTACATCATAACGTATTAAAGGATTAGCTATTCCAACTTGAAGTTAAGTTTCTTATAAAACTATAGAACCCTTTGAAAACTTTATGGAGGATGTCATCAGCTGATAAAGTTGTGTCCCTATGCTTTCGTGTGACCAACAACAGCCAATAGAATTGATATTCAATTGCAAATTCAGGTTTGATGTGCAACATAAGGCCAAATGGATTTGGTACACATGATCTCAATGAGATTTGGAAACAAAACTGAAACAATATTTTCTTATTATTTAATGATATTGTAATGTTTCTCTTCAAAACCATAATTTTCTGATAGGAATGTCCGAGCTTATTATATTCTTTGACACGAGGAGGTAAAATATATTTTGGTTACTTTGGAGGAAGGCAGTCAAATTAAAATCCTCCGAACCAAAGATCGTGTTGTAGTGGCTATCCATTGAGCAAGAACTTTCGTCAGCATAGTACACAAGATCCATCTCGGACATCAGGGATACATTTTAAGTTTTGCGGCTAAATTATCCTAATAGCACCCAAGCTATAGCGTCCAGACATTTTTGGCACCTTAACTTTTCACTGCTCGATTTTGGCACACAAATATCATAAATTGCTCTTTTGAAGCACCTTTCGTCCATTTTAAAGCACATCAAGACCACTTCAAAATTATATCTTGTAGTATAAAAGAGCAATTTAAATAAATACTTGTATCTAGATATTCTTTTGAAGTGGTCCCGATGTACTTCAAAATTGACGAAATGTGCTTCAAAAGAGCAATTTATAAAATTGGGTTACCAAAATAGACCAGCAGAAAGTTAAGGTATCAAAAATGCCCGAGCGCTATAATTGAGGTACCGTTAGGATAATTTAGCCTATGTTTTGTAGATACATGACACTGTATTGTGAAGTTAGTCACAGTTAAGTGGAGTCATAACCAACAAGCTTTTATTTGATCCTTGTCCATTCTTCCTATGATATTAACATTGAATACTCTCCCATGCAATATCTTTCTAAGAACAATAAACAGGCTAAAGAGCGATAATTTAAACATTGAACAAAAAAAAAATCTTCACCCAAGATAATACAATATGAGGTTGACAAGTTCATAGTTTCCAATAGATACCCAATTTTTGCAAGATACCAGATACTGCCCCCAAGAAGAAATGTCAGAAAATATTACATTTAAGAGTCCCTAACCTCTCTTGAGTTCCATACATTAATACATGCCTGTGAATCCAATAGACCTGCATAATGAAAAGAACAAAATTAATATGGTCATTAAGAACGACGAACAAGAATAATTAGAAAGCTCTTACTTTGTACGTATGTACATCGTATGTTTGTAGTGTGTGTCTATGTACACATGATATATATACAGTCAAAAACACCACTTACAAGAGAGTTCTCTGGTTTCTCATAATATAAACACAAGCATGGCATTCATGTCGATCCACTCAAAGAACACAAATGGCAGTCTTATATACCACGCATCAATCTGCAAAGCATAAGAAATAATGGAAATCAATCTGAATTCTAGCTGTTATAAGCTTGCTATAATTGTTGAAATTAAATCCTAAACATCAAGATATCCTTGATTGTAGCTCAGATTTCCGCAAACAAATGCAATTGTTTAAACCCCACAAATTCTTAATGCACCTATTATATGATCTGTAAATCTAGGAACTAAAGCTTCATAATATAAACACGAAATCGAAAACTTACAAGTACATAGAAGGCTGAGAAAACAAGGTTTGTGATAAAGGCACTACAAAAAATACTTGGGGCTAGCCCATTAATGAATAAATTTTACTCATACTAGTCCAAATGTTACTCGTACTAGCCCAACCTCACCCCCAAACCCCCCAAACCTCCACCACCCCTGGCACTTGGCCAGAGCCCTCCTCCTCCACTCATTCCATTTAAAGACATAAAATTTTGCAATCTCCATCTCCTCAAATTCCAACCATTAATCGATGGTTCCCAAACTCTCGAAAAAATCAAGATACAATTCTTTTTCCTCCTTCTCCCTCTCTAATTTTTTTTAATTTTTTATTGCATTTTAAAAAAAATTCAAAATTTTTCTTTCCAATCTTCGTTAGAGGCTTAAAATTATAGTAAAATAAGCTAAAATAGGGTTTGGATGTAGTTTCGACGTATTTATAGAGTCTCGAACCCTAATTTAGGGTATGCAAGTTCGAATATCCTCGAACGTTTGGAACAGAAACATGTCGGACTGTAGACATTTCTACAGTCCTATATACATTGTGGACTGTTGAAATTTCTACAGTCTTGATTGTTCAATTACTTTTGGACTGTTAATATATATATATTTTTTGTCTTATAGCCACGACCCCCGAAAGGGCCTTGAGGATGAAGGTATCATAAGAAGACGCCCCACTGCGTCGATGCGTAAGGAACGTAATGTTGAGCGTGATGTTGAGACAGTCCACTATTGTCGACCCCGATGCACCCTCTCAAGTTAGGAAACGTCGACTGAAAAAGACTATAAAATATTCGAAGAGACGTGCTCCTAGTACTTCTGGTTCTTCTTTCTCCTCCGATGAAGACATACCAATCGTCCAAAACCGGCCAACTGATGGTTTAGGACCTTCTCAGCAGACAGATAGTCCAGTCGAGACTTGTCCACCAACCCTCGAAAACCGGCCAACTGATGGTTCAGGACATTCTCAGCAGCCAGATAGTCCAATCGAGACTCGTCCAAACGGTTGTTTATGTTGTCGTCGATCGAGAACCATATTGCATACCAAATATGGAATAATCCGGTAAGTACATTGCGTTATGATAATTTTAATTATTTATAGATAATTATATTTTATATATAGTTCTAAGTTCATCCAATTGTTTACTTTTTAGGAGAGTTCTCACATGTTAACGGTGATCAACCACGGCAAAAAGTACAACACATGGGAGTTTGAATTTTTTGGAGATGACGTCAAGGCTAAAATCAATCCCACCTGTTTACAAAATTTGGATAACTACTCATATATGACAGTGGACAATGAACTCATATCAGCATTTGTAGAACGATGGCATCCAGAAACCAACACTTTCCATCTCCCAAAAGGAAAGTTAACGATTACCCTGGGTGACGTCCATCATATATTGGGACTTAGGGTTGATGGTCGAGTCATGATGAATCACACTTTTGACGAATTGAGCATTTACTTTTATGATCATATCGTGGATTATGTATCAAGCTATCTCGGAGTTGATGCGACGAGTTTTACAACCCTTCAAGACTTCAAGAAGTCGTACAGACTTCCTTTGAAATATTTGGAGGAGACATTCGATGATCCAGACCCCGAAACAGATAATAGTGATAAGGTGACCCATGTATATATGCAGTTCATCTTAGGGGCTGTCGGCATGCCAGATAAGTTTGGAACGTCGATACATGCTAAATATCTCTTGAATTTTAACGATATAGATACGGTGGAAGAAATATCTTGGGGAATCGGTATACTAACATACCTTTACCGAGAGCTTGGTGCGACATCCTGCGTCGGTTCCAAGACAATATCCGGATGCCAGACTCTACTTCATGTAAAGATATATCTTTGCCAACATGTATACATAATAGAAAATTTTGTTGTAAATTTTTTGACTATTGTAATGTACGTACATGCATGGATATATGAGCGCTTTTCAACCTTGAAGCGGGCTAAGCTTAACCAAGGGTATGACGAGCACCTTCCTAGAATGTGCAGATGGAATCCAACTAAGGAAGATGCCAAACGTCCGCACACATTGGCCGCCCTACGAAATACATTTGAAGATATGACGATAGAAGAGGTGAATTGAGACTTTTTTTTGTTTGGTAATAATTTACTAAATTACGTTATACTCAATTTCATGCGTTGCAGATAGTTTGGAATCCATATCGTAATTTGCGACAGAGTAGTCGTCCATTGCAACCAGTCGCTTTATATCACGGTCTGATAAGTTGTCATAAAATCGAGGAGCCTTATATGCCTGATAGAGTGCTCCGTCAGTTTGGCTACGTACAAATAGTACCGAAGTGCACATTGAAAATGATAAGTGCTCCGAGAGGTACAAAACCCCTAAACTATATTCCTGCGGCGTTCAACTGGGTCTCGAATTTCTTCACTGAGTAGCAAAGTTATGTTATTAGAGAATCTGAATGACAAGCGGCAGTTAATATGACGGACTGTAGCAACGACTACATCGCCTACTACGCTGGTGTCGGACTACCTACGTTGTTCAAACGCGGATGCGATATTGTGCGTGTACCATCAGATCTCTCCGCCAAATCTGTCTTGTATACTGCATTGGTCAAGATGGTAGAAATTTTTTTTTCAGTTTGAAGATTTGTAAATGTTTATAACCTAACAAATTTTATTTATTGTCATCAATATGCTAGAAAAGCGAATAAGTTGGAAAGAAGTCTCGTCAGTTGCCAGGATCAGAATTATATAAAAATCAATGAGGAGCTACAACACATCGACAACACTGAAGATTTTTCTTTCTTGGATAATAGGGAGGAGCGTACAAAGATGCGACATAAAGTTTAGGCCATCTTTCAATTTAAGTGGGTGTTGTCGAGTATTTTGCTACATTTTATGTTTCGAGTATTTTTTGTTGTAATCTTGACATTTTAAACTTTAAAGTTGGATGTAACTTTGTGTTACGAGTATTTAGCTACATTTTGAGCAGCTTACATTTTGAGCATCGTATATTTTAAGCATCTTAGATTGAGCATCGGATCTTTGGGGCATCTTATATTTTTTGCATCTTACATTTGTACTTTTATATTGGAAAAAAATATTTTCTTATAAATTACAAAGAGAAAAAATAGAAAAAAATAGGACTGTCAAGATTTTGACAGACCTAATAGCTATTAGGACTGCCAAAATCTTGACAGTCCTAGTTTTAATTCCCTGTCCCTCAAGGAACATATATATAAAAGTTACAAAATATACCATCTATTAGGACTGTCAAAATCTTGACAGTCCTATTTTTTAGTTGGTATGTTTATATATGTTGAAGGACATAAAATTAAAACTAGGACTGTCAAGTTTATGACAGTCCTAATAGCTATTGGGACTGTCAAATTTATGATAGTCCTAATAGCTATTGGGACTGTCAAAATCTTGACACTCTTAGTTTTTAGTGGTTATGTTTTGTAACTTTTATATATAAAATGAAGGACATAAAATTAAAACTAGGACTGTCAAGATTTTGACAGTCCTAATAGCTATTGGGACTGTCAAAATCTTGACAATCCTAGTTTTTAGTTGGTATGCTCTGGCACTTATATATATATATATATATATATATATATATATATATATATATATATATATATATATATATATATATATATATATATGGAAAGACATGAAATTAAAACTAGGACTGTCAAGATTTTGACAGACCTAATAGCTATTGAGACTGTCAAAATCTTGACAGTCTTAATTTTTAGTGGTTATGTTTTATAACTTTTATATATATGATGAAGGGCAGAGAATTAAAATACGACTGTCAAGATTTTGACATTTCTAATAGCTATTAGGACTGTCAAAATTTTGACAATCCTAGTTTTTTTTAATAAAAAATAGGACTGTCTGTAGCGCCCCGTTCTTCCGGTGCGGAGAGCGCAGCTAAGAAACACAAGACGGTATCGTTCGATCGGGATAGATTGAAACAAGAACTCGTCCTCGTTATGGATTTGTTTCTTCGGAATCGATTTCCATATTCAGTGGACCGTGCCCCCGTGATCGACTTAGCGGCAGAGTCAGGAGGGATCTCTCCGCTGCTATCTTTTTATTGCCTCGGATTTCGATGTCGCTTGTTGCTTTCGTGCTTTGAGTTGGTTTTGGGATTTGCTTGTTTTTCTTGAACTGTTTCGATGAGTTTTATTGTTTTCGTTCATTGAACTGCACTTCAATTCCGAGATTGGAAATAGTGGAAGAGGTATTGATCGAGCTGTTCATGATGCAGGTGAACGAGCAGTAGGCGGCTTGCGAACGGAGTCATGAAGCACCTCTTTCCTTCTCCCTTCCAACCATCTAAGTGAGTGGCTACCGACCCGATTAGCTAGCCCTGCTTCCAAGTCTTCACACCTAATAAATCTTGTATTCTTCTTTGCCCAGATCAAACGATACCAAGTAATAATAAAAGATATCAAGATAAAAGGGAATAGA
Organism: Iris macrosiphon; assembly: GCA_036927795.1. NCBI lineage: Eukaryota > Viridiplantae > Streptophyta > Magnoliopsida > Asparagales > Iridaceae > Iris > Iris macrosiphon. The sequence goes on along the minus strand of JAYESA010000019.1, from coordinate 50,292,030 downwards.
CTTGGAAATATTGCTTGTCAACTAAACTTGTGAACGGTGTAAGCCCCCTGATTTTTCAAAAATTTTAATTTGGAGTTTCACAATTTTTCGTGATTTTCTGGGATTTTTCTGTAATTAAAACCTAGGTATTTGGTAATTAAATAATTTTTAATTACTGTTAATTAATATTAAAATATTATGAAAATAATATTTTATGGTGTAAAATGGAAAACTGGACATAGGGTAATTTTCTGCGAATTTATTGGACTCCGAAAGCATTTTAAAGCCCAAAAACTATTTATAAAATAAACTAATTTAAACCTAGAAATAAACCGGGTTTATTTCAAATAAACCGAACTAAACCAAACCGGACCGACCGGTCTAGCAAACCCAAACCCAATTCTTTATTGGGTCGGATCCGGGCCCAAAACCCGACCCGACCCGCGGACCCAAACCCGAAACCTAATCCTAATCTGAACCCTAACCCTAACCCTAGTCGGACTACTGTTCCTACCACCCTATAAATCCCCCGCAGGCCAAAACCCTAACCCTAGATCAGCCCCTCTCCGCCTATCTCCTCCCCGTCGTCCCCCTCGCCACCTGACCCCGACCAGTCCTCAGCCTCGACCTCCCCCGCACGCCGGAGCTCGACCTCCCCAGCCTTCCCCGACTGCCTGAACTCCGACCAGCAACGACTCCACGCCGCCGCTCCCCCATCGCACCCCTCGCCTCGCCGACGCCCAGCCGCCTCTCAACTCCCCTCCTCCTCCGCCGAACGTCCCCGTCTCCTCCCCGAACTTCCTTTCCTGCCTCCATCTCCCTCTCAGCCTCCGCCGAGCCCTCTCCGCCTACCTCCTCCCGAGCAACCACAGCCCTTCGTCCCCGGTCATCCTCCCCAAAGCCCTGTCGACCCCGCCTCCTCCCAGCCACCGTGAACTCCCCGATCGACAGAACCCGCAGCCCCGACTCTCCCCCAGCCATCGACCACCGGCACCACCACACGACACCGCCTCCGCCGTATCCGCCGAGCACCCCCTGACCGGACACAAACAGAAACCCTAACCCTAAACGCAGCATGGACACAGTGGACACAGGACTTGAACACGACTCCGACACGAGAAAACAGTCTTCACAGAGCCCTGTTCAGGTAGCGTTTTCTCTCTCCTCGTTGATCCGATTTCTGTTCCGTCAGTTATGACGCGTAGACTGTGTGACCCCCTTGATGCCCGTGCAACCCGCTCGGTGCATCGCGTCCTGTGGTGATCGCAAACCGCGATCCAAAAACAGGAAAATCAACACCCCGTTTTACCCCGGAACTGAGTACGCTCCGCCAAACGGGACGACTTGGTCGCACGCGGTCTTCACCAAAATGTGTGCGCCGTCGATACAGACGTGTGAAATTTTGCAGAAGTTGATTTGGATGTGCGTGCACACCGGAATCAATGCGTATCCGCCGACAACGCCCCGTATCCGTCGGTTCAGGAATACGTCGTAACTTCGTGTACACACGTCGGATCGAGACAAAACTTGCGCCATCGGACTCGTAGCAGTATGCTGGTCCTGTGACCCAAGTTTGGTTCGATTCTGAGAACGTTGACGAAATCGCGTATCGTGGGCCCCACATGCTCTACTTGACGGGCGATTTTGTGATCGGCTCATCGAAATCCAATTCTAGAAGTTCTGTTGGGTTTGTATCATCGTTCCTGACTTGTTGACACTAAATTTGACGAATTTGGAGACCTTTGATCCTGACACATTTTCGGTGCAAAGTGGCCCACATGTGGACCCTGCTTTGACCCAGAAATGTCATTTTTGCCCCTGTGTCCAAATTGGACTTAAGGACAGGCGTTTCTAGCTATTTGATATTTTCTGAGACTGTTGGTAATGTTTATTACAACTTTTGGAGGAGTACCTGCTGGATCCACTGATACAGGGACAGCTGTTGGTATTCCAACCCCAGGCAAGTGTACCTTGCCAACTTTGCAGTCTTGTTACATATTTTTCTTGATTCATTTATATTGTTGTGCATGCTTGACCTAGGACCGTGTGACTTACTTAGCGTTCGATTAATAGTCGGGTGCCAACACCGTACGCGAAGTTGTGTAACGTCATCTAGGCATGGACATTCGGGACCCTTTATATTCTCGTACTTGTCTTATCAAGTACATTATACCCAGGACACTTGACACTATTCATGAGACATAATCTTCCTGAGATATTCATGGTGATTCTGTATAGGATACAGGTTTATGACGTACATATTTTACATGCTTAGATTTTATCCTGACTTGCTGCATTAGTTTTGATCCTGCGTGTCATGGACATGAGACGTGAGATTACATTGGGTGGGAAAAGATTTACCATACATAAGGCTGATTATATATATATATATATTATTTTAATGGATGTGTCTTAGACTCTGGCAACAGAGCTTTGGTACCGTAATGGCCCTTCGAGAGAATACTGCTATGGGTTTCTCCGACACTGATCCTGTAGTAGTCTCAGCCCGAGTATGACTAAAACTCTCACTTGCATATCACTTAGCTGGTTATATAGTTTACCCTATTGTTTCATTTATTGCTGCACTATATTTATTTTGGCTTGTATTATCTGTACCTTGTTATGTCCCCTGAGGACCTGGATCCGGATTATGTCCCCAGGATTAGCAGATGAGACCTATCCCGAGGTTTACGGAGCAGGAGCATTATCAGGAGCAGGCACTGGAGCAGTACCATATCCAGTAGATGAGTGATCATCGAGGGTATCTGCTGAGTATATATTGTTTCCATACTCAGTATTTGCTGTGGTTATCTTCATTCTTGTATCTTGACAGATGTATCAGACTCATTATTGGGCTATTTTCCCGAGTTTATATTTTATTAAGATTGATCTTGCTTTATGATTATGATATTGTTGTATTCATTTCTGTGGATGAGATTAGTATATCTAGACCATATTGTTGTATTACAGCTTAAGCATGCCCCGATGGATCCTTTAAATTGGGTTTATCCATCGGTGCGTGCTGCTGGCCATTGCCACGTGGCTAGTCCCTCGATATTTTGGGACTGGGGCGTGACATTATCATACTGTATGCTAGTTCGTTTATAATATGAATTCTGCTAAGTATAGAACACATTGTATTTGCTTAATTGTTCAGTGAGGCTCTGCAAATAAATCATAAAATTCTGCTTGTCTTGTACTCGTGTTGCCTCAACTGTATGATCTGCTAAATCAGTTAACATCGTTCGATCACGGACAACTTGTGCACAAGGTTTCTGGTTCCTGCGGACGATCGCCAGGGCACTGGAACCGATCCGATCCGGACGGAACATCTGTATAGTCTTCTGTATCGTCGGAATGAGGCGTACAACGGGAGCTTGCCACCCGCGTTGCACACCCTTCCATCCTGAGACTATAAATCGTCCTTTATGGTATTATGCCAGTGATCCTCTGTATATTTAAACCTGTTGCAAACTAACTTGTGTCTTCGTGGCAGGGAAGGCATGGTAAGTATTGTGTAGGTAATTCAGACGGGCAGGTAAAATCTACCGAACGGTGGCATATTCATTTCAGTAAATTCTATATGCTGCTTACATGTAAATAAACTAAGGCAAGAATAGAAACCCACAAAAACGTGCATGCTTCATTAAAACAACGTGTTGATTGGTATAGTTGGGTTTAGCTCACCTTCACCAGTATGTTTCGACATACTGACCCTCGTTGAAACATGTTTCCCACACCAAGGCGAACCGAGCGAGGAGCCGAAGTCGTCTTTCCCGATCCAGTCCAGCTGTAGGCGCATCCGGACCGCGCCATCCTTGAAGCATTTTGAAGTACTTGAAGAGAAGGAGCTTGCAACTTTCTATACACAATGCAGCTCCGTGGCAAAGTCGTCCTCCAGCCCGGAGGTCTATACATTTTAAAGTTTAGTAAAGGGATGTAATGTACATGACTGCTATCTCATTTTGAGTCAACACTTTTGTAAGCCCGTGCGTCAAATTAGCTGACTCGTTCAAGAGTTTGTAATAGATGTTCATTATCAATAAAGAGAACTTTTCCATGTTTCAAATCTGTGTTTCAATTTATCTGCGTACTCTAAATATGTGCTTGCTATGCAAATCATTAAAGCATTGTGCGGGCGCAACCCCAGGCCCGCACGACGGTCACGATTCGGGGGACGCCTCAACGTTCTACGGAATCGGGTCGTGACACTGTCAACATATATATATATATATATATATATATATATATATATATATATATATATATATATATATATAGCTTTGGTAACTTTTTCAACTTATATATATATATATATATATATATATATATATATATATATATATATATAAGTTAAAAAAGATACCAAAGCTCAACATACATGACTCATTGCACAATATACGTGCAAAAGTACAAAATGTTCTATTTTATTTTATTTTATTTCTTTGATAGTCACTATCTATTGCACTATCACGATACAAAAGTACAAAATATTATATTCTATTTTTATTATATACAAAAGTACAAAATGATACAAAAGTATAAGATGTATCAATCAATTAGAATATCAAAGTAGTCCTTAGCTAAGATTTTGGGATCCTCCATCTTCATCATCTTCTTATAGCAGGCAATTGCATCCATGTAGGGTGTCGTCCAGGCGATCACTTCCTCTGATGCGTGTTTATACCAAAGCGTAGCAGGTGGAGGAATAGGAGAATGATCGATCAATCTCGGGATGACAAAGTGTTGTCTGACAAGCCCTATTGAACATAGATTGGATAGTCTGTGTTCGGCCGGGGGAGCGCCCATTGAAAATAAAGTATTATTAATGCCTTCTGAGATAATTATAATAGGTATCTTATACCTATTAGAGAATACATATGCAGCAGGCGGGATATCCATGTAATGGTTTGGTCTGGTAACTGTGTCAGTACAAGGTATGCTTGCCAACAAATCTCCAATAATTTTTTCGTCGAGTATCTGCCTATAGAAGGGAAGACGAGACTCCAACTCCTCGTACAGCTCTTCCCTAACCTGTCTCCATCATGCTTCAACTGAATAGCCAAGGTCTTACGAGTACATCAAATCCACAATGGCCATCCTTAGAAATATCAACAATAGACCAAATGAAATCCCGTATCTCAGGTAGGAAATTTTGAATGTATAGATTGTATGAATCAGAGAAGTTATCTAAACCCTCGGCCGTGACTGCATCGTTCATTTTCTGTTTTTTCCCCCTTCGAATAGTCAGCTTACTCTTTCTCTTCAAAATTATGACACTTCCGACAACCGACTTTGACTCAACTTGCTCTAAATTGCGTTCAATATACTCAAACAAGGATGGATCTCTTTTAGTTGACTCTACCTCCTTTTTTGTGCTCTACTAATTCTTAAGTATGGTCTTCCCTTAGGAGCTCGAACAACAGATGGCTCTTGCAATCGAGTTGTTGTCGGGACTGCAATTTTTTGGATTTTAACTTCAATGGATTTTCTTTCCGGTTCTGATACGACACACCACCTTGCGTGAAGGACTTTCACTTGTGGCAACTAAAAGAAATTATCATGAACTTTCATCGTCGGCATGATCGACAACTGTCTTTAACGTTAATCAGTAATATATATTAGAATAGGTGTAGATTGACGACGATATTCGTTAATCTTATGTGCACAAGAAAGGACGAGTGAATGTCGATATGAACAACCGCAAACCTCGGGATCAAAACCAACAAACTTTGACCTGCCAATCTCCTCAAACAATAAGTCCAATGCCTTGTTAGATATTACATGGATTAAAGCATCCAAGATGTGTTTATGCTTGTATTCATACTTTGCAATATTGAGGCTCATCTCAAATGATGCTACAATCTCGTCCACCGTAAAAAAAAATTATCAAATAAATCGATTGCCAAACAAAGACAAAATTACCGATCGATGACCATATATATCTTTTTAAACTTGAGTGTGATCCTTCGACCCGGTTCATAGTACTTGTGCCATAATACTTCACCATGTTCGTCCATGCTAAGACGAATTATTCTTTATGTGGTTCTAGCCAAGTATCTTTGATATAAGAAATGTATATCGGGTTACTCGTCTCCCACTTTTGTTTGAACATGTACCATGTTGTGTCATAGTTCGCCATACAAGACTCCAATCACTGTAGAATTCTTCGAAGCGAAGCATATCGATTTTACCATCTATATTTTTAAATTTGCTCTTGCATCGAGCTTGGATATTTTTATTTATAAGCCAAGTGCATATTAGTCTATGCACATGAGAAAATACAATATCTATAGCATTTATCAGGGTATATTTTTTGTCGGTAACAAAAACAGAGGGCTCTTTGTATCACGTGTAAAGGGATTATAGTTTTCTCAACGCCCAGGTGTAATCCTCAACTGTCTCACTCTTCATAAAATAAAAAGCGACTAAAAATAATTTTTCCATAGACGTAAACCCAACAATGTGAAGAGCATCTTGAACTTGTTAGTCTTATATGTACAATCAAGGGCCAATACGTCTGCGAAGGACCTGGCCAAGTGTGTGCAATCAGGTTGAACCCAAAATAATAAAATAAGTTCATCATTTTGTAGATGTCTTCTATGGTACTCCACATAGTGATGCTCGCCAAGCAACTTCAATACTTACTGCATCGCCATTCTTTCTTTCATACTATTATATTTTGCTCTCGTTAAAGTATTATAGATCGTTCTCATGGTTGACTTGTTCTTATCTTTTTTTTGTTGTATGGCATAATAAATTATTTGGGTGCAACTCCGGAAAGGGACAATTTTTCAACCAACTTTCTCTCATTCTTGTTCAACCGTGCCACATAGGCATGACTCGTAAGTATCTCTGGAATAGGATGATTGTGTATTCCATTCTTAACTTTGATTATACACTTTACATCTTCTACTTTTACAATCAACACCTTAAATGGACAACCATATTTTTTCGTCCTAACGTTTTTCTTAGGGATTTTTTTTTTCAACGATAATTTTTTTTTCCGATGGTGCCTGAACACACCTCCTCTTTCGCAATCCAGCTCTAAATATTTTTGGTCCGACCGAGATATGATCGATCTTACAATGATAATGACTATGCTATGTCATCTTCCAACTTCTCTGCACCAATCTAATGCTTCTTCATTGGATGCAAAGCGAATATCCGTTGAGATACATTCTCCACATCAACCCCAATAGCAGGATGTACCACCGCATCTGTACAAGGTAGGTCCTATAACCAATATAAAATAATCTAAAAATTAATAACTTGCAAATAATTGGCAGTCCAAATTAGGACTGTCATAATTTGTACATACTAATATATTGAGTAGACTGTCAAAATTTTTACAGCCTTGTAGAAAATATGCTGTTCAATATTTTATCTCCAAGACTGTCAGTATTTGACAGTCTACATAGTATATAGGACTGTCGAAATTATGACATTCCTATATTTATATAAGACTGTCTTAATTTATACAGTCTTTACACGATGACTGTTGACTGTCAAAATATGGTTCATTTTGTGTACCGTAGGTGCTTCGGAACAACCGACATATTCTTCGGAAGGAGCGGAGTGCACATTTAATGTATTGCATGATCCGACTTCTTCATCGAATATAATTTCGTGTATGGCTCCTACAATAGTCGAATAAAACTCAATAATTTGGTGACAATCGAATGCTTGAGAAACTTATTCATCGTATGTTATCGAAGACATACTGAATTTAACAAAAAATATTCATTGAAGAATCACCAAATTCAAATTTTCTTCTACTTGGAACCACAACAATCCAATTTCAAAGTTAGGTTTAGATTTTATGACTTGGAGAGAATGATGGATTCTTCATTTGAAGGTGAAAAAGAAAGAAGATAAATGGTTTTAACTTATATAGGTTGGTATAGGCAGCCCGAAGCAAGTTTTAGGAGTGGCAAACTTGTAATTTTCAAAGGTTAAAATTTGGGCTGTCCTGAGTGTTCTTTGTAGTGCCTTTATCACAAGCCAAAAACAATGCCTGCTTCCCTAGCAGTAAAAAGGACAAACTGATGCTATAGAGTTGATTGTTTATAGAAATTGCTACAAAGAAATTTAAAATGACAAACATGAGGGATATATATATATATATATATATATATATATATATATATATATATATATAAAGTGCGAACAACATAATTTCTTTCAGGGTCTTCTTGGATTGAGGGAAAAAAATAGAGTTAAGTGGGCTTAAGTGAAGAAAAGTCAAGTGGGGAGAGGGGAGTCAGTACATATAACTTTGCTTGGATTTGAGGAAGATTTAAATGGAGTGTGTTTAATAACTGTTGCTTGGTTTGGAGGTTTTTAATGGGAGGATGATTGATAAAAATAGAATAGTTACCAAAATACCCTTATTACAAATAATTTTGAGCAGTGGCACAACCAGAATTTTAATCTAGGGGACGCAACACTTACTAATAAAAAAGTAATAAATTATAATAATTATGAAAAATAATGATGATTTGGTAGACGGTTTCAGAACTTGATGAAACTTACAACATAGGACAAGTTCAACGTTGCGCATCCAATGACGTACGTCTCGTCGCGATCCAAAGTGTGCTCAAAGAATAATTACAAATTTTCAAAAAACATAGTTATAGTAAAATTTGACGAATTCGGACCAAATTTGTTGTGCACAGTCGACGAATTCGAGTTTCGTCAATTTTCACATGTCGGCTATGACCGTACGCACCATAAATAATGATATTTTTATGTAAAAATTATTACACAAAAAATAGTAATATGACTATTTTTATTATATACTAGTATATATATTTTTTTTCCCTTAAACCAAGCAGACCCGAACGAAATGTTCGTATTTTGTAGGGAGCAGATCTATCTCTCAAGGTTCAAACTACAAAATGCTTTGGTTGCGTATTAAATGTTTATGTACATTAGATTGCATGTATAGAGTTTCGTTGTCATTGACTTGGACACTTGTCATGTCAACTTCCATGTTAGATGTCACATAATGCCATGTCAGCTTCCTTGTTAGATGTTACAAAATTAAAATTAAATTAAAATTAAATTAAAATTAAATTTAAAATTAAAAAATTTGGTTAATTAATTTTTTGGAATAAAATTTGCCATGTCAGTTTCCATGTTAGATATCACATAATGCTAGTTAACATGTCTTGTCAGCTGCTACATAAGGATGATGGCTTGGAGGGACATTTAGAGTGAAATATAATAAAAGTGTTAGTTTGTCACTCGTGAATTGTAAGCCAAGTTGGTAGTTTCAGTTGATCAAGAGAGATTATGTATTCCATTTTAAGTTAAGGTTGCGTTTGATTGCAGGGTGAAAAATATGTGGAAAAGAAATTAATTCCATGGAATTATTTTCCTATGAAAAAAATTCCATGGAATTTTAAAATTTTTTCATGAAAAAATTAATTTGGTGTTTGATTTTCCACGAAAAATATCATTTTCCATGGAAAATAATATTTTCCATAGAAAATGATATTTTCCTATGGGTTGAACACGTTTCATTTTCAACCATTTTGGAGGAAAATATAGAAAATAATAATTTTTTTGGAAAATGATTCCATGGAAAATATAAGTTATCAAACACTATAATTGATAAAAAAATTGTGATGAAAATAATTTTCATGAAAAAAAAACCAATCAAACACAGCCTAGTGGAAAAAAGAATTATTTATTCATATATTGTGTTCTTCTTATGTTGCTGCTTCAATAATATTTTAAATATTTTACTGCACATGCACGTTCTTGTCTTGTACAAGTGTAATTTAGACTTGTATGCTATCATGTCCATTAACGACTTATCAATTCGGAGGAACCATGGCGTGACATCCACGTCACATAGGCGACCTATGTATATTAAAGTGACAGCGACACATAAGCGACTCACTGCTGACATAACCAATCTGTCGTGGCACCAAAGTTAGCGATGTCTTAATGATCTTATTTATGTCATTGTACATCACTAACTGACCAGTTAACGACACTTTGATACCAAGTAGCGACGCATACCGGAGTTGCTAGTTGTTGCTAAGCACCCCCAATACATCACAAATACACAAATAATGCATTTTTTAAAAAGACATATACATACCAAACATAATAGCATATATATATATATATATATATATATATATATATATATATATATATATATATATATATATATATATATATATATATATATATATATAGTTTTTATCGTAATGGATGATCTAAAGTCAAAAGTACCAATTTGATAAAAAAAAAATTGGCTTTACTTTTGGAATTGTCCATTTGTTCAATTCCTCTAATTCAGAGGGATACTCAAAATTTTGAGCATTTTTTATTGTCTTACCCTTATTAAGGGCTTTCTTATTCGAACCAATTGCTAATGCTTGATTCATCAGCTTGTTGAGGTTCTACTTCGCTCACTTTCATGAATAGAATGACGAATTATTAAGATCAAGTTATTATAACTGATATAAGTAATTAATACTGTAACTCTATTACCTTAATAAACTACTCCAGTAGTTTCAGACAGATCTAACGATAGTAAATGTCTAGCACGGCTATCAACGATTTATGCCATCAACGTCCCTCACGACATAACAATGCTACAAAACTTTGGTGCCATCCCACTAGGTGTAAGATACATCGCTATGACACATCATAACTCTATCGTAGTTAACTAATATAACAACTTTACCAGTAATAATAACTATACCAGAAAAATAACAAGAAAATAATAATTTACATCTTAACTATTACATGTCGTGAGGAAGTAGAAATATCTTAGCCTTGAGCCAACATGGCTCTGATACCAAATTCGGAACCAACCAGGATGAAGGCTATTGTATAGTGGATGAGAACTAACTCTTTTATGCAGAATTTTATCAAATTTTATTGATCGATAATAAGTAGCACACAGTACAAACTCAAGAGAAGTTACAGAAATAAAAATGGTGCCACGTCCCGCTCCCAGAATACTGGATAAATACGGGGATTGACATGACCAACCGTATCTTGCAGAATACCGAAGTAAGCCACAATATGTTAAGGTTGTCTAGAAGACAGATGGGTGGACTCTAGCATGCTATGACGTTAGTCCTAAGGCCGACAAATCCTAGTATTTCAATCCAGTAACACAAGTACAAGAGTGTATCATATACACAAGTACAAGAGTGTATCATATATGAAAGTAAAAAGGTATCCCAAATTATATACCACATATGATCATGAAGCTAGTGAATACAAAATACTGCACTAGTAGATATAATTATACATGCTCAAATATATCAACCATGGTCTAATATATACATCATGTTGACCGTAGTCTCAAATATATAAGGAGATAACTCTGCCCCTTGCTAAACACCACAAAATGAAGTAATATGAGGCAACATGACAGGCCGCATGACAGTCTGCCATATGAGATAACCTAACAGGCCATATGACACTCTCTGCCGCATGCTCTGCTGACCGCATGAATACTTCATTTTCTCCAATAACAAGTTCAGCCATGGCCGAGAGCTCAAAAACGAAAATTTATTTCCTTCATAAAATTTTTATTTTAACTCCAAATCAACTGAAACAAAAACCAAATTATACGAAATGAAATGCTCTATCAGAAAGAATAACTAGTTTTTGAAAATACTAAGTTTTAATAGATCAAAACCAAAGAAAACTCATGAAATCCATAAAAATCCTAAACTTAAAACCCAGATCTATAAAAATCTATACATCAAAATTTAAAACTCCAAGAACTAAATATGATCAGCAACTCAAGGAGAACATTTTTCATTAAATATATTTTTTAAAACAACAAATATATGAAAAATTAAAAAAATTATGACTTCACTATTGAGCAAGATGTACTTGCCTCGGGTGGCTCCTAGCCTCTACCTCTCGTCCAAGTCACAATAACTTCTCCCTAGGGTCAGAGTTTGGCTAGAGGGAGCTTGAGGGAGAGGAGGAAGAAGAAAGAAAGAATAATGAAATGAGAAAATGAGTAAGAAGAGAGAAAATACTCATATATATACTAAGAGGAGAGAAAGATGGTTTAGTCATGGGTTCGATCAAATGAACCATACCAGGTGTCCATTCTACTTGCAAATCCTAAACTGGGTCTATGGCATTGCCAATGGATATTCTACTTGTCTCGGGTAGTCTCTCTCAATCAACATAAAATAATAATAAATAAAATGACATGAACCAACAACATGAAAAATACAACAGAAATGCATTATCAGGAAGAATTAACTTCTAAAAATTTAAGAACTACCAAATCTGGAATCGGGTGTAACATCTCTATCCTCCTTAGAAAAATTTTGTCATCAAAATTTTACCAAGGCTAGTCAAGCTGGAACACACGAGAAAGCTCAGGAAATCTTAATTCACTAATCAAATGATTATACTAAGCAAATAACTAAAAATAGAAAAGATAGTTGCAGAAGTAACTAATGAATAAATGCACAAAAGCAACACAAAAAAAATGGAGGCATATGGATACATATACTCCTGAGTCAGTCGAATAGGAACTCGTCCTCGCTTGCCTATGCTGACTTACACAAATGGATAAGAGCCAAGACTGGAGGTAAGTCGGTACCAACGACTATATCAAGGACATGACTCTAATCCAGGACATGACTCTAATCCAGGACATATCTTCGCAGTCGGGACACATGATAGACATTACGTACCACGAGATACAAATACAGAAGAGCAGGGCAAAAAACTCATCTTTGCTCAACGAAATGATCAAAATGACTATCGTATTTCGAACAGGTCGGAACATGAGATCGTTCGACAGGAACCCAAGAATAAGACAAGCTAAAGAGAGCTCAAAAATCTCACCCACAATTGTAGCACCTTCGGCTAACAACTGCTCTAGATTGTCAAATGTTTCGTCAGGCCATCGTCCAGGGGCCGTGGCTCTAACTTGCTGCTGATTTTGTCTTGCTAGACTTGCGCATACTGTGCCGGATGTTGCTGTTGGAACTGCTAAGTCTGCGTCGGAAGAGGACGCTGGGCTAGTGGTCGAACTGCTAATGTCGATCCTCGTGGGCCTTCAATCATTACCTGAGGCGGAGCTGATAACTGTTGGACTGAAGAAGTCTCTAGGTACAAAAGCAGACATGAACTAATCATATGGTCAGATGTCCCACATATGAGATATTGGCCGTTGGTCCTCCTACACTGATCTTTGGTGTGCCCTAGCTTGCCGCAGTGGTTGTATCCTACTGATACAGACTGCTTGGTAGATTGCACTGAGGTTACTGTAGAGGTTGGAGGTAGTGGCAGGCGAGAAGTTCTGACTGATGGGGCGGAAGGTGAGGACTGAATACTGATGCCTATCATGGATGACTGTGACCTCTTCTGGCCTTCGATCCTTGCTACTAATCTTTTACTGGCAAGTTCTTGGGACCTAACTGCCCTGAGAACTGCATCATAGGTGGTATAATTATGGCCCACCGTAAACTGTTGAAGCCTAAGATGTAACCATTGCTCAAATCTCTTAGCTCGATCCTCTTTGAAAGCTACCATATGGGGAGAAAATCGGCTGAGTAAGCAAAACTCGGCCGCATACTGGTCGACTGATCTTGTAATCTGGCGGAGGTTGATAAACTGTTGTTGGAGCTGGAACTTGGCGGTTGTGTAAAAATACTTCTCCTGGAAGCGCTACTTGAACGTCTTTCAATCAATGGGCTTTAAAAGCACCATTTCTTGTACTGCCACACCAATCTCGAGTAAGATCTGATAGTTGTAACTTTACGACTGCTACCTTCTCATCATCTAGGGTCTTGGTTGCATCTAGAATGGCCTCAAAGTCCTGGGGACAAGAATCTGCTGAAACTGTATCTTCCGCGTCGAGGAACTTGGTTGGGCATATGCGACTAACATTGGTCACTGAGTTATGAGTATAACGCCCATTGTTATCAAGTGCTACTCTAACTACCTGGCAAAGAGTAGTATTGGTCTGTTCTTGTCTTTGCTGAAACTGCTAGCAGAGTTGGATCACTTGTTGCTGAAGCTGGAGTTATTGTTGCTATTGATTTACCATCATCATGGCTTGGATCATCTCTAATATGGCCGGCGAGCCTGCCTGCCTTGGTTGTGCTGGAAGAACTGTTGGTATTGTCTGGGTTGGCTGAACTGGTTGGACTGGTATGAACAGCAGAGCGGGCTGAACTGGTCATTCCGGCAAGATTGGTAGAGCTGATTGTGCTGGTCAGACATGAGTGACTTACAGAGCTGGTTGATGAAGAGCTACCGACGCTTGCCCTTGGTTCAGTGGTAAAATCTGGCCCTGGCCTACTACTGGATCTGCTGGAGTTATCGGTGCAACGGAACCCTCGGAAGGAGGAGCAGGTGGGGTGTCCCTGAAGGATAAGGATACAAGAATATCAACAAGGGATGAGAATAGAACAATCATGTCAAGCAAGTTTGAAGTTCAAGGAAAGTGAGAGGTGCATGTTGCAAGTGGAGTTCAATCAAAGATTATAAAGGATTGAGATTCTAACAAGATGAGTCCTCCCACAAGTCTGATAAAAATAGACCTGCATGGGTCACCAAGAAAAACTTGTCATGCCCCGCTCCCAGAATACTGGGTAAATATGGAAATTGACATGGCCAACCACACCTTGCAGAATACCGAAGTAAGTCACAATGTGTTAAGGTTGTCTAGAAGACAGATGAGTGGACTCTAGCATGCTACGACGTCAGTCCCAAGGCCGACAAATCCTAATATCTTAATCCAGCAACACAAGTACAAGAGTATATCATATATGAAAGTAAAAAAGGTGTCCCAAATTATATGCCATATATGATCATGAAGTTAGTGAATACAAAATGCTGCACTAGCAGAGTATAATTATATATGATCAAATATATCAGCCTTGGTCTAATATATACATCATGTTGAGCGTAGTCTCAAAAATATAAGGAACTACCTCTGCCCCTTGATAAACACCACAAAATAAAGTAATCAAGACGACGGGTGGAAGAAGGAAACCCACTCGCGAGCTTCGACCGCAGTCCTACGAGTGTGAGCCATCTTGCTGGAAGTGTGGTAGATCCTGGTTCTCTTCGGGGTAACCTGGCCATACAAAGCTAGTGGGGTCAGAACCCCAAGCAACAAGTACCACAAAGGAGCTCAAGGTGATAGACCAAACACATCACAACATAAGCAGAAAGAGACAGAAGAAATAAATATTGATCGAGACTTGTACGGTACCAATGTACTTGTTTCAAGAATAATACTAGAAGAACTGATAACAAGTATAAAAATAAAAGTAAGGCGGCGAGCAACAAGAGAGCATAGAAACTACTCTGGATCGGGATCACAACCCTTAAACCAAACAAGGATCAGGGTTGCAGACTTTCACCCGTGCAGAACTTAGCAGCCTAACCATGCGCCGAAAGAAAATAAAACTAAATGGACGAGCTATAATGAAAGTAACATCATTCATCGTACGGCCAAACAACTTTACGGCTTGCTACGATTAACTAGCTAGGGTTATCACAAACATTAATTACTAAATGCATGCTCTAAGAATATTGCTACCACCGACACTGCAGTCAACCCGGATGACCAAGGGTACGCTTGTTTAGTAAACTTAAATGTACATTCAACCATACAATAATATAACTTGTTACTTGTCATAAAAAAAAATTGAACTTATAAGCATAAACTTAAACTTATGATCATAAACTTGCTTTATAAACTTATTTTGTAACATGAACTTGTATATAAACTTGCCTTGTAAGTGCCGCAGCACGCTTACACTTGGTCAATCATGGAGCCCTTGCCTAGCATGGTTGGTCTATGCTGCATGGGGCTCTTAGAGATCGGGGTAGCCGGTAGCATAATATTCTTCCCTTCCAATGATTTAGATAAATCTTATCTTGTTTAATCATTACTAAATTATTTTAAGTTCTCGAGTCGTGGACACTTGAGAACTCCCTAGAATGACGAGTCACGAGTACGGGCTTTTCATGAGTTATCGTATTCGCGACACCCGATACATTGGGCAATACTCACACTAGATTGCCCGATGCCAAATGTAATATATTTTTATACACAAATATTTCTACAGTGTCGTGAGGATTGTGAACTTTACATAAACTTGTCTCGTGAACTTACATTAAAAACTTGTCTGGTAACATAAACTTGTATCAACATAAGGAAGAACACAACAATAATCACTAAAGAAATTGTTATGTGGATATAATTAAAAGAAACACAAAATATGCACACGGATTACTGGCCGCATGCGCCCACTGGCCGAATTGACTGCTTGCTGCATGAGGTCGCATGTCAACTTGCCATATGAGGCCGCATGAAAACTTGCTATATGAGGCAACATGACAACTTGCCATATGAGGCCACATGACAACTTGCCATATGAGGCAACATGACAACTTGTCATATGAGGCCACATGAATGACTCTCGGACTTAGTGAAGTTCTCATTCGTTCAGAGAGTGAAACACAAGGAGTTCCATCGTTAAGGCTTTTCCAAGTACTTAGCTCCAGAACGCATGTGTACAAATCAGTCATGCTTCCAACAAGATGGATGCATGATGGAAGGTATATGCGGCAAGAGTCCAGGTTGTATGACAGTCTGCCATATGAGGCAACATGACAGGCCACATGACAGTCTGCCATATGAGGCAACATGACAGGCCGCATGACAGTCTACCAAATGAGGCAACCTGACAGGCCGCATGACAGTCTACCATATGAGGTAACCTGACAGGCCGCTTGAGGCCACATGACACTCTCTTCTGCATGCTCTGCTGGCCGCATGAATACTTCATCTTCTCCAACAGCAAGTTCAGCCATGGCCGAGAGATCAAAAACAAAAAATTATTTTCTTCATAAAATCTTTATTTTAACTCCAAATCAAGTAAAACAAAATCCAAATTGCATGAAATAAAATGCTCTATCATAAAGAATAACTAGTTTTCGAAAATACTAAGTTTTAATAGATCAAAACAAAAAAAAACTCATGGAACCCATAAAAATCCTAAACTTAAAACTCAGATGTACATAAATCTATACATCAAAATCCAAAACTCAAAGAACTAAATATGATCAGCAACTCAAGGAGAACATTTTCTATCAAATATATTTTTTAAAATAATATATATATACAAAATCTAAAAATTTATGACTTCACCATTGAGCAAGATGTACTTGCCTCAGGTGGCTCCTAGCCTCTACCTCTCATGGTCCAAGTCACATCAACTTCTTCCTAGGGTTATGTTTTGTCTAGAGGGAGCTTGAGGGAGAGGAGGAAGAAGGAAGCAAGAAGAATGAAATGAGAAAATGAGTGAGGAGAGAGAAAATACTCATATATATACTAAGAGAAGATGAAGATGGTTTAGTCATGGGTTCGATCAAATGAACCGAACCAGGTATCCATTCTACATGCAAATCCTAAATCGGGTCTTTGGTAATGCCAATGGGTATTCTACTGATCTCGGGTAGTCTCTCTTAATCATCAGGAAATAACAATAAATAAAATAACAGGAACCAACAAAAAAATACAACAGGAATACATTATCAGGAAAAAATAAATTCTAAAAATTCAAGAAATAACAAATCTGAAATCGGGTGTGACAACTGGAAACTTAAATATACATAACTGAGAGGCTGAGCCTCTATTTATAGGTTTGTGATAAGGCACTACACAATACACTTGGGGCTAGCCCATTAATGAATGAAGTTTACTCATACTAGCCCAAAGTTTACTCATACTAGCCCAAACATTACTCTCTCCTCCCAAACCCCCCAAACCTCCACCGGAGCCCTCCCCCCTCATCCCTTTCTTGTCGAAGCCCTCCTCCTCCTCCACTTCTTTCTCCTTCTCCTTGTCGATGGCTCCCAAACTCTCAAAAGAATCAAGGTACAATTCTTCCTTCTCCTTGTTCTTCTCAATTTTTAATAATTTCTATTGTATTTTAAAAAATTTCCAAAAAATATCTTTCCAATCTTAAAATTAGGGCATGCAAGTCCTGAATGTAGTTTCAGATGTAGTTTTAATATATTTCTGGAGTCACTTACCCGATTTTAGGGCATACAAGTTCGACATTCGTCGAACATATGGAACAGAACCATGCGGGACTGTAGACATTTCTACAGTCCTATATACATTATGGACTGTTAAAATTTTTACAGTCCTATATGTATACATGACTGTAGAAATTTCAACAGTCCTGTATACATATAGGACTTTAAAAATATCTACAGTCCTGTATACATATAGGACTGTAGAAATTTCTATAGTCCTGAATATTGAATTAATTTTGGAATATTAAAATATATATCTTTTTTGTCTTATAGTCACGACCCTCGGAAGGGCATTGAGGATGAAGGTATCATAAGAAGATGCCCTACTGCATCGATGCGTAAGAAAAGTAATATTCAGCGTGCTGTTGAACCAGCTTTCACTATACGCGACCCTGAGGCACGCCCTGAAGTTAGAAAATGTCGACTGATGAAGAAGACTGTAACTCGTTCGAAGAGACGTGCTCCTAGTACTTTTAGTACTTCTGATTCTTTTTCCTTCTCCGATGAGGACATACCAACTGTCCAAAATCAGCCAACTGATGGTTCATGACCTTCTCAGCATGCAGATAGTCCTGTCGAAACTCGGCCACCAACCCTCAAAAATTGGCCTATTGATGGTTCATGACCTTCTCAGCAGCCAGATAGTCTAGTCGAGACTCGTCCAAACGGCTGCTCTATGTTGCCGTCGATCGAGAACCATATTACATACCAAATATGGAACAATCTGGTAAGTACATTATGTTATGATAATTTTATATATAGTTATAAGTTCTAAGTTCATTCAATTATTTATAGATAATTATATTTTATATATAGGTATAAGTTTATCTAATTGTTTACTTTTCAGGAGAGTTCTAGTATGTTAACGGTGATCAATGTCACGCCCCAGTCCCAAAATATGTAGGACTAGGAATACGTAACATGCCAGCTACGCATTCGACCAGACTCTGGTCCGATTCGAATACGTATGAGCTGTACTAGAAGGGTCACTATCTGTATAATCAAGTGAATATAAATATCTATGCCTCAATCCACAATGAACATAATATACAAGAATGAACTACATGTGCTAAAGTCGGCCGTCAGTAATCCATAGGCTCGAATAGACTCAAGAAAGGAATATGAGTCTATAAAACTAGGCTATATCAGCAGATGAATAAACAATATGAATAATAACCAATATTCCGAAAGAAATGATGTAAGTACCTGCACCAATTCCTGCATGACAAAGCAACACACATCAGCACTCCAAATAGGCTCCACAATGGTCTATGCTGCAAAACTGGCAAAGGACCAGGTCCTCAGAGGGACGTAACAAGGTAAAAGAAACAACATGCCAAATAAATATAGTATATAAAATATATCAATAGGCAAACTATGTAACCAGCTATGTGATATACAAATGAGAGCATTAATCATACTTAGGCTGAAACTACTATAGGCTCTGTGTCGGGGAAACCCATAGCAGCATTTAGTATTACGACTCCCGTATATATGCCAGAGCAAGCAGTATCATGACTCCCGTATATATGCCAAAGCAAGTAGTATCACGACTCCCGTATATATGCCAGAGCAAGTAGTATTGTATATATATCAATAATCAGCCTGTAGTATGGTGTGTCTCTCTCCACCCAATGTAATCACACGTCTCATGTCCACGATGTCTCATGTCCATAACACGCAAGATCATGACCTCTAACTAATGAAGCGAGTCATAATGATAGCTAAGCATATGTAATATTTATGTCACGAATCCTATAACCTATAAAGAATCACCATGAATATCTCAAGAAGATTCTGTCTTATGAATAGTGTCAAGTGTCCTATGGTATGTCGTACTTGATAATGCAAGCATGAAAAATGTATAGGGTTTCGATATCCATCTCTAGGTGACGTTACACAACTTCGCGTACGACGTTGGCACCCGAATATTATTCGGACGCTAAGCAATGCCACATGGTCCTAGGTTGAATAATTTATCATATAATTAAATCAAGAAATATTATGTAGCAAGTACTGCAAGATTGGCAAGGTACACTTGCCTAGTGTTTGGTTTCCAACTACTACTCTGGTATTCATGAAATCTTCAGACATATCTTCGGATGCTGAAACAAATATTACCATCATGCTCAGAAGATATCAAATAGCTAGAATTGCCTGTCCTTGAGTCCAATTTGGACACAATGGAAAAATTGACCGTTTCTGGTCAAAGCGGGCTCCACATGTGGCCCGCTTCGCACCAAAAAATGTGCCAGAGACAATATTCTCCAAATTCATCAAACTTAGTGTCCACAAGTCCAAAACGACGATATGTACCCAACGGAATGTCCAGAACTGGATTCCGATGGGCCGATCACAAAATCGCCCGTCAAATGGAGCCGTGGGGCCCACGATACGCAATTTTGTCAATGTTCTCAGAATCGAACCAAACTTAGGTCACAGGACCAGAAAAATACTACGAGTCCGATGGCGTAAGTTACTTTTCGAAACGATGAGCACACACAAAGTTACAACGAGTTTCAGAACATGGCTGATACGGGACGTTATCGACGGATACGCGTTGATTTCGGTGTGCACACACATCCAAATCAACTTTTGCAAAATCTCACACGTCCGTATTAACGGCACGCACCTTTCGGTGAAGTTTGCACACGACCAAGTCATCCCGTTTAGCTGGATGCACACAGTTCCGGAGAAAAATAGGGTAATTAGTTTCCTGATTTTGGGTCGCAGTTCGCGATCGCCACAGGACGTGACACACCGAGCGAGTTGCACGGGTATCGAGAGGGTCATGCAGGCTACTTATCACAGTAGACAAAATAGAAAATGGGGCAGCAAGGAGAGAAAAATAGCTACCTGAATAGGGCTCCGAAGAAGGCTAAAAAACACAGGATTTCGCGAGGCGGCGCGACGCTCGGCTGGCCGGCTAGGTTTTCGGTGGGTCGCTGCTGCTGCTGGCGAGGTGATGGGGTTGCCGGGTTCGCCAGAGTCGGGGTCGTCGGGGCGGCGTGCTGGCGGAGGCGGCCGGGCTCTAGCGGCTAGCAGAGGAGGAAGGTGGCTGGGGTTGTCGGGGACGACGGTGGCGGTGAGTGGTAGCGAGGGGAGAGGGCGGTGGCAGAGTTGGGCGAGGGCGTCGGTTTATATAGGGAGTGGAGAGGGAGAGGGAGAGGGGAGCGGGGGCGTGGCCGGGAGAGGCGGGTCATGGCGGTCGTGGCCGCGGAGCGGGGGAGGGGTGCCGGGAAATGCTGGGTCGTGCGGTGAGGGGAGAGGGTGAGTTCGGGTCGGGTCGGATCGAGGTCGGGTCGGGTAGGATAGGACCCGACCCGTTAGGGTTGGGTTCAGGCCGGTCCGGTTCGGTTGGACCTTTAGTCCGGTTTGAGCCCGGTTCAAACCGGTTTAATAAAAACCTTGGTTTTTAGGTTTTTAAAAATGGTTATGGGGTCCAATAATTTCCAAAAAAATTACCCTATGTCTAATATTTTATTTTACACCCAAAAATATTAATTTTATAATATTTTAATATTTATTAAAAATATTTAAATTTATTTAATTCCAAAATACCTTGATTTTAATTAGTGAAAAAATACAGAAAAATCCAGAATAATTCTAAAAATTTATCTTTAAAATTCTGAAAAAATCAGGGGATTTACAATCAACCACGACAAAAAGTGCAATACATGGGGGTTTGAATTTTTGGGAGACAATGTGAAGGCTAAAATTAATCCCACCGGTTTATAATATTTGGGTAACTACTCATATACGGCGGTAGACAATGCACTCATATCAGCATTTGTAGAACGATGGCATCCAGAAACCAACACTTTCTATCTACCAAACGGAGAGTTGACGATTACCCTGGATGACGTCCATCATATATTGGGTCTGAGGGTTGATGGTCGAGTTATGATGAATCACACTTTTGACGAATCGAGCATCAACTTTTACGACCATATCGTGGATTATGTATCAGGCTGTCTGGGAGTTGATGCGACAAGTTTTACCATCCTTCGAGAATTCAAGAAGTCGTACGAACTTCCTTTAAAATATTCGGAGGAGACATTCGGTGATCCGGACCCCGAAGTGGATAATAACGATAATATTGCCCGTGGATATATGCAGTTCATCTTAGGGGCTGTCGGCATTACGGATAAGTCTGGAACGTCGATACATGCCAAATATCTTCTGAATTTTGACGACATAGACACGGTGGAAGAAATATCTTGGGGAAGCGATATACTAGCATACCTTTATCGCGAGCTTGGTGTGGCATATCGCATCAGTTCCAAGACAATATCCGGATGCCAGACTCTACTCCATGTATAGATATATCTTTGTCAACTTGTATACATAATAAAAAATTTTATTGTTAATTTTTGGACTAATTTTTTTTAACTTGGTTACGTGAAAGCATGGATATACGAGCACTTTCCAACCCTGAAGCGAGCTAAACTTAACCGAGGGTATGACGAGCACATTCCTAGAATGTGCAGATGGAAGCCAACTAAGGAAGATGCCAAACGTCCACACACATTGGCCGCCCTACGGAATGCACTTGAAGATATGACGATAGAAGAGGTGAATTGAGACCTAATTTTTTAATATTTGATAATAATTTACTAAATTACGTTATGCTAAATTACGTTATGCTAAATTTTATGCGTTGCAGATTGTTTGGGATCCATATCGTGATTTACGACAGAGTAGTCGTCCATTGCAACCAGTCATTTTATATCACGGTCTGATAAGTTGTCATAAAATCGAGGAGTCTTATATGTCCGATAGAGTGCTCTGTTAGTTTGGCTACATACAAACAGTCTCGAAGCGCACATTAAAAATGATAAATGCTCCGCGAGGTACAAAACCGCTAAACTATATTCCTGCGACGTTCAACTAGGTCTCAGACTTCTTCACTGAGTGGCAACGTTACGTTATTAGAGAAACTGAACGACAAGCAGTAGTAAATATGATGGAATATAGTGACGACTACCTCGCCTACTACGCTGGTGTCGGACTACCTATGTTGTTCAAACGCGGAGGCGATATTGTGCGTGTACCATCAGATCTTCCCGCAAAATCTATCTTGTATACTGCATTGGTCAAGATGGTAAGGCAATCAACTTTCAGTTTGATATATGTAAATGTTTATAACCTAACAAAATTTATGAATTGTCATCAATAGGCTAGGAAAGCGAAGAAGTTGGAAAGAAGCCTCGTCAGTTGCCAGGGTACGAATTATATGAAAATCAATGAGGAGCTACAATACATCGACAACACTAAAGATTTTTCTTTCTTGAAAAATAGAGAGCAACGTACAAATAGGCGGCATGAAGTTTAGGTTGTAACTGGTTGTGTTTCGAGACATGTAAAACTTTAAAGTTGTAAAACTTTGATTGGTTATGTTTTGTTTAATCTTGACATGTAAAACTTTGAAGTTGGCTGTAACTTTATGTTCGAATTTTTTTATTGGTTATATTTTGTTTAAGTTCGCTGTCATAGTTATTTTTGTTTAACTAGGACAACTAGTTTTATATACAAATGTGCAGAGACAGTGGCTTTAAACTAGGACTGTAAAAATTTTGACAGTCCTGATAGTTTGTAGGACTGTCCAGATTTTGACGGTCCTAGTATAAAACTAGGACCGTCAAAATCTGGATAGTCCTGATAGCTATCAGGACTGTCAAAATCCTGACGGTCCTATTTTTATATATAAATATTCAGAGACAGTGGATTAAAACTAGGACTGTCAAAATTTTGACAGTCCTAATAGCTTGTGGGACTGTCAAAATTTTGACAATACTAGTTTTATATATAAATGTGCAGACAGTGGGTTAAAACTAGAACTATTAAAATTTTGACAGTCCTGATAGCTTGTGGGACTGTCAAAATTTTGACAGTCCTAGTTTTATATATAAATGTGCAGAGACAGTGGGTTAAAACTAGGACTATCAAAATTTTGACAGTCCTGATAGCTTGTGGGACTGTCAAATTTTGACAGTCCTAGTTTTATATATAAATGTGCAGACAGTGGGTTAAAACTAGGACTGTCAAAATTTTGACAGTCCTGATAGCTTGTGGGACTGTCAACAGTCCTAGTTTTATATATAAATGTGCAGACAGTGGGTTAAAACTAGGACTGTCATAATCTGGACAGTCCTGATAGCTATCGGGACTGTCAAAATCTTAACAGTCCTACTTTTATATATAAATATGCAAAGACAGTGGGTTAAAACTAGGACTGTCATAATTTTGATAGTCCTGATACCTTGTGGGACTGTCCAGATTTTGACAGTCCTAGTTTTATATATAAATGTGCAGAGACAGTGTGTTAAAACTAGGACTGTCAAAATTTTGACAGTCATGATAGCTTATGGGACTGTCAAAATCCTGACAGTCCTAGTTTTATACGGAGAGTGGGTTAAAACTATCTATATAAATATTGGAAAAGATACCAAAGTTCAACATACAAGACTCATTGCACAACATACAATACTTCGTTCTATTTTTTTCATAGTCACTATCTATTGCACTATCATGCTACAAAAGTATAAGATGTTAAATTCTATTTCTATCGCATACAAAATTACAAAATGATACAGAAGTATAAGATGTATCAATCGATTAGAATATCAAAGTAGTCCTTAGGCAAGAATTTGGGATCCTCCATCTTCATCATCTTCTTATAGCCAATAATTACATCCGTGTAGGGTGTCGTCCATGTGATCGCTTCCTCCGGTGCGTGTTTATACCAAAGCGTAGAAGGTGGAGAAATAGGAGAATGACCGATCAACTTTGGGATGACAAAGTATTTTTCGACAAGCCCTATCGAACATAGATCGGATAGTCTGTGTTCGACCGGGGGAGCGCACATTGGAAAGAAAGTATTGTTAATGCCTTGTGAGATAATTATAATAGGTATCTTATATCTATTAGAGAATACGTATGCAGCAGGCGGGACATCCATGTAATGGTCTGGTCCGGTAACTGTGTCAGTACAAGGTATGCTTGCCAACAAATCTCCAACAATTTTTTCGTCGAGTATCTGGCTATAGAAGGGTAGACGAGACTGCAACTCCTCGTACAACTCCTCCCTAACCTGTCTCCATCCTGCTTCAACTGAATAGCCAAGATGTCTTGCGAGTGCATGATATCCACAATGGCCATCCTTAGGAACATTAACAATAGACCAAATAAAATTTCGTATCTCAGGTAGAAAATTTTGAATGTATAGACTATATGAATCGGAGAAGTTATCTAAACCCTCCGCCGTGACTGCATCGTTCGTTTTCTATTTCTTCCCCCTTAGAATAATAAGCTTACTCTTTTTCTTTAAAATTACCACACTTTCGATAACCGACTTTGACTCAACTTGTTCTAAATTGTGTTCAATATGTTCAAACAAGGATGTATCTCTTTTAGTTGACTCTACCTCCTTTTTTTTTGCTCTACTCATTCTTGAGTGTGGTCTTCCCTTAGGAGTTCGAACAACAAATGGCTCTTACAATCGAGTTGTTGTCGGGACTATAATTTCTTGGATTTTAACCTCAATGGATCTTTTCTCCGATTTTGATGCGACACACCACCTTGCGTGAAGGAGTTTCACTTGTGGCAAAGAAAAAAAATCATCGTGAACTTCCACCGTCGGCATTATCGACAACTGTCTCCAACGTTGATCAACAACATCTATTGGAATTGGTATAGATTGACGACGATATTCGTTAATCTCATATGAACAAGGAAGGCCGAGTGAATATCGATATGAACAACCACAAACCTCGGGATCATAACCAACGAACTTTGACCTACCAATCTTCTCAAAAAATAAGCCCAAGGCATTGTGAGATACTACATGGATTAAAGCATCCAAGAGGTGTTCATGCTTGTATTCATGCTTTGCAATATTGAGGCTCGTCTTAAATGATACTACAATCTCGTTCACCGTGGAAATAATCATCAAATGAATCGATTGCTAAACAGAAAAAAATTATCGACCGATGACCGTAGATATCTTTTTAAACTTAAGTGTGATCCTTCGACCCAGTTAGTAATGATTGTGCCATAATGCTTCACCATGTTCGTCCATGCTAAGACGAATTATTCTTTATGTGGTTCTAGCCAATTATCTTTGATATAAGAAATGCATGGCGGGTTACTTGTCTCCCACTTTTGTTTGAATATGTACCATGATGTGTCGTAGCTGTCTGTAGTACTTGCTCGCCATACAAGACTCCAATCACTGTAAAATTCTTCGAAGCGAAGCTTGTCGATTTTACCGTCCATATTTTAAAATTTTCTCTTGCATTGAGCTTAGAAATTTTAATTTATATGCCAAGTGCATAGTAGTCTATGCACATGAGAAAATACAATATCTATAGCATTTATCAGCGCATATTCTCTGTCGGTAACAAAAACAGAGGACTTTTTGTATCCTGTGTAAAGGAATTGTAGTTTCCTCAACGCCCAAGTGTAATTCTCTACTGTCTCACTCTTCATAAAACAAAAAGCTACTGAAAATATTTTCCCCATAGACGTAAACCCAACAATGTAAAAAAAGGCATCTTGAACTTGTTGGTCTTATATATACAATCAAGGGCCAACACATCTGCGAAGGACCTAGCCAAGTGTGTGCAATCAGGATGAGCCCAAAATAATGAAAGGAGTTCATCATTTTTTGGATTTCTTCTATGGTACTCCACGTAGTGATGCTCCCCAAGCAACTGCAATACTTGCTTCATCGCCATTCTTCCTTTCATACTATTACATTTCACTCTCGTCAAACTATTATAGATCGTCCTCATGGTTGACTTGTTCTCATCTTCTTTTTGTCGCACGGTAGAATAAATTTGTTTGGGTACAACTCCGGCAAGGAACAATTCTTCAACCAACTTTCTCTTATCCTTGTTCAATCGTGCCACGTAGGCATGACCCGTAAGTGTCTCTGGACTAGGATGATTGTGTATTCCATTCTTAACTTCGACTATCCATTTCACATCTTCTACTTTTACAATCAACACCTTAAATGGACAACCATATTTTCTTGTCCCAACATTTTTTTGGGGATTTTTTTTCAACAACACCCTTTTTTTCGATGCTGCATGAACACACCTCCTCTTTCGCAGCCCAGCTCTAAATATTTTTGGTCCGGCCGAGATCTGATCGATCTTGCAATGACAATGACTATGTTATGTCGTCTTCTAACTTCTCTGCACCAATCTAATGCTTCTTCCTGGGATACAAATCGAATATCCGTTGAGAATACCTTCTCCACATCAACCCCAATAGTAGGATGTACCACAACATCTATACGAGGTTGGTCCTATAACCAATATAAAATAATCTAAAAAATTAATAACTTTAAATAATTGGCAGTCCAAATTAGGACTGTCATAATTTGTACAAACTAATGTATTGAGTAGACTATAATTTTTTTACAGTCTTTAAGATTCAGGACTGTCACTATTTTGACAGTCCGCATAGTATATAGGACTGTCGAAATTATGACAGTCCTATAGTTATATAGGACTGTCGAATTTTATACAGTCCTTACACGATGACTGTCGAAATAAGGTTATCATTTTACGTACCGTACGTGCTTCGGAACAACCGACATGTTCTTCGGAAGGAGCGGAGTGCATATTTAATGGATTGCATGATCCGACTTCTTCATTGAAGATAATTTCATGCATCGCTCCTACAATAGTCAAATAAAACTAAATATTTTTGTGACAATCGTAAAACTTATTTATCGTATGTTGTCGAAGACATACCGGAAGAATATTCGTTGGACAATCACCAAATCAGAATTTTCTTCCACTTGGGACCACAACTATCAAATTCCAAAGTTAGGTTTAGATTTTAGGACTTGAGAGAATGAGAGATTTCTTCATGTGAAGGTGAAAAAGAAAGAAGAGAAATAATTTTTACTTATATAGGTTGGTGTGGGCTAGCCCTAAGTAAGTTTGAGGAGTGACAAACTTGTAATTTTTTAGAAAAAACCAATGGGCAGCCCTGAGTATATTGTGTAGTGCCCTTATCACTAGCCCTATTTATAATACATATTGTTGTAAGAAAGTGAGGAAGTGAATTGTTAGTTCCTTTAATATATTCAATTTCAAAATCAAATTTGGCTAATTCAGCTTGCCATCTAGCAAATATTTGCTTAGATGCTAATTTTTTAATATTTTTTTCTAAGACAGTCTTAGCAGAGCTACAATCAATGCGTAATAAGAATTTCTTATTAAGTTGATCATCTTGAAATTTATGAATGCATTGAATAATTAAAAGAATTTCTTTCTTAATAGTGGAATAATTAATTTGAGTATCATTCCATTTACCTGAATAATATCTCACAAAAACTTCTTTATTAGTGTCAAGATTGAGTTGTTTTAGTATCCCACCATAGCCAATATTACTGACATCAATTTTTACAATTTTAAACAACTCAACATTAGCTAAGTGTAAGCAATGTAAATTTTTGACCTTCTGCTTTATTATTTGTACTGCTTTAGTGTGAGCATTGCCCCATGGAGCAGGATTTTTTCTTAATATTTGATACAATTTTTTTGTATCTTTTGCGATATTTTTATAAAACTTAGATACATTGTTTAATGCACCTAAGAATCATATATATATATATATATATATATATATATATATATATATATATATATAACATTATAATTATATAAAAGTATATATAAAAAAATAAATAAATTTATAACTCATATACAAAAATAACTTATATAAAAGTATATATAAATTATACTAATAAAAGTATATAAAAATTATAAAAATTTACTAACAAATAACTTATAATTTTTTATTTAAATTTATTTACTTATTATATATATATAATATAATTTATATTATATATAGTATAAAAAAATTAACCGGGCCGGTCAGGCCCGACCGTGAACCGGTCCGGGTCCAGACCGGTTCGGCCCGGTCCTCCTCTGACCGAGTAATGGGCCCGGGCTGGGTCGGTATAATTTCTGACCGGGCCGGGCCGGCCTGGCCCACCTCTTCTCTCGGGTTGAGTCCGGTCCGGACCGAACCAGGTCAAACCCGGTCAGTGCGGATCGCGGGCCAGTCCGGACCGGTCCAATACACACCATGAGGCTTGGGCAATCCCCCCTCTGCTAGGCAACCCTAGGCTTAGCATGATCCCACCAAAGATCGATGACCTCACAAGAACTGCTCACAATAAGGGTCAAGAGACAACCAAAATTAGCTCCGGATAGGACAACCCAACCCTCCGGACCGGCTCTGCCAGCAACATCCAATCAAGTAATGCAGACAACAACCAAAATAGCACATTCTTCGATCCCAAATGCTCAAATATATTTGATGTCAGTTATTCATACACAAAAAAATTATATTCTGAAGATTTCCATGTGTCCAAGAATTTCATTTACCAATATCAGTGTCTGAATATCTTAATACTGGTAGTCAGTCCAAGATACTCAGGAATGGTATGTAGGCTTGAGAAATCAGATCTCTGAA
The DNA here is from genome assembly GCA_036927795.1 of Iris macrosiphon. NCBI lineage: Eukaryota > Viridiplantae > Streptophyta > Magnoliopsida > Asparagales > Iridaceae > Iris > Iris macrosiphon. Next base: position 50,262,477 of record JAYESA010000019.1, on the reverse strand, counting down.
TCTGTGAAGGATGAATGATATATAGATGGCTCAATTATATGATTCTACAGCCAGTTTGTAATACAAAATTTTCCCTTGCTTTTCACAAGGAAGAGAGAGCAGGCAACAAACTTGTACATCACTAGACCACAAAGCTACCAGAAAGAATTTCCCCTACTTGTTCTTCTTAGTCCCGGGCGAAGGAGTCTCCTCCACCTCCTTAGGCCGCCACGCTGACTTCATGACACATATCAACCCTTCGTCTTTCTTGGAGAAGGTCATTCTGATCTCCCAATGCAAAGACTTTGCGATCTTCTCAACCTCGTTGATCACCTCTGCATTATCCCTTACGATCAACTTCCCTTCCGGTCTCAGCATCCTGTCCACCTCCACCATCACTGGCAGCAATTTGCATCTAGAAAATAACATATTGGGATTAAAATGAGATAAAAGGAGAAAGAAATTGGCGTAGAAGACTGAAGAAATGAAAATTTGACTGGCATGAAATTAAGATTGCCACCATTATCTGATATGTTTGCGACTGCTATAGGCTAGCAAGGAAGGGAGATAAACCCAAACGTCCCTCTACACCTAAGAAACTTTGGAGGCCGAAAGCAAGTACAAAGGTAGAAGAATTCATTGTGGTCAAGCGTCCTAACTCGAGGCACCCCACAATGCCATTGCAAGGAATCACAAGATCAGCCACTAACTCGATCATCAAGCCCCCAAATCGATTCAACATGCTTAGTGAGTAGTAATGTAATTTAGGTAGGAGAGGCATGGGCCAATTTCCTACAAGTACTCGTGCTTGTAGGGCGGTGGACCATCTTCTCTCCTGTGTTTCTGTAGGGCTCGGGCTACCTCCCACCCAACTTTTGCTTATCATTCAATAACGTTTATATATTATCTTTTTTTAAGAGAATGTTAAATATTATCTTAGAGCCGGCAATCTAGACTGATACATCCAGTCGAGGAAAAGTGAACCTGGAATAGCTCAAACCTGTCCTGTGCTTAATAAGTGGACTAACCCAATCCTGACCATGTTTTCATATACAGTAAAGGAAGATTCTGACATCTTAAAAAATATGGAACCAAATTTAGGAAATGGAGTGATTATGTGGTTCTATTTAAGTTGCAAATTTGTAAAAATAGTGCACGAAGTTGAGTTGACCTTGTCTTGAGCCTGGAAAATAGATGATCTGCATGGAGGAGATCATATGATCTAGGGTAGGTGCTAAAAGATTCACACCAATCATGATACATCCCAAACAGTCCACGCTCATATATGATAGGAAGTGTATCGGGTGAATCAATTGAGACTACGTTCATGACCCAGACTTTCATATCTCGCAAAGCTGCAGCAAACCTGTTTAAGAGAATGTAGGAAATTATAATCAGAAGTAATTGGAGAATGAAACATGTATGTAAGTATGTAATGATCATGATAATAACAATATCTATACAAAATAATATTGATATCTTAACCAAGAACACAGGGCTAGAAGCAAGACAATAGTATATCCTTGACTTGGGCAGCAAGCAAGATATAGCTCATTTCTGTCAACTGAACTTCCACCCACCAATTGTCTGTAGGAGTTCCTTGAAGCCGGTACTTCAAGGAAATTATCCAATCAGAGTAAACGGGATATAGACCAACATAGCCGGGGGCAGCCTGTACCTGCTTCTATGTGTTAGTTTAGAAACCATCAGATAGGGCACATGAGGTGATCTGAACATTGATTAATATTCTAAGTCATTTCCTTATTTTTGATGAAAAGGTGATAATAATATAAATATATAACTCTCAACCCTCACTAAATTTATAGAGTTTTGGTGCTAGTGGTAGGGATTTTAACATGGTATCATACAATCCCATGTTTGAATCTTTTGTGGCTCGCATTTAAAGTGGATTTTATAAATAGAAAATTATACGCTGCATGACTCGTATCTCTGCCCAAAAATGGGCCTTCAACCTGCAGAAGTGTGATAGAATAATACAAATATATAACCCTAACTAACATTCTAGAGTTTTGGGTGCAAGTGGTAGGGATTTTAACAAAATGTATCAAAATTTGGAAGAATACTATAATAGAATCTGCTCTTTGCTTACCCTCCATATACAGATCTCATGTCCATGACATTCCTTACTCTGGACCAGTCAATCCCCATTCCATTTAAATATGATTTGCTGACTACATGGTTCCAGTGTTTCTGATCAACTTGAAAGTCCTCAGGTGCAGGTTTACCATACACCCCAACCTGAGAGCTGTTCAGCCAGTAAGGTGTTTTCTCCAACCTTTGTGGCCACTGTTCTGGCCACTTCGACCCACGCAGATTAGAATCTACAGGAAATCTGTGCATACAAGCTTGCAAGGGAACATTCCTACATATTAGCAACAAACATCGGTTAGAAAAAATATTGCATACCAAATTACTATGAGAATAAAGAAAGAGACAAATAAGAAGCATAAAGTTCATTCCGGTAACAGCAACTTTACCAGGCTGCATTAGGATCATCAGATTCTTGACAGAGAGGAGGGCTATTTTCTTTTCTTTTCTCATAGCATGAATTGTTCGAAGGTTTTCTATATATTGCTAGACCTACACGGTCCACAGGATCCTTTCCTGTTTTTGCCACCATTTCCCAGCACATGGACTTTGTCAGTGCCTCCATGGCTGGAACAACAAAAATAAAGAGTTAGTGAAACTGTGACATAAGGTATACTTTTTCCCGCAGCATGATGCCTCAATTTATGCAACTCAAGCTTAGTTTCTCAGAATAACTTGATACTTCCAACCAAAATTTTAGCAAAACTTCAGCAGTTAGAGAAAATTCTTAATTTTGAGGACTTCATTAATGTAGCAACAGTAGCATGAAATTTGGAGGTATCATCTGTAACAGAACCTGAGGAATGTGATTTCTGTTCATGTACAAAAAATTTAGAACCTGCATTAGGAAGTTTCACAAATAGTTCCACCCCAAGGAATAAAATAGTTCCACCCCAAGGAATAAAACTAACAAATTCTATTGACTCTGGGGGGGGTACAAGTTTCACAAATATTTCCACCCCAAGGAATAAAACTAATCTAAATTTCTCGATTAAATTCTATTGGGAAATAATCATCATTTTTCTTGAGCGTTTCTAGTTTGTAACATCCACCAGAATTGACTAACAAACGTCATGTGTGGAGGTGAGCTTACCCTTCCATATTTCCACATCTTCTTCGAGTTTTTGGTACACTGGAGTAGCAGACCATACAAAGTAGCCACCTGGCCGCAACAGCCGGTTTAACTCCAACAAAAGCATACCACCTACAAGTACCTACCTTTAGAACCTTTAAGCAAGTTGTCACGAAGATAATTAAAACAACACATGTCAAGTAAAATAGTTACAACTTACAACAACACATGTCCAGTAAGAATACCTTCTATGTGCCATGGAACCCTACAACGGGCACAATGTATAACATCAAAGACTCTGGCAGGATAGGGTAATCTTTTGGTGCCCATGACAGCTGAGATGGCAGGAATTCCTCTTTCAAGAGCAAATTGCACTTGTGCCTCATGCTCGTCTTTTGGGGCGAATGACATGGTAAGCACATCTCTGTCGAACAGGAAGCCACCAAAGCTAGCCACACCACAACCAACATCCAGTACAACACGGCTTTGTTTTCCCCATGCTATATCAGGAAATGCCTGATTTTTTGAAAAGAAAGAAAGAGGAACCTTATCTATTTTATTCATATCAAGAGGAATATCATCCATAACTTTCTTAGGGAAGATGAGATTAGAACAAAGGAAAGTAGTTTCATGGAAGAAATACAACGAGAAACGAACTAAATAAAGCATGTGTTACATAACTGAGATGTTCTTTATGGACGGCTTTAATTTCCTCACAAAAGAATTAAAGAAATGTATATTACCAAAGAAGCCAATGCTGCAAACATGTTCCTATATGCCTCCACAACGCAATACTTTTTGAAAGAATACACAGGAAAATGGAGAATTCATGAAAAAGAGAGGGAAAAACTTTGCAGATAAAATGATCTTACCAGCATAGACTCTTGCAGAGAAGAAGTCAAATAACGTATAAGCATTAAAAGACACTTAAATGTGGATAGTGCAGACATGCAAAAAGAACTTGCAAATGCCAAATAGAGAAAACTGAAAAGACTGAAAAAAAAATCTCACATCATGATATGTAATTCGACTAAAGAGATAATTAAGATTAGTTGATCAGCAATGAGTTCAGAAAAACAATGAAGTAGGAAAGAGATGATCAATGACGACAGTCCAGTGTAGCGTTCCAGTAAAAAAAACATTTCATCCAGAAAAAATGAGTACAAGTTAGTAAGCAAACCTCTTGGATTTTATCTATGTAGTAGAGCGCACCATGCTTGAACTGAGTTCCACCACCTGGAAAAGTGAGGTATTCTCCAGAAACTTTCACCCAGTTTTGGTGTCCCTTTACAGTTGCCAGCTGGGTATGAGGAACATTGAAGTACCATATCTGCAGAGCATTTCAACAAAATAGATGAATTAAATTTTATTCATGGGAGATGCAGTTTTCCACTTGGCCTCGTTTGGTTCGCGGAAAGGAAAGGAAATCAATTCCTTGTTCTTTCCCTTCCTTTGGGAAATTACAATTCCTGTTTATTTTCCTTTCCAGTGTTTGGAGAGGCCATGGAAATTTGAAGGAAAAATGAATTCGCTATGGTGGGAAAGTGATTCCTTGGTTGGATGGGGGGAATCACTTTCCCCTCTATTTTTCCTTCCTATGGGAATCATTTTACTTTCCTCATACTTTCCTCTGACACCCAAACATAGGAAATGAATCACCTTCCTTTCCCAATGCCAAGATTCCACGAACCAAACGAGGCCTAAGATGCAGCTCAGGTATTACCTTATCCCTGCTGGAAGGCCACTCAATTGACCTTCTATATCCGTCTGGAAGAGGAACAAGGCAGGTCGGTGCAGTTTCAGGGCAGTGCCTCTCGCGATGCTCATAGTGGCTGGTGGTCTTAAGCTTTTTGATTGCCTCCTCATTGTCAAGGCAAGGTATATAGTCTGCTCCAACATCGACATGGCAGAGTTTCCAGCCGTAATCAACAGTCTGACCCTTCGATGTAGAGGACGCTTGCACTTGCTTCTCATTCCTGGACTCGGCAGCTTGTGTAGACCATGCTCCATTCTGAGTATTCGTCTCATTGAGAAGCTCTGGTTGAGCAGAAGGAAACACCTCAGTTGAACCCTTTGCCTGATTCTCAGTTTTATTCTGATCGGAATCTTGTTTCGTTTCCTTGTCCTCGTTCTTCTCTACCTGACTTTCACCTTTTTCATCCTGCACTGGATCGCCATCAGATTTCTCCTCCTGCTTGTCAGTGTTAGATTGTTGCTGATCATCGTTTATATTTTCATCAGATTTGTTATCCGTATTCTTGTTTTGGTCTGTATTCTCAAGCTCACCAGACTTCTGTTCTGTAGCTGTTTCAGTTTGATCGGCATCTTGTCCTGTGGTGGTGCTCTCTTCCTGCTTAGTATCTGTAGGTTCATTTGAAGCCTTCTCCATAAATTTGTCTTGGCCATCTTCTTGACCTCCTGTATTCATATTGCCACCCTCTGAGTTAGTATCTCCACCTTCCTTAGCCATCTCTCCACCTCCGGTATCCCCATTTGCATCACTATAAGTCCCAGTTTTTGACGTATCGACTGAATCATCCTTCCCACCTTCATTTTCTTTTGTAGAACTCTCACCTTCATTTGCTTTTGTGGGATTCTCTCTTTGGGTCGTCTCCACTGAATTCTCCTCTGTTGTTTCTGACGTACTCTTGTCCTGAGAAGCTTCAGAACTGGACTCACCGGTCCCAGTGTCTAGGTTGGTGTCAACATCCCCTCCCATCGCATCTTCAGTAACATCATTATTACTATCTGCAAATGTAGTCTTACCATCTGTGTCAAGTAATTGTTGTTTCTCTGATGGGGACACGTCGTCGGCTGGTGGAGAAGTCATCACCCATATGCCTACCAGGCAAAGAGCAACAAACACGACGATGGTAGGTGTAGAGCAATAGGACGAGGACCTCCTAGGGTCTAGTCGCGAGTTTCTACCGAATGGCATCTTGTTACATGTATCAACTCCCAAGCAGACTACTTTATCTGAAACAAAGAAGAACAGGTAAAATATAACTCAGATATATTTTGTACTTACAGAAGTTAGTTAAACCACCTTAATCAAAAAAGCTTAAGCTATAGAATCGAATGCGAACAATGAGCATCGAGCCAACTCTGTTAATCATATAATTGAACTCCTCATCTAGCACTCTCTAGTCTAGGCTATGGTTTGCAGTATCGATCAATACCGATACACATCGGCTGACACTGATATGCATAGCCCGATACATATTAGTTTTGTCCTGTCCCGATCCAATACTGACCCTCATCAATACTGGCCAATACGGACATCCAGGCTCTCTTTCTCGTCAATTCAACAAAGGGGAAAAAAAGAATAATGAGTGTAGAATGGAAAAAGAACACTCTCGGCACAAAGATCCAATTATGCCGAAGATCGACATGTTAAAATGCGTAGAAATGATTCCTTCTCAACAATGGTAACAATTGTCATTTGTAGAAATTTTATATCCACAAATTCACAACATTCATCCGTCTTAATATCATTTCATCCAAAACTATTCATTGTGAGCGTACAAAGCTTTGTACAGAAGTGTGCAAGTAAATAAACATAGTATCTATTATGGGTGAACGATTCATTAATATTGAATATTACGTCATTCAAAGCTAACGAGAAACAATAAATAATATATAAAATAATGCATAAATATATCAAATAGTTTTTGTACTTCTTTTTAATAATTTATTATCTTTTGGTTTTCTGGAAGGAAAAAAACCCTCTAAACCTTTTGATCTAAAAATGCCAAAACCATCGATATCTATACTGATAAGAAGGATCCAAATATCTATACTACAAGTCTTGATCCAGGTGGATAGTAGGGAGTTCCTTGGTTGCAGGACATTGAACTCCAAGATCAAATAGTAGGTCGATCTACCAACATCCAGCTTTTAAGGTAATCAAATAATCCTAAGTTGGGCTATTTGATTTTATCCCCTGTTAGATTAGGTATATCGATATTACCTCCTGTTAGATCAAAAGTTAAGAATACCCTCCTGAAAGTGTCGTTAATTTTTTTTGAAAGTGTCGTTAAAAGTTTTGAAAGTGTCATTAATGAGTTTTTAACGACACTTTCAGGAGGGTATTCTCAACTTTTGATCTAACAGGAGGTAATATCAATATATCTAATCTAATGGAGGTAAAAGCAAATAGCCCTAATTTTTGTAATAACAATGCCTCATCCAACTCGTAAAAGTTGTTAATTAGCCAATGGTATAAACTTAGTCAATTATTTGTGGAGCTGCTCCGTAGTCAACCTCATTATGAGGACACGCCTTGGACGTAAAAATCCTTATTATCTCAATATTTATCGGACTAATTTTCACTTCAATACCTTGAACTTGCCTTGAGTTCACTTTAATACCAAAACACTTTGTTATTCACAGTGTATACCTTGAACTTCTAAAGAAATTTCACTTTGTTAGATCTATCCTATGTTGCAGGGACATGAAAGCAACACAACATAGTAAGGACATAGAGAGACGGACACGGAACCTATTTTGGAGTTTCAGTGCTTCCTAGGTCTATTCCTACAGAACGGTTCCTGTCGGTATGACAGAAAAATATATATTTAAGGTATCATCTCTACTAGTATAATAATGCGGCTTGGAAACGACTTAAATTAATTTAAGCCGTCCAAGCTGTTTGTAAATCCTCCACTATTAAATAAAAAAAATTACGAAAATAATAACTCTAAAACCAACTCTTTTTTCTTCCACATAACCGAAAATCCTCTCTTTTATTCACATATATACATAACAAATTATAATTAAAATATAAACAAATCTATAACAAACTCTAATTAAAATATATTTAAATATTTAAACTATTTTTCAACAATATTAGAAAGAAAGAAAAATTATTTTATGTACAATATACATGAATTTACTAGTTCTGTTAAAAATGTTTACTCCCCATCCCAACTCACCACCATGACACACTTTTTAATGCGGCAGAATGAAAAATAAGCCAATTTATCGACTACAAAGACAAACTTCGAAAATAGCAACCAAGAAAAATGACAGCAACAAAAATAAAATAAATCAAGGGCTAATTAGAGTTTAGACCCTGAATAGTTTAAGTCCTGACTTGTCCAATTGAAAGTTTAGACCATAAATTTTTATCATTTGTTTAATATTTTTTGTTATACCATTTCACGTCTATGTAGTAAAGTTTTATTGTCAAATCATGGGAGGAAGGGTATAATGGAAAAAATGAATCAAGTAATAACAGTTCAGGGTTTAAATTTTACAATTGGACAAGTCAGGACTTAAATTTTAAGCTGTGGTATAAAGTCCAGGGTCTAAACTCTAATTAGCCCATAAATCAAATAATCAACCTACATATTCACATACCGAAATAAACTTTAAACTAATGCAATGTACTAACAAAATAGTAACAATAATAATAACCGGAAACAAAAATACTATTCCAGAAAGCACCGCCATCCCATCCGCATCCGTGTCGGATACGCATCCGACACGTCTCCCCTTGTAATTTTTTGATTTTTTCAATATCAATCAATAACTCTCAGAACAATACCAGATCTGAAACAAATCGGACCGGACCGAACGAACAATATGAAGTTCACGAATACAAGCAGAACAAAAATCTACACGCACCTTCTTCTTTCTTCTTTTTCTTCTCCTTCTCCTTCACGAACAATCCAAAGAAATGGAGCCGAATTTATGCGTTATTCTTCGTCCCAGCTTTATTAGCATAGTAAAGGTTAGATGTCCCTCCGGCACTATTTTACTAAGCGAACCTTCTCCATAAACGACAAGCAAAAGTTCTGTTGGCCAAACTTCCGTTCCGTTTTGAATTAGTGGTCCAGTTTAGACTAAAAAGGTTCAGGGAGCATTTGCTTTTAGTTGGTGCAGCGATTAACACGGAGCACCTAGTAATTCCGACATAAAATTTGAAATGACAATAGTGCCCTCCCTATTTTACAATTTCTGCAAATAATTATCTATTGCGAGGGGTTTTATGGAAATATGGGAGGATTAGCGCGACCCAGTAGTCACGGCGATGGGTTAGGGTCTCATAATTGTTTTTAATAGATTTGCTATACTCCTGTTCTACGTAATTTTTATATATTTTATATTATTATTTTTATTTAAGGTGAATTATTAATGATTGTATTATGTTATGGTATAAGAGTCCCAAGGGCCCTCAGTTGCAAATGCACGCCCACTGAAATGAAAATAAAAATTTGCTGTAATGTAAAGCATGCATAGCATGAATATATTCATTTTTTAGCATTCAAAATTTTTTTTTTGGTGACGACGACTGTTTTACTAGTTAATTAGTAATTTTTTTTTAATCTAGATTGAAATTCAAACCCATAATATATTTGCTATATTCTAACTATTAATTTGTGATTGTCTCAATGGGGAGAAATTATTACATGCTTTTAGAACACGATTTAAATTGTACTCGAAGCCAATCATTGAGAACTATATATTCCAAATTTCCATAGCATGGATCAACACATTGGAAAAAGCACTCTCCAAATTGGTAAGGATATAAAAGTGGAAGGAAGAAAAAAAGTTAGATTGTTTTTATTTTTTTTGTATTTGGTTGATAGGAGGAATAGAAAATGAAAGGGATACACTTTCCTTTGTTTAGAATGAAATAAAAAGTGGGAAAAAAGAGAGTAGAGAGCTTATCAATTATATTCTGATCTAAATATACTTATTTACCATTTTACTTCATTGGACAATTTTTTAATAATATAATTTTTATGAAATATAATTATAAATTATGATAACTCTCCACTTTTTCTTCTATTTTCTGGAGGAATTGAATTTCTTACAAGCAAAGCCGACTCTAGGGGGAGGTGGACTAGGCAGCCACCTAGGGCCATCTCCTCCAAGAGGCCTCAATTTTTTGATTTTTTAATCATTAGAAATAAAAACCCAACCTCTATTAAGACAGGAGGTCCATGAAAGAACCATTATTGCATTGGCTTTTTTTCCGCACCGCATTTGACGTTTCACTTACGATCAACGATTGCAACCAACAACCCATCGTCCTTTGCCATCTCGATCCGCCGTCGAACACCGTCCAACTAAAGCAGTGAGAAGCTGCCGACTACTAATCATTGAACTATCTTGTTATCTTTTAATTGACAATGTTGTACATCAAAAAGCGAGAAGACTGGACTTTTTCTACTTAAATTTAGTTTAGTGATATTTGGTTTCATTTAAGTAATAAATTTAAAAATTGGAGTTGCTTACTTTATTAGATCTTTGTGATAATTTATGTGTATTCAAGAACTAATTATAATATTGTACGTAGGATTTATTACATTTGATGGAATTTAAATTTATATAAAAAAAAAATATACAGAGGGATGAGGGCCTCATTTTGTGGATTGTCTAGGACCTCAAAAATGAAAGAGCCGGCCGTAGTTACGAGAAAAAAATAACCCTCCATTTTTTTCATTCCTTCCGCTTTTTCTTCTATATTGAACAAAAGAAAATATATTCTTCCCTTTTTTTTTTTCTTTTTTTTTTCTTCCAACGTACTTTGTGTGTGGGTGAGTTGGTGTGGGGCACGAGTATATAGAATTTGCTTTATGTTATCACTATTGTTTCCGTCTTGGTGATCAAGAGGGAGACCACTAAATTGCTTCAAGAACACTTCATGAAAGCAGGTTACCAACCAAGTTGGACTACACAATCTTCCATCTTTCTCAATCGAAAAGTTGTAGACACCTAATAGCACAGAAACAACACACAGAATGATAATTTGTACAAATTCAAAGCTTTCAAGACCGTATAGAGATTATTATGAATTTAGTCACACAAGAATGATCTCTGTATGTTTTGTTTTTTGCACTAGAGAGGCTCAAATGCCTGAATGAAATTGAAAGTAGTATGTCTCCAAGAAGAGTACTAAAGTAAATCAAGATCTGCGAGCAAACAGAGCAATGACCACGCTAATGATATTGCCAGCAAGCAATGCCCTCAGCAAATTCTGCTTCCAAGGTGTATATGGAGGGTATCTCGCAGAAACCTCTCCCCCGAAACCACGCGATAAAACGGCTTTCTTGTGACTGAATGCATCGAAAGAGAATTTGCCATGGTAAGATCCGGTGCCACTCTCACCGACGCCACCAAATGGCAAGTAAGGATTTGCAAGCTGCATCACACAAAGAAAACACAAATTATGAAGCGTCCGGTTTCTAGGAAGCACAGACACTACAGAAATGCAGGTCATGCCGTGTCGGACACGTGTTGGGGGCAACCTGGACGCTCCGAAACACCAGGACACACCAAAACAAGTGTCGTGTCATGTTATTTCCGTGTCCATGCAACATATTATAGTACATGTACGTGTTGTGCATTTATAAATCATAGTTTGCAGTATCGGCCGATACCGATCCGATACGGCCGATACCTATACGGTTCGACATGTCCCGTTCCGATACCGACTGATACCCGATAATCGATAGCAATATTGAGGCTCTCTTTTTCGGTCAATTCGGCAAAAAAAATTGAACGAAAAAAACCAATTAGCAATGGTGTAAAAGCATAGTAAGACTATAAAAGAATGTTAAAGAAGAAAACTTATCTCATGTCAACCAATCGACAAGGGTGACGACTATTTCATTCAATTTTAAAACTACTAAGAAACAACACTGAAATACTTAAAATTATGCCTAAATTTATAAAATATATTTTCTAAAATATTAATAATTTATTAAAATTATTTGCTTTTCGATACCAAAAAATATAATACTTTGATCTGAAATTGCCGATACTTGTGATATCACCGATCCCGATACTCATAAGAATGGTCAGATACGAATTCCGATACCGATACTGATACTGCAAACCTTGTTATAAATGCATGTGCTATATATATAACAGGTAAAGAGTTCAAACAGGAGCAAATAAGTTGGCTGCGATGTAAATGTGAACATTACATGTAAGGTTGTGTCGTTGATTAGCATTCCTCCGCAAGAAACTTTTTCCACAAACATCTTCTCCAGCTGCTTATTCTTGGTGAAGAGATAGGCTGCAAGAGGCTTGGTTCTCAAGTTTATCAAGGCAAAACTATCTTCAATCTTGTCGACCTTAATCACGAATCAAAATGGAAGGGGAAAAAAATCTCTCAGAATACTTGTGCCTTGTATTCAAACTCTCAAGATTGTTAGTTTTGAATATATGACAAAATATATATTCTTGAACTAAGAGGAGTATTTATCGGAATTTTACATACCGTGATAATTGGAAGCAAGGGACCAAATATCTCTTCTTTCATTATCCGTGAGTTCTCTGGAACATCCAACAGCAGAGTTGGTGCTATCTTCCTGCAATGGCACAAAACACATTACTTCTTAAATAACAGTAAACAGCTGAGGTCAATACGAAAACAAGAAAATATATATAGATTCTGCTTACAGCCGGTTCTCATCTAGGTTTCCTCCATAGACAACCTTGCCAGAAACCTTATCATCCTCCAAGAGATTTGCCAAGCGCGTAAAATGGTTTGAATTGACAATGCGAGACAAATCTTCTGTTTCCAATGGATCCTTCCCGTAGAACTCTTCCAGAGTACTTTTCAGTGCTTCCACCTTTTTTTCAATAGATAAAGCCAACAGGTGAGCGTGACGAATTTTCACAAATTAATGCTTACATTAACTTCCTATATATGCATTCCTACCAGTTTGGGGGCAAATGATTTTGTTGTTATGATATAATCTGGAGCAATGCAAGCTTGTCCATTGTTACTTCCCCACTTGCCAACAACAATTCTTCTAGTCGAAACCTTCAAAGTTAAGACGAGACTCCAAATCAACACAAAAAACTCAATCCAATTAATCTGTTTCATGCATCTGGGGTAGTAAAGTATATACTTTTATGTCGATATCTGAATCTACAACAACTGGAGATTTTCCTCCAAGTTCCAAGACAACTGGAGTTAGGTGCTTTGCTGCTGCTGCCATCACAATGCGCCCTACTTTTCCATTACCTGCAAAATATCGAACAATCAAGAAACTCTTACAGATGCTTCCTGTGGAGAAAGGTCTTTGGAACTCGTACTTACTAAAATTTGTAACCAAAAGTACAATTATAAATTTTTATCCTTTAGGGAATTAAATAGAGAACTTAAAAGTTATTTTCTTAAGCTCTATAAACCATAAGGAGGGAGAGTCAATAAACAGAACTAAACCATAGGCTATTGCAGAATGTGCATAAATTTACATTTATGGATATGAACGAAGCGACACAATGAAAAATGTCATACCACTTGAAACTATACATCCTCCCTAGTCATCTAATGGATACCATTAGGGTGGAGAACTTAAGGTGACACTAAATATTGTTTTGAATGTTTAGACAGCAGACTAGCAGAGGCATTCAAACATGTAGAAATTGGGACTACATGTAACTAAATCGGATTTCTTCATTCATTGCTTTTAGTGTGTGTGTGTGTGTCTATATATATATATATATACATATATATATATCAAACATGTAGAAATTGGGACTACATTGTAACTAAATCGGATTTATTCATTCATTGCTTTTAGTGTGTGTGTGTGTGTGTCTATATATATATGACCCTCTCACTTTCATTTTTAAGCAATGTAGGACCAAACATAGATACCCACGCACTCAAACACAAACAGTCTCTCTAACAGTAATGCATTTGTTCAGTATCCTATTCGACATTATTGAGTAGGATGGACTCTAAATGATTCAGCGCAATCCAAGAAAAAAACAAACCAAAAGACCTAGTCATTTTCTATAGGAAAAGCTGAGCCCAAACTAGGCTGTTGGTTGGATCATTCCATCAAACCCATCGACAGATCCTTTCACTTCCACAACACTAGTATGTACCATATCTTGTTACAACCGTAACTGAAAGAGAAACTCTAGCAAATGAAAATAAAGACACACAGCCAACAACAAGAAGCAAATACGACTATCAAACTGAATCTACACCCATACTTATTGAAAGAAAATATGCTTTTGTCATAATATGCATAGTTATAACATACAGAAACAAAGAGTGCACATTCTCGTGATATGTGTAGCTCAAGTCTTAACATATTAAAAGTTTACAATTTGTTCAAGTGGACAATTTTATCAGGATGTGTAAAAGGTAGCAGTAGAACAGTGAGCATGCCATAATTCTTGATAGCTTTTCGCCATGCTTTGACCAATAAACCAATAGCTAAAACACTGCAGCAATTGAAGCATACAAAATTTGAAGATTTGAAACGAAAGAGCTTTATACTGAAATACTTCATATCAGCCTTGATCAGAAAAATCTATGAACATCTGACAGAAAAAAGATTTACTATAATCACTTTCCTTAATATGTTAATTTCATCAAATCATGTAGAGGGTCAAATCGTAACAATAGAGTAGGATATCGCCAAATGTGGAGTTGATGCTGGAATGAAAGTAGTCAAGTATGTTTAATTATTTGGCAATCCATATAAAAGAGAAATAAGGTAAATAAATAACCTGTATAGAATATCTTGTCCCATCTCTGCTCTAGAAGTGCAGTTGTTTCAGGTACGGCACCCTCAACAACTCTTACGCATGAGGTATCGACATAATCAGGTAAAATTCTAGCAAACAATGATGCCGTTGCTGGAGAAATTTCTGAAGGCTTTAGAACAACAGTGTTACCAGCTGCAATAGCTCCTATCACTGGATCAAGAGATAACACTGGAAAAAGGAAAAAAAAACAGTTTTTATTGAAAACAAATTCTAGTTCACAGAAACAGAAACAGTCAATTTTATACATGCACACATATCTAACATAAAATCACTCGTCAGAAGACTCATAGAAGAAAATCATTGACATATCATAGACTCAACGACCATAGAGCACTAAAAATATGATCATGAGAGCTTAGTGATTTACTGAATATCACTATGGACAATGCTAAAGTAAATCGAGTCTAACAGGAACTACATACAATTGTATGCCTATTCCATAAAAGTTATATATATATATATATATATAATGATGTTAAGGAAGTTTTAATATAGGAAGCATTTTAGTCACTATTAAGTATTAGAGACCAAAAACATCTAAAACAATTGTAATAATTGCGAATAACGAAGTTGGAAAATCAAGATTGTCATAGCCATTATAGAAATGGAAGTGGAAAGCGCTAAGAGCAAGTTACAATTGAAAGTGTACTGATAGGATCCCAGAGTGAAGGAATGGGTAGAAATTGTAAGCACAGACATGGTTGTTATAAAAGTGTGAAGCATAACCTAAGAAATATTCCCTAGAAATAAGACTTGAAAACCTAGAAGTCGTGTGCATCACTTCGAAGGAGATGAGCAGTAGGCAATACAGTGTATAATGTCAGATGGGTCTTCTCCCATGAACTGAAAAAACTGTTCAACTCTATATGTGCCCCCATACCTTCTCCAAACCAATATGTTAAAAGTATGAACGATATTTGAATAATTAAAAAAAGAAGTTGAATCCTGGAAATAATTCATTATCTTCAGCAAATTCAGAATTTACAGTCGCCAGCCTAATCAGGTAAGAAAACTTCTTCAGGTACGTACAAAAGGGATAATTCCATGCTGAAATGATCAGGACAACACCGAAAGGCTCAGGAACTACACTTGCCGATGATGGAAAAGTTGAAATTGAAGCTGGCACCTGAACAAAATTCAAATAGTGAGTAGTCAATGATGTTTATATTAGGATTTAAGAAATTTCGAAGTCAGATCAGCATGAGATAACTATTCTGGGGGATATATTTTAGACCAAAACAGAATCTATCTGCACATTGCCAGTAAAACCTTCAGAATCTCATGATAGAGTTTGGTCGGATAATTCTGTGCCTGAGGAGTAAAAACCGAATTTCTGTTACTGTCTATCAGGTGTTCTAGTGTAAATGTTTTTCGTGCCGTGTTTGCCTAGAAAGATCTGAGATCTCTGTCTCACGAGCATATCTGCAACTTGGTCATAAGAGATGTAAATCGGGTTGATTCCTTTGAAGCGAGCCTTTGTCAAGTGAAATGTCGATCAATTTCGATGTGTAAGGCTCGATCGTGCTGAATGGGTCACTGGCAGTTGAAATAGCTGTTCAGTTAATCACTGTAAAACCGAATGAGAAGTCAACTGATACACCTGATTCCTGCACAAGATTTTGCAGCCATAAATCTTCTCCTACACCTTGTACAAGTGCTAGATATTCAGCTTCTACACTTGATCTCACAGTACCATATGCTTCTTGCTTCTCTAAGTGACTAGACTACCCACAAGATAAAAGCAATACCTCGTGGTATACCTGCAGTCATCTAAAGACTGCAGTTTGCATAGGATAAAACTTCAATTTGAAGGTGTGATTTCTTTTCAAATAAGATACTTGTTCCATTTCTGCTGTATGACTGACTTTACTGGCTGCATAGGCTATATCAAGACGTGTGAACAAAAAATAAAGAAGTTTACTTATTATCCCCAGCTATTGTGCAATGTTTTTTGACAAATTTTCCTCCGGAGGTACTGAATTGATCAACCATGTCATTTGGTGAATCAGTGGGGGCTACAATGGAACTTTCTGGTTTCTTCCAGTAAGTCTAGTGTATGTTTCCTTTTACAAATGAAGATGCCCTCCTTGGACCAGGCTACCTCAATTATAAGGAAACACCTGAACTGAAGGCACAAAGATCCTTGATCTCAAATTCTGAAGCAAAAAAAATTCTTCGAATTCTCCTGTTAGTTAGTGAGTCTATGTAGCCTAGTTTAGTCCCACATCTCCTGGTAGAGTGCATGTTTCCATTTTACAAATGAAGATGTCCTCCTTGAATCAGGCTATCTCAATTCCAAGGAAACACCTGATATGAAGGCACTAAAAGAAACTTGAAATCAAAATTCTGGAGCTAAAAAATTTCTTCTATTTCTCCTATTAGAGTTGGTGAATATATGTAGTCTGCTTTAGTCCCACATCGGTGAGTTATTTGATATACTCAGACAATGCTATGCACTTGAGTAGAGTCTTTCTCTCTCTCTCAACATAGTACCAGAGCAACATTCATGCAAACCTAGCTATCTACCATCCACCAAAACCAATATCCCTAGTCCTAACAACAATTGCTGTAGTTGAACCACATAATTGAAACTTTGGTAATTTGGCAAGTGTTGAGAGTATTAGTGGGTGTTTAATCCCACATCTAGTAGAATAGTAGACAGAGGGGTTAGCCTCTCCTATATATATGTAGCCCCACCCATCAATAAAATTAAGTCAAGTATTATACTAAAATCTTCTTGGTATCAGAGCAAGTTCCGATCCTAGGACCTATGGGTTATAAACCCACCACGCTTCCACTGCGCCACTCTGATGTGTGAGGACCTTGTCCTACAACCACGGTTAATGGTTTTAAATGGTTTGTCACCTTTATTGATTGCTACACTCGTGTCACATGGATATACCTAATGAAGAGTAAGAGTGATGTCTTTGCACGCCTTCAAGATTTTCATCGCAGGGTTACAACACAGTACAATGCTAAAGTGAAGATTTTGAGATCTGACAATGGAACAAAATACACCAACAAAGCTATTGAAGAGTACTTATTAGCCCATGGGATACAGCATCAGACTTCGTGTGCCTATACACCAGCACATAATGGCGTGGCAGATGTCACGCTTCGATTCCGTGGAATCGATAGTCGTCCCCTGGGCGTAATGCCATGCATGCCTAGATTGCGCATCGCACAAGGCTATGGTATTTCTTGTAAACGAGCACATATTTATAGTACGCAGATAATTGAAACACAATATCAAAACATAGAAAAGTTCTATTTATTGAAAATGAACATCGTTTACAAACTCTTAAAGAAGTCAGATAATTGCCGCACGAGCTTTCAAAAGTGGACTCAAAATAAGATAGTCGTCATGTACATTACATCCTTTTACTAAAACTTCAAAATGTTTAAGACCTTCTGGCGAAGCTATCGTCTTCCCACTGAGCTGCATAAGATTGTGCACGAGCTCCTGAAAACTTCAAAACACTTCTTCTTAGCACGATCAGGACGCGTCGGTTTATGGACTGGATTGAGAGTAGCTTTAGCTCCTCGCAGGATCTCCTTGGTGCGGAAAACCTGTTTCAACGAGGGTCAGTACATCGAAATGCACTGGTGAAGGCGAGCTAACCCAACTATACCAAATCACAAGTTGTTTATATGAAGCATGTAAGTTATTTGTGGTCTTTCTATCTTGCCTTTGTTCATTTTACAAGCAAGTATTTGATATAAGAATTTACTGAAATAAACATGCCACCGTTTGGTGACTTGTACCTTTCCGTCTGAACCACCTGCACAATACTTACCATGTCCTTCCCTGCCACGAAGACAAAAGTTAGCTTGCACAGTTTTAAAATACACGAGGGGATCACTAGCATGATGCCATAAAGGACGAGTTATATTCATAGACGAGGATGGTGTGCAACGCAAAGGAACATGAAGCGCTACATGCCATCTCGTCTTGTACATGAGACTTATCGTGAAGTTCCGTCCGAATCAGATCGGTGCCAGTGCCCCAGTGACCGTCCGCAGGAATCATTGACCTTGTGCACAAGTTGTCCGTGATCAAACGGCGTCTATACTAAGTTATCAATTGATGCAGTTGAGGCAACACGAGTACGAGACAAGTAGCATGACATGATTCATTTTGCATAGTCTCCCTGAACAGTTTATTGCATAACAAGGTGTGTTCCACACATAGCACAATTATAGAAGAAGTATACATTCTAACTAAAATTAAAGCATATGAAGAACATTTTAAACGAACTAGCATGCAACAAGGTAACCATTCACAAGTTGATTGACAAGCATAAGTAGTCCAAGTCTATTCCTTTTTATCTTGACATCTTTAAGTTATTATGGTATTGTTTGATCGGAACAAGCAAGAATGCAAGATTTTTAGGTGCGAAGACATGGAAGAAGGGTTAACTGAATCGAATTATAGCCACTCACAAGTTGGTTGGAGAAAGGAAAGGAAATAGGTGCTTCAAGACTCCGCTCGCACGACGTCTACTGCATGATCACCTGCATTGCCACGAACAACTGATCAATACCCCTTCTACTCTTTCTAAGCTCGGAATGTAATGCAATTCAACGAACGAAAGCAATAAAATCCATCGAAACCGTTCAAGAAAATGCAAATCCAAAAACTAACTCAAAAGCACGAGAAAGCAATAAGGCGACAGCGAAAACTAGGCAAAAAAATTTGCAGCGGTGAGGTCCCTCTTGACTCTGCCGCTAAGTCCATCCTCGGGGCACGGTCCACTGAATATGGAAATCGATTTCGAAGAAGCAAATCCATAACAAGGATAAGATCTTGATTCAATCTATCTCGATCGAACGATACCGATTTGTATTTCTTAGCCGCGCTCCCCGAAAAGGGGAAACGGGACACTACATCCTAACCAACTAATAGGAAGTTTCGTCTACGAAACTTAGGAATAGAACCTACCACTACGAAACAATGAAGGAAACCTTTCCCTCATCTCAGACTCAATCTCCCAGTTCGATTCTTCGATCGAATGATTTCTCCAAAGCACGCGCACGAGAGGAACCGAGCGACTTTGAAGTAGCTTCTCCTTGTGATCCAAGATCCGCACAGGATGTTCAACTTATGTCAAGTCTGCCCTTAAGTCCAATTGATCAAGATCCACCACATGACTCGGGTCGTACACGTACTTCCTAAGCTGTGAAACATGGAACACATTGTGCACTTCAGATAGTGACGGTGGCAGGGCAATCTGATATATAACTGGGACGACTCGCTTAAGTATCTCGAACAGGCCGACGAATCTTGGACTTAGCTTCCCCTTTTCTCCAAATCTGGTAACTCCCCGCATGGACGAGACTTTAAGAAATACTCGATCGCCTACTGAGAACTCAAGAGGTCATCGATGCGTGTGTGAGTAGCTTTTCTGACGACTCTGTGCTACCTTCAGCTGTTCACGGATCAAGCGGATCTTCTGGACGGTTTGCTCTACGAGTTCAGGACCAAGAATTTGCCGTTCACCAACTTCATCCCAACAGATTCGGGATCTGCACTTCCGCCCATACAACGCCTCATACGACGCCATTTGAATGCTGGATTGATAGCTATTGTTGTATGCAAATTCGTCTAACGGTAGATCCATGTCCCAACTTGTCTTCAAGTCCAAGGCGCAGAGCCGCAACATGTCTTCGAGGATTTGGTTGACCCGCTCTGTCTGGCCGTCTGTCTGAGAATGGTAGGGGGAGCTGAACTTCAACTTCGTCCCCATTGCTGACTGAAGGCTTTCCCAAAAGCATGATAAGAATCGCCCATCTCGTTGAGGTAGGTCTGAGCCAGGCGGTCGGCACTCCAAGTAACTTTGATAGGCAGAAAGTGAGCTGACTTGGTGAGTCGATCGACGATGACCCATAAGGCATCGTTTTTCCGTTGCGTCTTTGGCAAACCAACAATAAAATCCATCGTTATGTGTTCCCATTTTCACTCCGGTATAGCAAGGTTCTGCATCTCTCCGCCTGGCTTCTGGTGCTCGGCCTTTACTCTCTGACAAGCCATGCATTGCGACACAAACAGCGCCACATCCTTTTTCATGCTGTGCCACCAAAATGTCGTACGAAGGTCTCGATACATCTTTGTGCTACCGAGATGTGAAGTATAACTCGCATAGTGGGCTTCGGTGAGTATCTCCTTTATGAGGTTTGCATTGTTAGGAACACACAATCTTTCCTTCACCCGCATCATTCCATCCGTGCTTACCGCAAAGTCGGTTGCCTTTCCTGCTGAGATAAGACTTCGCATCTTTTTCAGGAATAGGTCGTCCTTCTGAGCGGACTATACTTTCTCCAACAAGTCTGGTTCGAGGCGCAGCTGAGCCATTTGCGCCCTCTTTTTGCATCTGATTTGGAGTGGAATGTCCAAACTTTCAAGATCCCGTCGCAGCCTGTCATCGATAGCCAAGCTCCCAACGAACACTCGACTCAGCGCATTAGCTACAACGTTACCCTTACCCGATGTGTATCTGATCATCATGTCGAAGTCGCTAAGGAGTTCAAGTCAGCATCGTTGCCGTAGATTTAGATTATTTTGAGTATAGAGATATTTTAAGCTTTTATGATCCGTGTACAATTCACACGGTACGCCATAAAGGTAATGCCACCAGAGCTTCAGCGCGAACACTATTGCTGCAAGTTCCAGATCGTGTGTTGGATAGTTCTTCTCGTGAGGCTTCAACTGCCTCGACGCAAAGGCTATCACTTTGTCCCTCTGCATAAGGACACATCCCAAACCCTTTCCTGAGGCGTCACTATAGTATCTTAAAATCATCGGGTCCGTCCGGAAGGGTAAGAATTGGTGCTGAGACAAGTCGCTGCTTTAACTCCATAAATAAAGCTTCACAGTCGTCCGTCCACGCGAACGTTACTCCCTTCCGAGTAAGATAAGTCAGAGGCGAGGCGATCCTTGCAAAATCTTTTATAAATCTCCTGTAGTAGTCTGCTAGACCAAGGAAACTCCGAATGTCGCTAGCTGACTCAGGCCTTTTCCACTTCACGATGGCTTCTACTTTCTTCGGGTCAACTGAGATGCCCTCTACGAAAATAATGTGCCCAAGGAAAGATATGATGTCCAACCAGAACTCGCACTTGCTTAGCTTCGCGTACAACTTATTGTCTTGAAGAGTTTGAAGCACCATCCACAGGTGTCCTGCGTGTTCATTCTTATTCTTCGAGTACACTAAGATGTCATCTATGAAAACTACCACAAATTTGTCGAGAAAGGGTCGGAACACACGGTTCATCAAATCCATGAAAGCGGCAGGGGCATTTATCAGTCTAAACGGCATAACATAAAACTCATAAAGGCCATAGATGGTTCGAAATGCTGACTTCGGCATATCCTCTGGCTTAATCTTCAATTGGTGGTAGCCAGAGCGAAGACCGATTTTCGAGAACACCGATGCTCCTTGCAACTGATCAAAGAGGTCGTCTACCCTGGGCAGGGGATACTTGTTTCTGATAGTGACCTTATTTAGCTCCCGATAGTCTATGCAGAGTCGCAACGTTCCGTCCTTCTTCTTTATGAAGAGCACAGGCGCGCCCCAAGGAGACGCTCGGACGAATATATCCACGATCCAGCAATTCTTGAAGTTGGCACTTTAACTCTTTTAGTTCAGCAGGGGCCATTCTGTATGGGACTTTGGAAATCGGTTGTGTATTTGGGAATATGTCGATGGTGAACTCGATTTCTCGGTCGGGTGGCATGCCAAGTAGTTCGCTCGAAAACACATCAGGGAACTCCGCCACAACGGAAGAAGACTCAATGTTTGCGTAATCCAGCTGCGTGTCCCGATCCGACGCTAAGTATCCCTCGCATCCAGAGTGTAGCATCCGCCGAGCAGACATCGCAGAAATTACCATGCAGGCCCTGAATGCATCTGTTGCCGGACAACTTGTGTAGCAGAATTCAGCCTCTCCAGATAGACGAAAGACGACTCGTTTCTCTGCACATTCGATAGTTGGCGAGCAAGCGCCGAGCCAATCCATCCTCAAAATGATGTCGTAATCCCGAACATCTAGGACTAATATATCGAGCGAGAGTTTCCTTCCCCCAATACAGACGTGGCCACCCTGACATACTGAACGAACATGTATTTTTGTGTCCGACGGGGTGCTAACACTAAGGTCTAGATACAATGGTGTCATTTCTATCATATTTTCCACGACAAAATTCGTGGATATAAATCTATGCGTTGCACCAGAATCAAATAGCACACGTGCATATATGTTATTGAAAAGCAATATACCTGACACAACGGTGTCCGATGCCAGGGCTTCTTTCCGTGTCATAGTGTACACCCGGCCTTGAGCTTGACGATGCTCTTGCTGTGGTGCAGCTCTGTTGGCTTGGGGTGCCGTGGCAGGATTTGGATGTTGAGGGCGGCGTTCGAAGTAGCGTGGACAGTCACGAATTCTATGGTTTGGATCACCACAAATGAGGCATAAGCCGTTCCTCGAACGACAGTTTTTGTAGGCGTGCCCAGTCTTCTTACAGTAATTGCAGTATGGCCCTGGGTTCTCTTTCTGTTGACCACCGTTATTTGGACGCTTTGCAGCATTGTTTCCTTTCTCGTTGTTATGGTGCTTGTGATTGAAAGTATGCACAGTGCCGACAGCAACTGGAGGATACTGCGGTTCAAGAGAAAGGACATGGTTGAGAACTCCCCGCATAGTCTGGTACTAGGGAACGACCACGTGCGCATGGATGGCAGGTCGCAGGCCGCCTTCAAATCGTCTGGCACGACTCGCCGCATCAGATAAATATGAGCTTGCAAATTTGGCGAGCCAGTTGAATTCGGCGGAGTACTGCTTCACGGTCATGTTGCCTTGCCGAAGCTGCACAAACTCGTTCTCCTTTTGCCGACGTACGGAGCTGCATAAGATTGTGCACGAGCTCCTGGAAACTTCAAAATACTTCTTCTTGGCACGATCGGGACGCGTCGGTTTATGAACTGGATTGGGAAGTAGCTTTAGCTCCTCGCAGGATCTCCTTGGTGCGGGAAACCTGTTTCAACGAGGGTCAGTATATCGAAATGTACTGGTGAAGGCTAGCTAACCCAACTATACCAAATCACAAGTTTATATGAAGCATGCAAGTTATTTGTGGTCTTTCTATCTTACCTTAGTTCATTTTACAAGCAAACATTTGATATAAGAATTTACTAAAATAAACATGCCACCGTTTGGTGACTTTTACCTTTCCGTTTGAACCACCTGCACAATACTTACCATGTCCTTCCCTGCCACGAAGACACAAGTTAGCTTGCACAGTTTTAAAATACACGAGGGGATCACTGGCATGATGACATAATGGATGAGTTATAGTCATAGACGAGGATGGTGTGCAACACAAAGGAACATGAAGCGCTACATGCCATCTCGTCTTGTACATGAGACTTATCGTGAAGTTCCGTTCGGATCGGATCGGTGCCAGTGCCCCAGCGACCGTTTGCAGGAACCATTGACCTTGTGCACAAGTTTTCCGTGATCAAACGACGTCTATATTAAGTTATCAATTGATGCAGTTGAGGCAACACGAGTACGAGACAAGTAGCATGGCATGATTCATTTTGCATAGTCTTCCTGAACAGTTTATTGCATAAGGTATGTTCCACACAGCACAATTATAGAAGAAGTATACATTCTAACTAAAATTGAAGCATATGAAGAACATTTTAAACGAACTAGCATGCAACAAGGTAACCGTTTATAAGTTGATTGACAAGAATAAGTAGCATACTTTCTCTGAGAAAGAACAATCCCCTCTGCTTCTTGAACAATCTCAATCCCAAGGAAGTACCGAAGAAGGCCAAGGTCCTTCACCTCGAGCTCCTTGCCAAGCTTCCCCTTGAGTCGAGCAATCTCCTGCTCATCATCTCCTGTGATAATCATATCGTCCATATACACCGCAAGCATGGTGATGTGGCCTCCACTCCGATGGAAAAACACAGTGTGATCAGCGTTGATCTGCCGATATCCCATCCCTATCATCGCTCTCCTGAATCTATCAAATCACGCTCGAGGAGACTGCTTCAGTCCATAGAGGAACTTCTTCAACCTGCAAACCTTATCCAGTCTTATCAGTGCAGAATCCTGGTGATATCTCCATGTACACCTCCTCTATTAGATCCTCATGAAGAAACGCATTCTTTACATCCAGTTGGTGTAGCTTCCATCCACCATTCGCTGCTAAAGAAATTAGGGTCCTGACGGTGCTCATCTTCACCACTGGTGCAAAAATCTCGTCGTAGTCAATGTCGTACGCCTGACTGTATCCTTTTGCCACCAGTCGATCCTTGTAGCGCTCAACCTGTTCATCTGGGTTCTGCTTCACAGTAAAGACCCACTTGCATCCGACTGCCCTCTTTTCCTCTGGCAGTTTTACCTGTTCCCAAGTGTGGTTCTTCTCAAGAGCCCATAACTCCTCGTGCATCACCGCTTTCCACTTTGGATCGTTCTTGGCAACTTGCCAATTGTTAGGTACAGTAATACTATCCAAAGACGCAATGAATGCTCCATGAGAAGAATAGATGTTATCATATGAAACAAACTGAGCAAGGTCCCAACCATATCTATCAGGAGAATTTGCTGCATTGCTGCGAGTGGTCCTCCGTACTGATAACGGTATGGGAGTGGTAGGAAGAATGATATCACCTGAAGAAAAATCTGGTGGTGGTGGTGTAGGTGTCTCAGGAGTCGAGACGGACGCAGACAAGAGACTTGGCACTGGCACTATAGGTACTGGTCCTGCAGTTTGCTTCCCTTTTCTGTTGTAGGTAAGTAACTCCCCCTGAGCCGTGGGCCTAACACCTCTCATCTCCTCCCCATGTTCCTCTTCACTCTCCTCCTCAACCGTTCCTCCATGCCATACTCCTAAATCGGTCACCAAACTCTCACCACTCTCTCTCTCGCCTCATACTCTCAGTGTCAGATGAGTTGTCCATGGATGAGGTTTTCTCCTGACGGTAGTATGGCTCAAGCTCCCTGAAGTGAACATCCATGCTCACAAACCTCTTCTTCTCTACTGGGCTCCAGCACACGTACCTCTTCTGAGTCGCCGAATAGCCCACGAAGACACACTTGACTGCTCTAGGGTCAAGTTTTCCAACTGACGGTCTGTTGTCCTTCACAAAACATACGCAGTCAAACACCTTCAGCGGGAGTCCTACTATTATTTTTTTGCAATATCTTACATGGAGACTTCCATCCTAGTACTTTCGAGGGCATCATGTTGATCAGTTGAGCTGCTGTCAACACTGCATGTCCCCACAGACTCTGTGGGACATTCATAGCGATCAACATGCTCCTTGCCACCTCCAGAAGGTGTCTGTTCTTCCTTTCTGCCACTTTATTTTGTGCTGGTGTGCATGCACAGGTGGTCTGATGCTGTATCCCTTGGGCTGACAGATATTCCTCAAGTGCTTTGTTGGTATACTGTCCCATTGCCAGACCTCAGTACATTCACCACTGCTCTGTACTGAGTCTGGACATGTTTATGAAAGTCCCAGAAACAGGCAAAGACATCACTCTTATTCTTCATCAAATACAGCCAGGTGACACGAGAGGAACAATCAATAAAAAAACGAAATACTTGTAATCATTCATAGAAGTTGTGGCGCACGGCCCCCAAACATCATAATGTATAATATCCAAAACAGAAGAGCTCCTATGGCCCGCACTAACATATGGGCTCCTAGTAAGTTTGCCTAAATCACATGGCCGAAGTGCGGGCCGTCGCCGGGTCGGGCGCGACGAGTGGTGGACGACGAAACATATGGCTCCTTCACTGTGCCCCGGCCCCGAAACGCGACGCATCATGGCCCCGAGCAAGGGACCCCCTACCGGAGAGGAAGCGCAATTAAGCCTCTCCCATCGGAACGCGATCCCAGGTCAGGCGGGGCTACCCGCTGAGTTTAAGCATATCAATAAGCGAAGGAGAAGAAACAAGGATTCCCCTAGTAACGACGAGCGAACCGGGAACAGCCCAGCTTGAGAATCGGGCGGCCCTGCCGACCGAATTGTAGTCTGGAGAAGCGTTCTCAGCGACGAACCGGGCCCAAGTCCTCTGGAAAGGGGCCACAGGGAGGGTGAGAGCCCCGTCCGGCCCGGACCCTGCCGCACCATGAGGCCCTGTCGACGAGTCGGGTTGTTTGGGAATGCAGCCCCAATCGGGCGGTATATTCCGTCCAAGGCTAAATAGCGGCGAGAGACCGATAGCGAACAAGTACCGCGAGGGAAAGATGAAAAGGACTTTGAAAAGAGAGTCAAAGAGTGCTTGAAATTGTCGGGAGGGAAGCGGATGGGGGCCGGCGATGCGCACCGGCAGGATGCGGAACGGCCCCGAACAGGCCGGTCCGCCGCTCGGCTCGGTGCGCGGACCGTTGCAGGCTACGCCGGCACCCCAAGCCCGGGCGGACGATCCCGCCCACGGAGATGCTGCCGGACGGCCGGGGACGCAGCGCGCGCCGCCACGGCATGCCCCTCGGGGCACCAGCGCGCTCCTGGCACCGGCCTGCGGGCTCCCCATCTGACCCGTCTTGAAACACGGACCAAGGAGTCTGACATGCGTGCGAGCTGACGGGTGCCTAAACCCGGAAGGCGCAAGGAAGCTGATGGGCGGGATCCCCCTCGCGGGGTGCACCGCCGACCGACCCCTATGAAGTATACATTCTAACTAAAATTGAAGCATATGAAGAACATTTTAAACGAACTAGCATGCAACAAGGTAACCGTTTATAAGTTGATTGACAAGAATAAGTAGTCCAAGTCTATTCCTTTTTATCTTGACATCTTTTAGTTATTATGGTATCGTTTGATCGGAACAAGCAAGAATGCAAGATTTTTAGGTGTGAAGACTTGGAAGAAGGGTCAACTGAATCGAATTATAGCCACTCACAAGTTGGTTGGAGAAAGGAAAGGAAAGAGGTGCTTCAAGACTCCGCTCGCACGACGTCTACTGGACGATCACCTGTATTGCCACGAACAACTGATCAATACCCCTTCTACTATTTCCAAGCTCGAAATGTAATGCAATTCAACGAACGAAAGCAATAAAATCCATCGAAACCGTTCAAGAAAATGCAAATTCAAAAACCAACTCAAAAGCACGAAAGCAATAAGGCGACAGCGAAAACTAGGCAAGAAAACTTGCAGCGGAGAGGTCCCTCTTGACTCTGCCGCTAAGTCCATCCTCGGGACACGGTCCACTAAACATGAGAATCGATTTCGAAGAAGCAAATCTATAACGAGGATAAGATCTTGATTCAATCTATCCCGATCGAACGATATCGATTTGTATTTCTTAGTCGCGCTCCCCGAAAAGGGGTAATAGGACACCACAGCAGAGCGGAAGAACATGCACCTGTTGGAAGTAGCACGGTCAATGATGTTTGCCTTGAATGTTTCTAAACACTTGTGGGGGCATGCCGTGTTGACGGCTGCATATCTCATTAATATGATGCCCTCTCAGATGCTAGGATGGAAGATACCGTTTGAGATGCTTACAGGAGAAAATAAGTACATTGTTCTCCTAAAAGTATTTGGATGTGTATGCTTTGTGAAAGATAACAGGCATGCAGTGGGAAAGCCGGACCCTCGGACAGTGAAGTGCGTCTTTGTTGGCTACTCAGGGACTCAGAAAGGATACTCTTGTTGGAGTCTGGTGGAGCGAAGGCTCTTTGTGTGCATGGACGTTACATACCGAGAGATTGAACCATACTACCACAATGGTTCAGGTAAAGGCTCCACATTTGGTGACACACCTAACACAGGAGGTGTTAGGAGTGAGGGAAAGATAGGCCTAAACGTGATTGTCGGGTCAATTCCATGCCCAATAATGGAAGTTGGTCCAAGAAACGAGGGGAAAATAGCGAGGGTGGGGAAAGTGATGAGGATACACACAATCAGAAGGAAGACAGTGATGCTCCAGTGCAGGGGGAGGAACGGACTAAAGAACAATCTACAGAGCTCCAAGTCTACAGAAGAAGAAAGCAGCAGTTCCTACTGTGCCTATTGCCCCTACTGTACCATGTCCTTCGTCTAATCCTGCCCCAACTCTTGAAGATGCACCTCCCGCACCGGATTCCTCTGATTCGGATGTGGATCCCTCTGATTCGGATGGTATGATCTCTCCACCACTACCTCATGCTCCCTTAAGGAGATCTTTTCGCAATAATGCGGGAAGAGCCCCTAATTGTTATGGTTATGAACATGATATAGTCAATTTTTTTATCCTACTATAATATATCCCCTATTTATCGAGCATTCATTGCATAGTTAGACACCACATATTTGCCTAAGTGTTGGCAGGAAGCGAAGGAAGATCCAAGGTAGAAAACTGCAATGTTAGAGGAACTTGGGACACTCGAAAGAAATGGGACATAGGAGCTTGTTCCGTTGCCTAAAGGAAAGAGGACAGTTGGATGCAAATGGGTCTTCACAGTAAAGGAGACGCCAGAAGGTAATGTGGAGCGGTACAAGGTAAGGTTGGTTGCAAAGGGATTCACTCAATCTTATGGTATCGACTATGATGAGACATTTGCTCCGGTGGCAAAGAAGAGCATTGTGAGAACACTGGTCTCTCTTGCAGCAAACCATGGGTGGCAGCTGTATCAATTGGATGTAAAGAACGCTTTTCTTCATGAGGATCTACAAGAAAAAGTATACATAGAGACCCCCCCCCCCCCGGGTTTTGCACAAAGCAGTCGACGAAAAATGTGTACAAGCTGAAGAAATTATTGTATGGACTCAAGCAATCTCTTCGAGCCTAGTTTGATAGATTCAGAAAAGTTGTCACGGGCATGGGGTACCGCCAGACCATTGCAGATCACACGGTCTTTTTTCAGCATGTAAAAGGCAACATCACCATACTTGCAGTGTATGTGGATGATATAGTGATCACAGGTGATAATGAGGAGGAGATCACCGAGCTGAAGTCAAAACTCGTCAAGGAGTTTGAAGTGAAGGACTTGGGAATGATGAGGTATTTTCTCGGGATCGAGGTGGCTCAAGGAAGAGATGGGATCGTCCTCTCTCAAAGAAAGTATGTACTAGACCTGCTCACATAGACTGGTATGCTGGGATGTCGATCCAGTTACTCCGATCGATCAGAAAGATAAGTTGGGGGCAGAGACATGAGAGCCTGTTGATCGTGAGAGATATCAGAGATTTGTAGGCAGATTGATTTATCTAGGACACAATCGCCTTAATATCTCATTTGCTGTGAGTGTAGTGAGTCGCTATATGCATGATCCAAGAAAGGGCCACATGGATGCATTTTTTTCGTATCCTAAGATATCTGAAGGGGATTCCTGGAAGAGGATTATGGTTCAAGAAAAATGGACACCTGGGTGTTGAGGGGTACTGCGATGCAGATTGTGCAAGCTGCATGGATAACAAAAGGTCTACCTCAGGATATTGTGTCTTCGTGGGGGGTAACCTAATCTCATAGAGTAGCAAAAAATAGTCTGTGGTAGCACGATCGACTGCTGAAGCAGAATATAGAGCTATGGCTCTGGGAGTGTCAGAGTTGTTGTGGGTAAGAGCACTGCTGACTGAGTTGAAGCTGGATCGGGGAATACCGTTGCGTCTTCTGAGTGACAGTCAAGCTGCAATATGTATAGCTAACAATCCAGTCCAGCATGACAGAAGTAAGCATATCGAGATCGATCGGTTCCTCATCAAAGAGAAGCTAGAAAAAAGGATATTAAAGCTCGATCACGTTCGCTCAGAAGAACAAGTTGCAGATTGTCTGACTAAGGGTCTTAATTCATCGAGTCTTTCTAAACTATGTAACAAGATGGGGATAACTGATATCTATCGCCCATCTTGAGGAGGAGTGTTGAGAGTATTAGTGGGTGTTTAATCCCCACATCTAGTAGAATAGTAGAGAGAGAGGGGTTAGCCTCTTATATATATATGTAGCTCTATCCATCAATAAAATTAAGTCAAGTATTCTACTAAAATCTTCTGCAAGGCTATGCATACAATGAGTTGAACCATCTTCCTCCGGCAATTGTTGTAGTTGAACCATCTTCCTCCAACCTTACCAAAGTGAGGAGCAATCTTGACCGTCGAAAGCAAGTCCTTTAGATCTGAACCGTTCCTTTTACACATCCAACCCCAATCCAACAGCATACCGGCGGTATGTCGTCGGTATGCTTGATGAGCACAAACAATATTCCTAAATTCACAAGAATGTTTCTGAACTCTTTGGTATATCGGCGGTATGTCGTCGTATGCTGTCCGGATACCCTTGGCTGTTTCTAGACCCTAATACGCTGCTTAGAATCCTCCCGGACTTCTCCGATCATCAGACGGCGCTGTCCGTAATTGAATACGAGCCATATACAACAATCTCCATCTTGACAAGTTGTTCAACTTTGTTGACTCTTAGAAAAAAAGACCTATCTCACAACCCATTAGCCGGTTCATACACCGTCATGCTCATGCAAGCCTTTGGTTGAATCTTAACTCAAATTGCCACCACAATTCAGTCCTACAAATTAACATAATGTATTAACATTCATAAGTGTGCATACACTTGAGTTGTAATAATTAGTTATAATGTAAGTACATTGCTAGCTGTTTGTGTGGACTTGTAACCATCACTTTTACATTTACTCATCCTCTCTCTCTTTATTTCCTGCTCATAGCTAACAACTGCCCATCACTCCACCTCTCCTACATTCAAGCACAACTACCTCTGCCTTTTATTCAACCAACACTTAAAACTTTTTCCACGAGATTTTTCATGGAAGGGGTCATTCATTCAACCCATCACCATCACCCCCCTTGCAAGCAGCCCACACCTAGGCAGCAGCCTCCTGCTGCATCCGCCCACTGCAGGGGCATCCAAGCAGTCCAGGAGCAGCCCTGTGTTGTTCTCGCCTTCTCACAGCAGTTCCTGCATGGTGCACGCTCCTTGCGTGCACAAGAGCAGCACGCCTTTGTTCGCACTGTCCAGCAGCAACCGTGGGCGCAAACCAGTGTGCAAACAATCCTCTAGTGAGCACAATTCAGCGTGTACAAGCCGCAACAGTCTGCTCAAGCATTGCACAAGTCCACGAGCTTTGGGATCAAACTTTGCTAGCCTTCGAGCTTATATCCATTAATCGGATTTCTTAGCCTTAGGACATAGATACTTAATTGGATTTTTGCTCGCCTCCGGGTGCTATCCTTATTGGAAAATCATAGGCTCCGGGCTCATTATCCCTAAAGAGATTTGGTCTCTCTGGTGATCGAAACAATAGTGTTCTACATATTAGCTCATCACCGAGCTTACAAGCCAAATTGGCTAAACGGGGTAGCCCCGTTGTTTAACTGGGCTTTTGAGCCAAGTTGGCTAGCTCTGCCGTTCAAGCAAGCTTCTAAGGCTAGCTTCGCCGTTCAAGCGAGCTTCTAAGGCTAGCCTCGATGTAGCCATAGCCTGGCCATATGGTTAGATGGTTATCTAACGTCGCAACTCGCAAGACAGTAAGTCCTCTAAGCATATAGTGTTTACATGTCGTTTGAACTATTCCGACTCTACTGAGTGGGAATCTAGGATATTACAATCCACGTTCTTAGTGGGTTGATATTCTCCCTAGATTCCCGTAGAGAGTGGAACAACAGCAGCTCTGCTGCTAGCCTCGTTGAGAGCCTTGGAGGTCGTTGAGCTCTGCATATTAGCGAGCTAACGTGACTGAATAGCTCTGTTGTGAGCTTTAAAGGCTGTTGAGCCTAGTTTTCATCTTCCTTGAAGGAACTTCAATGCCCCTAACTCTATAAATAGCCCCCTAGGGACTGAATAGAGAGGACCCCACTTTGGCGATAAAAGAGATACAAGAGAGTTCTCCTTTGGCTTTCAAAACACTACACACATCACTTTGCTAGTAACTCGTTAACTTGAGACCAAACTATCAGTATTTCCTGAAGAGTTTTCATCAATTCCGAAGCATTCGAGGGGAATTTGCAAGTTGTAGCAGCAAAGAAGTAGAAGACCTTCTTGAGTACTAATTGACAGCAGAGCAGAGTGGTTGTGCTTTGACCAAGCTTCCATCCGCACACTTCTTCAGAATTTTTAATTTATAGAGATTCATTATAAGCTCTCGTTGAATAGTTGCAATTCGTCTACATAAATACAAGTTTTTCTTTATGCAAATTCATCGGAAAACAAACCTACCAACTCATGAAAATGTTGTCAATATTCCGTAATCCTTAGACTTTAGCTCCTACCTTGGTTTTCTCCCTGCTGACACGGTTTCTAGCTAGAACAGGGATACTAACCACCGCCATAGTCTTGTCCAAAACTGAATACGGCCACCCACCGACATGGCCTTTACCCATATTCGCAACACAGTCTTTGGCACGATCATTGTCTAGAACCACGAAACTGTTACGACCTTCCTACCGAGGTTGAGAACCTTCCTCCAACCGAAGTACTTGAATGAAAGTCAAGGCTGACTTGAACTTCTCCGTAAGAATCACCTTTGTTAACATGTTCGTTGGGTTCACCTTAATATAAATCTATAAAAAAAAATCAATCTCCTTATTATACCACTCCCGTATCTTGTCATACCACATGTTGATGTGTTTTGTCTAACTGTTGTATACCTAATTCTTTGCGAGATGAATCGCTCTTTGACTTTCATAACATACTGGAACTTGTACCTTCTTGAATTTGCTAACTAAATGTCTTAACCACAAGGCCTCCTACGATATCTCGACTACCACCATATGTTATGAGTCCGTAGTGAAAGCACCACAATATCCTGAAGTGTCGACTTCCAACTAACTGGAATATCTACAAGTGTGTAGACATAGTCTGTAGTTCTTTTATCCAAGTCACTAGCATAATCAACATCCACATAATCCTGCAACTGACTCGATCCGTGTTCTGCAAGTGTGTATACATATCTCGTAGTTGTGCTTAAGAGCCCTTAAGATACCGAATGATCCACATTACGGCCTGCCTTTATGGATTTGAAATATGTAACGGCTCATCAAACTGACCGCGTACGATAAAATGAGACGAGTGTACATCATAGCATATATCAACGATCTCACCGTACTCGCATATGTAATTTGAGACATCTTTATCTTCTCCTCCTTGGAGGATAACTTGAAATGACCGCCGATCGGGGTCCTCACCTGTCTAGAGTCCTTTATGTTGAATCACTACAACACCTTCTTTATATATTTCCTTTGGTATAGCAAAAGATTTCCAGTCTTCATGTCTCGATGAATTTTCATCCCAAGGTTCTATTTCGCTCCACCTAAGTCTTTCATGTCAAATTATGCACTCAATGAAGCTTTGAGGGCCATTATTTCCGTCATACTCTTGAAAGCAATCAACATATCATCAACATATAAGAGAAGATATATCGTCGGCCCATCCTTGAGTAGACGAAACTGTCATACTCACATTAAAAAATATTGGTCTTCATCATAAAGGAATATAAGCGCTTGTACTACTAATGAGAGATTGCTTAAACCCATATATAGACAGTTTGAGCTCACATACGTGATCCTTTTTTGCTTTTTCTGAAGATCCCTCTCACTCATGTGGCCTAGATGCATATGCCATTGCGCTATCCTCCACAACTTTCATTTGTAACGACGACCACACCACAAGTTGTAATGACCCGTTCCGTTCATGCGGACAGCCGATTCAAATGGCGAAAGTGCAACGACCCGACCCGATTTGCACAGTGAGAAGACTCGTTTGAGGCAAAGAATTTTTCGACTTGGACCTTCAGGAGTTCCGACTTAGACTTTTAGAGGCTTGCTCGGAGTATCGCTCGACCGAGGCGAATTATCGCTAAGGTGGGTGGCTACGATGAACTTGTCTCTGCTTAACCAGCACACTTAAAATATGGACGATACATGCTAGTCGCTAGGTGAATCATCCCCTGCATGCTAATAAAGAATACAACACACCTAGCTAAGGAAATTATCCCAACTTGTATTGCTTGTGTTAGAACATGGAAATAAAACTTTGCTTATATATGGACCCTCGTATGCTACCTTTGCCTTGTACAAGTAGATCCCGCTATGCCTCGAGTAGAACATTATACTCTTCGTAGTGCATTGTTCACTTGTTTACACTGCACGTCCCTAGATCATGTCGCTCGGTATATCCCTTTACGGTTCCACTCCTCGCTTTACCCATGGACCCTTGCCAAACGTAAATGCTTATGTTTCATAAATGTATGCTTGCCTGCTTATATGTTAACTTGTACTGTTGCCTCGATCCAATACTTGCCACAATGAAACTTATGCCATAATCAACACTATCGTGCATCGTGCATGCATCTTGTTAGCCAGAAGACTATCAAATAGTCCTTTTGTGCAATGTGAATCCGGGACCGTTAGGTCGCCAAGGCAGTCCCCGCACCAGGAGAATGTATCAAGTCAAGTTGAAAACTGAACGAGAATCATGTCAAGCAAATCAAGAATCACAGCTCATGGAGCAATGCTCGTTCAGAACAAGAATCATGGATTATCATGTCAAGTTATGAATTTGGAAGACCAAGACTTGCATGTCGCGGACAACTTGGAATCAAGAAGAATCTTCGGATCTCGTTCCATGGACGATCTCCGGGGCACTGGGGCCGATCCGATCCGGATGGAACTCACGTTTAGTCTCACGTGCTGGACGGGATGGCTTGCGGCACCTCATGTACTTTAGTTGCAATACCATCCTCGTTCAAGACTATAGCTCGTCCTTTATGGCTATGCCAGCGACCCACGTTCATATAGATAAGTCATCCTCGCTTAGCGGCAATCCTTGTGCGAGTCATTGCATCACATCTAGTAAGCTGAAACACCTGAACGATTATGAATATAAGTCATCTATACATAAATGGAGCAACCCATTGAACACTTGAACATCCATTGCAACATTTCTGGATAACCCGTATAATTTGTGCACCCGAAATATAATCTCGTTCACTACACTTGTGTTTGCTTATGCAATTGCCCCTGGATTTCATAATAAATGCTTGTGCTTGATTTAACTTGGTTTGCCTTGGACAGGGAAGGACGGATAGTAAGTTGGTAAGTCTCACCGTGTTCCTTTTTATCGCATGACGCACTGCCACACGAGTTAGGCTTTACATCATTGCCATAAAATTGATCCTAAGGCAAGAATAGAAAGATAACTTAATAGATGTTGCACGAAACCTATATAACGTATTTGGATTTGTCGAGCGAGCGAGAAGCCTCCCCATCAGTGCATTCATGTACTGATAACCTACCGGATTGCTTGCAGGGTGCGGATGCCCCCTTCGTGCGTGCTAAGGCACAAAGTTCACTCTGGAGCCTTAGAGCATTGCGTCCAGAACTGAAGCACATATACAAGACATAATGTTGGAACATCACCTATGTATCATTCCACAAATATAGCCACTTGGCATGTTTTTATTATTTCAGAGAGAGAGACTTGAGCGACTTGTAATCTCGGCCTAGCGCCGCCTGTAACACTTGTTCAATATCAATAAAGAGCTTGTTTCATTTCTATACTTGTGTTATACAATGCTTCCGCTATTGACGACTTTGTGAACTTTTTACCAATAGCCTGTACGTTTATAATTCCGCTGCACTCGGACAATCTGTGTGACTCTGTGGCTTAGACCTCTTACCGCCTGTTCATATTACGGCCTTGCACGGGTGCGGCTTACGCTCGTACGACATCACGCCCAGATGGGTCAAGCGATCGTCCTGCGGGAGGGCTGGCGCAGTAATTCGTGCCTAGCGGAGACGGCCGATTACCTGCGAGAGATCGGACCGTGACATATTGGTATCAGAACATGACTTTACGCCTTTGGACTTCGTTTCGATTTTTTCAGTTTTGAAAGCTCGTTTGTGGGTTATGTGCATACGCTCTCTCAATGTCCCATCGAAATGTTCCATACAATGAGTCTAAATACTTTCAAAAGCGCATGTAAATGATATGATTGCTTGTACGAAATTGTGATGCGATGGCCTTTGTGCCGATCTGTGTTAGGCTTTGTGGGAATAGACTCGTGCTAGAATTTGCAAGTTATGTGCGAACCCGAATACCTATATAGGATTTTCCAACTGGTTAGTGTGCGGAATAGAATATCGTCTGAATGGTTAGATATGCATACAGCCTTTCGGCTAAGTTGTGTTGAGTATCGCGTCAAGACTAATTGGTGCAAGCTAAGTTGCAAACGAGATTGGGATATCGTTCAGTAAGAAGGGATAAGTCAGACTTAGAATGGCAACCGATAAATACCTTATTAGTTTATCGCTTAGGCGAATATTGAGAATCGTGCTTGGATTTTGAGAAATAGCTCGGACGATATTTCGTGTCGGCAGATACAAATCAGATATGGTTTGCTTGGATGACTATCAAAAGGATATATATATATATACGAGACTAAGATTTATCAAGCGATACCTAAGTATCGTGCAGGAATTCTAAGAAAAACTTGGTGAATATGCTAGCGATTGATGCGAACATCGATTGCGGATTTAATTGGGTGACTCGATTCCGAGTGGTGTATGGATCATTTAGAAATGTCCAAACGGATTCATAGGTCTTGTGCGATAGTTTGATTGAACGATTTGAGAATGTCTTGAATAAGTGATAAGGCTTATATCGAATAGGGATTCATAGAAATGGAAATCGATATCTTGGTTAAGGAAACTTGTTGGAAACTTGGAGGATCGTGCGAGCGATTTCGGATTTGAATTAAACGGAATGAACTTGAATACAATATTGCTCGAATAGAAGTTAGCCCGAGAATAGATATTGTGGTTCGATAAAAGAGAGAAGCGATAACGGATTTGACTTGGAGTTTGGAAAAACGATCTTGAATCTAGTTCGAAACGATAACCTTCAAAATTAGTCCCAACGAGAACGATTATCCTGCGGGAGCGCCGGCGTGGTGATTTCACGTACCACGGGGATGATCAAACTCACGTACGGCGGGGATGATCGAACACACGAGAACACGTTCGGTGATTATTCCAAACGAACTCGATGAATAGAACGTATCAAAAATGGAATAGACTTGGGCTTGAATATTTGAAACCTATTTGTTTGAGGAAAGATAGAAGTAGACTATGAATTTAACAAACGGTAACATTAAAGTTGGATGATTTTGCTAGACGAATTATAATTACTGCATGAACGGACATGACTCGATGTATTATATATATATATATATAACTTGCATGAAGTAAAGTAAAATAATAAGGTGTCTCGATCGTTTCGAAGATAACCATATTGTTCGACGTTCTTGTCTTATGCGAGCGTAACGTTATGCTCGTGCATGCGTCACGTCCGGATTATGACGATTATCCAGCGGGAGCGTTGACGTAGTGATCTCACGTCTAACGAGGATGATCGAACTTGCGGAAGACCGGAGCGTGACAATTGATGGATCGTCTTGACTTGTGGTTCGACACGATAGACGAATTTGGAAATACAAGTGAATCAGAAATATTTCAGGGATAAGTTAGCCTATAACCTGGAATAAATCACGCTTGATGGTTTCGTGAACGGATACGTGAATCTTGTTGGACGACTTGGAGTTATAAACAAAGATTTAGAATTGAATCTTGGCTTGGTGGTCTAGACTTGGAATGGATATATAGATTCTATCAAAACATATCTTAAGGAGATAGACTATGCGAATTGCTAGGCTTGTCCTACAAACTTGGATATATCATGGATTTTACTGATCGAACTCGAACCATGTACAAACGAATGTGTTAATGTGTGTAGGATGATCCGTGCTCGATGTTTAAAAATCTGAGTGAAACGAGCTTGGGTAGAATATCTCGTGCAAACGAACAATGGTTTGACCTTAGGAATTGGTACGAGCATTGTGCGACGAATTTGCACGATGAATTGTGTGCTTGGACTTATACCTATAACCTTGTGAGATGACCTAGTAATTAGGCAGACGACCCTGTGCCGAGTGCAAGAACCTGTGTGACCGACTTTGGTATATTGTTTGAACAAAGCTATAGAACTGGAACAGCAAGACTTAGTGTTAGACTTAGAACGGTAAGTATGTGCTATGTTTGACCCGAATAGATGGACGCTAGTCTGTTGAATCAGATAGATCGTGCTTAACGGTAGTGCAAAACTTGATTTGAGTTGGAATGGAAAATAGACTTGGATTTTATTGACCCTATCAGAAGTATCCTTGTGATTCATGAAACGAGAACCCTTGAGATTTTCGCAAAGTAGCTTGTCCGATTTCACTATCTCTATGTTTGGTTGAATGCATATGTTTGAAGGACGCCTTGAACGTGTGCATGATCCAAGACTCAATGATATGTGG
Source organism: Iris macrosiphon (assembly GCA_036927795.1). Classification (NCBI taxonomy): domain Eukaryota; kingdom Viridiplantae; phylum Streptophyta; class Magnoliopsida; order Asparagales; family Iridaceae; genus Iris; species Iris macrosiphon. The sequence continues at coordinate 50,223,456 of JAYESA010000019.1, read as the reverse complement.
AACTCGAGTGCACAGACTTCACTATCGCTAAGTTGGTTGACATGCATATGTTTGAGGGACACTTTGAATATGTGCACGATCCAGACTCGCGATATGCTGATCTCGAATGCTAGTGCAAGTGAAAATGTTAGACCCGCATGGACAAGTATAACGACTTGTATAAGTTTGCTTCAGCCTTAAATCATCATTCAAGATGGATTGTAACGGACCCCGTGTTAAGCAATATATGTTCCGCGCTAAGGCGCAATTGAGACCGAGTCAGAACTTAGATTGGATGATAGTCATTCAATGAGACCGACCCAACATATACGTGACACAGTATAAGAAAAGAGTAGAAAATTGTGTTCGAACGGATCTAGTGCTACCGATTTGCTATGTTTGGGATAGATTCGATAGTGCGATAGAATGGCTTGCACTCAGAAAGTCTCGAGGACGAGACTTTTTCTGAGTGGTGTATAATGTAATGACCCGTTCCGTTCATGCGGACAGCCGATTCAAACGGCGAAAGTGCAATGACCCGACCAGCTTTACTCAACGAGAAGACTCGTTTGAGGCAAAGGATTTTCCGCCTTGGCCCTTCAGGAGTTTCGGCTTAGGCTTTCAGAGGCTTGCTCGGAGTATCGCTCGACCGAGACGAGTCATCGTTAAGTTGGGTGGCTACGATGAACTTGTCTTTCCTTAGCCAGCACACTTAAAATATGGACGATAGATGTTAGTCGCTAGGTGAATCACCCCATGCATGCTAATAAAGAATATAACACACCTTGCTAAGAGAATCAACCCAACTTGTATTGCTTGTGTTAGAACATTGAAATAAAACTTTGCTTATATATGGACCCTCGTATGCTACCTTTGCCTTGTGCAAGTAGACCCCGTTATGCCTCGAGTAGAACATTATACTCTTCGTAGTGCACTGTTCACTTGTTTACACTGCACGTCCTTAGATCATGTCGCTCGGTATGTCCTTTTACGGTTCCACTCCTCGCTTTACCCTTGGACCTGTGCCAAACGTAAATGCTTATGTTTCATAAATGCATGCTTATCTGCTTAAATGTTAACTTGTACTATTGCCTCGATCCAATACTTGCCACAATGAAACTTATGCCATAATCAAGTAACACTATCGTGTATCGTGCATGCATCTTGTTAGCCAGAAGATTATAAAATAGTCCTTCTGTGCAATATGAACCTGCAAGCATCCGGGACCGTTAGGTTGCCAAGGCAGTCCCCGCACCAGGGGAATGTATCAAGTCAAGTTGAAAACTGAACGAGAATCATGTCAAGCAAATCAAGAATCACAGCTCATGGAGCAATGCTCGTTCAGAACAAGAATCATGGATTATCATGTCAAGTTATGAATTTGGAAGACCAAGACTTGCATGTCGCAGACAACTTGGAATCAAGGGAGATCTTCGGATCTCCGAGGCACTGGGGCCGATCCGATCTGGATGGAATTCACGTTTAGTCTCATGTGCTGGACGGGATGGCTTGCGGCGCCTCATGTACTTTAGTTGCAATACCATCTTCGTTCAAGACTATAACTCGTCCTTTATGGCTATGCCAGCGACCCACGTTCATATAGATAAGTCATCCTCGCTTAGCGGCAATCCGCGTGCGAGTCATTGCATCGCATCTAGTAAGCTGAAACACCTGAATGAAATATGTCATCTATATAAATGGAGCAACCCATTGAACACTTGAACATCCATTGCAATATTTCTGGACCCGTATAATTCGTGCACCCGAAATATAATCTCGTTCACTACACTTGTGTTTGCTTATGTAATTGCCCCTGGATTTCATAATAAATGCTTGTGCTTGATTTAACTTGGTTTGTCTTGGACAGGAAAGGACGGATGGTAAGTTAGTAAGTCTCGCCTTGTTCCTTTTTATCGCACGACGCACTGCCACACGTGTTAGGCTTTACATCATTGCCATAAAACTGATCCTAAGGCAAGAATAGAAAGATAACTTAATAGATGTTGCATGGAACCTATATAACGTGTTTAGATTTGTCGAGCGGGCGATAAGCCTCCCCACCAGTGCATTCATGTACTGATAACCCACCAGATTGCTTGCAGGGTGCGGGAGAATCTCGCTTGGTGCAGATGTCCCCATCGTGCGTGCTAAGGCGCGGAGTTCACTCTGGAGCCTTGGAACGTTGCATCCAGAACTAAAGCACATATACAAGACATAATGTTGGAACATCGCCTATGTATCATTCCACAAATGTAGCCACTTGGTATGTTTTTACTGTTTCAGAGAGAGGCTTGAGCGACTTGTAATCTCGGCCTAGCGCCGCCTGTAACACTTGTTCAATATCAATAAAGAGCTTGTTCCATTTCTATACTTGTGTTATTCAATGCTTCCTCTATTGATGACTCTGTGAACTTGTTACCAATCGCCTATGCGTTTATAATTCCGCTGCACTCGGACAATCTGTGCGACTCTGTGGCTTAGACCTCTTATCGCCTGTTCATATCACGGTCTTGCACGGGCGCGGATTACGCTCGTGCGGCATCACGCCCAGATGGGTCAAGCGGTCGTCCCGCGGGAGCGCTGGTGCGGTAATTCGTGCCTAGCGGGGGCGGCCGATTACCTGCGGGAGATCGGGACATGACACAAGTGACCGTGCTTTCTTCCAATTGATACAAGTTCGACGGAAATCTATGCTCTTTCATGAATCATAACCACAAAATTGCCTTTGACTATCTTTAGTAAATCGGCTTGGCCAACGAACTTGCATCCTATCGCGTCAAACGTGCCAAATCTATCTTTAGCAAATTGGCTTGGTCAACAAACTTGCATCCTATCGTGTCAAACATGCCAAAAAAAATTAAGGTTCTTTAAATTTGAAACACGTCTAAAGTGCACGAGTGTACGAACCACAACGTCAAGCATATGAGCTTGATGTTCCCTATGCAAATGGTCTTACACGACGCATTGTTTCCCATGAAAACAATACCACCATTGAACTCCTTATATGTGTTGAACTACTCTCTATTCGGACACATGGTATGAGCACTCATTGTTACTAATCCAAGCTTCGAATAATTTAGCCTTCCCTCTATGCATCGTAAGTACATCTTATGGTAAGTCGGCTTTCTGCACAACACTGACTTGATCATGACCGCTTGAACTAGCACATTTTATACTTCATACATTGTTTCTTCATGTGTCTCAACTGTTTGTAAAATAAACAAGTATTGCTCTCTTGTCCGAATGATTTGGATTTCCTTCGGGTACTCTTGCCTTCATCCTTATTCTTCGACCTTTCCCTTTCATTAGCGATCAACCTTGATGACTCATCGATTATATTTTACTTCTTCATAATTTCATTATTAAAAAGTTGTTTTCACATCTTATTGAGAGTCTTTTGCCATAAAGGACCTTTAGCACCAAATGATCATAAGACACCGGAAACAAAGAAATGAGTAAAAGTATTATGTTCTCCTCCTCTAGCTTTACTTCGAGACACATAAGGTCATCAACAATCATGTTGAAGATGTTCAAATGATTAAAAATTTGGTCACTTCATAAGAAAACTATAGAATTGCTTCTTTAGATACAACTTCTTAGACAATGATTCTTATATACAAGTTCTCTAGATTCAACCATAGTCCTGACGCAGAGGTCTCGGAGATAACATTGTACATCACCTCATCCGTTAGACAAAGTTCTCTCGTGCTATTTGTTCTCTGATCCATGTCGTTCATGAATTGTCTGTAGCACTCCTATGTATCTAATCCATGAACAAGTATGCCACTTATTTTGAGCCTCCCTGAACATCTCCACTTCTTAGATTTGTCGCCAACTATAAATGTCTTTTAAGTACACTATTAACATCGTAGGCTTCTATAATTCTATCCCTCTCTCTTAATAGAGTGTGGTCAGTATTAGTGTATTACTATGTTCATACCCAAACTGAGTCCAAAATGGAATTCCTGTGTGCAGTGCTTGAACCAAAAACCATCAGAATCTCATGACAAATATTGACTGGATAATGATGTTCATGATGACCAAAATCCCAATCAGACTGGACTTCCTTTCCTGAGGGGCGGAATTCCAGTTTCTGCTACCATCATGTCTGATGCTCCCTGCTTCCTTTGTAAGAAACAAACATGAACAAAACTCTCTTTTATATAAGCAATGATATATTGGATACCTTTTCTGGCTTCATCCATCGTTTCAAATTCTTAAGAGCAAATTGACATGCTGACTTCGACAATGAAATCTGCGTAAGGAACAATAAATCATATAACAAATGGAAGGATGCGGGAAGGACAACACTTTAAGACTTTAATACAGTGATATGATAAGCCAACCACAGAGAAAAGAAACAGGTTTGATGCTTATGTTCTGAAATTTGTCAACGTGGTCACTTTAGTTAAAACTTCTCCCAAAAGTTTCCAAAATAGATGGAAGAGAGGTCATTTCAAGGAACAAACAATGTGATGTGCATGTATAATGTAGCTTCTAGTGAACCCAAAATGTACCAATAATAATACGGAGGCATATATGTGGCCATCAAGTTAGAAAATATGCATGGCCTACTCACTATTATCACAAAATTGACGCTCTCTTGGTTACTCATCATATCTTAGAGAATCAACATAGAGTCCAAATTGCTTACATTCACTGGACTGTCATAATTCAACTACTAGTTAATCCTATTATAAGAGTACCAGAAATAAGATGGCTGTATCCCCTATTATGAATTGAAAACCAGGATGAATTAAAAATTTAAAAGGTTTCTCCTTCACAGAAATATTCATTTAGAAGTTCAGAAAATACAGGGAAACAGAGTCTTCTAAAAGATCCTAATACGTTACCTATCAAGCACAATATGTAGTTTCACTTAAACAACATGCCTGAACTCAAAATCTCTAAAGTCTGTACTAGGTTACTAACTAGTAAGTTCTCATAGAATAATGTAATTATTACTTGGACTTCTTTCTTTATTATAAAAGCTAGTTTTACTCTTAAATAAACCAATAATTATATAATTTTCACCAAAGTTTCTTGACATAGACAACTTGAAAAAGATGGGATTTACTTTGACTAACATGTGCATGCTGTTCCATGTGAGAAGCTTAATAGTATCACCAATATCACATATAGGCCATGAACCTTGTAAGCTATTGGACGAACCTCATGGAGAAATTTTCTTCCTAGTGATTTATTACTTGCTGGTAATTGTGCTATAATGCCAATTCTTTGGTGTACTTGGCATGAAAGAAATCATGGAATTTTTAATTAGAAATTTGTCGAACCTAAAGTGTGGCACACGAGATGGAGATGTGAACTCTGATTGCTTCTGATACCGCCATAACTCTAGAGCCGTGGCAAAGGTTGATGATTATATATTTATATTAGAGCCTTGTTAACATGTGCCCTAAGTGCACATGCTAAAAATAATTAATAGAGTAACTTTTTACTTTGAAAAGTGTGATTTTGATCCAATAAATAATTAATTATTCATGATATTATTTTAAAAATATTTTATTGGGTCTTGATAGCATTTTTCAAAGAAAAAAGAAGTTTTTTTTTAATATTTATTGGATGTAGATGACAATTTTCAAAGCAAAAAATTATTTATCAATTGTCCGTGCCCTTAAAGCACATGTTAACAAAACCCTTTATATTATTCTATAGTCAATTTATGGAATTCCGATCCGAACCATTGGAAAAACCAATCCCTTTGACTGTGTTCCACTTCCACATGGATTGATTCATAAAGGCATTAACCTTTCCTTTCCTCTATGGAAACCTAGTGAGAACCTAGATGACAAAAACATAAATAAATCAATCCATCATAGTAAAAATCTAATTTTTATGGCATCTGGTGAGAACCCAGATGACAAAAACTCAAATAAATCAATCCCTGATGGTAATAATCTAATCTTTATGACATCTAACGATAGCCCAGATGAGAAAAACTCAAATAAATCACTCCCCTATAGTAAAAGTCTAATCTTTATGACATCTAATGAGAACCCAAATGAGAAAAGTTAAAATAAATCAATCCATAGTAGTTAAAAAAAAAAATCTAATTTTTATGGCATCTAATGGGGAACCAGGATGAGAAGAAGAAGAAGAAAAAGAAAAAGAAAAAGAAAAAGAAAAAGAAAAAGAAAGACCTCGTGGAGGAAAGACTCGAAGTGAGGCTTGGAGAGATCGGAGCGAAGGGCCTCCGCTATGTCCTCCTCCTTCTCGTTGATCATCCTCTCGATGGCCTTCAGCTGCTCCGCCCTCCATTCGTAGCCTCTCGTCTTCCCCGTGCTGAAGCTTCCCCTCAGCTCCTCCACCATGCTCGACGCTTTCTCCCCATCAAAGGCCATGGCTATGGCTAGAGAGAATAGAATAGAATAGAATAGAATGGAGGAGTTGAGTTACTATGGTTTTCCCTTTAGAAATATAGAAAAAAAAAGGGGATATGAGAAGAAAGAGTCCTTCCGAGAAGGAAAGAAGTTGGAAGAGGGCGGCAGCAACTAACGAACGCGACACTTTCAAAACAAAACAAAACAAAACAAAGAGTTATGAAATACTAAAATGTTATATAAACTATGATGAGGAAACCCAAGGACCCAAAAATACTGGAAATTAGTAAGGGTAACACACAAACGGACAGAGAGTATCGCAATTTTTTTAAAACATGGTATCTTTTGATACTCAAATTATTATTATTTATTAATGTAGAAGACAACACACCATTTTAATAATCTATATTTCTAAAATAATATTCAAATTGCACTTCTTTCCATTGCTCTTTAAACATATTCTTATTTAGAATATAATCATTGACGGTTTCGAATTCTATTATAAAAGTTTTTAAGTCTTATAAATCGTGACAGTCGTATTGGGGACGACGAAGGATTGCCAAAATTCTTGAAGTTCTGACTACTGTTAGGACTACGAGAATCTTGACAGTATTAGGACATGGAGTTATCTTTGTCCTAGGACTGTCAATATTTTGGCAGTGTTGACTATATCCTGACAGTTTTAAGACAGAATTTTCTGTCTTAGGACTATCAGAATCTTGTTAGTCATTCGTAATCCATAATTCGACTGTCATGATTTCTAAAGCTTCCAAATTCATCCGCCACGATTTCTAGAGCTTCAAAATCGTATAATTAGAATCGAAACTAACAATAATGATCTTTAGAAAAGGAAGAAGTAGAAGTTGTATGAGAGAGATGGATTTTTGGATGTTTGAAATAATGTGTTAACATCAAGGTATATAATGGGCCGGGCGGTCCAGAATTTGGTCCGAACCTTGCACGGTCAAACCTGGGCAGGGTCGGTCCGAGCCCGGTCAACGGGCCAATCAGGTATGGCCCGCTACTATCGCGATTACGAGTTGGGTTTATTTTTCAGGCCCATAGGTCCGGCCCGCACTAAATACTAGGTTCGAACTGGATTTATCTCTTCCAGCCCGCAGGTCCGGCCCAGTTAAAAATCGATTAATATTGAAATAAATATATACGTAAAAATATATCAATAATGGATATGGAGGAATTTGAATCCATGATGTCCTTATAACTTATAACTTCTCCCACTAACAACTAAACCCACTTTATTATATATATATATATATATATATATATATATATATATATATATATATATATATATATATATATATTCTACTATATAATGCCGAAACTAGGCTTCACCGTGAAAGTTTTTCGTTCCAAAAATACCCTTCATTAAAAACAGTAATTATCTATTCTACTATATAATGTCAAAACTAGGCTTCACCGTGAAAGTTTTTCGTTCCAAAAATACCCTTCATTAAAAACAGTAATTAAATACGTATTAAATGTATGTATGCATGCATAAGACAACTTGGAAAATGATAGTTAATAAAACAAAGATATGCATGCATGCAAAGTAGGTAGTTTGGAGAATAAAACAAAAGTTAATAAAGCATGCATGCAAAGTAGGCACATGAACCCAAGAGATAAGAGAAACTTTTTATAAAATTAAGAAATTGTTGGTTGCTCTTTTAATAAACTATTTTTTTCAAGTAATATGAAATACGTGCAACGCACGTGCGTATATACTAGTATATATATATATATATATATATAATAATAATAATAATAATAATAATAATAATAATAATAATAATAATAATAATAATAATAATAATAATAATAATAAAGTGGACCAATAGGAATGGATTCCTACATCCCATGTACACTAGTACATTCTATTCCTATTGTTCCACATGTGCATGATTCATTTAGAAAAATAAGCATTATGGCTCATATCCCGTTTACCCATATATATATATATATATATATATATATATATATATATATATATATATATATATATAAGAACCTTCGGGCTGACCTGGGCCCAGTCCGAACCTATCGGGATATGGGTCCGGACTGGATTTGGAGTTTCAATTTGAAAGCCCAGTCCGAACCATCTTCTTTTCCGGATTGATTCAGCCCGACCCGATACCGATCAACTCTGGGCCCAGGGATAGAAACCATTGTGTTACCCCCCTACTACTTTTACAATTTAGGAGTGATATTTTCTATTATGTTTGGTAGTGTCTTTAGTAATTTCAAAAAAATACTTGGTTTAGATTTCCAAGGACTTTTATGAGTTATTGGTTTCCGAAATTTCTGGTGGAGTATCTGAATTTTGGGTTTCCTAGGGACACGGAGTGCAAGTTACGGGTCTATTCCGCAACCGAAAACAAATATTAACGAAGCTAGGAAACTAATGAAAATTGGGGTAGGTGTTGTTTGGCTACAGGAAACTCGGTTTAGAAACTCCACTCCATACCCACGTAAGCATATTGGAAGCCATCGTTCTATTTTGCTTAGTTTTGGGATGGTTCGTAATAGCAGTCCCAACAGTAGTTCAAAAATAAATTTGGAATGCCAAAGTAATGACCACCATTGTAGATGATTGAAATAAACACAGTAGAAGAAACAAAAATTAATATAGAAAATTGTTAATCCCGAAATTAGATCAAAGAAGAAGAGATAGTCACAAAGTAGAGACTCATACAAGAGTTTATCTCTGCTAACTCCAGAAAAAAAGTTGGTGCACTGAGATTCACAGAAGAGTTCCTCTACAATGACACGCAACTCCCAAGAAGCACTAAACCACGAACATGTTACAAACTGACTAAAAAAAAAACAGCAATAAGCAGAAAAATGTTCTTCTCTTTACGTTCACAGATGCTACAATGAGAAATAACGAGAACAAGAAAAAAAATACAAAGAAAGGAACTCCTTGTTGGGGTGATCAAAACCACCGGTGCTCAAGGCAAGATTCGTCCTACACGACGATCTGCTCGCAGGATCCAGCAAGTTCTCAAATGAACTTCTGGAACGCTCTTAGGCTCTGGTGCTCTCAATTCTTTGTGGAAGGGTACTGGTCAATGAGCCGCATTAGGCTCTGGTGCTCTCAATTCTTTCTAGTACAGTTGAAATTTTCTCAACCCTTCAAATGAAAGAGAAGTTCCTCTATATATAGAGAAAATCAACACCTATGCTGCACGAGAAAGCACGTGCCGCATATCCGCTGTCCGACCATATACCAAGGCGCATGCGCTGCCAAACGTCGAAAGTAGCCGCTGAAAGCAGACAACATCGTAAGGCGCCGAAAGAAGCAGCCGCATGGCACAGAAAACCATGCGCCGTCTTGCGCCGCTTGCTCCGTACGCACCGCACGACACCGCCAACAACAGATCATGTCCCCTCCACATTAGACATTGCATCTTGCCTCATGTCGACCTGGCGGCATGGCCCTGGTCGCATGAGCACTGGCCGAATGGGCATTGTCACGTCCCGATTCCGTGGAATCGATAGTCGTCCCCCGGACGTGACGCCGTGCGGGCCTAGGTTGTGCACCGCACAAGGCTAAGGTATTTTTCGCATAGCGAGCACATATTCAGAGTACGCAGATAAATTGAAACACAGATTTGAAACATGAAAAAGTTCTCATTTATTGATAATATGAACATCTATTACAAACTCTTGAACTGAGTCATAAGGTTGCCACCCGGGCTTACAAAAGTGTTGACACAAAATAAGATAGCAGTCCTGTACATTACATCCCTTACTAAACTTCAAAATGTAAAGACCTCCTGGTGGAATGATGGCCTTTCCACGGAGCTGCATTTGAGTTTTGAGTAGCTAGCTCCTTTCCTCAAGTACACCAAAAGATGGCACGTTCTGGACGCGCCTACAGTTGGACTGGATCGGGGATTGGATTCTGCTCCTCGCTCGGCTCTCCTTAGTGCGGGAAACCTGTTTCAACGAGGGTCAGTACATCGAAACGTACTGGTGAAGGCAAGCTAACCCAACTATATCAATCAACACGTTGTTTTAATGAAGCATGCATATTTATTTGTGGTCTTTCTATCTTGCCTTAGTTCATTTTACAAGCAAGCAGTATATATAGAAACTACTGAAAATGAACACGCCACCGTTCGGTGACTTTTACCTGTCCGTCTGAACCACCTGAACAATACTTACCATGTTCTTCCCTACCATGAAGACACAAGTTAGCTTGCAACAGGTTTAAATATACGAGGAGATCACTGGCGTATGCCACAAGGGACGGTTATAGTACAAGGATCAAATGACATGCAATGCAGTGAAGATGGACATTGCAAGTCATTTATCCCGTTAAACATGCGACTATCATGGAGTTCCGTCCGGATCGGATCGGCGCCAGTGCCCCAGCAACCGTCCGCAGGAACCATTGACCTTGTGCACAAGTTATCCATGATCAAACTGCGTCTATATTAACTTAACCATTCATGTAGTTGAGGCAACACGAGTATAAAATAAGTAGCATTGCATGATTCATTTTGCATAGTCTTCCTGATCAGTTTGTTGCATTCAAAATAATTTCTATACATAGCACAATTTTAAAGAAGAGTATACATTCTAACAACATTCCAAACGAACAAGCATGCAGATGAGTAACCATTCCCAAGTTGAATGACAAGCAATATAATCCAAGTCTATTCATTTTTATCTTGACATCTTTTAGTTATTACTTGGTATCGTTTGATCGGGGCAAACAAGGATGCAAGATTTTTAGGTGTGAAGACTGGAAGAAGGGCCAACTGAATCGAATATAAGCCACTCACAGTTTGTTGGAAGGAGAAAGGACAGAGATGCTTTAGGACTCCGCTCTAGCGTCACCTACTGTTCGTTCACCTGCATTACAACGAATAGCTGATCAATAACTCTTCCATTCTTTCCAATATCGGAATTGAAGTGCAGTTCAACGAACGTAAATAATAAAATTTATCGAAACCGTTCAAGAAAATACAAGCAAATCCGAAAACCAACTCAAAGCACGAAAGCAACAAGTGACAGCGAAAACTGAGGCAACAAAAGATGCAGCGGAGAGATCCCTCCTGACTCTGCAGCTAAGTCGATCATGGGGGCACGGTCCACTGAATATGAGAATCGATTCTGAAGATTGTTCGACATACGTCAAGTCTGCCTTAAGATCCAGTTGATCAAGATATACCATATGGCTTGGATCATACACATACTTCCTAAGTTGAAAAACATGGAAGACATCGTGTACTTCGGACAGTGACGGTGGTAGGAAAATCTGATATGCAACTGATGTAACTCGCTTTAGTATTTCGAACGGACCGATGAATCTTGGACTTAGCTTTCCCTTTGCTCCGAATCTGGTGACTCCTCGCATGGGCGAGACCTTGAGAAATACCCGGTCTTCTTCTAAGAACTCAAGCAGCCGTCGATGCGTATCGGCGTAGCTTTTTTGGCGACTTTGAGCTACCTTTAGTCTTTCTCGAATCAAGCGAATCTTTTGGACAGTCTGTTCCACAAGCTCAGGGCCAAGGATCTACTGTTCTCCAACTTTGTCCCAACAGATCGGGGATCTGCACTTTCGCCCATACAATTTCTCATACGGTGCCATCTGAATGCTGGATTGAAAGCTATTGTTGTATGCAAATTCAGCTAACGGTAGATGCAAGTCCCAACTCGTCTTCAAGTCCAAGGCGCAGAGTCGTAGCATATCTTCGAGGATTTAGTTGACACGTTCTGTTTGGCCATCTGTTTGTGGATGGTAGGCGGAGCTAAACTTCAACTTTGTCCCCATTACTGACTACAGGATTTCCCAGAAACGCAATATAAATTGACCATCTCTATCAGAGACTATGAATACGGGCACACCGTAGAGACGAACGATTTCGTTGAGGTAGATTTGAGCCAAGCTGTCGGCACTCCAAGTAGACTTAATAGGCAGAAAGTGAGCCAACTTAGTGAGGCGATCAACAATGACCCAGACAGCATCATTCTTCCGTTACGTCTTTGGTAAGCCAACAATAAAATCCATTGTTATATGTTCCCATTTCCACTCCGGAATAGCGAGATTTTGTATCTCTCCGCCCGACTTCTAGTGTTCGGCCTTTACCCTCTGACAAGCCATGCAATACGATACGAACATTGCCACACATTAGCTGTGCTACCAAAACGTCGTACGGAGATCTCGATACATCTTGGTACTACCCGGATGAGAAGTATAACTAGCATAATGAGCTTCAGTGAGTATCTCCTTTCTGAGGGCCGCATCGTCTGGAACGCACAGTCTTCCCTTCACTCGAATCATCCCGTCCGTGCCTACGACAAAGTCGGTTGCCTTTCCTGCTGAGATAAGACCTTGCATCTTTTGCAGGAACAGGTCATCCTTCTGAGCGGTCTTAACTTTTTATAACAAGTCGGGCTCGAGGCGCAGTTGAGCCACTTGCGTCCCATTTTTGTATCTGATTAGTAGTGTAATGCCCAATGATTCAAGATCTCGGCACAGTTTATCATCAATAGCCAAACTACCAACGAACACTCGACTCAGTGCATCAGCTACAACGTTTCCCTTGCCAGACGTGTATCTGATCATGAGGTCAAAGTCGCTAAGGAGCTCAAGCCAGCGCCGTTGGTGAAGATTCAAATCCTTTTGTGTATAGAGATATTTTAAGCTCTTATGGTCTGTATAGATCTCGCACGGTACGCCGTAAAGGTAGTGGCGCCACAGTTTTAGCGCGAATACCACAAATGTTAGTTCCAAATCATGCATTGGGTAGTTCTTCTCGTGAGTCTTTAACTGCCTCGACGCGAAGGCTATCACCTTGTCTCGTTGCATAAGGACACATCCCAATCCCTTACCTTACGCGTCACTGTATATTTTGAAGTCATCAGGTCCGTCCGGAAGGGTAAGGGTTGGAGTAGAGATGAGGCGCTGCTTTAACTCCGTAAATGAAGCTTCACAGTCGTCCGTCCAAGTGAACTTTACTCCCTTCCGAGTTAGCTGAGTCAGAGGCGAGGCAATCTTTGCAAAATCTTGTATAAATCTCCGGTAGTAACCTGCCAGACCAAGGAAACTCCGTATATCGCTAGCTGACTCAGGCCGTTTCTACTGCACAATGGCTTCTATTTTCTTTGGGTCTACCGAGATGCCCGTTGCAGAAATAATATGCCCTAGAAAGGATATGTTGTCCAACCAGAACTCGCATTTACTTCGCTTGGCATACAACTTATTGTCTTGAAGGGTCTGAAGCACCATCCGCAGGTGCCCTGCGTGTTCTTCCCTATTCTTCGAGTACACCAAGATGTCGTCTATAAAAATGACTACAAATTTATCGAGAAAGGGTCAGAACACTCGATTCATTAAATCTATAAAGGCAGCATGTACGTTCATCAGTCCAAACGGCATAACAGAAAACTTGTAGTGGCCATATCGGGTTCAAAAGACAGTCTTTGGCATGTCTTCTGGCTTAATCTTCAGCTGGTGGTAGCCCGAGCGAAGAACAATTTTTGAGAACACGGTTGCCCCTTGTAGCTGATCAAAGAGATCATCGATCCTTGGCAGAGGATACTTGTTTCTGATGGTAACCTTATTCAGCTCCCAATAATTGATACAAAGGCGTAGCGTTCCATCCTTCTTCTTCACGAAGAGTACATGCACGTCCCAATGAGACACGCTCGGACGGATGAACCCACGATCCAGTAACTCTTGTAGTTGGCACTTTAACTCTTTTAGTTCAGTAGGGGCCATTCTGTACGGAGGCTTAAAAATCGACTGTGTATTCGAAAATGTGTCAATGGTGAATTCGATCTCTCGGTCTGGTGGCATGCCGGGTAGTTTGCTCGGAAACTCATTAGGGAACTCCGTCTCAATGGAAGAAGACTCGACGTTTGCGTAGTCCTGCTGTGTGTCCCGAACCGACGCTAGGAATCCCTCGCAGCTTGAGTGTAGCATTCGCCGAGCAGATGTCGCAGAAATCACCATGCAGGCCCTGGTCGCATCAGTTGCTAGACTACTCGTGTAGCAGAATTCAGCTTCTCCAGGTAGGCGGAAGATGACTCATTTTTTTGCATATTAAATAGTTGCCGAGCAGGCGCCGAGCCAATCCATTCCCAAAATGATATCATAGTCCCTAATATCTAGAACTAAAACATCTAGCGATAGCTTCCTTCCTCCAATACAGATGTAACCACCTTGGCATACTGAACGGACAGGTATTTTCGTGCCTGACGGTGTGCTAACACTAAGGTCTAGATACAACGGAGTCATTTCTATATTGTTTTCCATGGAAAAATTTGTAAATATAAAACTATGCGTTGCACCAGAATCAAATAGTACACGTACATGCATGTTATTAAAAAGTAAAGTACCTAACACAACGGTGTCTAAAGCCAGAGCTTTCTCTCGTGTCATTGTGTAGACCCGATTTTGAGCTTGGCGACGCTCTTGCTGAGGTGCAGCTCGGTTGGCCTGAGGTGCATTAGCCTGATTTGGATGTCGAGGGGGGCATTCAGAGAAGTTTGGGCAGTCTTGTAGTTTATGATTTGGATCACCACAAATGAGGCAGAACCTATTCTTTCGTCGGCAGATATCGTCCATGTGCCTTGGTTTCTTGCAGAAATCGTAAAATAGTCTCTGGTTCCCTTTCTGATGACCACCGTTATTTTGACACTTTGGAGCATTTTTTCCTTTTTCGTTGCTTTTGCGTTTGTGATTGGAGGTATGCACAACGCTGGCAGAAACGTGAGGATACTGCGGTTCAAGAGAAAGGGCGTGGTTCAGGACTTCCTGCATTGTCTGGTATTGTGGAATGACTATGTGCGCATGTATGGCAGGACCTAGACCACCTTCAAATCATCTGGCATGACTCGATGCATCGGGTAGATAGGAGCAGGCAAACTTGGTGAGCCTGTTGAACTCGACGGAGTATTGCTTAACTGTCATGCTGCCCTGCCGTAGTTGCACAAACTCATTTTCCTTCTGTCGACGTACATGTGGGGGTATGAACTCCTCCTCAAATGCGCCACGGAAAGTGTCCCATGCTATAGCCTCCCCTCCACCATCAACTGGAAGAGATCGTCGATGCACGTCCCACCAATCGTGCGCGTTGAGATGGAGCTGCAGTTGAGCACATGCGATGCACTTTTCTTCAGGTACTTCCAGTAGTGAGAAATAATCCTCAAGTTCGGCCAACCAATCTAGAGCCACTATCGGATCCTCAGTCCCCTTGAATGCTGTGTTGTAGACTTTCTTGAAGTCGCCAAAGTCGAAGGCAGTCACTTCCCTATTCCTTGGGGTTTGAGGCATCTCGACTTCAAGCACTGGTTGTTCCACCGGGGTCGCTACTGTTGCCGCGGACTGGTTGGAGGCCAAAGTCTGAACAATATGCTACATGGTATCTACCTGCTTTTGTTGGACTGAGAATCGTGCCTCTATATTGTCTTGAAACTTGAGTAGTCTCTCATCCGCTCACTTCTCAGCCCGTTCATAACAAGCCTCCTCTCTTTGTTGGTTAGCTTCTAACATCTGCATTATTTGCTGAAGCGGATCGACTCGAGACATGGCTCGCTGGCTCCGAGAGCTTCCTGAAGTGCCGGAACTGCTCTCTTGGGCTTGCTTCTCGCCCGGTGCTAGCGCTGAGGATTGCGCTTGAGCCATTCCTTCAAAAGAAGGTAAATTACATCAGGATCATAATATATTATGGACTCATTGTATGAACGTATCTTATTTTGGCCTAACGAGTTCAAGAGTTCGTACATGGATTTATCGTTAAAGGAACTTTTCCCATACGAGGGTCAAAGGAACTTGAAGATTGGCTCTGATACCAACATATCACGCCCCAATTCTGTGGAATCGATAGTCGTCCCCCGGACGTGACGTCGTGCGGGCCTAGGTTGTGCACTGCACAAGGCTAAGGTATTTTTTGCATAGCGAGCACATATTCAGAGTACGCAGATAAATTAAAACACAGATTTAAAATATGGAAAAGTTCTCTTTTATTGATAATATGAACATCTATTACAAACTTTTGAACTGAGTCATAAGGTTGCCACCCGGGCTTATAAAAGTGATGACACAAAATGAGATAGCAGTCCTGTACATTGCATCCCTTACTAAACTTTAAAATATAAAGACCTCCTGGTGGAATGATAGCCTTTCCATGGAGCTGCATTTGAGTTTTGAGTAGCTAGCTCCTTTCCTTAAGTACTCCAAAAGATGACACGTTCTGGACGCGCCTACAGTTGGACTGGATCGGGGATTGGCTTTCGCTCCTTGCTTGACTCTCCTTAGTGCGGGAAACCTGTTTCAACGAGGGTCAGTACATCGAAACATACTGGTGAAGGCAAGCTAACCCAACTATACCAATCAACACGTTGTTTTAATGAAGCATGTATATTTATTTGTGGTCTTTCTATCTTGCTATAGTTCATTTTACAAGCAAGCAGTATATACAGAAACTACTAAAAATGAACACACCACTGTTCGGTGACTTTTACCTGCCCGTCTGAACCACCTGAACAATACTTACCATGTTCTTCCCTACCATGAAGACACAAGTTAGCTTGCAATAGGTTTAAATATACGAGGGGATAACTGGCGTATGCCATAAGGGACAGTTATAGTACAAGGATCAAATGACATGCAACGCAATAAAGATGGACATTGCAAGTCATTCGTCCCGTTAAACATGCGACTATCATGGAGTTCCGTCCGGATCAGATCGGCGCCAGTGCCCCAGAAATCGTCCACAGGAACTATTGACCTTGTGCACAAGTTGTCCGTGATCAAACGACGTCTATATTAAGTTAACCATTCATGCAGTTGAGGCAACATGAGTATAAAACAAGTAACATTGCATGATTCATTTTGCATAGTCTTTCTGATCAGTTTGTTGCATTCAAGATGAGTTCTATACATAGCACAATTTTAAAGAAGAGTATACATTCTAACAATATTCTAAACGAACAAGCATGCAGATGAGTAACTGTTCCCAAGTTGAATGACAAGCAATATAATCCAAGTCTATTCCTTTTTATCTTGACATCTTTTTGTTATTACTTGGTATCGTTTGATCGGGGCAAACAAGGATGCAAGATTTTTAGGTATAAAGATTGGAAGAAGGGCCAACTGAATCAAATATAAGCCACTCACAGTTTGTTGGAAGGAGAAAGGAAAGAGATGCTTTAGGACTCCGCTTTAGCGTCGCCTATTGTTCGTTCGCCTGCATTGCCACGAACAGCTGATCAATAACTCTTCCATTCTTTCCAATATCAGAATTGAAGTGCAGTTCAATAAACGTAAATAATGAAATCCATCGAAACCGTTCAAGAAAACGCAATCAAATCCGAAAACCAACTCAAAGCATGAAAGCAACAAGCGACAACGAAAACTGAGGCAGCAAAAGATGCAGCGGAGAGGTTCCTCCTGACTCTGCCTCTAAGTCGATCCTAGGGGCACGGTCCACTGAATATGTGAATCAATTCTGAAGAAGCAAATCCATAACGAGAATGAGTTCTTGATTTAATCTATCCCGATCGAATGATACCGTCTTGTATTTCTTAGCCGCGCTCCCCGAATAGGGGGAACGGGGCACCACATGCACCTGGCCGCATGTGTTCTTGACCGCTTAAGCTCCTAGCCACATGCGCATTTGGTTGAATGTGCACCTGGTCGCATATGCACCTGATCGGATGCGCTCCTGGACGCATGGCGACTCGATGCAAGGCGACCGAGCATGCGCCTGAGCTAACAACTATGCATGCAACTCACGTGTCATGCCCCAGTACTAAAATACGATGAGGGACCCATACAAGGTACTATATGACATACGACGATCACGATTGTAATAAGACAATGGGATGAATGCTACAATCAAGTCACTTAGGGTCACACGAATATTTATGTCTGAATCAATCAAACAAGAAACAGTAAATATAGAGCATATATGATAAAGAAATAAAGCATCCCAAACGCTTTCTCAAAATATTCTGAAGACCAGCTGTGCAAAATAAGAAGCTGAAAGAGTAGAAAAAGTACATAACAGTGATCAACTGCAGTCTGATTTTATACAATCATGTAAGAAGACTAATGTCCATACGTGCCGGCTAACAGGTGCCGATGGATAAACATCCAAAAGAAGTAAATGTATAATGACGAGCAGGAAAGAAGAAAACCCACTCGTTATCCTCTGCAACCATGTTCCTGGCACGCGCCATGAGTCAAAAAAAAGTATGCTGGATCCTCGGGTGCTGGCACAAAACCTGGCCATGCAAAACCAATGGAGTTAGACCCCAAATAGCAACTACCACAAAGAAGCATGAAATGGAGAAACAAATCCAAACAATAGATATATAAATACATAGGTTCTGTATCATAGTTTAGGTCCACACATATCCTAGCACATAGGCCCAACCCTACAACCAAACAAGGATAAGGGTTGAACAGTCACACTATGATAGTCCATGACCCTAGACTACTAACAGAATAATACAATCACAACCAAGTCCAATTTTCTTATATCGGCCAATCACTTGTACGGCTTGCTAATTGTGGAGTCTGAGGTTATCTAAAAAATAATACATAATAGGTATCCTCAGATCATGCTATTGCTGAATATAAGCTATCCGATCCAAATAAGGAATATACAGGCACTTTACTGATGCACCAGTTTCTCGTAGGGCCACTGCGCTAAAATATGGCATTAGCATTTTTAGTGCTCATATAGGGAAACAATGGCTCGATGTTATTTATAATAGGTCAGATAATGCACTCCACTAAGGCTGATGATATACAGTATCTGGGGTGGCCAGCCCACAACGCACTTAGAATGAATCTTTGTGTGAATGTTCGTTGGCATAATCTCGGGATACCGTTTCCTGTAAATGTTACTACCACTTTTAGTTACCTAATTAACCCTATATTGTGTTCGAAATTCCAAGGCATGATCACATGAGAATTTTTTTTAAGATGTCGTACAAAGTACGGACATGCGAGATACGAATCCATAAAAGTTTAATTTGGATTCACCTGAGCGTGTATGCAACATTCAATCGATCAATATCCTAGCCACGCTTTGGTACTTAACTCGCATATCATGTCCGTGTTGGGGAAAAAATTATACTATCACTTATTCAAGAAATTTGGAGGCATTCTCTATGCACAACCCAAATATATATATCACTTAACACGTGACACAGTATGTCGCACCTTAGTGCACATCCGATCATATACACATTCAGACAATAATTTGTATCAACACGGATACAGTATTCAAGTGTAATTACCAATTTTACATTGGGTCACATGAATCAAGATCATATTGTAACACGAATGCTTATGTTATGCACATAACTGGTTAGTCACTTATCATTTAGTCTGGTTTATACTGAAATCTTAGTTCAACTCATGCCATATTCATAGCCAATCTTAGCTTATGGTCATGTCTAGCATGAGGTCTGGTTACTAAACCCATTCTTTCTTAGAATCATAACACAAGCATTAACCCAAATCAACCATAAAAGAATAAGAAAACATTCAATTAAAACATCAAGGCCGCATGGGTCTCTTGGCCGCATGGAAAGTTCTGGCCACATAGGTCTCTAGGACGCATGGGAAGTCCTGGCTGCATATTTAGGGTTAAAGTCTACTCCTTGGGACAAGTATCGATGTGACGGCCAATAAATAAAGTGTCAGTAAAATGACATAAAGTGATTGATGTGACTAATGTGACATGCAATAAAGTATGTTAGAGAGAAAGGACAAAAGCACAAGGTCGATGAAGAGACACAAAAGTCATATATAGGCATGCGCTTAAAAGAAGAGATGCATGGCTCGTGGCCGCATAATCTCCTGGACGCATGGACTCTAGGCGCATGGAGTCAGGCCTTAGTGAATTTCCATGCGTTCAAGGTACTATGCATCAGACTTCTGAAAGCATTCACAAGCAGGCATGCGTCCAACAAGATGGGTGTATGCTGGAGGGGGCGCATGTTGCTGGGCCACATGGTACTCCATCATCCCAAACAGCAAGATCGACCATTAAAAAACTCCAAGAATCTGAAAAGACTATATCTGCCATAAAATCCTCACCTCAACTCCAAATCAAGTGGTTCAAAAGGCAAACTGCTCAAAATAAAGTTCTCCGTCACATAGAACAATAAGTTTTTAAAATAATAAGTTTTTGAAGATCAAAACTAAGAAAATAACTCAAGAACACCAATACTCATAAAAATCCAGATCATCATTTCATCCACCAAATCCGAAAATACCAAGTTCTAAACATGCTTAAAATTACACAATAAACATAATAGACCAAATAATATGGAAGGTTTTCTCTATTTCTCTTGCAAGGTGTACTTGCCTATGGAGGGAGGAAAAACCTAAGAGAGAGAAGGAAAAGAAAGAATGAAGAGGGAGATCGAAAAAAGTTGGGTTATATAGCTAGGATTTGAAGTTTATACCATGGGTTCAACTCATGACCGAACCAACCCAAACCAAACCAAGATAAATCAAAGAATGGGTCTAGTCTCATGCAACCAAATAAATAACATGCCAGCAAGAAAAATATGTCCCCAATACGTATATTAGGAACGGGGAGTGACATCTCTATCCACCTTAGAAAATTTTTATCCTCGGAATTCAAATCCAAGGCTAGATAAGTCAGGACAAACACGATACAAATATACTAGAAAAATTACACATGCAAGCAATATCATCATAACACTTAGGCGATCACCTGATCACGAAATCTAGATACGAAGGCATAAGATAGAATATACCTTCCAAATCAAACATGTGCGGGTACCGAGACCGAATATCGTTCTCGCGCTCCCACGTTAATTCTCTAAAAGTGTGATGACCCCAGGCAACTCGGACAAGAAAAATAGTCTGGTTCTTGAGTATCTTCTCTCTTCGATCCAGAATAGATACGGGTTGCTCCTCGTAAGATAAGTCGGTACCAACGACTAATTCAGAGTGATCGAGAATATGACTCGGATCAGGAACATACCTACGCAACTGAGACATATAAAATACACCGTGTACCTTACGGAGTGAAGTTTGAAGGGCAAGACGATAAGCTATATCGCCTACCCGATCGAGAATGTCAAATGGCCCAACATATCGTGGACTATGCTTCTTACGAACCCCAAATCTAATGACCCCAAGGGTAGGCAAAATTTACAAAAAATATGGTCGCGACACGAAACTCTAAAGGCCTATGATGCGGATCTGCCCAATGACGATACCGATCTTATGCAATTCGAAGTCGCTCTCTGATCTATCTGACAACTTCTATTGTCTGTGTGATTATTTCAGGGCCTAACATCTTTTGCTCACCAATGTCATCCCAAGCCAACGGTGATCTACACTTCCTACCGTACAGTACTTCGAAAGGTGCCATCTGAATACCAGCCTGATAACTATTGTTATACAAGAATTCCACTAAGTAAAGGTGATTCTCCCAAGATCCACTAAGGTCTAAGGTATAGGCTCGTAGCATATCCTCAAGGTCTGGATATTTCTCTCTGATTGTCCGTCTATTTGGGGGTGGTATGATGTGTTGAATCTTAGCTTAGTACCCAATCTCTTGTGCAAGCTTCTACAGAAATAAGAAGTGAACCTCGTATCTCGGTCGGATACTATGCTTATTAGCACTCCATGTTGTCTCATAATTTATCGTATATATAAATCTGCCAACTGCTCTATAGACTGTCCCACTATGAAGGAAAGAAAATATGTCAATTTTGTGAGCCGATCAATTATCACCCAAACTGTATCTCGACCAGTCGGTGATCTCAGTAAACCGATCATAAAGTCCATCATGATATGTTCCCACTTCCACTCTGGAATAGGGAGTGGCTACAATAATCATGCCGGTCTCTGTTGTTCTGTCTTCCCTTGTTGACATATCAGACATCGCGATACTAAGCGTGCTATTTCCTTCTTCATTCTGTTCCACCAAAAGTATTACTTGATATTTTGGTATATCTTCTTGTCTCCCGGATGAATGGAATACTGGAAACTGTGTGCTTCTGTCATAACTTCTTGTCGAATATTTCCGCTTGATACACATAGACGATTCTCAAACCTTAGCGTCCCATCCGCATGTTTTGTCAATTTCTTCTCAAGACCGGACTCACATTCTTCTCGTAGATTTTGAATCTTCGGGTCCTCTGCCTGAGCTAGCTTGATTCTATCTACCAAAGTTGACTGAATCTGTAGGCTGGCCTAAACTCTTATACTATGTGGAAATACTACCTCGATACCCATCTCTCGTAAGTCTTCTAGAATGTGCCTCTGAGTGGTCAACATAAATTCTCTACCTCTTCTGCTAAGTTCATCAGCTACTATATTCGCCTTGCCTGGATGGTACTGAAGTTCCACGTCGTAGTCCTTCAATAACTTTAGCCACCTTATCTGCCTCATATTCAGGTCCTTCTACTTGAATACATATTTCAAACTCTTATGATCTGTGAATATCTCCACCCGATCACCATATAAGTAATGCCTCCATAGCTTAAGTGCAAATACTACTGCTGCTAGCTCTAAATCATGAGTTGGATAGTTATTCTCGTGATCCCTGAGCTGCTGAAAAGCATACGCTATCACTCTTTCTTTCTGCATCAAAACATACCCAAGTCCCTTACCAGATGTATCACAATACACTGTGAATCCTCTGAAGTCTGCTGGAAGAGTAATGATTGGTGTAGAGATTAACTTCTTCTTCAACCCTTCAAAGGCTATCTGGAATTCCGCTGACCACATAAATTTAACTTTCTTGTGCATCAACTGAGTCAAAGGTGACGAGATCTTAGCAAAGTTTGACACAAATCTTCTGTAGTATCCTGCCAAGCCCAGGAAAGTATGTACCTCTGCTACTGTCTTCGAAACTGGCCAGTTCTCTACTGTATCTACCTTCTTGGGATCAACTTACACTCCTGCTCCTGAAATAATGTGCCCAAGAAAAGATATATGATCTAGCCAAAAGTCACACTTAATAAGCTTCGCATATAACTGTCGAGTTGGTGCCATCACTATCGAGGTCACTGGCCTCCTCCGTGTCACGTCATGGATGCGAATGCCAGAGGATGGTGCTAACGTTAGTAGTACTGGTCCTCCCTTATTGCTCTGTCCATGAGGCCTCTATTGGTCTACTCTTCTTGATGCTATCCTCTGATAGGTAAGCTCAACCCTCTTTGTCGCTGTCAATACTGCCTCGAAGGTATGGTAGTCATGCACCTCTACCATGTGTAAGATTTTTAAGTAAAGTTCTTTTTGGAACCTCATTGCTCTCTCCAACTCTGTTGCCACCATGGTTGGAGCAAATCTGCTTAGTCGGCAAAACTCCGCCGCGTAGCCGTCTAATATCCTTCCAACCTGCTTGGGGTTAGTGAACCTTTGTTGCAAATTACACTGAGCCACAATTCCAAAGTACTTCATCCTGAACCGGGTCCTAAAATCACCCAACAAAATATGATGTCTCATTCTTACTTCCATTGTGGCCCACCAATCTCTTACAAGATTTTGGAGCTGTAAGCGAACTAGGTCAACCTGTTCCCTGGCCGAAACTTTAGCTGCTGCCAAAATGGTCTCAATATCCTGGAGCCAATCATCTGTCGTGATTGCGTCACCCGTGACATCAAAATATCTGGGGTTTAGTCTACAAAATCTAACAGATGCCCCAAAATTTTTTCTTTTACCTCGTTCTAGGGCAGTCTGTAACCCTTGGTTCAATATGATATTTTGTTCTTATTGCTGAAGTTGTTGTTGCTAATGTTGCTGTTGTTGTTGTTGCACCACCATCTAGTATTGTTGGGCAGCTGACAACCCACAGATTATCTCTAGCAAGGTAAGGGTATCCAGTATTGTCGGCACTGCAGGAGGTACGGGAAAACCTGGAGCCTGCTGCTCTATCCCATTTATCATGGGCTCAACTCGGATCCTTGGCTGGGATTCTACAGGATCTTGTTCCACTGACAACTCTGCCTCTCTTGTTGCTGTAGCATCGGGGGAAGGAGAAGCCCTAAAAAAAGAGCACAAGAAATAATCAAGTACTGGACGAGAAGGAACAAGGAAGCAACCAATTTGAAATTTTTTAAGCTGAGTATCGAAGAGGACAAATTCAGAATTTTAAGAGGGATCATTTTTTATTGAGACTTCTATCACCATGACACCCCAGACCTGCATGGACCACCAATAAAATATTATCACATCCCGATACCAGAATATGGAGACAGACATGGCCAGCTACCATATACAAGGTACTATACATCGTACGACAATCACGGCTGTAATAAGACAAGGGAGTGCATGCTACAATCAAGTTACTTAGAGTCACACGAACATCTATATCTCAATCAATCAAACAAAAATAATAAACATAGATCAGTGATGACACCAACTGGACAACAACAGCCGAGGCAACAACAGCAACAGTAGCAACAACAACGGAGAGCGCCAATGTATTGTACCTATTGTGGCAAAGAAGGTCATATCTAAGATATTTGTCGGGCAGCTAACAGACTATCCTTTAGATATGGGAGCCCCGATCATAGGGTTGCCATTTGCCCATTGATACAGAGGCCAAGAGGGCCAATACAATAATTTCCTGCATTGCCAGCTCCAAGGGCAGTGCAGCAAGGAGGACCAGCCGCAACATTATGACCTTTAGCTCAACGTTCGTTGCCGACGCTGGCCTAACTTTATAGATAGCAACAACAACAAAATCACCAGGGACCGCAACAACGACACCAGGGAAGGCAGCAACAGGGAGCTGGATAAGGCCAAGGGCAGGCGTTCACCTTATCCCTGGAAGAAGCTTTGGCGTCAGGTGACGTAGTGGCATATAACATTTCCGTTACAACCTTTTCTGCCATAGCATTAATTAATTCTGGAGCTTCGCACTCATTTATATCTGCATAAATTTTGACACATATTAGATTAAAATTTGAGACATTGCTAGAGAGGCTGGATATACTCACTAGCAATGGGATCGTAGAAGTTAGTAGGGTGTGCGTAGCATGTCCAGTCGTAGTATATGGGCATTTATTACCTGTAAAGTTGATTGAGTTTCCTATGAAGCATATCCTCCAAGGTCTGAATCGTACGCTCTGACTGACCATATGTTTGCGGATGGTATGATAAACTGAACCTCAGACGGGTGCCTAAACTATGTTGAAGGCTCTGCCAGAAATGGGAAGTAAATCTGGAATCCCTGTCTGAGACAATGCTAACTGGCACACCATGTAGACGGCTAATCTGTCTCATGTACATCTTTGCTAGCTGATCAGAGGACTGACCAACTCTGAATGGTAGAAAATGAGCAACCTTCGTGAGTCGATCTACTATCACCCATACGACATCTCTACCAGTCGGGAATCTAGGAAGAGCGATCACAAAGTCTATGGTAATATGCTTCCATCTACACTCCAAAATTGGTAAAGGCTGAAGAAGTCCGGCTGGTCTATGATGCTCAGCCTTAACTTGCTGACAGACTAAACACTGAAAAACTAACCGTTTTATCTCATTCTTTATCCCATTCCACCAGAAGTGCTGATGAATATCATGATACATTTTTGTACCTCCTGGATGAACTGAATACTGGAAACTGTGGGCCTCTGACATAATCTCGTGCCAGATAGCTCCACTCGGCACATAAAGTTGACTCTCGAACCTGAGATTCCATACTCGTGAATGCTCAACTCTGCTCGGTGTCCTGCCTCACACTCTGCTCTGATTCGTGGAAGCCTGGCATCACCTGACTGTGATGTCCTGATCCTCTCAACTATGGTAGACTGGACTTGCAATCCTTCCATTAAGCCCATATCACCAGGTAACACCACCTCGATGCCCATCTCCTGAAGATCGTCCAGGATGTGATGCTGCTCCCTTAAGAAGTAAGCTCCTACTCTCCTGCTTAAATTGTTTCTAACAACGTTGGCCTTCCCTGGATGGTACTGAAGATCAATATCATAATCTGTCAGTAACTCCAGCCATCTCCTCTGTCGTATGTTGAGGTCCCTCTGAGTGAAAACATACCTCAAGCTCTTATGATCTGTGAAGATCTCCACCCGCTCACCATACAGATAATACCTCCAGAGCTTAAGTACAAATACAACTGCTGCTAACTCCAAATCATGGGTCGAGTAATTCTTCTAATGGTCTCGAAACTGCGGAGATGCATAAGCAATAACCTTACCATGCTGCATAAGGATACACCCTAACCCAATGCCTGATGCATCGCATTAAATCATGAACCCACCTGGTCCAACCGAAAGTGTCAGAACATGAGCCAAAATTAAACTTCGCTTGAGCATCTCGAAAGAAACTAGACAAGCATCTAACCACTCGAAGCGCATATCCTTATACGTCAGTAGTGTCAAGGGTATGGAAATTCTAGCAAAGTCTACCATAAACCGCCTGTAGTATCCTGCTACTCCCATAAAAATATGCACCTCTGAAACTGTACTAGGTACTGGCCAACTTTCAATAGCCTCCACCTTCTTGGTATCTACCTCTACACCATCACAGGAAATGATGTGACCCAAGAATGAAATACGATCTAGCCAAAAATCGTACTTGTTGAACCTTGAATATAGTTTATGCTCTCGAAGAGTCTGAAGAACTATTCGAAGATGCCGCTCATGCTTTGCCTCAGTCCGACTGTAGACCAGGATATCATCAATAAATACTATCATGAATTGGTCTAAGTGTGGCATGAATATGGGATTCACGAGATCCATGAATATCTCTATGTATTGGTCACTCCAAATGGCATAACAAGAAACTCCCAATGGCCATATCTAGATCTAAACGATGTCTTGGATAAATCCTGCTCTCTGACTCTGATATGATAATACCTAGACCGTAAATCGATCTTAGAAAACATATCTGTCCCACTGAGCAGATCAAATAAGTTATCTATCCTGGGCAAGGGATACTTGTTCTTAATGGTCACCGTACTCAATGTACAATAATGAACACATAAATGCACTGTGACTTGGAGAGATAAATAACGAAAAGAAGGAATTTAAGGAATAGAATTTTAGGAAAAACCTTAAGGAGAAGAGAATTATACATTAGGTGAGAAATTTTTTCTTTTGAGGATTGATGTTGGAAACAGAACGGGAGAAATTATTTTGAGGTTTAGTCTAGACTATGACCTTATCCTAGATATGGATTGGTTGAGCCAATACCACGCGACGCGAGAGTTGTCGACGTGATTACATTATTTAAGACCACTAGATTACCCTGAGTTTGAGTTACTTCAGGGAGCCCGGGAGCATGGTGCCCATCTACCTTAGAGGCACACATTGTAGAAGGTGAACCAGTGTACCACCATATTATATCAGAGTGGAGGATGTTTTTATAGAGGATCTTCTAGGCCTACCACCTGACAGAGAGATGGAGTTTGGTTAAAGAGTTGACTCCTAGAGCCGAGCCAATTATTCTCTCATCTTCAGACTAGCACCGATATAGTTGGTTGAGTTGAAGATCCATAGTAGAGGATCTCTTAGACAAGGGTTTCAGTCGGGCTAGTATTTCCCCATGGGAAGCAACTATCTTAATCGTGCCGAAGAAGGATGAGATAGTATACTTGTGTATCGATTACAGGGCGTTAAGGGCTGTAACGAATATAGAATAAGTACTCTATGCCGCGCATCGATGATTTATTTGATTAGTTTAGCGGCGCATATGCATTCTCGAAGATCGGTCTCAGATCAAGTTATCACCAGATCAAGGTACGGAGAGAGGATATTCCGAAGACGACTTTTCGGACGAAGTATGGACACTGTGAGTTTCTAGTCATGTTGTTTTAACCAACGTGCCAGTAGTATTTATGAGTTTGAGGAACAATATTTTCCACCAGTACTTGGATAAGTTCTTGGTGGTAATTATCGATGATATCTTGGTGTATTCTAAGGGCCAAAAAGAGCTCAATATGAGATAGAGGCACTGGCAAGAGTTGATGACAGATTATGATATCGAGTTGCAGTACTACCCTGGCAAGGTGAATGTAGTAGTAGATGCCTTGAGCAGGAAGCCTATGGCCTATTTTTATGACTCATCGCCAGTTGTTAGAGGATTTTTAGGAACTCAGGATTGAGATTATATTGCCAGGCATGGGTGGACAGATGGCCGGTCTCGAGGATTCAGTCCACATTTATTAAGAGGATCAAGGCAGCCTTGCCTACAGATACAGAATTTAGACGACAATGAGACAGGACAGAGGCCGACATGCAAACAGGACTTATGATTCAGGAAGACGGAACATTGAGGCATGGAGATCGCCTATACGTTCCAAGTGGCGAGCTACACCAAGAGTTGATGATCGAGGCTCATAGCTCGATTATTCTATTCATCCCGGGAGGTACGAAGATGTACGAGACTTGAGGCAGCATTTCTGGTGGCATAGGAATCAAGAAAGAAATTGCAAGATTCGTGGCAAAATATTTAGTTTGTCAGCAAGTCAAGGCTGAACATCAAAGGACTGCAGGATTATTGCAGACGCTTCCCATTCCCGAGTTGAAGTGGGAACATATTACCATGGACTTTGTCACAGGATTCCCGCGAAGCCCTAGCGAGAAGGATGCAGTTTGGATTATCATAGACAGACTCACCAAGTCTACATATTTCTTGTCCTTTAGAGTTGGGCAATCCACAGAGATACTAGCTGACATGTATATGAGGCAGATAGTACGATTACATGGAGTGCCTGTCAGTATCGTATCGGATCGTGATTCCAGATTCACGTCACATTTTTGGTGGAGTCTGCAGGAGAGCCTAGGAACAAGTCTCAAGTTCAGCACTGCATATCATCCACAGAATGATGGTCAGTTAGAGCGTACGATACAGATATTAGAGGATATGTTGAGAGCGTGCATGATTGATTTTGGAGGATCTTGGGAGAACCACCTACACTTGGTGGAATTCTCCTACAATAACAGTTACCAGGCCAGCATACAGATGGCACCTTATGAGGCACTGTACGGCAGGAAATATAGGTCGTCAGTTTATTGGAGTGACGTGGGAGAGCGTCAGATCCTTGGTCCAGAGTTGGTGACACAGACAGTGGAGAAGGTCAAGCAGATTTAGAGCCACCTGCGTGCAGCTCAGGGCAGACAGAAATACTGGGTAGATGCACACCACAGACCATTAGAATTCAAGGAGGGTGACCACGTATTTTTACGGATATCGCCTACTCGTGGTAGCATCAGATTCGAAGGCAGAAGCAAGCTGAGTCCGAGGTATATCGGACCTTTTTATATCTTGGAACGAGTTGGCGAAGTGGCTTACCGTCTTGCATTGTCTCCATCATTAGAAGGAGTGCATGATGTATTTCACGTATCGCAGCCGAGGAGATATGTCGCAGACCCTAGCCACGTGCTTGATCATTCGGAGATTACAGTCGGGCCCAGTCTGTCTTACGTAGAACAGCCGATTGAGATTCTCGATCACAGCGAGAAGACTTTGAGAGGGCAGACTATTCGACTGGTCAGAGTGGCATGGAAACACCATTCACCAGGTAAGTCTACTTGGAAGCGCGAGGATTCTATTCGTCAGCGGTTCCCGTACTTATTTGAGGAGCAAGGTACAAATTTATGTACGGAATTTGATTACTAGTTGTTTTAAAATTCTTTTAGATATTATCGTGCTTTACTTTGAATTTCGGGGACAAAATTTTTCTAAGTTGGGAAGAATGTAAACCCCCTCGATTTATTCTGTAGATAGTCAGGTTGGATTTGAAAAATTTTGGATTTTTGCAGCAGATGTTGAGGTTTAGAGTGGAGTTAAGATTGTCTGGTATTTTAATTTATTTAATTTAAACCCTTGGCACGTCCTATCATTGCTTGATTATTCGGAGCCCAATATCAGCCCATAAATTCTATCGGATTATTGTACTTCTGACTTGACCCGCCAAATTAGGCACTGGACTTTTCCGTCTTCATAAAATCAGATTTCGTTGTGCTCTAAATTAATTGCACAATTTTTCGAAACCGTAATCCATATTTAATTCCGTGTCGGACACCTGTGTCGTTATCCTAAATTTTGAGATACCAACTTAACCCGTTGAGCCGGACCAACTAAAGGGTCCAAGACTGACTCCAAGCCCCCACCATTTTTGACCTTGCGTCATTTCCGGATTTTGACCCCAAATACCCCCATTTAATTTAAAAGCACGGGACACCTTAATTCTATTTAAATCGGGGATATCAATTTTGCCTAATCCTATTTTAATCCCAATTATTTCCGATGGCCATTAAATTAAACCCGTGCCTCACGCACAACACCCCCACACCATGTAAATCATCAAACGCATTTTTCTTCACAAATTTTGCATCATTTTATGTGTTCGTACAATTTTCCGAATTTAAGGGGCTAAGTTGAAATTTATTTATTTTGGGTGTCCTCACCCCATTGGCCATGACCAAATGGAGAGCCTACCATCCTTTGACTAAGTCAAGCCTTCCCCTCCCTCTCTTTTGGATGAAGAATAAATTTCTTCATATGTTATCTACACCACACGTTTGAAAGGGGTAAATCCTCACCATCCAATCTCCAAAAAAATCCCCTATTTAATGTCTCATCAAGCCCACATCCCAAGCAAGCCCTAATCCCCCTACATTTGGGAAACCCCCCTCTCTCTCTCCTCTATCTTCCTAATACTACCAGCCTAACTTCCTCTTCCTTTCTTCTTCTTCTTCTTCTTCATTGTTATACTTCTTCTTCATTGCTACTTCTTCTTCTCCATTTTCAGTCGGCCGTCGGAGCCCCTCCAAGCAGCCACCTCCTCCGGCCGAGATCACGACTCCCTCCCCGGCCTACTGTATTCCCGCCGCACCGCCACTGCGCCGGCCATTTCCCTGCGGTTTCCCCTGCTGCACTGCTCCGACCGAGCTGCTGCGCCAACCACTTCCCTGCGGCCTCCATTGCTCCGACGAGCCCGCACCACCATTCTTCGGCATCCCGGTTCACCCCCACGGCCAGTCTCTTCCACCACCATCGTCTGCCATAGCCATCACCACCTCCACGAATCTTCAGGCAACCGCAGCAGTTCCTCCGGTGAAGCACGTCGACCCCCCCCCCCCCCCCCCCCCGCGTCTTCTCCGGTGAGAACCCGACATCGCCACCCTCCCACCATTCTCAGCGAGCATTACGACTCCCCAACCCATCCTCCTCTTCCTCCGGTGATCCCTGTTCTCCTCCAACCGAGCCGACATCCTTCCCCGGCCACACTGCCTACTGTGCAACCGTACCACCACCATCTCCGGTCTGCCATAGCCACCACCACCAACTGACCATTCTCCGGCAGCTACTGAACCACCACGAGCTCCTCTACCTTTATCTTCATTACTCTCCGGCACGACCAACCACTGTGCAACCTCCCTCCTCTCGACCACTCAACCACCGCACATCCCCGAGCTTCGGCGAGTATCTTCACGAACCACCCTGCTGCCACCACCACCTCCAGCCGCTCTCCGGCCACCCCCTGCACCACCTCGCTCCGGCCAACAACCCCCTCGCTGACGAGGTATACCTTTTCTCCCCCCACTCTCTATTTTTATATATATAGTGCCTTGTGTAAATAGTTAGGATTATAGGTTGTATATTTTGTTGTGTAATTTTAAGTGTAGTTCATGTAACTTGGTGTTTAATGATGTGTGACTAGGGTTTATGGTAGTGTTTAGAGTCTACTTATCTAAGTTTCTAAAAATAAGAATTTTTGGACATGCATTGAGTTTGGGGTTTGAGAATGAAACGTTCTAGTTAAATATTATTCATATGCATTAGGAATTATGGGATTTTATATGTAGGAGAGATTTTAGGATAATGCATATTATAATACACAATTGATGAAAGTGCTAATTGATTAATTTTGGTTTAAATTTACATTGGTGATCGTGTGTGTGGACATGAAATATATAAATGAGACTGTTGGAAATATGATAATGCTGATGGTGGGTTTTAAAAGCATGAAGCAATTGGGGTATTTGTTTTAATATATGCATTTTTATCATTGACGATGGGCAGAGTTAAATTATGGATGAATAATACTAGGATAGTAGAATATTGATGGACATGGTGGAGCCGGTGATGGATTGGGAAAAGGGTGTAATATCAAACCGTTAGCCAGTGATTGAAGACTGAGAAATAATAATAAAATCAATCGAGGAGTAGTTTTAAGGTAAAATGTTGATGGTTGTATATTGAGGGTTTAAATAATTAATGATTAATTTGTTTAAGGAGGATATCTGAATATGCATGTTAACGTATGTGAAGACCCGGGGTAAAATCGAGGATTGGATCATGTGGTGGACCATAGAATATCATGATGAACATAGTAAGATTGAGGTTTGGATTGATGATGTAGTACAGATATTTAATACGTATAGACGTGATGTACTCTGAGTCAACCTTGGTCAACCCCCTAGTGTCTTGTCCCTGTGAGTCATAGCTGAGACTGAGTTTAGGTGTAGATGTGTGTCGCATCCCTGCCTGTCGTGTGTTAGATTATTGATTTTTAGTTTGTATCTCATCTCTAGGTACTGCGGGACTTGAGGACTTGGACGCGGTACCGGATCCCCGTCATCAGCAGCCGCATGCAGGCAAATATACCTTGCCATCCTGTATTTCAGTTTACAGATATTTATTGTTTCGTTATGTACATTTTGCATGTATCTATGTTGACGTTCGATACCTCGCGTCCGGATCATAACCGGGTGCTGACGTTCGTTGTAACATCTTAGAATAATTGTTAGATGCTTTGTAGTACCTTGATGCACGTACCTGAGTACATCGACACCCTAGGACACACTCATACACTGTGATTGTGCCAAATTCCTGTATCCTGATACTGACATCATGATCAGAGACTGGGACAACCATAGGGTCGCATCTGTTGAGTTACTTCCGTGAGTCGAGACTGTATAGTTAGAGGTTCAGGTCCAACGCACAATCGTTGACCGCTTGGGATGGGGAAGACAGTTACTAGACGTTTGGGCTACTCTGCACGCGCTTATATATATATATATATATATATATATATATATATATATATATATATATATATATATATATATATATATATATATATATATATATATATATATACATGTATTATTTCTGTAATGATCCTGTATCTAGTGTAGTTGTATCACCTGTGTGACTCTTTGTCCGGTGCTGCGGTACGTGTCGTGTATTTTCGTGTCCGGAGCTACGGTTTTATTTTGGACAGCCCACACGTCGAACATTGTCTTTAAACTGTGTCACACTAGTTGGTTATGATAGAGTACCCTGTCGTGCACTTGTACTTTCTGTTACTTGGCTTGTTGTATTTTTGTACCTTGTTACGTTCCTCTGAGGACCTGGTTTCCTGCGAGTTTTGCAGCATAGGTAATTACGGAGCATTTGGAGTTGTTGTTTGGAGTTGCATGTTTTGCGAGCATGGTACCAGGTACTCATATCTTATCTACCGGCATTATGGTTATTTTACATTGATTATTCATCTGATGTTGTAGCCTAGTTTTTATAGACTCATACTTCTTCTCGAGTCTATTCGAGTTAGTGTGTTATTGGGCGGCCGACTTTAGCACATATAGCTCATTCTTGTATACTGCTGTATATTATGGATTGAGACATAGAGGTTTACATTTATGGGATATCTAGATAGTGTCTTGTATATTTACAGCTTATACATATTCGAGTCAGACCAGAGTCTGGTCGAATGCGTAGCTGGCGTGTCACGTATTCCTTGTCCTACGTATTTTGGGACTGGGGCGTGACATGTTTTTGTGGTGGCCCATGCAGGTCCGAATTAAATCGTCTTGGTCACCTGACTGTGCCAAGAGAGCCTGCAAATTAGGAATAGATGTTATGATTATTGAATAGGATCTCAATCCATAATCGATTTTAAAAACTCACTTTGTATGTGATTATCGCCCTTGGACTTCCAATTTGTACTCGTTCAATTTTCGTCGATATCGTTATCATTGTTCTCATTCCCTATTAATCGTGAAGAAGGATGCTTGTGCCTGATGATTTTCCTCCAGAAGAAGATCGAAGACCAGACGACAGAAGACATAATTCGTATACCTTTCTCTGAGAAGATTGTTAGATTGATGGGTTCTTTGGATTCTAGAACTAGTGTGGAAGGTTGGTAAAAGAGTTGGACCCAGTAGTACCCTACCCGTGCTTGAGGTAACAGTGATCTTAGGAGTACTGAGAGCTAGAAGGATTGTTGATCATGACCTAGAATGATTTATGGGAATGCATAGCCTGATGATGAAAACTAGTGGTTGTATATGATAGCAATACCAGGAATGATATTACGGACTAGAGGAGATAAAAATTTCAAGCTCTCACTTGGAAGATGATGATCTAATACCAGAAATTTTAGTATGTGCTTGGGTGACATCATTATTATAATCGCACTGTGACTTGGAGAGATAAATAATGAAAAGAAGGAATTTGAGGAATAGAATTTTAGGGAAAACCTTGAGGAGAAGAGAATTATACATTAGGCGAGGAAATTTTTTCTTTTGAGGATTGATGTTGGAAACAGAACGGGAGAAATTATTTTGAGGTTTAGTCTAGACTATGACCTTCTCCTAGACATGGATTGGTTGAGCCAATACCACGCGACGCGAGAGTTGTCGACGTGATTATATTATTTAAGACCACCAGATTACCCTGAGTTTGAGTTACTTCAGGGAGCCCGGGAGCATGGTGCCCATCTACCTTAGAGGCACACATTATAGAAGGTGAACCAGTGTACCACCATGTTATATCAGAGTGGAGGATATTTTTCTAGAGGATCTTCTAGGCCTGCCACCTGACAGAGAGATGGAGTTTGGTTAAAGAGTTGACTCCCAGAGCCGAGCCAGTTATTCTCTCGTCTTCAGACTAGCACCGATATAGTTGGTTGAGTTGAAGATTCATAGTAGAGGATCCCTTAGACAAGGGTTTCGGTCGGGCTAGTGTTTTCCCATGGGAAGCAACTATCTTAATCGTGCCGAAGAAGGATGAGACAGTATACTTGTGTATCGATTACAGGGCGTTAAGGGCTGTAACGAATAAAGAACAAGTACCCTATGCCGCGCATCGATGATTTATTTGATTAGCTTAGCGGCGCATATGCATTCTCGAAGATCGGTCTCAGATCAAGTTATCACCAGATCAAGGTACGGAGAGAGGACATTCCGAAGACGACTTTTCGGACGAAGTATGGACACTGTGAGTTTCTAGTCATGTTGTTTTAACCAACGTGCCAGTAGTATTTATGAGTTTGAGGAACAATATTTTCCACCAGTACTTGGATAAGTTCTTGGTGGTAATTATCGATAATATCTTGGTGTATTCTAAGGACAGAAAGAGCTCAACATGAGATAGAGGCACTGGCAAGAGTTGATGACAGATTATGATATCGGGTTGCAGTACTACCCTGGCAAGGCGAATGTAGTAGTAGATGCCTTGAGCAGGAAGCCTATGGCCTATTTTTATGACTCATCGCCAGTTGTTAGAGGATTTTTAGGAACTCAGGATTGAGATTATATTGCCAGGCATGGGTGGACAGATGGCCAGTCTCGAGGATTCACTCCACATTTATTGAGAGGATCAAGGCAGCCTTGCCTACAGATACGGAATTTAGACGACAACGAGACAGGACAGAGGCCGACATGCAAACAGGACTCAGGATTCAGGAAGACGGAATATTGAGGCATGAAGATCGCCTATACGTTCCAAGTGGCGAGCTACACCAAGAGTTGATGACCGAGGCTCATAGCTCGATTATTCTATTCATCCCGGGATGTACAAAGATGTACCGAGACTTGAGGCAGTATTTCTGATGGCATGGGAATGAAGAGAGAAATTGCAAGATTCGTGGCAAAATGTTTAGTTTGTCATCAAGTCAAGGCTGAACATCAAAGGACTGCAGGATTATTGCAGCCGCTTTCCATTTCCGAGTGGAAGTGGGAACACATTACCATGGACTTCGTCACAGGATTCCCGCGGAGCCCTAGCGGGAAGGATGCAGTTTGGATTGTCATAGACAGACTCACCAAGTCTACACATTTCTTGCCCTTCAGAATTGGGCAATCCACAGAGATACTAGCTGACATGTATATGAGGCAGATAGTACGATTACATGGAGTGCCTGTCAGCATCGTATCGGATCGTGATTCCAGATTCATGTCACATTTTTGGCGGAGTATGCAGGAGAGCCTAGGAACTCGTCTCAAGTTCAGCACTACATATCATCCACAGACTGATGGTCAGTCAGAGCGCACGATGCAAATATTAGAGGATATGTTGAGAGCGTGCATAATTAATTTTGGAGGATCTTGGGAGAACTACCTACACTTGGTGGAATTCTCCTACAATAACAATTACCAGGCCACCATACATATGGCACCTTATGAGGCACTATACGGCAGGAAATATAGGTCGCCAGTTTGTTGGAGTAACGTGGGAGAGCGTCAGATCCTTGGTCCAAAGTTGGTGACACAGACAGTGGAGAAGGTCAAGCAGATTCAGAGCCACCTGCATGCAGCTCAGGACAGACAGAAATACTGGGCAGATGCGTACCGCAGACTATTGGAATTCAAGAAGGGTGACCACGTATTTTTGCGGATATCGCGTACTCGTGGTACCATCAGATTCGGAGGCAGAGGCAAGCTGAGTCCGAGGTTCATCGGACCTTTTTACATCTTGGAACGAGTTGGCGAAGTGGCTTACCGTCTTGTATTACCTCCATCATTAGAAGGAGTGCATGATGTATTTCACGTATCGCAGCTGAGGAGATATGTCGCAGACCCTAGCCATGTGCTTGATCATTCGGAGATTACAGTCGGGCCCAGTTTGTCTTACGTAGAACAGCCGGTTGAGATTCTCGATCACAGCGAGAAGACTTTGAGAGGGCAGACTATTCGACTGTTCAGAGTGGCATGGAAATACCATTCACCAGGCAAGTCTACTTGGGAGCACGAGGATTCTATTCGTCAGCGGTTCCCGTACTTATTTGAGGAGCAAGGTATGAATTTATGTACGGAATTTGATTACTAGTTGTTTTAAAATTCTTTTAGATATTATCGTGCTTTACTTTGAATTTCGGGGACGAAATTTTTCTAAGTTGGTAAGAATGTAAACCCCCTCGATTTATTCTGTAGATAGTCAGGTTGGATTTGGAAAATTTGGGATTTTTGCAGCAGATGTTGAGGTTTAGAGTGGAGTTAAGTTTTCCTGGGATTTTAATTCATTTAATTTAAACCCTTGGCATGCCCTATCATTGCTTGATTATTCGGAGCCCAATATCAGCCCATAAATTCCATCGGATTATTGTACTTCTGACTTGACCCGCCAAATTAGGCACTGGACTTTTCCGTCTTTATAAAATCAGATTTCGTTGTGCTCTAAATTAATTGCACAATTTTCCGAAACCGTAATCCATATTTTTTATTTCGTGTCGGACACCTGTGTCGTTATCCTAAATTTTGAGATACCAACTTAACCCGTTGAGCCGGACCAACTAAAGGGTCCAAGACTGACTCCAAGCCCCCACCATTTTTGATCTTGCGTCATTTCCGAATTTTGACCCCAAATGCCTCCATTTAATTTAAAAGTGCAGGATACCTTAATTCTATTTAAATTGGGGATATCAATTTTGCCTAATCCTATTTTAATCCCCAATTAATCCCGATGGCCATTAAATTAAACCCGTGCCTCACGCACAATACCCCCACACCATGTAAATCATCAAACGCATTTTTCTCCACAAATTTTGCATTATTTTATGTGTTCGTGCAATTTCCCGAATTTAAGGGGCTAAGTTGTAATTTATTAATTTTGGGTGTCCTCACCCCATTGGCCATGACCAAATGGAGAGCCTACCATCCTTTGACTAAGTCAAGCCTTCCCCTCCCTCTCTTTTGGATGAAGAATAAATTTCTTCATATGTTATCTACACCACACGTTTGAAAGGGGTAAATCCTCACCATCCAATCTCCAAAAAAATCCCCTATTTAATGTCTCATCAAGCCCACATCCCAAGCAAGTCCTAATCCCCCTACATTTGGGAAACCCCCCTCTCTCTCTCCTCCCTCTTCCTAATACTACCAGTCTAACTTCCTCTTCCTTTCTTCTTCTTCCTTTCTTCTTCTTCTTCTTCATTGTTATACTTCTTCTTCATTGCTACTTCTTATTCTCTATTTTCAGTCGGCCGCCGGAGCCCCTCCAAGCAGCCACCTCCTCCGGCCGAGATCACGACTCCCTCCATGGCCTACTGTATTCCCGCCGCACCGCCACTGCGCCGGCCATTTCCCTGCGGTTTCCCCTGCTGTACTGCTCCGATCGAGCTGCTGCACCGACCACTTCCCTGCGGCCTCCATTGCTCCGACGAGCCCGCACCACCATTCTTCGGCGTCCCGGTTCACCCCCACGGCCAGTCTCTTCCACCACCATCGTCTGCCATAGCCATCACCACCTCCACGAATCTTCAGGCAACCGCAACAGTTCCTCCGGCGAAACACGTCGACCCCCCCTCCCCCGCGTCTTCTCCGGTGAGAACCCGACATCGCCACCCTCCCACCATTCTCAGCGAGCATTACGACTCCCCAACCCATCCTCCTCTTCCTCCGGTGATCCCTGTTCTCCTCCAACCGAGCCGACATCCTTCCCCGGCTACACTGCCTGCTGTGCAACCGCACCACCACCATCTCCGGTCTGCCATAGCCACCACCACCACCAACTGACCATTCTCTGGCAGCTACTGAACCACCACGAGCTCCTCCACCTTCATCTTCATCACTCTCCGGCATGACCAACCACTGTGCAACCTCCCTCCTCTCGACCACTCAACCATCGCACATCCTCGAGCTCCGGCGAGTATCTCCACGAACCACCCTGCTTCCACCACCACCTCCAGCCGCTCTCCGGCCACCCCCTGCACCACCTCGCTCCGGCCAACAACCCCCTCGCTGACGAGGTATACCTTTTCTCCCCCCACTCTCTATTTATATATATATAGTACCTTGTGTAAATAGTTAGGATTATAGGTTGTATATTTTGTTGTGTAATTTAAGTGTAGTTCATGTAACTTGATGTTTAATGATGTGTGACTAGGGTTTATGGTAGTGTTTAGAGTCTACTTATCTAAGTTTCTAAAAATAAAAATTTTTGGACATGCATTGAGTTTGGGGTTTGAGAATAAAACGGTTCTAGTTAAAGATTACTTATATGCATTAGAAATTATGGGATTTTATATGTAGGAGAGATTTTAGGATAATGCATATTATAATACACAATTGATGAAAGTGCTAATTGATTAATTTTGGTTTAAATTTACATTGGTGATCGTGTGTGTGTGGACATGAAATATATAAATGAGACTGTTGGAAATATGATAATGCTGATGGTGGGTTTTAAGAGCATGAAGCAATTAGGGTGTTCATTTTAATATATTCATTTTTATCATTGACGATGGGCAGAGTTAAATTGTGGACGAATAATACTAGGATAGTAGAATATTGATAGACATGGTGGAGCCGGTGATGGATTAAGAAAATGGTGTAATATCAAACCGTTAGCCAGTGATTGGAGACTGAGAGATAATAATGAAATTAATCGAGGAGTAGTTTTAAGGTAAAATGTTGATGGTTGTATATTGAGGGTTTAAATAATTAATGATTAATTTATTCGAGGAGGATATCTGAATATGCATGTTAACGTCTGTGAAGACCCGGGGTGAAACCGATGATTGGATCATGTGGTGGACCACGAAATATCATGATGAATATAGTAAGATTGAGGTTTGGATTGATGATGTGGTACAGATGTTTAATATGTATAGACGTGATGTACTCCGAGTCAACATTGGTCAACCTCCCTAGTGTCTTGTCCCTGTGAGTCGTAGCTGAGACTGAGTTTAGGTGTAGATGTGTGTCGCATCCCTGCCTGTCGTGTGTTAGATTATTGATTTTTAGTTTGTATCTCATCTCTAGGTACTGCGGGACCTGAGGACTTGGACGCGGTACCGGATCCCCGTCATCAGTAGCCGCACGCAGGCAAGTATACCTTGCCATCCTGTATTTCAGTTTACAGATATTTATTGTTTCGTTATGTATATTGTGCACGTATCTATGTTGACGTTCGATACCTCGCGTCCGGATCATAACCGGGTGCTGACGTTCGTTGTAACATCTTAGAATAATTGTTAGATGCTTTGTAGTACCTCGATGCATGTACCTGAGTACATCGACACCCTAGGACACACTCATACACTATGATCGTGCCAAATTCCTGTATCCTGATACTGACATCATGACCAGAGACTGGGACGACCTTAGGGTCGCGTCTGTTGAGTTACTTCCGTGAGTCGAGACTGTATAGTTAGAGGTTCAGGTCCAACGCACAATCGTTGACCGCTTGGGATGGGGAAGACAGTTACTAGACGTTTGGGCTACTCTGCATGCGCTTATATATATATATATATATATATGTATTATTTCTTTAGTGATCCTGTATCTAGTGTAGTTGTATCACCAGTGTGACTCTTTGCCCGGAGCTGCGGTACGTGCCGTGTGTTTCCGTGTCCGGAGCTACGGTTTTATTTTGGACAGCCCACGCGTCGAACATTGTCTTTAAACTGTGTCACACTAGTTGGTTATGATAGATTACCCTGTCGTGCACTTGTACTTTCTGTTACTTGGCTTGTTGTATTTTTGTACCTTGTTACGTCCCTCTGAGGACCTGGTTCCCTGCCAGTTTTGCAGCATAGGTGATTACGGAGTATTTGGAGTTGCTGTTTGGAGTTGCATGTTTTGCGAGCATGGTACCAGGTACTCATATCTTATCTACTGACATTATGGTTATTTTACATTGATTATTCATCTGCTGTTGTAGCCTAGTTTTTATAGACTCATACTTCTTCTCGAGTCTATTCGAGTTAGTGTGTTATTGGGCGGCCGACTTTAGCACATATAGCTCATTCTTGTATACTGCTATACATTGTGGATTGAGACATAGAGGTTTACATTTATGGGATATCTAGATAGTGCCTTGTATATTTACAGCTTATACGTATTCGAGTCAGACTAGAGTCTGGTCGAATGCGTAGCTGGCGTGTTACGTATTCCTTGTCCTACGTATTTTGGGACTGGGGCGTGACACCTGGGCAAGGAATACTTGTTCTTAATGGTCACCGTATTCAATATACAATAATGAACATATAAACGCGATGAACCATCCTTCTTTTTAACAAGAAGTAACAAGGCTCCCCATGGTGATCCACTAGCACGAATGAATCCCTTGGTCCTCAGCTCCTCAATCATCTGGTACAGAATCTCCAACTCTGATGGTGACATCATGTAGACTCTATTTAAAACTGGCTCCGCCCTTGGAATCAAATCGATGTAGAACTCTATGTCTCGAACTAGCGGCATGCTGGGAAGTTCGTCAGGAAATACGTCCGGGAACTCTAGGAAACTGAACCTCCTCATCTACTTCCATCTTCAGGATAATTGACAGACACTCCACCTCGCCTATCGAAAATGAGAACTCCTTCTCGCTAGGGATACAAAAGATAACCTTGCCATCATGATAATCTATCGTCGTGTGTCGCGTACTCAACAATCCATTCCTAGGACTAAATTGTAATCGTATATTGGAAACTATATCAATCTAGCATAAAACTCTCTACCGCACACTACGGCTCGACAACCAGGCATAAACTCTATCTACTCCTATGAGACCGTTACCAGTAAGTATATTCAGCCTTACGGGTAATGACTCAGACTCCAAGCCAACTCGTGTCACGAATCGTGCAGATATAAACAAGTACGATGTGCCAGAATCAAATAATGTTGAAGCTGAATGCGAATATAAGATAATGGTTCCTGCAACCACCTCTCCAGCCGCTAGTGCCTCCTTATAAGATATCCAAAAAGCCTGTCATTGCCCTCTGGGAACTAGTCCCCTCTATTGTTGGCCTCTCTACCTGATCTGAGCCTGGGCCTGAGCATACTGCTGTGGCCTCTGCTGCTGGAACGTCTGGGACTGCGTCGGTAAAGATCTCAGGCCCTGACGCTGCTGAACCTGTACTGGTGCCCTGAACTGCGGAGCTGCTGACTGGACTGATGATGATCCAGCTGGAGCCCTTCGTGGACAAATACTCACAATATGGTCTGCTATACCACATACCTAACATAAGCGCCAGGCCTTACGACACTCTGAAAAGACATGGAATGGCTTCCTACAGTGGGAACACCCAACCGAAGAAGTGTGCCTTTGCTGTTGAGGACGAGTCTGAGAAGACTGCTGAAATGATGCCACCGGGACTGCTCTCTTCGGAGATTCGATCGACATAGCTTGAACTGCTGGAGCTAGTATCAAAGGCTGGGTAGAATATCCCCTCTGAATATGAGGCTTATTCTGGACCCCAATCCTATCGATGATCCTCTGATACATGTAATCGTGCCTCCTCGCTGCTCTCATCACAGCGTCGAAAGTCTAAAAATTATGTTGCTCGACCGCCATGATGATCTCTAAGTGAATTCCCTGCTGGAAACTTCTAGCTCGATCTAACTCGGTCGCCACCAAAGTGGGAGCAAACCGACTGAGCCTACAGAAGTTTGTCGCACAGTCGTCAATGGTCCTCGCCATCTGCCTTAGGTTGTTAAACCTCTTTTATAAATCATAACATGGTACCGCATCATAGTACCAGATCTGAAACCTCTCACTGAAGTCTGCCTATGGGATCGGTACCATCAGTAGAATCTCCTGAGCTACCCACCACTCGCGGACCAAGTATAGCAACTACAACCTAACCACTAACACTCGCTCCCTAGACCAAACTCTTGCTACCTCGAGTATGGCCTAAGTATCCTGGATCCATGCATCAGACGCAATTACATCATCAGTACCATAAAAGTACGGGGGATGGAGACGTCTAAAGTTGTTCGTAGAATTATATATATCTGAGAACTACCTCGCTCTATGGCCTTCTAAATTGACTGAGTGAGAACGTCACTCAGTTGCTGATGAGTCACCATAAATTCTGTCAGAACATCCATCAGTACTCTAACAATATCTGGCTGCTCTGGCAAAATAGGCTGTACTGGCACTGCCAATGGATCGGGCTGAACGTACTGCCCTACCTTAGGATCTATCCTCGACTCTGCTCCTGA
Organism: Iris macrosiphon; assembly: GCA_036927795.1. Classification (NCBI taxonomy): domain Eukaryota; kingdom Viridiplantae; phylum Streptophyta; class Magnoliopsida; order Asparagales; family Iridaceae; genus Iris; species Iris macrosiphon. The sequence continues at coordinate 50,179,954 of JAYESA010000019.1, read as the reverse complement.
ATGCTAAGGCTGAGCCCCAGGTACCGGCTTTCCATCTGGATATTGATCTTCCATTGCCTGTGCCTAAATGATTTGATCAGAAGGACCAGAAACAGTGGCCCTAAAAGTCAAAGGACACAAGGTTCAAATCGAGGAACATGATATGGCAAGGATGAAAGCAGATGACAGGTCAAGATCAGAGATAGCATAGTCCGAAAGGAAATCTAGGAGAAACAATTTATGATTGAGACATCTAATTACTGATAACCCCCACTTGTCTAAAAATTAGACCTGCATGGGCCACCACTAGAACCATGTCACACCCCAGAACCAGACTATAGGAGAGTGGGGGCAGACAAAGCCAACTACATATATCAGAGTACTCCAGTACCCCGAGATATGGTCACGACTGTAAATAGACATGAGGGGTTACTACTATAAGCCATCAGTCAACCTAGGTCAAGAAATTCTAGTATCTCAATCACAAGCAGGAATCCATAATATATAAGATATATAATCATCAGAATCAAGATAGTAAAGCGTTTCAAACCAAATATACATAGATGATCATGAAGCTAGTAATACAAAATAAAGAATTAGCAAGAGTAATAGTCATACATGATCAGCTCTAGCCATGGTCTAGAATTTGTTAGTCATGCCATTCCCTATAGGCGATGTATCATGTACTAAATACGAGCTAAATAAGCTCTTGGACTAAATGCCACAAAATATGTATAATAAGTGGGAGAACAAAATAGAAATCCACTCAATCGGTCTAGTTCTCCTGGTGGTCACCATCCATGGGAAGGTACGAAAGATCCTCTTGCTCTGCTACCAGACTTGGCCAAAGCAAAACTAGTGGGGTCAGACCCCAAATAGCAAGTACCACAATGGAGGCCAAAAACTATGAACTAAAACCATCATGCAACACAACTACAATATACTAAGCAATATACAACCACCAGAATATAAGAGCACCGTGAAACATAAAATTAAACTACCAATGTAAAAAAACTGTGAAACATGGAAATAAACTGCTGATGTAAAGTAAAAATGAGCATGTGAACACGTACACGTCATTAAACGTATAGGCGACAATAATCATGAATAGAAAAAGATAAGTCGGCAAGCAACAAGATGATACAGAAACTCCTCGAAATAGGAACCACAAACCTTAAATCAAACAAAGACCAGGATTAAGATTCTTTTTCCGAGCCGAACCTAGTCTCTCGTTACTTACCAGAACGTAATTATACAAGAAAAGAAAAGATCATAGGCAAGCAATAGTAACAATCAATAAAGCACGACCAACCAATGCCTTCGGCTTGATATCATTAGCAAACTAGGGTTATCACAAAACCTAATTACTAATAAATACAATCTTGAGAACCTCTATATTGGTCATATGCCCTGCAAACTATCCAAGTTAAGCCCAGCCATAATAAGCTAATAAATATAGTGGACTGTCCGACCTTAAAAACATGTGTCCTAGAAAGTGGCACCATGCGATGGTGATCCTAATAATCGTCTACATAGACATAATGTCCCACACGACGGTGAGATAAAAATGTGCCCCGTATGACGGCGAGCAATAAGTCCACGAAGCAAGGTGGCTAGACAATTAGACTTTATGCAACCTAGAGGTTCTTCCCTCCCAATGATCTAGTTATTCACGCTAGTTAATCCTTAACATTTTCTTTAAAATTTCGGGTGTGGCATTCCTCAGAATCCATCCTAGACATGATTACTCCTCGCAGGGATATGCAAGACCAGATGATGTTTTAACAAACACACGCACAAGATAAGAAAAGAGTACAACCAAACGGTTATAGACACGCTTAGTGTGCGCTATAATAAGTCACAACAGATAATACACTTCTGAAGTATCACGGGTGTACAACTATGAGTCATTGTTACGCATATAAGGGGCAATAAACACGAGTGCACTACTACGAGTCACTATCACGTATGTCATATATAATGACCATGAGTGAACTGCTATGAGTCACTATCACGCATGTCATAAACAATGATCATGAGTGAACTGCTACGAGTCTCTATCATGCATATATATAGGGTGTAAATCGATCCCCTAACATACGAAGTCACCTGGTCAAGTACATCTAGGGTGTAAGTCATCCCCTAGCTATACAAGAGATGGGTCACGAAACATGGTATACCAAGGTCAAGTCTAGGCACTAGCTATTAGTCACAAGTAAACATACTAAAAGTATATGCACCAAGGTGCCACGCAAAAAAAATCAAAGAAAACAAGATAAAAAATAAAGCACATAAAAAAGAGTACAATATCGACATACCTCGATATACACTAATACCGTTGGTATGCCGGTTCACATAGGCAATTCTAGGGAAAGTCCAATCACGATGGGTATTCCGGAACCGAAATCACGTTCTGAAACTTAACAGAAATTAGTCCGGTAAGATGTCAAGTCTAATGGTAAACCTGATATAGTATATATATACTAAGTCTCATGGCAATCACTCCGGTTATCTTTTCTGACACAAGTTACCTAACCAGTAAATATCAGCATTTCTACTAGAAAATTCAAAACAAGCTCAAAACAGTTTCTGAAACTAACCCATAACGGGAAATCACTAGAAAAATATATTTAATAAAATAACTATTATGAAATTCTAAGCATAAAGAACCAAGGAATTCAAAAATTGCAGTTAAGTAAAGTCCTTCAAGATTTTGGCAAGATATAATTGCCTCAAGTTAAGCTCTCAACCTTAACCTTCAACTCCACCACCAAGAGAGGTTTCAAAATCACACTCTTAGGCTTCAAGACCAATCCTAGCTTCCGCAAAAAATGGAGAGGAAATGAAGAAGTGGAGAAAGAAAAAAAAGAAAGATGAGAGAGAAAATTAATTCATATATATATAAGAGGTGATTTAATCGTAACCGTCCGATCTGCCTCGTCAGCGATCTACGTCATGAGATTAAATCAATCTTGACCATTCAAAATAAAACCAAGAAACCAATGGATAATATAAAGCATCGAATACTATTTACGAAAATTTCTCACAAAAATATCTCGAAAATATCTCAAAGGTAAAACAAATATCTGTTGCACGGGCCGCCGGTATGCCGGAGTGTACCACCGGTATGCCTGTCGGGTAGTAAAGTTTCAGTTTTAAGAAAATTTCTAGATTTCACGATATGCAATAAAATACAGCATATATATATATATATATATATATATATATATATATATATATATATATATAATATAAAGTACGTATCTATATACCAATACAGATACTGTGAGATGAGTCTCACAAAGCTCCACCTTGTACGTATGACTTGACATGATATTATGTCTCCATATTACTTGGACTTGATCTGACTTGACATAAGATTGAGTTTACTCGAATTTGACTTGACTTCGTAGTCTAGGATACCATTCTTAAATGTTGACTATACTATGAGCACTCTCGATTGTGAGTAACCATTGTGCTGTGATAGAGAACTGTTCACTTGACTACCCTCATTTGTGAGGTCTCATTGGGCTACGAAAGAGCCATACTATAGATTCGGAGTCCCTATTGGCCTACTTTTTATAGGACCGTGATCTTCCATTGAGTTGCGGTTACCCCGATTTGCTTGTAGTCATATTTGATAATATTTTTCTCTATGTCATGCCACCATCTTAGTATTTATTATGTCAGTTACATCATTTGTGTTTTATTTTATTGCTCTCTCTTGCATGTTTATTTATTTTACTTTCGGCATATTTTTATTGTATCTTGTTACATCTTTCTGAGGACCTGGATCCAGATTTTTTTTCCAGGTGATCTCTCCAGGTTGAGTATAGCAGCACGGAGCAGTTCATGGCTATAGAAGCATGGAAAATCTTTGCCATGCGCTATAGTTATAGAAGCATAAAAAAGACGTGGAAGAATTATATACGTAAAACCCTCAACATACAGGAAGCCGCATAAATAGAGCTCCAGCACTAGGTGGCGTAAGATATGACTTCAGAGCCATTGGCGTACAGCAGAGCTTCAACGCTATTCAGTGTAAAATATAGCTCCAGAACAACCCGCGTAGTACAGTATTTCCAGACTATTTTCGCGTAAAAATGTTGCTACATCACCACTTCGGCGTAAAACCTATCTGCTTTTAATGCAGCGGAAAGTTGTACGAGGAACTCTTCATATTCCTCGAATGAACCTGTCAGTGGAAGCAGTGAACCTGACTCCTGACAAAGAGTACTGCACGACGATCGAGAGGACGATTGTAATGATGACTCTGCACAGAACTCTAGACTGTCGTCTAGTGACATAACCCTTGATATAAGATGTCGTTTACGCATTCAAGGAATACACTGCCTATTCTACACAGGCAGATAGGAGCTTTACACTCAGGATGAGACGAAACCAACCGCCACGTCAAAAGCTATTTTTTTGTACAGAACTCGAGGCACGTCTCTGCAATTAACGCACAAGATGGGGGGCGGATCTCTGCATTTAATGCATGAGATTTGGTTCTACTTTTAATGACTGGGTGAGCTATAATTAGGGCTAATACGTCCACATCACCATCCCCGCACATTACGCCAACCAGGCTATTTTCAGCTATAGGAGCACGCTGTACGCTATCTCCTTGAAATACGCCGACCTGGCTATTTTCAAATATAGGAGTATGCCGTATGCTATCTCCTCGAAATATGCCAACTCAGGCTATATTTGCAAAGGTGCGTGATAAGGCTATCTGACCCAGGATATGCTCAAAACCTCAGTCAAAGAAGGATAACTGGCTGTCTTTACGCTGGTTACCTATCTATGCAGCATCAAGCTTTACGCAGAATTTGGCTTCTACGCCAACTTGACAGCTATTTGGCTTCTACGCCTACTTGGATTTTACGCCATCAGAACAGCTATTTGGCTTTTACGCCAACGAGACAGTTATTTGGCTTTTATGCCAACCATCTCTACGCGAGAGGCAGTTATCTATGTGGCTTGCATGCCGTGATCTTCGATGATCGATTATACACATTACCTCATAATGGGACACGCGTCACACGCCAATTCAATAGATCATTCATACGTGGGTAGCAGTTATTATAACCACCGCGTAAAAGGTGCAGCTCTCTCCGCTGTTCGGTTTCTACGCCGACTGTAGCTGAACTCTATAAATAGAGACCTCCGGCTACGGAGGTCCAGGGTCGAAAAAAGGGTGGAAAGTCTAGGATTTTCCAAGAAAAGAGAGTATATCCAGAGAGTGTTTTGGCAACGAGAGTTCAATCCCTCCTGCAGTCTTTGAAGCTTCTTTTTCGTCTTCTACAGTACTTCTTCGTTATCGTGTGGTCAAAGGGACAAAGTGATCGACCGCAGATCAGACTCCAATAGCAATATTTCTCCAGAATTAAATTTTTGTACTTAACATCCTCGTATATGATTAATTATACTTCTTTTTCTTGTTTGTAAACCAAAGAAAGGGTTTCGTATAAACCTAGTTTCAATTTCTTTCATTTATTATCAAACACAAGATGACGACTCTGCTGGGGACTACTTTCTCATCTGACGAGAAAGTCATTGCTCAATACGATGCTGTATCCGTAGGATCAACGAAGAAGACTCTGGTCATCCAATTCGACCAATCGGCATACGAAGACATGCTTCGAGCAGGGGGTAGCTCTCATTTCCTCTCTGTCCAGGACAACAGGAAGTTGCATAAAGTATGGATGCCCCAGACATCCTCTACCATTCCTGCGGACTCTCTCTCTCCGATCGACAAGGTTGTGACATCGCAACCTGTGCGCCCCACGCGTAAAATTGTCTCCCGTCTATGACGTGGCAGACAAAGCTTCTGGCAGTGCCTTAGTGCCAATCCAGAAGTCTACTCCGTGTCCTGTGCATAAAACTTTGTCTCCCGTCTGTGATGTGGCAGACAAAGCTTCTGGAAGTGCCTTAGTGCCAATCCAGAAGTCTACTCCGTGCATGCGCGTAAAACTTTGTCTCTCGTTTGTGATATGGCAGACAAAGCTTCTGGCAGTGCCTTAGCGCCAATCCAGAAGTCTACACCGCGCCCCGCGCATAAATATACATCTCCCGCCTATAAGGAGGCAGATGGTCCTTGCAATCACCGCAAGGGAAAATATGAGGCAAACCTTCCAACCTCTCGGCTTTTACGCCATCAAGAGAAGAATTTGCCCGCCCTTCAGATTACGCGGAATGCTGACGGCCGATTAAAGACTTCCTCTGTTTTATGCCAACCTGTGCAAAGCTCCAGATTACGCCAGGATAAGCCCCTCAGCGTAAAGAAGACCTATTTTATGGGAAGATACGCTCCTCATGGATCATGTGCTACTCACATGGCTGAACTGCTTTACTCATATGGCAGAGAAAGTGTTCTGATTCTCAATATCCGTGCTCCAACTGTAAAAAGGCAGAATAAACCTTCTTCTTCTTCTGCGAATATCGCTGATTTGCGTGATTTCTTGATCCAGAAACGCAAAGACAGGGGTCAAAATCAAGATTTAGTGCCCCTAACTTTCAAGCGTGGGGAGATCATGTAGGAAGATGCGTCAACATCTAATATCGTCATGACAGGGGGGCCACATGAAGAATCTGTCTTTATTGTTCAACCTACTCGCAACGATCAACATCAAATAATCTTCGGTCAAATGCGGAATAGACCAATTATACAAGAAGATTCTCACGAGTCTGATGCTGGGAAAATACAGGTTCACAGATATAGCCCACAAGCTTTGAAGATTATACAAAATATGGGTTATGATTTGAAGTTGAAACAAGGCCTCAACTATGGAAAAGGCAGACGAACACCGTTGCATGGTAATCCTTACTGTCAACAAACTCGTTTTGGGTTAGGGTATACCGCATCTATTGCAAACTCCAAACCTCCAGAGTCTGATCCTGTAATACCAGAGACAGGTCCTTCTAAATCAACTTCTGTGGATAAATGCCATGACATGTCTTGGGGTAGTATACCTCGACAAAATAGGGCAGCATCCAAAGCTGGGGGTAGAATTTCCTCTGTGTCCGAAGATGATGCAACGATGACCATCTTCCCGGAAGACCGTAAAACTCAGGCATCGGGAGCCCGAAGGCCGAAGAGCACTTTCTCCTTCAATGAAGATGACATTATTAAAATCTTCAATATATTGATGAAGGAAAATAAACTTCGGCTACCCAACATCAGATATCCTGAAAGACCTGGCAAAGTCGATGACCCAGATTATTGTCTCTTTCATCGGTACATCCATCACCCCACAAGGGCATGCTATGTACTAAAATAGAGAATCCATGAGTTGATCGACGCCAAAGTCATTACTTTGCATTTATAAACGAGAGGACGATCACTGCAAATTGATTTCACTCTAACGTGACAATTTGCTCCCTCAAGAAGTACCGGACGATGAGTCCCTAAAGTTTCCCCAGCGGATTCTTCAGGTTTATCCTCAGCAAAATCACTCCACAGTGAATTTTTTGGACATGAGTTCACGTCCATATTACCTCAGAACTATTGTCCAAACATTTGTTTCCCCAGCTGAATTTGCCATGTCCATATAACCTCTAAGCAAACCTTCAGTTTGTGGCTATAGATCAATTCACGTTTATACTACCTCTGAACTACGTCTTTCCACTTTCTCCAGCAGAGTAAATCTTTCACCACAAAAATGGTCATGTCCATATTTCCTCTGCCCCATTTTTTTTCTATCTCCACGGAGTGATATCTTACCACGTCCTCATTACTTCTGAGTAAGATATTTTCAGAACTTTTCCATGTCCACATTACCTCTGAGTGAAGTTCCTCTCTTCGACTCCCTACTATCACGTTCGCATAACCTTGATAGTGCTAGTCATTTTTAGCTTATTACCTGTACTTAAGAGACGCCATGGGTAATAAGTCCACAACCCGGATATACAAATTGACTCTTGGTTTTTTATCCCCAGCAAGTGCCTATGTGCAATATTTTCTCCTTCGTTAAAAATTTATGTAAAAAAGCCATCATTCGTGTCCAAGAGTCTCGGATACGCAATGGATGATGGATCCTCAAAATTCCCCCAGAGGAGCAATCCTTAGGTACACTCGCACAATGACTATTTAAACCAGTCAGTTTGACGTTAGCCATGTTCATATTACCTCTGAGCTATCGTCCCATCAATCTCCCCAGCGGAGCGATCCTGGGTCTATTTTCATGTTTGGATAGACCACACTCAACGAATCACTCTTTCAAAGAGTTTTTCAGACATGAGTTCACGTCCATATTACCTCTGAACTGCTGTCATGATATTTCTCTCAGGCTGAGTTTGTCATGTTCATATTACCTCTGAACAAACCTTCCTGGTCCGGCTATCGATTATCATGTCCATATTACCTTTGATATCGGTTGTCATCTCAACTTAACACCCGTACTTAACTCTAAGTACGCCAGTGGTGTTAGGTCCACAAAAACTGCCATGTCCATATTACCTCTGGCAGGGCTTGTCCTAAAATTATTACTTGCACTCTCGTGCACAAGAAGTAATAGGTCGACCAAAAATATTCTGTGGAATGTCCGCAATGGAAACTAATTGTTCATGTCCATATTACCTCTGAACTATCCTCATTTTCTCCAGCAAAGAGAAAGTCAGTTCAGGATCATATTACCTCTGGACTATGTCTCTCCACTATCCCCCATAGAGTTATATTTTATCGCGATGATATTACCTCTGACGGGACTTGTCTCAAACTTATTACTTGCACTCTCGTGCGTAAAAAGTAATGGGTCCACAAAAAATTCCCTAGCAGGATGTCTTTACCAGCCACAAAACCTATCACGTCCATACGACCTTTGATAGGGCTTGTTTCAAACTTATTATTTGCACTCAACGTGCGCAACAAATAATAGGTCCACCAAAGATCCCCCAGTGGGATGTCCTCAACAAATACGGTATCGTACTACGTCCATATTACCTCTGGTACGATGTCCAAAATTCGCACAAACAATTATAAAGAAATGGAGGGTCCTTATATGATTGTAAATGGTGCTGATAGAATAGCCAAGCTTAACAGAGATCTGATAATGGCTCCTATCAACGACAAATTCCTGAAGAAGTACTACGCTTAATCTTCCTTACTCAAAGGAGTATGGTGAAGATCTTATTCTGACAATACTACGTACAAAGACTGGTTGGAGCATATTCTATCATGTTCTTATGACCTCTGAATAGATATGTTTAACTAATTTAGAACCTCAAAACCTATCATGTTCATATTACCTCTGATAGTGTTTTGTATACAAATTTAGTTGGATCATATTCTATCATGTCCATATAACCTCTGAATAGATATATCCGACTGAAGCTTACCGAAAGTATATCACGTCCATATTACCTCTGATATCACTTTCATCCTAGCCTATCATTTATATTCAAAAATGATGGGTCCATAAAGTCAGATAAATTCTCTTTATTATCTCCGGGAAAGAGCAAATTACATAGAAAAACAAAAAGTACATTATTGGGGAGGAGCAGTCAAATCGCGAACCTGCTGTACCAAGGCGGCCATTCTCTCATTCATGGAGTCTAAGACATTAGCGCGAGCCCATTCCAGTCGTGCCTCATCATCACTCAGGAGGGATTGCTCGGACCAAAAATGTACAAAATCGGCAGGAATGACACCCGCACGTGCCAAGTTTTGCTGAGCTGTATCCATTCGGCCCTTTAACTTATCTCGAGCTGCCAATGACTGGAGAGCCCACCTCATTGCCTGAGCGAGTTTAGCTTCCAATTTGTGAACCCTCACTTCATTTCCCTCATGTTCGGCCTCGCACTGGGTTAGTTGAGGAATAACCTCCTCCAAGACGGCCTGCTCTTTATCCATCTCCTGCTAGTGTGCCTGGATTGATTTGTTTAAGCATTCCATCTGTTCAGCAAGCTTCGCAGTCAATGAGTCATACTCGGCCTGAATCATATCATCGACGTTGCCTCGATATAGTTGCAAATATTCATTAATGGGTTGTTCTAAACCATTAACTATTTGCTCCAGTGCATCAGCTCGTCCAGCGTCGTTAAAATTTTTGAGCGGCACTATCGTAAGCTGGGAGGACGCCAGCAGATTATCAAAGCTCATGTTCTTCTCCAGCACCATGGAAATCAACTTCTTCAAACTACTGTAGAATAGGCTGGTATATTGTTCGATCATCATATCGAAGACCGGATGCACGCTAGGAGTGGCTGCGATACCAGGAAATCTCCTTCCAGGAATGACTGTGGAGGATGTTGCCATGGTCGTTGCCTCTACAGAGGGTTCTATAAAAGAATGAACACCAGCAATGGTAGAAGTTGCTGGCGTACTCAACGAAGAAGGCGCAGTCGCGACGATGGGCTCATCCTCCTCTAAAGATATCTGGACTGCCGTTGGAGAGACGACACCCAAAAATGTCGTAGACGAAGGATCGACAGCGTCAAAGCATGCCTCTTCGATATCAAATGCCGCCATTTTATCGGCAGTATCTGCAACAAAGTCAAATGTTGCATCAACTCTGCCCTCCCCTGAGACGTCTTCACCTAAAGAAGACAAGAGAAAGTTAATATCAATTTGATGTTAATTTTCCTAAAAAAAGGTGTAAGGACAACATTTACCCATGGACGATGGTATATATGTCGCATTCGTAGCCTGAATAGCTAAATCATTTCTTAATGATGCTAGACAAGCTATCATACCTGGAGAAGAGGGCGCACCAACTGACACTGGCGGGTAGTCTTCCCAGTCTTCACCAAGATCCACTTGAGGCTCATCGGGTGGAATCTTACTAGAAATACTTACAGACAAAGTAGGGGTTACTCCCATTATTGGTCTGGATAAAGGTATATAGAATCTTATTATGCTCGGCTTTGGAGGCGATCTCGTAGCACTACCAGAAGCAGTAGTAGCAGCGATCTCGAGCAAAGAATCTCTGGCACTGCCAGCCGGAACTATGGAGGTCCGCTCTCTAAAAGGCGAAGGACCTATAATCAAAGAATCATCCCCAACAGGGGAAACGACAGACTCGCTCCTAGGAGCCCCCTGGTGGAAGCCCTTTTTGGACCTCTGGCAATCTTCTTCTTGCGAGGGGTAAGGCTCCTTCGGAGTAGAAGCCTTCCGTTTCTGGGGTATAACGAGAGGCTCTGCCAGCGGAGCTATTATGCCTCTCGGTATTATCGTCAAGAACTCGTCTGCCCCGGCGATGTCCTCATTCTCATCCGAGGAAATAGACGGAACCTCCTCCCTTGCAGTAGACCTATGGGAGGGCATCCTAAAACTTCTACGCACATCAAAATCGCGATGGAAGCTATTGATGGACGCATAGAACTGCATGTACGAGTGCAGGATACGTAACTCCATAGAGAGAGAAGTTGCGGGCACAGCAAAAGTTGCACCAGTATAGCCCGTGATGAAGTACCGCCATCCTCTGGATCCATCAATAAGTCCACCTTTGGACTTGAAGCTGGTAATGGCATTCCCCACATGCAGCTGGTCGTACCCAAACTGTCTGGCAAACCGACTAGGCAAATAAGGCTCCAGGTAGCAGTGGTCATCGCTTCTGTACAACAAATGGGAAGGTCTAATACAGACCAACCAGTAGAAGGCTTCAGGAGAAAGAATGGTCCTTCCTTGACCCCCGTCCTTAAGTTTCTTTCCCTGTTGATTGATATGCACAGGGGGGACGATACAGAAGAGCTTCCAACTGTGGGCAACATTTAACGCCCGCCGGTAATCTATGACGGTCGCCACGTTCCAAAAAGAATTCTTGTAATTCAATAAAAAGTTATTTCTCGAACCGCTGGCAGGACCGGAAGACATCACCCTGGTGTTGTGAAGAACTAACCATCCCATCAAGTATAGGAATGGTAATTCCACTCGGGGAAAGCTTTCGCGCTGCGTATCATCAGCAAGTAGCCCATCAGTAAGGGCCCTCAGACCTGCTTGTATTCTACATACCATAGCAGGAAGCAAGCCCAGTCTTGCTCCGAACACCAAACATACTGCAGGACATAAGGTGTTGCGATGGATACGATCTGCAGACGCGATGCCAGGTACTACCCAGCGGTGAAGCCAGACGGAGAGGAAGCCAGCCAATTGAGCTTCCCTTGACAGAGGCTTACGACAATGCCTCATATAACTGAAGGCTTTTGTGCCTGCAGGATAACCCTCTATCTCCTCGTCAAAAATATGATCTGGAGCCCCTGCGTCTTCAATAAGGTCATCGACCGTGTCAGCATTGAGCATGCTCAGGAGGTTCAAAGGCCTATATCGGCTATCTACCACCTTGTCCAACTTAATATTTCTGGACTGGTGGAAGAAGAGATAGGTGGCCCACTTGTTGATGTGAGCCAAGTCAGAGGGCTCCTTGTAGAAAGTGGTACAGGCAAGATAGTGGCACATCAGCTCCTGATATACTGCCATTGCCCGAGGGTTTGTATCCCTCAACTCCCTATTTGTAGGGACGTACTCTTCATAAGAAACGTCCCCCATCGGCAGCTTTGAAATCTCTGCCATCTCATGAAGGGCTAAGCCCAACTCACCCAGCGGAGTGGTAAAAGTCCCAGTGAGCGAGTTGTATCGCTCCATCAAGGCTAAGAACAAGTTAGGGTTGAGAGGCAGCCTAACGCTTGTGGCACTCACGGCCGCGAACAAAACAATACTTTTCAGCTCCGTCTGGAAGTGCTTCAGGACCCAAGTAGTCAAAATGGCCCATCGAAGATTCCTCGGGCTAAGCCATCCACTGGACTGGGGGTTGACCCTGGGGTACATTCCTCCCTTCCCCATAAAGTCATTGCAGAAGGTCGATATCTGAACCGGCTGGATCAACGAAGTATCCTTACTCGGGACACTACCCGGCAACAATCACCTAAAGGGCATAACAGGGCCCGAAGGACGGCTCATATAGGCCCCCTCGATCGTATTCCTTGTTGTATAAGATCTTCCCCGGTCGGCCGTGAAGATCGGGGGTCAGGGTCCATGCCATCTTCCTAGGATGTGTGGCATGAAAGCATGCAGAGATAGGGTAATCCTTAAGCATCCGGGGCAGATACATGACCGTGCCCTGAGCAGTAAAAACCCAATCCTCCTTCTTGGGTTTAGTCTAGGACTGTTTGTCGATCGCATTCCCGAACAAGAAGCCTGGCTTCTTATACTCCGTCCCGTCTATGTATGTCAGAGGCTCCCCACTGATCATACTCAGCAGTATGCGTTCTCCTTGGGACGAGATTAGGGTTTCCCTTTCTTCAGGATAATTGGCTCCAGAAATGGGGAACGTCACATGAGACAAGTCCTCCAAATAGTTTGAGCTTAACATCCCGGCAGCAGAGCCCATAACTTCAGCCAAAGGAAAAATCTGCAAGTCCACTACAAAATGTAAGAAAATCAGTCAGTTTCTACACTAGACGATATACTCTTGCAGTTTACGCCAAAGATTATCAGTCTGATCTTTTACGCCAAGACTGTAAAAACTTGAGTCTTACGCTGGAACTCATTTCCAAGGCGTAAAATTCAAGGTTGGCAATATACTCCAAAATCTAACAATCTGAGCTTTTACGCCAGATTGACAAAATTTGAATTTTTACGCCAGAAGTCATATCCAGCACGTAAAATTCAAAGTTTGCAGTTCTACTCCAAATTTTGACAGTCTGAGTTTTTACGCCAGACTGCAAAAATATGGAGTTCTTACGTCGACACATTAGGAATGTGCGCGTAATAATAAAATATCTCAATACATCATCCTCGAAGAGGCTCTCAGTACAAAAGATGACCTTGCACGTGCACGTACAATATGTGCGAAGGATTTTTCCTCCCGAAGTCTTTACCTGTAATGTTCGGAACACAGCTCGACGGTGGAGCGCTGCGTTCCGATCGAGGTTCGGTCAGCCTAATGTGAGTTGCTCGTGCTTGAGCAGTGGAGCGGGAAGAGGAAGCAACCTTCTTTCTCTTAGCAGTGGAAGCCTGTTTAGGTGCTATGGCAATTCTGAGTTCTCAAGAAAGAGACGAAGAAGAAGGGTTCTTGAAAAGCAAGGGTTTTGGGAAGACAGATAAAAGTTTTCTCTCTCAGGACTTCAGACTATTTATAGAGTTTGGATAACTCTTCGAATCCCTAACCAAATCCGATATTTAATATTCGGTTATGATTTGGGACCACGTCAACCTATCATTTAGGGAAGACGGACACTCAGTGGATCCAGATTTTACGCACAGAGCAGATCTATGATTTTACGCTAAGGAGCTTTTACGCTCGAGAGGCTACAAATCTATGGTTTTACGCTCAGAAGCTATAAATCTACGATTTTACGCCCAGATGCTTTTACGCTCGCGAGCTTTTATGCTCAAGAGGCTACAAACCTACGATTTCACGCTCAGAGGCTACAAATCTATGATTTTACGCTCGAAAGCTTTTTACGCTCAGAGGCTACAAATCTACGATTCTACGCTCGAAAGCTACAGACGGCCAATTATAAGGGTTTACGCAGAAGATGCTCCTTTTTGGCTATAAAACATTCTAAGTGCCTGAAATACACAGAGTTCAGCATTGAAGATGACTCTTCTTCTTGGGTCGATTGGAAGTTCATCCAAAGTCCAGTCAGAATCTTTTCCAAAAAAGTTTAAGTATGGCTTAGTCGACAGACATTTTTTGCCCTTTCTCAAGGGATTTTCGGGAAACCATTCTTGAAGATGATGGTCTGAACAAAAAATTCTTCGTATCAGAGAAGTGACAGTTCAGAAATTCTACGCGACTCCTCGTTCAAAACAGCACGATAGTTTGGATCTTCAAAGACGACTTAATGCTAAAAAGTTTTTTACGCGTCTTCAGTTATGCGTAAAAGATGGGACGAGATCAGATACTCTTTTTATCAGAGTTGGCATAAAATTATTCAGACGTGCCGAAGGTGCACACATTCAGACTTCCTCACAGCAAATATGGCAAATCATCAGATGCGTAAAAGAAGACAATTTTATTAAATCATGATTACATATGATGGAAATCCAGTCTACAAAGGGTTTTTTATCTTCATGATTACATATGATGGAAATCCTTTTTCTACAAAGGGTTTCTTATTTTCATTTAAGATCACACCAAGAATATATTTTGTCAGGTTCTCATATTGGTATAGATCTTTTTCGTCTTCTACGGCACTTCATCGGCTTCTGCGGCCGATGAACAAGAAAATGGTGAATGGCGGGAGGATACAAAACTGGGCCTGTATAAATTATTCAATCCCACCCTCCATACGCCATGGCCGGTATGCCCTAGTAATTGTGTTAGGGGTTCAGACCCAACTCAATACTGGAAGACAGGGCCAAGCTGTCTGCCTTCGTCCAGCATCATGATGGAAGAAAATACAGCTTGCAAGCTGTGTGGCCAAATGAGACCATTCCTCTCTCCTGGACGAATTGCCATATGAAATTGCTGATTATCCCGAGCAAAGAAAGCTATGATATCCTTCCATGATCCATTGTTGCAGAGGACATTTGCTCGAAGATGCCTCTTTTTATGGCTTCTTATATGCTAGAAGAATATGATCTTCTTCTTCCTCAAATCAAACCAACGAATCTCGGCAACCATCTCTTTGTGGTGAAGGAAGTGTGGAAAAAATAGGTTAACTCAGTCGCCTTTATATAGGCAGAGGAGAACACACCGAATTCCAATAAACTCCTAAAAATTTGTCGAGAAATCAGCCTCGCCGAACGAGTCAAACTTAACCGTTTTATGCTTCATTCAAAGTGTTTCAAATTACGAGAAATTTGAAAACTTTGAAGGGGGTCTTGTAGAAGCATGAAAAATACGCTGAAGAATTATACGCATAAAACCCTCAACATGCAGGAAGCCGCATAAATAGAGCTCCAGTACTGGGTGGCGTAAGACATGACTTCAGAGCCATTGGAGTACATCAGAGCTTCAACGCTATTCAGCATAAAATATAGCCAACCCGCATAGTACAGTATTTCCAGACTGTTTTCGCGTAAAAAGGTTGCTACATCGCCACTTCGGCGTAAAACCTATCTGCTTTTAATGCAGCGGAAAGTTGTACGAGGAAATCTTCGTATTCCTCGAATGAACCTGTCAGTGGAAGCAATGAACCTGACTCCTGACAAGAGTACTGCACGATGATCGAGAGGACGGCTGTAATGATGACTCTGCACAGAACTCCAGACTATCGTCTAGTGACATAACCCTTGATATAAGACATCATTTACGCATTCAAGGAATACGCTGCCTATTCTACACAAGCAGATAGGAGCTTTACGCTCAGGATGAGACGAAACCAATCGCCACATCAAAAGCTATTTTTTCGTACAGAACTCGAGGCACGTCTCTGCAATTAATGCGCGAGATGGAGGATAGATCTCTGCATTTAATGCATGAGATTTGGTTCTACTTTTAATGACTGGGTGAGCTATAATTAGGGCTAATACGTCCACATCACCATTCCCGCACATTACGCCAACCATGCTATTTTTAGCTATAGGAGCACGCTGTATGCTACCTCCTTGAAATACGCCGACCTGGCTATTTTCAAAGTCGAGGATTTTCCAAGAAAAGAGAGTATATCCAGAGAGTATTTTGGCAACGAGAGTTCAATCCCTCCTGCAGTCTTTGAAGCTTCTTTTTCGTCTTCTACAGTACTTCTTCGTCATCGTGTGGTCAAAGGGACAAAGTGATCGACCGCAGATCAGACTCCTATAGTAATATTTCCCCAGAATCAAATTTTTGTACTTAACATCCTCGTATAGGATTAATTATACTTCTTTTTCTTGTTTGTAAACCAAAGAAAGGCTTTCGTATAAACCTAGTTTTAATTTCTTTCGTTTATTATCAAACAATACTGATCTACTCCCATGTGCCACAGTGGTCTCATCCCATGTGCCAAAATAATCCAGTGGCATGCGACAACCTCTTCATAACCAGTGTTCCCATGTGCCAGCAGCGCCATGCGCCACTACTTCTTCAGTGTTCCCACGAGCCAGCAGCTCCATGCGCCACTACTTATTCAGTGTTCCCATGTACTAGCAGTACCATATGCCACTACTTCTTCAGTGTTCCCATGAGCTAAGTAGTACCATGCGCCACTACTACTCATCGATCTCCAAGCGCCGAACGGTCGTGTTCCCAAGGTGCAGATCAAAATTATAATAACTAGAGTATGCTACGTGTCACGAGTGTTGTGGGGATCAGCAACCCCAAATCTCGAGTGACCACGAGGCCACCAAGTACAACATGCGCTGCCATATAATATGCGTGCATATATGCATAAAGGCTTTCCTAAGACTATAAATAGTGGGCATTTTCCACATGCAAACAACGACCACCACAACTACAAGGACAAATAATAAGAGAAGGAGAAGAAGACCGAAGTGCTGTTCGAAGCCTCGTCAACCTCCTTGGTCCCGAATCGTCAACGGAGTAAAGGAGTCGCTGCAGTACTCGATATCCACCGTCACACGTTCCCAGATCTTAATTTTTTATTGTACATAGATCCTTTTGTATTAGGGGTTCTTGTGTACTATTTATCAATTCCCGATCAATAAAAAGTTCGTTCGACTTTGAATTATTTTTTGGCGATATTGACAAAAATGGTGACTCTACCAGGGTTCAGCTTCTCCTCCAATGAGAAGCTGGTGATGCAATTCGATATGACCAAGTTGGGTTTGACTCAGATAACGTCGTCGTTCGCTTCGACAAACAGACATTCGATGACATGCTAGACAAATTGAGCTCTCCAATGAGGCACGTACGACCTCGAAAGACTCACAAGACTCGGGTCACAAAGGTCGAAATGTCTCACCCAAAGTTGGTACCCGATGCATTATCAACCACCACCGTAGATGCAAATGCAGTTGACCTGTATCCTGCCTACAAGTTGAGTTCTTCAACGAGGCCCGCACGACCTCATAAAGCTCATAGGATTTGGGTTGCCAAACCATCTCGCTAGACTCAAAATTTGGTCCATAATTGCCGCAAACCTTAGCCGCAAATGCACAACAGGTTGATGCATATCCTATCTCCATCTCCAAAGATGTTCTTGAGAGAGATAGCGCCAAATCCCAAGAAGCGCACCTACAGTGGGCCTCGCATAGGAGGAGATGCACCATCCCCGAATGTAGGCTCATACATCCTTTCATAAATGATCCTGCCATGCATAAGGATTCCTATCCTGACTTGAATTTTATGTACTATGTGCCTAAGGGTGGTGGTTCGGGGAAACCCAAATCAACCCGAGTCATGCGTGCTCGAGGGGCCCAAAAGCATGCGCCGTTGGTCGTCACGCGTGCTACTAATGGAAGACTCTATAGGACAGATCCAGCCGCTCATACCCCGAATGTGGGTCAACCCTTAGATCCTTTTCAAACCCACTTGGACGTCGTAGTTGTACTTAAACCAAGTTGAGGAACAAATAATGTGATGACAGACCCATGCACCCAGTTTGGCTGCACGCATTTAGTAGGTCCATCTCACTTCAAGTCTTCTACTAATGATCTGGTTGCAGTTTCTGCAGAAGAACTGAGTCATGGAGCAAACCTTCCACTTTCACCTCTATGCGCAAGGTTGGACCAAGCACATAAAAGGGGTGTGAAAGTGAAGCTTCCATCGTCTGATTTACGTAACGTGATTAGTCACAAGCGTAGGACGAGAGAAGCAACCATCGCATATGATGTGTCCCCTCAAACACATACTTGTGCCAATATCATCATTAACTACTGCTACACCGAGGCACCAATCCCTCCAACCAGATAGTCAGTATTCCAGCGATTGCAACCCCCGGTACCGAGCCAGCGGTGTTTGCGATGAACAAAAGTTATACTAATTTTGTATAATAAACTATTAAAAGAAAAAAGAGTGCAAAAGATCCTAGACAAGAGTCTAAGTACAATTGATTCTGGAAAAGTATAGCTGTAGAGATCTGATCTGCGGATGATCACTTCACTCCTTGGACTACACATCGATGAAAAAATATAAGGATGTTGTGAACAATTTGAAGAGTTAGGCAATGAGAAAGCTTTGGCAAAAACGGTATGACAAGCTTCTATTTCACTCCTTCTGTTCTTGAACTTCAAAGACTTAAAATTTCTCCCCTGTAACGTACACAATGATCCTATATTTATAGAATTTTAGAATAGTTATGACAGTGTGCGAGCACATTGGACAGTTCGTACTGTGCGCACACTTTTTATGGAATGACATCCCACGATCCAGTAAGTGGGTGCAAAAATTACTTCCTACTTGACATGTGGCTTCCTATACAAAGAAAGCGTAGGTCATGGAATAATTATTTATGCATGTTTCACGAGAAACATGGCATGTAGGACACATAATCGTAACTTCTCTTTGTTAGTTAGGATCATGGGTGCACTTTAGAAGTGGTCTGGAGACTGGCGCACTTTTGATAAAATTGTTCATATGGGCACACTTTTGAAGAAATATCCGTAAAGGCACACTTTTGAGGAAGTAGCCATGATGGCGCACTTTTGAGAAAGAAGCCGTAATGTCGCACTTTTGAGGATTTTGGCCGTGATTGCGCACTTTTGAGGAAGCAGCCATGATGGCACACTTTTGAGGAAGTTGCCACGATGGCGCACTTTTGGAAAAATTGGCTATACGAGCGCACTTTGAAGCGATTGGTTCATTTTGGTCGCTAAACGACAACATGAGTCTGCGTGCCACAGCTCAGCTGTAATGATAACTTCTGAATCCTTGACTGCTATTCCAGTCTGTCAGATTTGTTACATTTAATGTTTGGGGAAAAGCAGACATGTGATTTGTGGGGATGTCTTTGTTGAAAAAAGCATCTTGAAAGTGCTCTATCCTTTGAAGCATAGAGAAAGTGCGACATTCTTCTCATACTAATTTTATTTGTAGGAAACTGCACCATCTTCAGGAAGCACATTTTTGCTTCTATAAGACCCCCTCAAAGTTTTTGAATTCGTTAAGAAGAATTCAAAATACTTTGAATTAGAAGCATAAAAAGTTGTTGAGATTTTGTGCACACATTTTGGGTAGAATCCTAAGGATTGCTGACATGGCTAATCAGCATGATTAATGTGCGGGATTCGAAGAGTCAGCAGCCGAAGAGTTTCCTCCCCAAATATATAAATACATGGGTTGAGGAGATAGAGAACTTTTTTACTGCTCTCAATATCTTTGTCTTCTTCTTCCTCCAGCAACAACAATGGCCCCCAAGCAGACTCAGGCGACCAAGAAAGGCAGTAAGGTGAAGGGATTGACAAAATATACTTGTTGTAAATCTTATTTTACTATGTTGGAGATGGAGAGGAATATGTCGTGCCTAGACATAATACTTCTTGAGGATTTGTCGTTGATAGAAATCATTATCAAATATCTATTAGGCTTAGCGATCATGTAGGCTCCATTGAAGAATACTGTCTCCACCACATAAGGACCTTCCCATTTAGCTTAGAATTTGTCTTTGCTCTTATGGGTTATGATCATAGGTCTCTACACTGTAAGGACCAATTCATCGATTTGGAATATTTTCTTCACTTTTCGATTAAAAGATCTAGAAATGCATTTTTGGTATAGCTCAATACGTTGTTGAGCATGCAGACACTTTTTATCCAATACTTCTAATTCTTGCAGGTGCAATCGATTATTATTCTCTACTGTTAGCTCATTAGCAATAGCTACTGTGAGAGAAGGTATTTGGATTTTGAGCGAAAGAACTGCTTCACATCCGTAGACCAGAGAGAATTGTGTATAATCAATTGGAATTCAAACTGTTGTACGATAAGCCAATAAATACTCCCCGATTGTCTCATTCCAATTGTATTTGTTGGATGAGATAAACTTTTTAAGGAGTTTGATTATGGTCTTATTGAAGGCTTTCGCTAAGCCGTTGGCTGCTGGATTGTAGGCTGTAGATGCTACATTTTGGATTCAATTCTTGTCACAGAACCAATAAAATGCTTGACTAACAAATTATATCACTTTTTCATGTATTATCCTTCGGGGAACACCGAAACGATATATAACATATTGTTTGATGAAGCTAATTACTTTGGACGCCTTCACTTTGATGAGCGGGACTGCTTCTGCCCATTTGAAGAATTAATCGGTTATTGCAAGTATGAACCGATGTTCTTTAGAAGAAGATGGGCTGATCGGACCAATAATATCCATTCTCCAAGCTTCAAAAGGCCAAGAAGCAGCTGTGGGATGTAAGAACTCTGTTGGTTGGTGGATAAAATTAGCATGTATTTGACATGATCTGCATTTACGAGCGTAATCTACGATATCTGCCACCATGGTAAGCCAATAATAACCTATTCTCCTGAGGCGGTCTTGTAATTTAGGACCTGGCTGATGTTCTCCACATATGCCATCATGAGCTTCACGGAGTGATTGTCTTGCTTCAGGGTTGAAAGAAAAAGTAGCAACAATCCCTCATAACAACGACGATATAATATTTTGGATGAGGCATCATGGTAAAATTAGAGTGAGCATCTTTTAATAGAATTGGCTTCCTTCGGATCTTCTGGAAGAATCTCATATGCAACGTAGTCTATAAAAGGGTCTTTCCAATCTTTATCCATAAAAGTTGAATTTATGACATAACTGTTTAATGTACAAGTTATTTTTTGTACGAAACAACTCTCGACCTGTTAGCATAATTGAATGTCGTCTCTTTAGGAAAATAGCCAATATTGCTGCTAGGCCGGCCAATGCATCTGCTTCTATATTCTGTAACCGAGACACATACTCGATGAAGAATCCATTGAAATTAAAAGCAAATTCGATTGCCGCTTGATGATAAGATATGAGGTCTTCATGCCGAACCTCATACGTTCCCCTAATATGATTGACTATTAGCTTGGAATCTCCGTAGGCTTCAAGATATTCTATGTCCAATTCTTTGGCTAATTGGAGACCAATGAGTAGAGCATTATATTCTGCCATATTATTGGAATTCACTGAGAGAATATGCTCGATGAATGAGTAGTTTATCATAAGATATTAGGACTATGCCTACTCCAGCTACTATATTGCCTTTGGGTTCTATTCTTGATGCGCCATCAAAGAATAGTTGCTAGGTGTCATCTCTCATTGCTATATTAGACTCTAAGACTTCATCTGGGATATCGTCGTACAGTTTGGAAGTTTCTGATACAGAATGAGCTGCTAGAAAATCAGCTAGCGCTTGACCCTTCACTACTTTTTGTGGGACATACACCATGTCAAAAGGCTATAGCAGCATTTCCCATATAGCTAACTGAGAATTGAGTGTGCTCGGCTTGGTGATCAATACCCGGATGAGATTCACTCTGGATATGACATGAATGGTTTGACCCGACACATTGTGTCACATCTTTTGAATAACAACCCGTATCACAACCCGTATCCAAAAATTGGGCATGAGTCATGGGTACGTTAAGCCTACGCCCAGCATCGATGGTAGAACGCTGTCTAGGTCCAACATAGCTATCTATCAACGATATTAAACCTATTAATATATCTCAACTCCAAACAGAGGACAAAGAATATACATATAATCATCAACTCACAATATACTCAACCACAATAACTATAAAGAAGGTAAATGGCACGATAAAGATGTAAAGAAATACAAGACCAAAATAATATATCTAAACAAAATAGAGTCTAAGAGTCTAGTTATCTCAACACAAAATAGGTCTCAACATAATACAACTCAAGTCTCAAAGTTTGGAATAATCTAATACATAAATAAATTAGGCTAAGTGTTGTCTAAACAACTACGGGTGGTGTCTCCTCTATAAGGAGTGGCTCCTCTGGAATCTCCAGGATATAATCACCATCTACTCCTGGACCATAATGGATAGGACATAAGTCCTCAAGATCCTCTGAAAAATATTATCCAGTCAAGATTGGAGCGAAGCACAAACACTAACAGCGATTCCAATTATATTGATAAAAACTATAAAGTAGTGAGTAAGAAATATACATGATGGAATAAAATACTAGAATATAAGGAAGACTGGGGAGACATGTAATCATTATATATAAATAACTAGCAGTGAACATATATATGTGAATGCTAGAAATGAATATACTGGAGCAAGAATAGAAATACTGGCTAAGTGCCATAAAATATCAGTTTGCTATGTGATCGGCTTGGGACTAGATCAGGATTGTTATATATGATTGACTATGATACATGTGAGGTCAGGCTAACCATCTGGTTAGCTATAATATGATCAAAAGTTAGGCTAATCATATATAACAGTCTATAAGGCATGTAAATGGTTAGGCTACAACCTACGTGATGTGTGGGGTAAGCTATGATGCATGTAAGGTGGGGTATGATCACATAACTTGCTAATATTTCCCCGTCCCCAGCTAGTATGATGGATTTCAATCATGACACCTCATGACATGTATCTATGATACTAGCCCGTGTATCTGCTGTGTCTGAATCAAGTATACACTATAACTAGAATCATAGTAATGATTAAAATAATAAAAACTGTCAGAGAATGTACTCGCATGTGGTCCTGAGCAAAGTATAAGAATCGATGTCCAAAATGGGGACACAAAGACCTATATATGTGATATCAATATTAAAATGGTGTTTGGAAAAGATAAACATGATTAACTAGTTGAAATTAGGTTTCTAGGCCATTTCTAGGTCTATACAAGGTTAACTAGGTCATTTGGTCAAAATCTAATTAATACTAGTCTTATGCTAGTCAATAACTGCCAGACTAGATACTATTAATACACAATTAGCTTATATAGTAAGGTATCATGATATCTAGTTAATACCTAGCTTTAAGCTAAAAACTTTAGTCTAACTGAGATACCACACCTATCTTAACACTTACCCACTGATACTTTAAATAGTATGCTAAAATACTATGTTACTAGTTAATACTTACCTACTCTTAATCCTAATCCTTAGCCCAACTCACAGATCTCACACACCAGTGTAGGTGATACTCTGTTATCTGTAACCAATCACTTACCAACTTGTTGCAAGTCACTCACACCTAGCCTAGAATTGGCAATAGTTGTGCCCATGCTTGGCACTTGCACAGGTCTTACTGATACATTAAGGGTGTAATGATGCACTAGTATCATTACCCCACCCTCATAACTCCAAGTAACTGCTGCCACTGCACGTTTTGCTTCTATGCTTAAGTTACTATCTGATCACTTAGAACCCGATTCCCTTTAAGTCTGATACTTGGTATTTCTACTGGACATGAACATTATATCCAACTCACTGTCACCTAAAATATATACACTAGCTGTCAATTGATTGGATCAACTTCATATCCCAAGTCATGGCAACTATAGTTACTGATACTGTAGTGTATCAGTAAATACTAATACCTTAACATACCCATTTCCAAAATATTAGTCTCCCTCCCCCAGGTACACACCAATATTTGTTCAGATGTTGAATAAAAACTCAATATTAAAACCCAAACTCCAACCCTCATCAAAGAATTCTCCATATACCTGACCAACTGTGCCAACCCAAAACCTGATACACTCACCAAAAAACCCCTACACAGACACCTATATTATCTAATGATACCTATTGATACTCTAATTTTGCAGTGAACCACACATGTGGACTGCAGATATCTCACTGATATTGTTGCCTACTCTAACAGTGTACTGATACTCCCTGTATCAGTGCCATTTTCTAAGTCGAGAACCTCCCCTCACAAGCTTTCTCAACCTTCATACACACTCCCCTCATTACTTTACTAAACCAAATTTCCCTCTCTCCAAAACCTGTGCACTCAAGTGCCAGGTCTGCAGTATACAACAACTTCAAACACCATATTGGTGCATGAGCACACTCACACACCCGACTGTGTATGCCCCGTGTGTATGAACTCGATACTTAATGCCACACACACCCAGTCACTATACTAACAATAAGTGTCCAGTACTTGCTCGAGCAGTGCTCACATACCTATGTATCTAATTCCCTGTGTACATAAACACACTACCACAATAACACTCACCTCAACAACTAGATACACACCCTAATGGTCATTCTAACAAACACCTAGTGACCAGTAGTGGTACTCATGATACATTCATGATACACTCATGCCAAAACCCTTAATAATCTATTAATAATACAAATACATATTAAATATATCTATTTATAACTATGATGATTAGTTATAAAGAATAATAGATAAAACACACCCATAAACACAAAAATACCAAATACTAACAGAACTTCATGAAGAAAACACTATAGAAACCAATAGAGACTCATTCTCTCTCCTTGTGGGTATTTCTAAACCATGGGTGGGCTCCTAATGGCCAACAAAATAATAAAAACAGAATTTAAAAGAGAGATTTCAGAATTTTACCTCTTGGGAGATGGATTCCAAATGCAAAATCAAGAATTCTTTAGCCAAACTTCTTCTCCTCCAATGCTCCTTGAAACCTAAGCTTCTAGGCTTCTTAGATGAGGAAAATGAGAGGGATTGGGGTTTGATTAAATTTGGTATAAAAATGAGGGTGGTTTGGGGAAGAACTCAATCTAAGATTTTATGAACATTAAATAAAGCTTGAGGGAGGCTCCCCCCTCTCCTATATAGGGCCGGCCAAATAACCTAGGTTTAGCTAATGCATAATGTCCAATATTCCCTCTATGGTTGTCATAAAGAGTTGTTTGATTATTGGGGTTTTCATATTCTAATGAGGTGTTTAACTAGTTTCTAATTAATGAAGAGAAATGACTAGTTTGGTCCAAAATGACTAGTCTAAGGTTGAGTCTAATTGTCACATCAAGTCTAGCTCACAAATCCATATTATTAATAACAATAATATATATACTATACACATTATATAATTTGTAAATAATATTTATATAAATATTATAAAAGAAAAAAATTCTCCTATTCTAGAAATATGGTAGTGATAGGACGCACCTTTCTTCATTAACTGAGTGAAGGGTCGGCATCGTCCCGAGAGATTTGCGATGAACCTCCTGATGTATGCCAGACGGCCTTGCAGACCACAAAGTTCTTTGAGATTGTATGGAGGCTGCATTTCGAGGATATCTTTGATTTTATCGGGGTTAATATGAATACCATTGGAAGTTATAAAAAATCGAAGGAACTTTTCACTGGAGACTCCTAGAAAGGATTTAGTTGGATTCATCTTCAATTGGTGGTGGCACATCAATTCGAACATAGTCTTCAAATCTGAAGGTAATAATCTTTAATATGACTCTTGACTGCAATATCATCCATGTAGCATTCCACTGTCTTCCGTAAATTCTTCTAAAAAATTGTACTAATGGCTCGTTGATACGTTGCTCCCGCATTCTTCAAGCCGAAGGGCTTGACTGTATAGCAGTATTATCCCAGTGATGTACGGAAAGAGGTATATTTTTTGTCATCATAAGATATCTTAATTTGGTTGTATCCCGAGAATCCATCCATGAAGGACATGTGTTCAAAGCCATATGTATTATCGATCATGACATCTGTGATGGGGCAAAAAAACTCATATTTTGGACCGGCAGAGTTTAGATCTCGATAAACTATGCAGACCCAGATCTTTCTATTCTTTTTCATAACTGGAACGACATTGGCTACCCAGTCGGAATACTTCTTTTCTCGAACGAAGCCACATGTTATGAGTTTCTTGACTTCTTCTTCAATTGCTTCCATCATATCCGAACAAAATTATCGTTGTTGTTGTTTCACAGGCTTAGCATTTGGAAGAATATTGAGCTTGTGTGTGGCAATTTCAGGATCTAGGCCAGGCATATCCTCGTAACTCTAGGCGAATACATCGATATACTTCTTTATTAGCTGGACTAAAGTTTGTTTATCTTCTTCCGGAAGACTCTTGCTAATAAATATTGGTCTTGGAGAAGATTCTTCTCTTACATCAATTTGGCCTACTTCATCCTCTGTAGGTGGTTCACGTTGCTCAAATCGAAGTTCCATTGGGTATCAATTTGGTGTGCCGATAGATCGTTCTCGAATGGTTCAACGTCTTTATCATCTGGGCCAGTTGATACAATATTTACAGAGAAATCCTGTTTGAATACGTCACCCATACTTTCGTTAGAATCCCATAATGATGAGTCAGAGGAATGAAAATGCATCTCTTCTTCCAATTCTGAACTTTCAGGACTTGTTGATGGTGTAACATATCCCAAACTAGGACCAGCCTATTGGTAGTATATTTTCGGCTTGCTATTTGGAGAGAAGTGATATATATGAGTTCGTCTGTCTTTTCCATAATTCAGTCCTAAACTAGACTTTAAGTTGTAGTCCATCCCTTGCATAATGTTCTTGCCTAGTTGGCTGTAATGATATGGTTGTATCTTCCTAATATATTTGTTAGAATCATTAGTCTGTGTGACTCTTTTGTTTCTAGCTTTGCCAAAAATTATCTGATGCTGCTTGTCCTGTCTTGCTGGGACTATAAATTATGCATCCTCATATGGTTCATATAATAACTATATTAAAATAGAGATGCCACGGGTATGGATAGAGGTTCGTGAAGATGAAGACCTTCTAAGAATTTTTCTGAAAAGGGTTCAACATCAATGTAGTACGAAGTAGTGTCTTCTTTATTCATGAAATACAAGATCTCTTCTTCTTCCACATAATCAATAGAAACTTTAGGCTTGACATGAGGCTTGGCAGGATTGGTGACTTGGGGTTGATTTACTGATGTTGGGTTGCTTTTTACGATGAAGGTCGATTAGAAATGACTCATTCTTCGGCGTCTGCTATTCATTGCATCGAAGGTTAATGACTAACGGAGGTAACTTATGCAGGTTGATAATGAGAGGCTTTAAAGGAGTCAGATGAGTAGTACGTCCTCAGACTCGGATCATCTAAGGCCTTTCCTTTGGGGTGTTCTCAGCTTCATCACCAGCTTGATTAGCTTCTTCTTTCAAGGTATTGTCGGCTTCATTTACAGCTTGATCAGCCTCTTTTTTCATGTACAACGGTATATAGAGTGCAGAGTCAGAGAAAGAGGCTTCGACACCTTTGAATAGGTTGAGGTCAGCTACCTCGGTTTTGACTTTTTTCGACTGTCCACATATTTGAAGCATTGGTACAGGGTGGAGGGTGGAGGGTACAATTTTATGCTCGTGTATCCATGGCCATCCGAGCAAAACGTTGTAGGATATGTCAGAGTAGATCACATAGTATGTGACTTCAATACATAGATCGCTTATCTGAACTTTTAGGCGTATCTATCCCAATGGTTTACTTCTTCCAGCATTGAAGCCTAGAATGGTAGTGTTAGTGGCAGAAAGGTTATGCATTGATATCTTCAATCCTTTCAGTAGGCATTTAGGAATAATGCTGAGTGAAGAACCATGGTCGATATGAATCTGGTTCCCCTTAACAGATTCGATATAACCGGTATGATACATAGGCCTATCATGCCGGTTATCCTTGAGTAGCATGTCATCTTGCATGAAGGTGATGTTAGAAATTTTCTCGATCATGTTGTGGCATTGAGGGCACACTTGTGGCTCTTCGTCAGGAGTCTTGAGTTCAGCTAAGCATAAGTTCGCATGTATCAGGGCTTCACTCAAAGCTTCACGAGTCTCCTTCGACAAACGAAGTAACTCGAATAGGAAAAGTTGAATTGGAGTATTTTCTAGTTGTGCTAATATGTCAAAATTATAGGACTTTTCAAGTCCTTAAGGTATATTCTTCTTCACGGATTTATCGAAGCGTGCTTCCTTTTGCTTCCCTTTCTCTGCTGTAGTAGGCTTCGAAGGACCAGGTTCGGCTGTGACTGGAGCAACCAGAGTTGATGAAGTAAGAGGAGCATCTTTCAGGATAGACTCATAAGTTTTATGATAATATTTTTTGGACTTGGTACCAGTCATGACTTCTTCTTCAGACATCGGAGAAAGAAGCACCATGTTACAAGACTTGAATTTTTTTTTGGCATGCCTCTTTTTGGAATGATTTTGCGGGTTAATTTGATCATGTAGCCCAATCCGCTATAAAAAATTTTAGACTGCCCTTGGAGTTGTAAAGGAATACGTTGTCCCTTGCCAAAGTTCAAACCTTCAACTTTCTGGAAATCACACCCCATATTTTGCATCAAGCATACAAATTATCGATTGTTTTGATAAAATTGGAGACGCTCCTCCTCAACCATACTAGTTGAGGTCGATGCTCTAATTTTTATAGAAGGAGGGGGAATTTGTGTAGGAACACCTTCATAAGCAATAAAGATTTATTTTTCCCTAAACAGCAGAACACTGCCAATTAAGAACTATTGTCGGTATGTCAAGCGAAGCTTGCGAGTAGAGCTTGGTGGGGGCAATGTTCATATTTTGAAATCTGATCTTGAGAGGTATGTCTTCTTGAGGATGATCTTGATCTCTGTCTGAGTGATGATCCGAATAAATTATATTGCATGGTTTATACTTCATGTCGTTCTTGGATTTTGAATTGGAAGATGCGGGTCCCTGGTCCCAATCTGTCAGCAGGCCAGGATGAATCCACATAATCTCGCCATGATCTGTGGTAAGAGGCACTAACCCCTCTGTTTGACTTCGAGGAGGCGGGAGAGTTACCACTTCCATTTTAGCTCGAGGTATTGGAATAACATTGTTAGGGACTTCTTGTGCTAGAAAATCACCAAATTGAAGATACACCATATTGGCGGTGACCATCTTCTCCTCATTGTGAATGGTGATAGCTTTAGCATCTATCAACTGTTATATCTTCCTTTTTAAGACATAACAAGCCTTGGTAGGATGATGTACATACCGATGGTATAAGCAGTACTTCGGGTCATCTATTTTACCGGCCTCCTCCGGTCATTTGATATCGGACAACTGCAATCTGCCGCTCTTTATCAGACAGTCAACAATTTTGTGGATATCGCTCTCGTCAAAGGAATATTCCTTCTTAGGTCTGGAAGATTCAGGAGGCTTTTGTGCTGGTGAGAGATGGGTCGCTTTGTCAAATTTATTGCTAAGGACTCATTTTCTTTACTGTTGCGATTATTCGCATTATTATTGTTGTTGGAGGAGCGCTTCCCTTCTGCATTGGTCACTTGTAACCCTAAATATATGCCATCTTCCCGTTACCTTCAGCAGCTTCGGTCCCGATAATGAACGTCGTCCAGTCTTAAAATTGAGTTGGACCCGTCCGGAACCCTATTATAGGCAGTAGATTCTTTTGACAAGTAGCAATAAATGCGGAACCTTGAATACTAGGGGGCAACTTTATAGTTGTTTTCCTGAAAGGTTCTATGAGTTCGCGAGCAGATTTTTTCTTCTTCTGTTTGATATCGATGAGCGAAGACATCATCATATCCATGCCTCTATCATAGAATCATGAGAGAAAAAGACACTCCATGTCATCAAATAAGGATATGCAGTTATCAGATAAACTGTGATACCAATCGTAGGCTATGCCGGCCAAGCATCCCACGAACAACCTGGTGAGGAGAACATCCTCTTTCTATAGGTGAACCGTCATCATATTGAAGTAATTAATATATTGGCTCAACAATGTCTTGCCTTCAAACAAGACAATTGATTCAGATTTCTATTTAGGAGGGAAGAGAACATTATCCCAATGAGGAGGATACTGTTGTTTTACCCCCAGCTTACAGAGTTGGTCTTTGTTCTTTAAAACATTGACCTGTGCACGCAATACCCGGATAGCTTTAAAAGGATATTCTGGTGGAGTGGTGCAACTGTGTCACGCTCCAGTCTCAAAATATCGAGGGACTGGACACGTGGCCATGGCCAGCAGTACACACCGATGGACAATCCCAATTTAATGGATCCACCGGGGCATACTTAAGCTGTAATACAACAGTCAGGGTTTACTAATCTCATCCACAGAATAAAAATAGCAACATCAGCAAAAGAAATAAACAACATCCAGTTACAAGTAATTAAAAATTGGAGAACAACCCGATATTAAGTCTGTTTACACAAGTTCAATTAAATAGGAAAATAAAGAGTTTATTGGCCAAATAAAACTGAGCATGGCGAAGCAGTTATTCAGGAGAAGTCCTCAGCGATCACCTCGTCCTCAGGTTCCGGTACTACTCCTAGTAGGGCTCCTATTCCGTACACCTCAGGGTAGATCTCGTCTGCTAAATCTGGAGACATAATCCATTCCAGGTCCTCAGGGGACATAGCAAGGTACAGATAAAATAAGCCAAAATATTACAGTGCAGAAATAAAGGAAATAATAGGGTAAATAAATAACCAGCTAAGTGATAATGCAAGTGAGAGTTTTAGTTATACTCAGGCTGAGACTACTACAGGATCAGTATTTAAGAAACTATAGCAGTATTTTCTCGAAGGGCCAGTACGGTACCAAAGCTCTGTGTCAGAGTCTAAGGCACTTCCATTAAGTTATTATATATATATATATATATATTCAGCCTTTTGTATGGTAATTCTCTCCCCACCCAATGTAATCTCATATCACAGTTCCATAATGTCTAATGTTCATGTCACGCAAGATTAAACTAATGCAATAAGTCATTTATTAAGATCTAAGAAAATAATATTCAAGTCATGAAATCTGTATCCTATACAGAACCACCTTGAATAGTCAGGAAGATTCT
Source organism: Iris macrosiphon (assembly GCA_036927795.1). Lineage (NCBI taxonomy): Eukaryota > Viridiplantae > Streptophyta > Magnoliopsida > Asparagales > Iridaceae > Iris > Iris macrosiphon. The sequence continues at coordinate 50,148,407 of JAYESA010000019.1, read as the reverse complement.
GTATCATGATTTGTGTCAGGTGTCCTGGGTATAATGTACTTGATAGGGCAAGTACGAGAATGTAAATGTCACGATATCCATCTCTAGGTGGCGTTACACAACCCCGCGTACGGTGTTGGCACCCGACTATTAATCGGAAACTAAGTAAATTACACGGCCCTAGGGTTGAGCATTTAAAACAGTCACAAGAAAATAAATCAAGAGAAAATGAATCATTATACTGCAATTATGGCATAGTACACTTGCCTGGGTTTTCGGCTCCAATTGTAGCTCTGGCTTCAGCTGGGATTTCAGGAAGTACTCCAGTTGCTGAAATAGACATCACCATCAGATCCAAAAAATATTAATCAGCTAGAAACGCCTGTCCTTGAGTCCAATTTGGAGACAAGGGCAAAAATAATATTTTCGGGTTATAGCGGGGTCCACATGTGGGCCACTTTGCACCAAAAAATGTGTCAGGGTCAAAGGTCTCCAAATCTGTCCAACTTAGTGTCAACAGGTCAGGAACGATGATACGAACCCAACGAAACTTTCAGAATTGGATTCCGATGAGCCGTTCTCAAAATCGCCCGTCGAGTGGAGCTTGTGGGGCCTACGACACGCGATTTTGTCAACGTTCTCAGAATCGAACCAAACTTGGCTCACAGGACCAGCGTATTGTGTAAACTCCCTCGACCAGATTTTACTATTTTAAAATTTTTTTTTAGTAAATTAGAATTTATTGCAATATTTTATTTTGTTTACATATCCTATTAATTGTGCACCTGTCCATCACCTAATTAATTAGGGCATTACACTGACTATTATCCCCAAACAAAATTCATATACCTGCCCTAGACATGTTAGACTATTTTTTTGAATTTTGTGCAACTCTCAGATGCTTTATTTTGAGCCTCGTTTGAGACGCACAAGTATCATTACAAAAGTCCGTATTTAAATTTCTATTTTATTTCTTGCTCTTTACCCATCTCTGTACCCCTAGGAATTGAGGCCCATCCTGCACCAGTTTTGCCCAAACAAAAATACGTAAATATTCTACTTCGAATATACTACAATTAGTATATTGACACCGTAGAAAAATTATGACCCTACCTGCCTCTAAATAATTAGAGAACACCGTGCGCAGTATTTATTAAATAATAAATACGGTGACCCGTATCACCAAAGAACCAGGCCCTGCCCCTGCCCAGGCTCACCCCCACACCCCCCAGGGCACTCCCCCAGCTTTTCCCCTTATTTCTGTGAATTTTAGTAATTTTAGGAATCAGGTAATTTTCCAGATAAATTGCGTAATTACGCAAAATACCAATTTTAGGACCTATATGCAATTTAGGAAATTTCAAGGGTTTTTATACAAATTTCCAGTGTGAGGTAGCAACACCTCATTGGCTGGTGAATGTGGACCGCACACGTGTCATGTGGGACCCACAAATGGCTGCAAAAATATCTAAAAAACTAAAATACCCTAAATACCCCTAGACTTCCCCCTAATTACTACCCATGCCATACCCTAAACCCTATTTATACCCGACCACAGCCCCCCCATTCCGACCACACACCACCACCACCACCACCACGGCCACCCTCCGCCCACCGGACCGCCGCCAACCCCTTCGCCCCTCACCCAGCCACCCCCCGGCCGACGGCCACCCCCCCTGGCCGCCGCCTCCGCCTCTGGCAGCCCCCGCAGCACCCAACCTCCCCTCCACCCCACAGCAGCTCCACCACCCCCGACCGTCCCTCATCGCCACCCTGGCCGTCGTGGACCACCGCCACCACCCTCATCCGCTCCGCCGAGACCCCCTCTACCGAAACACCACCGCCACACCCCCCCCCCCACGACCACCGCCCCGGCCGCCAGCCTCCCCGCAACTCCTCCCCGACCACCCGACCGAAAGCCCAGCCGACCCACCCGACCCCCTCGTGCCGCCACCACCGCCACCCCTGACCTCCGCCACCACCACCGGACGCCTCGCCACCACCTCCCCCGCCAACCTGCACCGCCGTCTCCTCTGCCGCAGTCGCCGCCGGAGCTACTGCAGCTGCCACTGCTACTGCTGTTGCTGACTGCAGCTGCTGCTGCAGTTGCCCTTCCGGCCGGCCAACGGCCGCTCCGCCGCCGTCCTCCCACCGGCGACGAGGCCTGGGACCCCCCCTCCACGTGGCAGGTGACTCACCTCTTCTCTGTACATATATACATATATGTATATGTATGTATATGTGTATATATATAATAGTATAAATATGTATATTTATTTATATATATGTTTATATATATATATATTATAATATATAATATATATTATAATTTATATTACTGTATATATACAGTATATTTATACAGTATACATATATTTTATTATATATTTAATATGTATTTATATATATATATTTATGTATATATATATATATATATCTATGTATATTTATACATATATATTATATATAATGTATTATATATTTATATATATATTATGTATTATATAATTATTATTATAATTACAGTAAATATATATACAGTATATATATATATTATATGTATATATATTATGCATTTTTTTATTTATTTATATGCATTATTTCATTTATATATATATATATATATATATATATATATATATATATATATATATATATATATACTATATTACTATATATTATTATTATTATTATTATTATTATTATTATTACAGTAAATAAATACAGTATATACTAAATATATGTATATTATATATATTTACTATTATATATTATAAGTATATATAAAATATTATTAATATTATATATAATGCATTTTTATTTCATTTTATTTTATTATATGTGTGTATATATATATATATATATATATATATATATATATATATATATATATATATATATATATATATATATATATATATATATACATATATATATATATATATATATATATATATACATATATATATATATATATATATATATATATATATATATATATATATATATATATATATCTACTATTATTTTATATGTATATACATATGTATTTTATTTGTTTATATATATATATATAGGCATATATTTTCATATATGTATATATTCTATATGTATTATATTATATACATGTAAATATATTATTTATATATATACATATTATATATTCAGTTTATATGTATATTTTATATATATTTATGTATATATGTATATATATTGTATTATATATATATATATATAAGCTATATATATATAAGTATATTTATATATATATATATCCTGCTTTATATTTATATATATATATATATTAATACATATATAATTATGTAGTATATAATATATATGTAACATATGTATTTTTCTCCTTGCATTTATATATATTATATATACTTATATATATGTGTTATATATATATAAGCTATATTTGAAAATAAGTATATTTATATATATATATTGCTTTAAATCTTATATGTACATATATTTATATTACTACATATATATATATTATGTAGTACATAAAATATATATAGCATATATATATTTTATTATTTCTTCTTGCATTTTGTATATATAAATATATAAGTACTTATACTTATTTATCTCTATAAATAGTTATGATGTGTAAAATTATTATATATTATTATGCTCTAAATACTATATATGTATTAATACATATATATTATTATGTATTTATTTTTCATAAGTATAAATGCTATATATATATTATATATAGGACTTTACATGCATCTATATTTAAATGATATTTAATGTACTCTTTATGTAAATTATATTTACAAACCCTGTATGTCCTAAACAGAATACACCTGCAACGCAGTCAGTGACCCCTGGTCACAGGGCCCCTCAGACTTGACTGCAAGAACAGGTTCTTGGTGCTTCCAGCACAAAGGCGTAGGCAAGTATACCTTGCCAAATTTTTACTGTTTAAATATTAAACTGTTGAATGTTATTATTAGTAAATTTCATATGACAGTAAGTATCTGAGACTGCCTCGGGTACCGTCAACATGTACGTTGACGCATAGTGTAATTAACCTAGTCTTTACAGACTTACCATCAACTGTGAGGTTATCCTAATACCCTCTTAGACCCTGACACGGGTACACGCAACAAGGTTGCACTTTATTTTGGGATGCAAGTTTACGTAGATGATTAGCTACCAGTACGTACGACGTGCATCACGGCTTAGAATAAAGTCAGGAGAACTACGACTTGGCATTAGTTACATTGGGCGGGGAGAACGACTAAAAGACGTATGGGACACCCACCTCTTTATCCCGATACCGCACTCGATGGAGTGATACGGCTGTTATATATATATTTCGGTGACCATGCTCCTCGGAGATGGTGTATTGCATAGTGCCCTTGAACGGGGGCATATGTGGCATATATTAGCCAGTCACTACGGATTAGTGAATTACGTCAACATATGTCTAGCCACACTTTCCCATACGTACTAGGTTGTCTCAAATTGCATTCACTTAGATGGCTAGCACACCCTGATATTTATTCAGTATTCATATACATGGCATGCTTTTCTGTATCTTGTTATGTCCCACTGAGGACCTGGTTTTCTGCCAGGTTTAGATGAGACACTCTACCCCACAGTACATGGACCTGGATAGGAGACTGGAGATGCCCCTGAGAAACAGTTAGAGGAGATGCCATCAGAGTCTGCCTGAGTACACTGGAGTTGGAGCTACATATTTCGAGGATGATGCACTAGTTATCTTATTTTGCTTATCTTTTGTAGTGGGTTTGTTCCCACCAGATATTATCTGATTTGTATTATGACATTTCAGACTTAGCTATATATATATTCAGCACTATTTTCCATATTTCATGATATTCCTGTGGATGGGATAGATTTACCTGTACTTAGACTTGTAGTATTTTAGGACAGCGTAGCACATCACTTTGGGTCCATTAAATTGGGTAAACCCTTAGTGACGTGTCAGCTGGCCAATGCCACGTGGCCTAGTTCCGTATATTTTTTGGACCGGGGCATGACATATTGCTACGAGTCTGATGGCGCAAGTTTCGTCTCGATCCGACGTGTGTACACTAAGTTGCAGCGACATATAGAAAAGTCGGATACGGAACGTTGTCCGCGGATACGCACTGATTCCGGTGTGCACGCACATCCGAATCAGCTTCTGCAAAATCCTGCACGTCCGTATCAACGACGCGCACGTATCTGTGAAGACCGCACGCGACCAAGTCGTCCCGTTTGGCGGGGCATACTCGATTTTGGGGTGAAACAGGGCATTGGTTTTTCCTATTTTTGGACCGTGGTTCACGATCACCACAGGACGCGATGCACCGAGCGGGTTGCACGGGCACCGAGGGGGTCACGCAGGGTTCGCGATGCAACTGACGAAAACGAAAATGGGTAAACGAGCAGGGAGATACGCGTACCTGAACAGGGTTCGAAAAAACCCAAAATATCTCGTGTTCGACACGACGCGAAGGGCCGTGTCCGTGTCCTGAGTCCTGTGTCCTATGGTTTAGGGCTAGGGGATGCTGCCGGAGCTGAGGCGGAGGGGGGCGGTGGGAGGCTGGGGTCAGCTGCGCTGGCTAGAGGCGAGGTCAAGGGCAGAGGCTCGGGGGCTGCTGGGAACGGCTCGCCGGACGGAGCGGGCGGAGGGGACAGCCGGAGGAGGGCTCGGGGTGCTGGGCCGGTTGCCGTCGGGGTTCTGGAGGGGAAACTCGGGGAGGGTCGGCTCGGCGGGTGCTGGAAGAAGAGGAAGAAGGCAGTCAATGGCGAGGTTGGTTGCAGCGACGAGGGGACACCGGAGAAGATGGCCGGAGGAGATGGAATAGGGGAGGAATCGGGCTGGAGAGAGGGTTTTATAGGCGGAGAGGGGAAGAGGGAGCGGCGGACGGTGAGGGGGAGAGGAACCGGAGGGCTGGCGGCCGTTCGGGAAGCCGGAGCGGCGCTGGGAGGCCAGGCAGCGGCGGTTGGCCGGCCGGAGGGGAGATGAGGAGTCGAGGATCGGGCGTTTGGGGAAGATGGGTCTAGCGGGTCGGGTTTGGGCGGACAGGTCGGGTCCTAGCGGATCCGGCCCGATCCGAAATCAAGGAAGCGGGTCGGGTAAAAACGGGCCGGGTCGGGTTTGAACCCGGATCCGACCCGTTAGGGCCTAGGGCGGTTTGGGTCAGTTGTACCGGCCGGTTTGGTTTAATTGGGTTGGTTTATTTCAAATAAACCCAGTTTATTTTAGTTTAATTAATTAATCAGTTTTTAGGGCTTTAAAAATACTTCCGGGGTCCAATAAATTTTCGAAAAATTATCCTATGTCTAGTTTTTTATTTTACACCATAAAATATTATTTTCATAATATTATAATATTATTTATTATCATTTAAAAATTATTTAATAATTAAAACACCTAAATTTAATTACAGAAAAATTCCAAAAAATTCTAAAAAATTATAAAAAATCCAAATTTAAAAATTCTCGAAAATCAGGGGGTTTACAAACTGACTGGTAAGATCCTAGTTGAACATGTATTACCATCGGCGGGGTCCACCCCCAATATTGAAAGAATTAATAGTTGGCGCTGTTGACTCGGTTTGGGACTGCTTCTGGATGTGTTACCCTGCAGAGGTATTGTCCCAGGAGTAGGTTGTGCTAGTATGAATGGATCCACTTGGATAGGTACTGGTATAGCAGAATTTTGGGCTATCATCATTTGATGCATATTTTGCATCATTTGTGCATGTCCCTGAGAGTAGCCTCTACTGAGTTAAGGTGTTGTTCGGTGCTTCCTGAGGGATAAAGTGTCTTGTTCATCACCTATGGAGTAGACGCTAACATCTTTGTGTACGACAGAGGAATTGGTAGAAAGAACCGCGTAGTTGGAGTCTACATTATCAGTTTCAGAATCAGGGGGATTGCTACCCCTAGCCTCAGATTCTGAGGAATGGGGATTCCTGTGAAGAACGAGCTCCCGTCTTTGAGAACGGGTATTTTGGTATACTCCTTCAAAGGGGTCGACGAGTTGGTCAAACCTCCTCTGGCTGGGTGTTCTTGAAGAACTTTGTCTTGATTGTCTCCCGCTACGAGGAAGATGTGAAGCCATGTATATTGGAGGAAAGAATGGTTCTTCATCATCATACTCCTGGTTGTTAACTTGCTTTGCATGTCGAGGTTTGGGAGACAGTTTAAATTAATTATTCAAACACAGACCATTTTGCTGATGTACAAAAATTTTTGATTACAACTTTATGACAATTGCAATGATGTTCATTAGGAAATACCATTGCAAAGTCAAAAGGATCTCTCTCCGTACACTTTTGTACAATAAGCTCATGTAAATCAGAAGAGGGAAGATAAGAGGAGTAAGAGGGAAGACTCTGCCTCTTTATATGAGATACATCGAATCTTCTATGCATATTTTTGGTCCCCTGTGTGTAGAGTGAGGTGATGGCTTGATTAGTGAATGATTCGTCACCTCTCAAACTTTTATCCTTTAGGGATGAGAGAAAGTTGTTCCTAATAGTCTTCTTATGTACACACGCACAAACAACATGTTGTGAAGAGGTTGACCCTATTTTGCGTACTTTCTGTGGTGCAGACAGAGTTGGCACAGTTTGCCTGCGTGCATTTAATTTTGCATGAAGGTCTTGGCGTGGCGCAATAATAGTAGGCTTCTGACGGGTGGCACATAACTTTTCCTCCACTGTGCGCATGATCATGATGTTAGGGGAATGATTTTCCCTAACTAACGCTTCGTTAATGCGCTTGTAGTTTTCTTCTGCTAGCGTAGATTTTGGAGAAACTTTTGTCTCTATTTAAAGAGTGCGCCGGTAGAGAGATTGGCTTGGACAGCCGTGTCCATGACTTGCTTGCCCCGCACATTACAACGAATACGTACGGGCTCAAAAGATTAGGTGTGGATCACCCTTTTCTTGATATTGCGTGAGTTATGCTATTTGTATCCCTTGGTTAATGCAAGGGAGTTGTTCACCAAATCATCGACTTGGACTTGGTTGACAGAATTGACAAAGGGAGTTCTCGTAAATTAGAATGATTTTTTTCTTGTTGATAGCAACTTCGGGATATGTGTGACGAGGCTTGGGCACCCACACTTTGCGGGTCTTCCTTGACTAGAGTGCGGATGAGGGGTGAGCACTACCCCCAGAATGGAGCATTTCTTTATATGCTTGTTAGTCAAACTTCATGACCAAGGTCTTATGTATCGAGCCTCCCGACGTAGCATCGCGTTGAGCTATCACTTTCTCGCAAGAGGAGAAGGTTGTCCCCAACAAAGTCTCTATTTTGTTTGCGATAAAAAAAGTTGTAAGAATTTTGTATTACAAACTATTAAAAGAAAGAAGAGTGCAAAAGATCCTAGACAAGAGTCATTGTATAATTGATTCTGGAAAAGTATAGCTGTAGCGATCTGATCTGCGGACGATCACTTTACTCTTTGGACCACACATCGATAAAGAAATGCAAGGATGCTGTAAACAACTTGAAGAGTTGGGCAATGAGAAAGCTTTGGCAAAAATGGCACGACAAGCTTCTATTTCTCTCCTTCTGTTCTTGAACTTCAAAGACTTGAAATTCCCCCCTGTAACATACATAATGATCCTATATTTATAGAATTTTAGAACGGTTATGACAGTGTGCGCGCACTTTGAACAGTCCGCACTGTGCGCACACTTTTGATGGGTTGACATTCCATGATCTAGTGAGTGGGTACACAACTTGCTGCCTGCTTGATACGTGGCTTCCTATACGAGAAAAGCATAGTTCATGGGATAGTTATTTGTGCACATTTTACGAGAAATATGGCATGTAGGACACGTAGTCATAATTTCTCTTTGTTAGTTAGGATCGTATGTACACTTTAGAGGTGGCCTGGAGACTAGCGCATTTTGGATGAAATTGTTCATATGGGCACACTTTTGAAAAAATAGCCGTGATGGTGCACTTTTGAGGAAGTAGCCATAATGGCGCACTTATGAGAAAGTAGTAGTAATGGCGTACTTTTGAGAATTTTGGCCGTGATGGCACACTTTTGAGGAAGTAGTCATGATGGTGTACTTTTAAGGAAGTAGCCATGATGGCACATTTTTGAGGAAGTAGCCACGATGGCACACTTTTGAGAAAGTAGCTATGATAATGCATCTTTGAGGAAGTAGCCATGATGGCGCACTTTTAGAAAGATTGGCCATACGAGCGCACTTTGAAGAGATTGGTTCATTTTGGTCGCTAAACGACAACTGGGCTCTGCGTGCCACAGCTTAGCTGTAATAATGACTTCTGACTCCTCGACTGCTATTCCAGTCTGTCAGATTCATTGTATTTAATGTTTGGGGAAAAAACAGACATGCAATTTTTGTGACTGTCTTTGTTGACAAAAGCAGCTTGAAAGTGCGCCATCCTTTGAAACAGAGAGAAAGTGCGACATTCTTTCCCTTATAATTTTATTTATAGGAAATTGCGTCATCTTTAGGAAGTATATTTTTATGCTTCTACAGGCGGCATTTCCAGAAACAACCACGCGAAGAGGAGGAATTTCCTGTCTCTTCATGTTGCTTAACTTGGAGGTCTCCTCCTATGAAGAAGATCTCAAAGAAAAACTTACCTAATATAAGAGTGTCGGTCAGCACACCGTGAAGCCGTCCGAGGGGCAGCAAACAAGTACCTACTATGGGGGTATTCCAAGGCACACGCTAGAAAAAAGGGCTGGGGGTAGCCATACCACCTTGAATGAAGCTACAACTGGAGCTGGGGGTAGTAATCTCCTAGTATTCTACGATAATCCATTCTTCCAATAGGACAGTGAATCCCTGCACACGGGCGACATCTTAGCTAGGGATAGGCATACATTCCGAGATGAGCCCACAACTGAGACTGGGGGTAGCAATCCTTCCAATAATGAAAGTGACACAACGCTGCCAACTCTCTCCGAGGACAATAAGACTTAGACATCTAAGGCAGAAAGTGAGGCATCCACTTTTTCGTCCACCTCATCCTACGTAATGCCAGTATACATAGCAGGAGATGAGCATGACGCCGAGCCCAGTAATTAATAACGCCTTGAGGCACTCGAAGCCATGATGCAGGCTTTGAGCACTTTAATGCAGACTCTGACTCACACAGTGTTGGAACTTAGAGAAAACTTGGTCCCAACACAACCATAAGCTCTGGGACAAACAAACACAAATCAAGGGACCAACGAGGAATCTTGTATGCATGATCCGGCTTCTCATATCACAAGCAGCCAGACAACACCTGGGTCCTCTGTCGTCCTTCTACCAAACGATATCTAGGAAATTCTCAGGGACTTGTGTGCCCGCGTTGATGCTCGGGATAATCAAGACATGCTTCAGAAGCTTGGAATCCGACAGCCCTATCCTCCCGAGTAGGATAACGTGGTATACCCTCCCAAGTACAAACCACTATCTCTAACTATATTTGACAGAAAGACATCACCCCGTCAATATATGAGATACTTTCAGTCCACGATAGGTCACTTACCTCGGGACGATGCCTTACTCACTAGCTTGTTCGTCGGAGCACTGTCTGGGGTTCAATTTTGATTGGTTATGTAGCCTCCCGGACAAATGCACTTCGTCCTTCAAAGACCTGAAGTCCCTCTTCATCGCCCGGTTCTATGAAGGATGAATAGATATGACTATGTCCTCTCTCATGGATATTACCCAAGGGGGTAGGGAACTCGCATGAAATTACATCAAAAACTTTCGACAGACGGCATTAAAATTTTCTTCTAGTATCCCCAAATCTTCGCTCATGGATACGTGTCGAAAGAACATTCTACCAGCAGTATGACTATGAACGACATCTTGCCCCTTCAGTGATTGGATGGTATTTATTATAAGTGCTTTCGCCATTGAAAAGCATGTAAAAGATGCCCGCTTATTGGGATTCCAAACTCCCAGCATTAAAGACAAGGGAAAGCGTCATTTCACCACTAACAACAGTCATGACAGTAAAGGGAAGCAGGCCCTGACGGTTAACTTGTCCAAAATCTCGGCCTCACATGTCACTAAGCCAACAGAGCCACCAAGAGTACATGAGACTTATTCCATTGACGACGATGATGTCATGGAACTTTTTGAAGTATTGATGAAGGAAAATAAATAACGGTTACCTGACATCAAATGCCCCGATGAAGGAGGAAAGGTTGACAACCCCAAGTATTACCACTACCATCGATATGTCCATCATACCACGTGAGATTGTTATATATTGAAAAGACACACAATGACTGATCGAATCCAAAGCCATTACTTTGGACTACGAACACAAGACAGTCACTGCAAATATGGTGTCACTCCAATTGGGTACCTTCTCGACAACAGAGGCCCAAGATGGTGTCGTCCCCATACCTAGGACAACCATGGAGGTCTTTAAACCCCCCAGACTAAGCAGATGGGTTGGTTCCCCTCACTATTCTAAGAGAAAAAGTCATGTGGGTTCATCAGACCTCATCCCGGATATGACACGGCCGGTAGTGCCTCCTGCTTCCAAGTCCAAGAAAAAGAAGACCAAGTCCTGTCATACGGTCTCCCCATCAACAGATGAAGCTCTTGCTGGGGTAACCAGGTCGGGCCTAGCCTACCAACATGACTAAAATGCTCCGGATGACATTATACCTTCGGTGGCCACACCCGTGGCACCCGCTGCATCTGATCCGGGTCCATCCCAGCCTCCTGCAATAGACAAACAAAAGCAGAAAAAAATACGCTTTGACAAACCTCTACGAAAATACACAACTCAAGGGATGGAGAATCCCTACAACTTTGACCTTTTGGCACTACTGGCCAACACTCCTTCAAAACTGTCACTATTTGAGCTCCTTTGTCTCTCAAAGAAGATTCATGATGCTCTAAGTGAGGCACTGTAAAATACTGACTCTTATCTGGCCCAAGTTAAGCCATCGGCCGAGAATCTCGTCGTATGCCCTCACTACAACAGTATGATGGAGGCGATCCCGAATATCACATTCTCTCAGCAGGATAGGTTGTTAAAGAATAATAGGCACGATCGCCCCCTATATTACACAGTGTACATTGGTGCCATTAAGGTGTACCTGGTGCATATCGATCCCGGAGCATCTCTCAGCATTATCCCACGAAGCCGCTGCAGTTGTCGATCTCCACCGTCACACTTGCCTAGATCTTTTTTTTTATTGTACTTAGATCATTCTGTATTAGGGGTTCTTTTGTACTATTTGTCAATTCTCGATCAATAAGAAGTTCGTTTGACTTTGTATTATTTTTTGGCGATGTTGACAATGTCATAGTAATACATTTTCGCGATTGATGTAGAGATTGATTCATCGTAGTCTTAACATAGAATTAGTTTTATTCTCTTACCATTATTTTCCGTCTACTAGTAGTGGATTTGTCTCTACCGGACGTGTCTTAGATTTTTGATAAACTTGAACTATTTATATTTACATTAATCATTATCCATTATTAAATTTATTTCCTATTTGACTTATTCTGCTGATATAGCCTAGTTTTGATAGACTCATATTATTCTTTTGAATCTATTAGAACATATATTCTAGTGGGTTGCAGACCATGAACTATATTGTTCCTTCTTGATGATTATTCTTTATGTAGTTTGATATATAGTTGACTTGCCATGCTATATATGATATTATAGTATAGACAGCTTATGTCACGCCCCAGTCCCAAAATACGTAGGACTAGGAACACGTAAGCATGCCAGCCGTATGTATACGGCAACTCCAATATATGGATACCTTAATACACACGTACGCTATAATATGAATAAAACTCACATGTGGTATCTATATTATTACAAGTCATAAAAATACTAATCTCATCCACACAACAAGTCACAAAAGAAAATAACTAAACTAGAATAAAGAGTCTGAATAATCCATAAATGATAGTCGGATGAAGATAAATCCACTACCAATGACTATATCAAAACTAAAATGAGAGTGAAGAGTAGAATCTCTAATATAAAATAAGGCGATGACATAAAAGTGTCAGCTAAGGGATCCGTCGCTAGAGATAATCAATGATGCTCAGTGGGTAAGGTCTTCTCGGCGGAAAGTAAAGTGTCAGGTCCGGGTCCGTACTACTGTGGATACTCCTGGTCGTCTATACCTGGCAAGGGACCAGGTCCTCAGAGGGACGTAACAAGATACATAGAAGCAAGCCAATTGAATAAAGTAAACATGCATAATATTTGAAAATATATAAGTACGATGCACAAGATAATCTATATGAATGCAAATGAGGATAATTTTTTGACGTATGGGCAAGGGTAGGCTACTCGATCTAAATCTCACAACTCACACACATGTCAGTGACATCAGAAATTGACATACCGTGGGGATAGCGACCAGCAAGACTCCAGAAATTGACATACCGCGGGGGTAGCGACCAGCGCGACACACTACCGTAGTACGAGCTAGATACTACGGTTTACCAGAGTGGTTAAAGCCCATACGCCTAATGGTTGTCCTCTCATGATACTAGGTGTCAAGTGTGTGTCAACATATCTAATATATAGTAATGACTGAATGAAACTACATATGCAATAAATATACAGAAATATAAATAGCATGCAAAGTACTGTAAACAATTTGGCAAGGTATACTTGTCTGGCAAGAAAGCTGCAAAGTCCCAATAACCTGCTCCGAAAGTTATGCAGAATAATCCAATAGATCTTCGGGGTCAGCGTGCACCGGCACGGGAATCGGGGGTGACTGCTGCAGGTTGTCTTCGACGAGGGTGACAGGTCCACGATGACGACAACAATATCGATGTTGAGGATGATGACGAGGGTGATGATGTTGGTTAGGGTTAAGGTGATAATGATTACAATGGTGATGATGATGGAAATAATGATAATGGTGATGATGTGGATGATGATGGGGTGATGGTGATGACGAGGATGGTGATTGGGATAATGGTGATGATGTGGATGATCATGATTGGGATGATGGTGATGACGAGGATGATGATGGGGATAATGGTGATGATATGGAGGGTGATTGATGTTGATAATGAATGGTGATGATGGGGATAATGATGGTGTGGTGATGATGATAATGATGGGGTGATGATGTTGCTGAGGTGGATGGCCGGAGACTGCTGGAGTCCGGCAGGAAGTGGTGGTTCCGGCGGGGGAAGGAGGACAGGGACGGAGAAGTTGATGTCAGGAGGAGAGGAGGAGCTCAGGGGGAGAAGGCCGAGGTCGACCAGTTAGTGGTGCAGCGGGGTGAGGTCGTGGTGCCGGCGGCATTCAGACGAGGGGAAGATGGCGTGTAGGCGGCTCGGTTGAAGAGGTAAACAGGTAGAAGGAAGAGGAAGTCGGAGTGGAGATGGCCGCGTGGCTGCTGTGCAGTCGGGTCAGGGACGGCGGAGGAGGTTCAGTCGAGGAGAGCGGTACACAGGCGGGGATCGGGTGACCGGGGCTCCGGCAGCGGGGAAGTGGGGGAAGAAGATGAAGAGGGTGGAGAGGAGGTCGAGTTCATTGAGGGCGGTGGAGTGGTGACGGTGGGCATTGGTGGAGGCTGACCGGAGATGGAGGTCAGCTCGGGGAAGATGAAGCAGAGGTGGAAGAAGGAGATGGCAATGGTGGTAGTGTCTCGTTCAGGCGAGGATGGCGGACTGAGGCGCGTTGAAGGGAAGGGGGTTGGCGAGGTGGTCGAGTGCTGGTGGTGACGGGGCTACTCCGGCGAGGACTCTGGCGGCGGGTTGACCGGGAAAGGGTGCGTAGGAGATGGATAGGGAAGATGAATAGTAGGGATGGGTTTTGGTAAAAAAAAAGAAAAAGAAAAGAAAAGAAATAAAATTGTATATTTATACATGTGAAACTAGGGTTTTGTTGACCTAGGGATGTGGGCTTTGGTCAACATCTCCTTAGAGTGGGCCTTGGCTTGTCATGGGGATGTTTGGAGGGATATAATTTATATTGTTTAAAGAGCAAGGATAGGGTTAAATGAGGGGGCCTTGTTGCGTTGCACATTCCAAAAATTCATGGGAAAAATGTATATGAACAAAAAATAGATTTCTTCATGTGTTGTGTTTAATGGTGTGGATACCTCAATGTACTTTTGCATAAAAGCACCAAACAATTAGAAAATTGCACAAAGATGGAAATTAGATTAATTTAATTAAAATTAATGCGCAAGGTATTCTGGAATTAATTAGAAGTATATGGGGATAAAATTAGGTGGGACACGAGCATCATGGACGTAGGGGGCTCAGAGTAGAATATTATCATAATTTGGGTTGCACAAAATGGGTCAAGATTGTGTCTCCAATTTTGATTGGAACGCACAAGGATACAAAGTTGATTTTATTTAGAATTAAAATATGAACATCTGCGACGAATGTTGTGCGACTAAAATGTAGCACAAGAGAGCATAATTATAGGTTACACCAAGGTCAAAATGGAAGGCGATCATGTCTAGGGCAAGTGTGTGAAATTTGTAGGTAGGCAATGGCTAGTGTAGTGCTCCAATTATCGAAGCAACGGTAAGGTGCACTAAGTGATATAAATATTACAAAATAAAATAAAATAAAATGTTCTATTTCTAATTATATTCAAACTAGCCCTAGTCTCACTATCTAAGCCAAGTAGACCTAATTTTAGGTGAGAGGGTTTACAATCTACCCAACTTAAAATAATTTTGTCCTCGAAATTAAGATAAGGCATGGTTTCTCTCCATCTAATCTCACTTGATCACAATCTAAAAGAACTCACCTCAAGTTTAACAATGCGGTTTCTACCCAACTTAGAATTTACCCATATATCATCTAAGACTATACATCTAAGTAAATATTCATCAAATTATTTAATCATGTTACTCAATCCTCAAAGTTTTTAACACACAAATATATCATCTATGATATGTCCTTAATCAATTATAAAAGAGAGTCACCAAGTCATGTGATTAGCCTATGGGGTATATCTAGTACTATCAGTGTATCAACTTATACCAAGCACGAGGTTTCGTCTTTTCAAAACAAGGGCAGACAAAAAAACAATAATAAAGAGTTCAAGGGAGAGGTAATAGAATAGAAGTATGGAGGTCAAGGCGTTTAAAGAATTCAAATGAGAATTGTCAATGTAGTTGTGGATTGAAATCCTATTTGGTAATTTCTTATTCTCATGCTCGTATCAGTACAGTTATGTAACCGATACGATACGCTCAGACATGTCTAGAGGGCAAGTACATTTATCTAAGAAGCTAAGTCAATTTTATCTCAATCCACATAAGTAGTCATGCGAGGGGCGAACCAAACGCACTATTGTTGATCAGATCATAATACGCTGATTCTAAAATGTATTAGTGTATATACCCAATAATACATATATCATGATCAAGCTCGATAAAAGAGTAAGCTTGCAAAACTAGGCTACAATAGCGGCATAAGTCAAGGTAGTACAACAATTATAAATACGCTGGATTATGATGAAAGAAGGTACATAATAACTCAAGTTCACAAAGAAGATAAGACTCTACAGTCTCTACAATTGTGATACTAACTCCTTGTCTAAGTTACTAGTCGACCAAATAGGGGTATGGGCCTCTAAGTCCTACAGTTTGAATAAACATTATCTTCTTATGCAAGTCTATAGTTGGTGTCATTCAGTTATACTTCATCAATGGGTCAAGAGGGCTATGTGATACTATGTTGTGAGGCATACTACCCAACTTAAGACAATTACTAATACTGTAGTGTCTTAAGGATAGAGTAGAAACTCCTGTTAGGGTATACGAGAAAGGATATTGGTACTTATTAGGGTATCCTATTACATTACTCCATAGGTAATGGTCATCTTAGGTCTTAATCATAGTGCTCATAGAACAAAATGGTTAATATTAAGAATGGAAGGGTTAGGTGGCATGAGTTGAAAGAAAAGAAGAACATAATTAGTCGTCGCACAAATAGCGAGCACTAAGTTTTCAGAGGAACATGATTGAATTGAAATAGAAAGACTCTAGATAATATCATAGTTTTATAAGGGGAAGGTGGTTTGCTAATCTCTGTATTCGAGATATGATCTAGGAAAATATTATTTTATTCCTCTTGGCTTCCTAGGGTACTGTCTGCTAATAGCAAGACAAGAATATAAATGTATAGTTCTATAATACTATCTCACTATAAAAGTTAGGTTTGGTCCTAATATTCAACCTTGGATTTCTAGTGGCCCCTCAATACTAGGGTCAAACAATATAGTTAAATTTCTAATTAACTCTAGTAGTGTCTATACTACTCTCAAGTCTTCATAAATATATCAAGGGGTAATGGTAAACCAATCCATAGATAAGGAATGCTAGGGTTCACTAGATATTCTAAACTTAGTGGTGTGTCAATTCTTGGTAGGAATATTACCCTAATTATTATTCTAACAACAAGGGTTCCTACGTTCTAGGGGAAGGCTATACTTAAGGAACTATTACGGAAGCACAGGAATCAAGCAAGATGCGATTATTTAGATAGAACAGATTGGAAGGAAGATGAGTCATAGTCAAATATAGATGAGATCCTATACTCTTATTCTAATTGCAAGCTTGCTCGGTATAGTAACGTAACTGAGACAATATGCTCTCGACCTGCATGGGCCACCACAAAAATATGTCACGCCCCAGTCCCAAAATACGTAGGACTAGAAATACGTAAGCATGCCAGCCGTATGTATATGGCAACTCCAATATATGGATACCATAATACACACGTACGCTGTAATATGAATAAAACTCACATGTGGTATCTATATTATCACAAGTCACAGAAGTACTAATCTCATCCACACAGCAAGTCACAAAGGAAATAACTAAACTAGAATAAAGAGTCTGAATAATCCATAAATAATAGTCAGGTGGAGACAAATCCACTACCAATGACTATATCAAAACAAAAATGAGAGTGAAGAGTAGAATCTCCAATATAAAATAAGGCGATGACATAAAAGTGTCAGCTAAGGGATCCGTCGCTAAAGATAATCAATGATGCTCAGTGGGTAAGGTCTCCTCGATAGAAAGTAAAGCGTCAGGTCCGGGTCCGTACTACTGCGGATACTCCTGGTCGTCTATACCTGGCAAGGGACCAGTTCCTCAGAGGGACATAACAAGATACATAGAAGCAAGCTAATTGAATACAGTAAACATGCATAATGTTTGAAAATATATAAGTACGATGTATAAGACAATCTATATGAATACAAATGAGGATAATTTTTCGACGTATGGACAAGGGTAGGCTACTCGATCTAAATCTCATAACTCACACACACGTCAGTGATATCAGAAATTGATATACCGCGGGGGTAGCGACCAGCGAGACTTCAAAAATTGATATATCGCGGGGGTAGCGACCAGCGCGACACACTACCGTAGTGCGAGCTAGGTACTACGGTTTACCAGAGTGGTTAAAGCCCACACGCCTAATGGTTGTCCTCTCATGATACTAGGTGTCAAGTGTGTGTCAACATATCTAATATATAGTAATGACTGAACAAAACTACACATGCAATAAATATACAGAAATATAAATAGCATGCAAAGTACTGTAAATAATTTGGCAAGGTATAATTGCCTGGCAAGAAGGCTGCAAAGTCCCAATAACCTGCTCCGAAAGTCGTGCAGAACAATCCAATAGATCTTCGGGATCAGCGTGCACCAGCACGAAAATTGGGGGTGACTGCTGCAGGTTATCTTCGGCGAGGGTGACGGGTCCACGATGACGACAACGATATCGATATTGAGGATGATGACGAGGGTGATAATGTTGGTTAGGGTTAAGGTGATAATGATTACAATGGTGATGATGATGGTAACAATGATGGAAATGATGATAATGGTGATGATGTGGATGATGATGGGGTGATGACGAGGATGGTGATGATGTGGATGAACATAATTGGGATGATGGTGATGACAAGGATAATGATGGGGATAATGGTGATGATGTGGAGGGTGATTGATGATGATAATGAATGGTGATGATGGGGATAATGATGGTGTGGTGATGATGATAATGATGGGGTGATGATGTTGCTGAGGTGGATGGCCGGAGACTGTTGGAGTCCGGCGGGGAGTGGTGGTTCCGGCGGGGGAAGGAGGACAGGGACGGAGGAGTTGATGTCAGGAGGAGAGGAGGAGCTCAGGGGGAGAAGGCCGGGGTCGACCAGGTGGTGGTGCAGCAGGGTGAGGTCGTGGTGCCAGCGGCGTTCAGGCGAGGGGGAGATGGCGTGCGGGTGGCTCGGGTGATGAGGAGAACGGGGAGGAGGAAGAGGAAGTCAGAGTGGAGATGGCCGGGTGGCTGTTGTGTAATCCCCTGATTTTTCAAAATTTGATAAATTTAGATTTTTCTGAATTTTCTGGAATTTTCTTGGAATTTTCTGTAATTTAAATCAGGTATTTTAAATTTTAAAAGATTTTTAAATGCTATTAATTAATATTAAAATATTATGAAAATAATATTTTATGATGTAAAATAGAAAACCAGACATAGAATATTTTTTCGGGAATTTATTGGACCCCGGATGGATTTTAAAAGCCTTAAAAACTAATTTATTAATTAAACCAAAATAAAAACCCGGTTTATTAGGCCTGAACCGAACCGAACCGGCCGGTTCAGCTAAACCAGACCGAACCGCCCTAGCGGGTCGGGTCGGGTCTGTCCGGCTGAACCCGCTAACCCGTAACCCTTTCCCTTCTCCTCTCTCAGCCGAGTAACCGCCCGACCCTAGCGTTCCCTCTCCGCCGCAAACGGCCGCGCCGCTCCGGCGTACCCTCGACCGTTGGCCTCCCACCGTCCGTTCGCCTCCGGTTACCGGCCGCCCCTCCAGCTTCCCATCCGCCTATAAAAACCACAGCCTCCCCCGCTGGATCCCATAGCCCCACTCCCCTCGACCTTGCCGGCCACCCGCATCCCGACCTGCTGCCCAGCGCCGCCTAGCCCAGCCGGCCGACCTCCGCCAGAGACTCCTCTCCTCCTCCTGCCCTCCTCCGACCCCGACAGAGTCTCCCCGACCGTAGCGGTGGCCGCCTCCATCAGTAAGCTCCGACCGACCGCCCTGAGCTTCCCCGGAACCCTAGCCGAGTGCCGACCGGCCGCCCTGGACCTCCCCGAACCCTCGCTGACCTCCGACGACCAAAACCCCCGCTCTCAGCGGCTCGATTCGGATGCCCTAGCCCTGACACAATTCAGACACGAGTCGGACACAGCATTCAGATACGAGTCAGACACGAAGAATACCCTGTTTTCGACCCTGTTCAGCAACCGGAGCAGTCCCTGCAAATCCAGCTATTGCCAGAGCTACAATTGGAGATAAAACCCAGGCAAGTATACCTTGCCAAATCCTGCAGTTTTGATACTTGTCTCCTGGATTTATTTATCATTGTCGTGCAAGATACTTGTACAATATTTGCATATTTTTCAGTTGTTACTTTCTTGTCATATATAGTTCTTGATGCGCTTTGATTTATTCCTGCTGCTCTAGACTTATTTCCTCGTTTTGCGTGCATGTACATTATTGCTCTTTTCCTTGGATCACTACTTGTTCCATAGACATATTGTGATGGTTTATGTTTACTCTACATTCCTGGAGTTGACTTGACTGATTTCTTTAGTTCCTAGATGTTGTTATTGGACATTGACTACACTTGAGCAATCTCGATTGTGAGTACCCATTGTACTGCAATAGAGAATTGTTCATTTGACTACCTCCTTCGTGAGCTCCCGTTGGGCTGCGAAAGAGCCATACTATAGATTGTGAGTCCCCGTTGGACTACTCTCTATAGGATCGTGATCTCCCATTGAGATGCGGTTACCCCGATTGCTTGTAGTCATGTTTGATAGCATCACTGGCATGCCACAGTCTTAGATGTAGTGATTTTCTCGTGTCCTATTTGCTTGTGTTTACTTTCTTCTCTATCTTGCATGTTATTTACTGTATTTTGGCTCGTATTCTTTTGTATCTTGCTATGTCCCCTGAGGACCTGGTTTTGTTCTCCAGATTTAGCAGACGAGGAGTACCGCAGCTTACGAACCAACACCAGACGAGAATTTGATTGCAGTTGATGGCCCTGCTTCTTAGTTACTGTCTAGCATGTTTTAGTTATCTCTTTCTTGTCTTATTTTCTTGTTTGACGGTAGTGGATTTGTCTCCACCCGACTTAGTATTAATTCTTGCTGGATATTTGACAGTAACTTTACTTTCAGCATTTATTTCAGTTTTGTTTTAGTTCATGATGTTCTATGGTGAGATTAGTAAACCCTGACTATTATAATACAGCTTAAGTACGCTCCGATGGATCCATTAAATTGGGTTTGTCCATCGGTGTTTGCTGCTGGCCATTGCCACGTGTCGAGTCCCTCGTTATTTTGGGACTGGGGCGTGACATGATTTTTGTGGTGGCCCATGCAGGTCAACGACTAAATTGTTCGGTTTCAACTTAGGGAACGAACATGCCTGCAATAAGAATAGGATAAGTTTTAAGATCTCATCCACTTGCTTAAAACGTTCTTGATATCTATATCGGATTCGAATCAATTTGTTGAAATTGCATCCTGCCTTGATTCCTAAGCGCCTCTTATTGTTTATTTTGGTTGCAGAGTTATGGATTCACGAGCAAACGATGAGGCTCCTGCAATATCACCTCGAGATGTTGTAGTAACCAACGAAGATGAAGCGACACCAGTTGATGAAGGACGATCAGCTCAACAAGCAAGACATCATGCCACGAGAATCCAACAAGATGACATTCCACCTTCGACGCAATTGCCCATAATTCCACCAGGGCAGGCTATGGACGGGCAGCAGATGTTTCAAACGATCTATGCAATAGTGCAATCTCAACAAGAGGCTTGGAGTCGCAGCTTAGTAACCGTACTAGAGCAGGCACGACGGCCAACAACGGGTTCTATCACCGATTTTTGCCAGCTGAAGCCCCGTACCTTCTCAGGAAAAGAGGAGCCCACAGAAGTTCATGAGTGGCTCACCAACACACAACATCAATTAGAAGCAGCTGAACTTCCAAAGGAACGTTGGATGACTGCCGTCAGAATGCAGTTGACGGATAATGCTCATCACTGGTGGCTATCTGAAGAGACCCGGCTCGGACCAGACTGAGTCACTTGGGAAGAATTCTCTAGACTCTTTCTGGAGATATACATTCCAGCCATTGCTCGATCAGAACTTCGGGACAAGTTCAATCGCCTCACTCAGGACAATCTGATAGTGGAAGAGTACAACGCCGAGTTCATTCGTCTAAGTCGTTTTGCCCCTACTTTGATTCAGACAGAAGAAGAAAAGGCTGAGAAGTTCTTCGACGGACTAAATATTGAGCTGCAGAAACTGATTGGATACCCTGACGTCCTTGCTGCAGCACGATGCATGGAGCGCGTCATCAGGAGAGAGACCAGTCTGAAGAGGTCATCCACATCAGCACCAGACGAGGCACCACAGGAAGAAGCTGCAAAGAGACTTCACAGTCACCAGAAGCATCTCCACAGGCAATACTTATCTGTCCATATTGTCACAGGCGAGGCCATATTGAGGACCAGTGCAGACGCAAAAAGATATTATGTTTAGCTTGTGGATCCAGTCAGCATTTAATAAGGGAATGCCCAGAGCATCGAGAAAAAGTACCAAAAGTTAACCAGCAAGCGTTACCAGTACCGAGGACAATCTATCCAGCGTTGGGAGCACCACAAACGGAAGTTCAAGAAGTTCTACCACCAGCTTCCGGAGGGTATCAGCTGAGGCCACCTTTGATACCCTAGGAACTGCTCTTCCAGCAGGCTCAGCAGCAGCAGAGGAATCGACGGCAAGGACGTGGACAAGCCCTCACGATGTCTTTGGAGAACGCGCAGAATCAAGGAGTAGCTAATGCGCGTAAGCTCTTGTAGTTTTCTGTTTCTAGATCGTGCCTATTGGTTCGTGACCCTAGCCTTACCCTGATAATCTTAACTTGCTAATAATTGATAACCTAGTGTTAACCTAGTAATTTTGAGCTTGCCAATAATTCAGAATGTTTTATAAATGTTAACCTGATAAGTTTTTGAAAGATAACCTGGTTTTATAAAAACTATAAATTTCCTAGATTTTCTATAATTGGGAAATTCTATTGCTTAGGGAAATAACTTTCCCTATGTGTTTAAACCTTCAACCTTGATTTTCTGATTCGAATAAATTTTGTAACCGTGTTATCTCTGTTGACCGGCTATTCTTTGATTGCAAGGACGCAATCCTCTTAAGGGGGGTAGATTGTAATCCCCTGATTTTTCAAAATTTGATAAATTTGGATTTTTCTGAATTTTCTGGAATTTTTTTGAAATTTTCTGTAATTTAAATCAGGTATTTTAAATTTTAAAGGTTTTTTAAATGCTATTAATTAATATTAAAATATTATAAAAATAATATTTTATGATGTAAAATAGAAAACCAGACATAGGGTATTTTTCCGGGAATTTATTGGACCCCGGATGGATTTTAAAAGCCTTAAAAACTAATTTATTAATTAAACCAAAATAAAAACCTGGTTTATTAGGCCTGAACCGAACCGAACCGGCCGGTTCAGCTAAACCAGACCGAACCGCCCTAGCGGGTCGGGTCGGGTCTGCCCAGCTGAACCCACACCCGCGAACCCGCTAACCCGTAACCCTTTCCCTTCTCCTCTCTCAGCCGAGTAACCGCCCGACCCTAGCGTTCCCTCTCCGTCGCAAACGGTCGTGCCGCTCCGGCGTACCCTCGACCGTTGGCCTCCCACCATCCGTTCGCCTCTGGTTACCGGCCGCCCCTCCAGCTTTCCATCCGCCTATAAAAACCACAGCCTCCCCCGCCGGATCCCCTAGCCCCACTCCCCTCGACCTTGCCGGCCACCCGCATCCCGACCTGCTGCCCAGCGCCGCCTAGCCCAGCCGGCCGACCTCCGCCAGAGACTCCTCTCCTTCTCCTGCCCTCCTCCGACCCCGATAGAGTCTCCCCGATCGCAGCGGTGGCCGCCTCCATCAGTAAGCTCCGATCGGCCGCCCTGAGCTTCCCCGGAACCCTAGCCGAGTGCCGACCGGCCGCCCTGGACCTCCCCGAACCCTCGCTGGCCTCCGACGACCAAAACCCCCGCTCTCAGCGGCTCGATTCGGATGCCCTAGCCCTGACACGATTTAGACACGAGTCGGACACAGCATTCAGATACGAGTCAGACACGAAGAATACCCTGTTTTCGACCCTGTTCAGCAACCGGAGCAGTCCCTGCAAATCCAGCTATTGCCAGAGCTACAATTGGAGACAAAACCCAGGCAAGTATACCTTGCCAAATCCTGCAGTTTTGATACTTGTCTCCTGGATTTATTTATCATTGTCGTGCAAGATACTTGTACAATATTTGCATGTTTTTCAGTTGTTACTTTCTTGTCATATATAGTTCTTGATGCGCTTTGATTTATTCCTGCTGCTCTAGACTTATTTCCTCGTTTTGCGTGCATGTACATTATTGCTCTTTTCCTTGGATCACTACTTGTTCCATAGACATATTGTGATGATTTATGTTTACTCTACATTCCTGGAGTTGACTGATTTCTTTAGTTTCTAGATGTTGTTATTGGACATTGACTACACTTGAGCAATCTCGATTGTGAGTACCCATTGTACTGCAATAGAGAATTGTTCATTTGACTACCTCCTTCGTGAGCTCCCGTTGGGCTGTGAAAGAGCCATACTATAGACTGTGAGTCCCCGTTGGACTACTCTCTATAGGATCGTGATCTCCCATTGAGATGCGGTTACCCCGATTGCTTGTAGTCATGTTTGATAGCATCACTGGCATGCCACAGTCTTAGATGTAGTGATTTTCTCGTGTCCTATTTGCTTGTGTTTACTTTCTTCTCTATCTTGCATGTCATTTACTGTATTTTGGCTCGTATTCTTTTGTATCTTGCTATGTCCCCTGAGGACCTGGTTTTGTTCTCCAGATTTAGCAGACGAGGAGTACCGCAACTTACGAACCAACACCAGACGAGAATTTGATTGCAATTGATGGCCCTGGTTCTTAGTTACTGTCTAGCATGTTTTAGTTATCTCTTTCTTGTCTTATTTTCTTGTTTGACGGTAGTGGATTTGTCTCCACCCGACTTAGTATTAATTCTTGCTGGATATTTGACAGTAACTTTACTTTCAGCATTTATTTCAGTTTTGTTTTAGTTCATGATGTTTTATGGATGAGATTAGTAAACCCTGACTATTATAATACAGCTTAAATACGCTCCGATGGATCCATTAAATTGGGTTTATCCATCGGTGTGTGCTATTGGCCATTGCCACGTGTCCAGTCCCTCGTTATTTTGGGACTGGGGCGTGACATGCTGTGCAGTCGAGTCAGGGACGGCGGAGGAGGTTTAGTCGAGGAGAGCGGTGCACAGGCGAGGATCGGGTGACCGGAGCTCCGGCAGCGGGGAAGTGGGAGAAAAAGATGAAGAGGGTGGAGAGGAGGTCGAGTTCGTCGAGGGCGGTAGAGTGGTGATGGTGGGCAGTGGTGGAGGCTGACCGGGGATGGAGGTCGGCTCGGGGAAGATGGAGGAGAGGTGGAAGAATGAGATGGCAATGGTGGTGGTGTCTTGCTCAGGTGAGGATGGCGGGCTGAGGCTCGTTGAAGGGAAGGGAGTTGGCGAGGTGGTCGAGTGCTGGTGGTGACGGGGCTACTCCGGCAAGGACTCCAGCGGCGGGTTGGCCGGGGAAGGGTGCGCAGGAGATGGATAGGGAAGATGAATAGTAGGGATGGGTTTTGGTAAAAAAAAATAGAAAAAGGAAAAGAAAAGAAATAAAATTGTATATTTATACATGTGAAACTAAGGTTTTGTTGACCTAGGGATGTGGGCTTTGTTCAACATCTCCTTGGAGTGGGCCTTGGCTTGTCATGGGGATGTTTGGAGGGCTATAATTTATATTGTTTAAAGAGCAAGGTTAGGGTTAAATGAGGGGTCCTTGTTGCGTTGCACATTCCGAAAATTCATGGGGAAAATTTATATGAACAAAAAAATGGATTTCTTCATGTGTTGTGTTCAATGGTGTGGACACCTCAATGCACTTTTGCATAAAAGCACCCAATAATTGAAAATTTGCACAAAGATGGAAATTGGATTAATTTTATTAAAATTAATGCGCAAGGTATTCTGGAATTAATTAGAAGTACATGGGGATAAAATTAGGTGGGACACAAGCGTCATGGACGTAGGGGGCTCAGAGTAGAATATTATCATAATTTGGGTTGCACAAAATGGGTCAAGATTGTGTCTCCAATTTTGATTGGAACGCACAAGGATACAATGTTAATTTTATTTAGAATTAAAATATGGACGTCTGCGACAAATGTTGTGCGACTAAAATGTAGCACGAGAGAGCATAATTATAGGTTACACCAAGGTCAGAATGGAAGGCGGTCATGTCTAGGACAAGTATGTAAAATATATAGGTAGGCAATGGCTAGTGTAGTGCTCCAATTATCAAAGCAACGGTAAGGTGCGCTAAGTGATATAAATATTGCAAAATTAAATAAAATAAAATATTCTATTTCTAATTGGATTCAAACTAGCCATAGTCTCACTATCTAAGCCAAGTAGACCTAATTTTCGGTGAGGAAGTTTACAGCTTATACGTACTCAAGTCGGACTGGAGTCCACTTGATACGTAGCTGGCATGTTACATACTCCTAGTCCTACGTATTTTGGGACTGGGGCGTGACAAATATACTTGCACCATATTAAATATAAGGTTAAATTATTCTAATGGCATCCCCCAATTATAGTGTTCAGATATTTTTTTATACCTTGATTTTGGCCCCTCAATTTTATAAGGCTAAATTATCCTAATGACATTCCAAATATATTCTTAGGACATTTTTGGCACAACTTTTCAGAGCTAGATTTTGGCGCTCCAACTTTATAAATTGTTCTTTTGAAATATAATTTGTCAATTTCAAAGCACATATGGACCGATTCAAAAGAACATATGACAATATAAGTATTTAAATTGGGCTTTTATACTAGAAGTTACGCTTTTGAGGTGATCTCGATGTGGTTTAAAATTGGCGAAATATGCTTCAAAAGAGCAATTTACGAAATTGGGATACAAAATCGAGCAATGAAAAGTTAATGTGCCAAAAACTTCCGAATATTATAGTTGGGGTGCCATTAGAAGAATTTAATTATTTTATAAATTATTTTTTTGAAACAACTTTCGTCAATATTTAAGCACATCGGAACTACTTCAAAAAATATATCACAGTAGAAGTATTTAAATTCTGCTTTTGTAAAAGAAATATTTTTTCAAGTGGTCTCGATGTGCTTAAAATTGACAAAATTTGTTCCAATATCAAACAGTAAAAAGTTATGGTACCAAAAATGTACGAACGATCATTAGGATAATTTAGCCTAATTATAATCCTAAATAATGATGTGATATGTAGGACTTTCTTACCCAAATTGAATAACTTTTAACGAGGAAGAACCAGATTGTAAAGTACATCCAGTCCTCAAGAAATAAAAAGGTTTGGATAAAAAATAGAAAAAATTTGAGTTGCACCCCCACTTTATTGACCATAATTCAAGATGCACCCCACCCGATTACCATAATGTACAAAACTCTCAACTTTTGACAAAAATCTTCTCCGACTGATGTTCAACTCGTTTGACCATATTTTTCGGATAAAAATACCCCAAAACGAGAAGCCCCTTGCCCCCCACTTTCTCTTTCCCCTCCGAGTACCCACCGCCCCCGCACGAGCAACCCCCTCGCGAGCCCCCAAGCTCCCGCGCGAGCAGCCCCCCGCCCCCACTGCGAAGGAGAGGAAGAAGAGGAGTCTATGGAGGAGAGGAGGAGGAGGGCAGCGGAGGAGGAGGAGCAGCAACAGCAACAGTAACAACAAGAGAATGATATCTTCGTCAAAAAAGTTTGGTCAAAGGGGTTGACTGTGAGTTTGGGACGATTTTTATCAAAAGTGAAGGATTTTATACATTATAATAATCGGATGAGCTGTACCTTGAATTATGATAAATAAAGTGGAATGCGACTCAAATTTTCTCTAAAAACACATAAATTATACATACTCTGTAACCCAACCAATTTCCAAAGTGCAATTTTATTCACTACCAGAAAAAGTCAAATTAGCGACGTCTAAAAACGTCGCTAAATAACAATAAATCGTCGCTAATTAGGTTTAGCGACGTAATTAGCGACGTTCTGAAGCAGTCGGAAAACACCAAGTCGCTAAAACAAAAAACGTCGCTAAACGTCGCTATACCGACGTTTTTTAGCGACTTCAATGTGTCGCTGAATTTAGCGACGTTTTGCGACGCCAAGTCACTAAAAAGCGACGTTCATTAAAGTTGCTAAACGTCGCTGATTAGCGACGTCAATCGCGACGTTACACCGACGTCTTTAATGACCTGGCTATACTTGCCATGTCAGCAATTGGCGACGCTTAGCGACGACTTTAGCGACGTCATTAGCGACGAACTTAGCGACGTTTTACAGAGTCGCTGATTAGCGACGTAATTAGCGACGTAAATTAACGTCGCTAAGCGTCGCTACACGTCGCTAATAACGTCGCTAATTTAAAAAAAAAAAAAAAAAATTTCCAGAATCAAATATTGGTGATTCCCTGCAGTTTTACAGCATCTTCATCATACACACCAACATGATTCAATCTAGTTAACTATATAATCCAATTAAATTAAAAACCACAAGAAGTATCAATCCAATTAAATGTGGATAACTATATAATCCAATTAAATTAACTAAAAAATTCAAGACCACAAGAAGCATCATACATCATGTCTATTGTTGAAGTACCAATAATTCATAAATAATAATAAAAATAACTAGACTACTACGGATCTGCAGGAGGCTGACCAGCGGCACGCTTCAAGGATAACAACTCCTCATACTCGTCCCGTGGAATCGACACCGATGTCGATGGAGAAGACAGTGACGTCGGTGGCGGCCGTGCCCGCTCCAAGTCTGCGAGTCACTGGTTGTAAGAATCCAGGGTATTTAACAGCCTCGTACTGCTATCACCCATTGAATCCTGCATCCTCGTCAGGTTCTCGTCCATCGATAACTGTGACGCATGCATCCTCGTCAGCTTCTCGCCCATCGATAGCTGTGACGCCTGCAGCTCCATGATGTTGCGATCATTGGAGGCTCTAATATCATTTGTCAATTCTCGTAGCTCCGTCATGCTGCGGTCGAGCATATCCAATCGTGCGATAAGCATCGGATCGTCCGCCTGCGGCTGGGACCGGGACTGGTCCTCCATACTTCGCAGCAAGTCGTCACGGAGAGACACAATCTGACGGTCAACGGCCTCCTGGACGGCCTCCTGGACTCTGGCCGACGACTGCGAGGGCTGCGACTGCGAGGGGTGTGTGGAATGCACAGCTGTCGGGGAGGCCCTAGATGACTGCGTCACAACCAGGGCGCCATAGGAGCCCGTACCGTAGTACGTACCCCTCTGGAGACCACCAGCTGCGGTCACCCACAGGTCGTCCGCCGACGGAGATGGACCGGGCTGCGACGAAGCACCAGCCTCTCCAGGTGTAGGTGCACTAGCAGTCGCCCGCTCACGAAGCCTAAGATACTCGGCCTAGAAAAGGTTTGGAAACTCAATAATTGCCTAAGTTATATTAAAATAAACACAAAGTAAAGTAATACTTACATAGGTCTGTGAGGCCCTCTCATCAATGAGATTTCCGTCCTTGCGATGGGTGGCCAAGAAGACGGTCACCATGTTTGCATCCTCACCCCTCTGTACCTGTTAAAAATATATTTTTTATTACTAAACTTAAATATTTTTTCCAAGTACCATTTTATGGTACTTATATTAAAATAATATATTTTAAAAGAAAAAATATACCAAACGACGGAAATATTTCGTCATCGGAATCGAGCCACCACACCACTTGGCAGCATTCTGCCTAGCCGCCTTGGCCTTCTTAGACCTTTCCTTGTAGCTCGGATCGTCGAATCTAGCCCTCATCGCAGTCCACTGCTCAGGCGTGATCCAACCTTGGATCGGTTTTCCAGCACGATCACGAGCCTTCTGGTCATCCAGAGCATCTCGGATAAGCTTGGCGGCAACGGTAGGAAAGAGCCGCTCGATCAACTCGGCCCGGTACGGAGGATAAAAATACGTTTGCTACAATAAATAATTCATTAAGTTAGCATCACGAATATGCATAAATTAGAGGATTTATTTAATATACTTTTACCTGGAAGTGCGCAAACCAGAACGCCTTCCTCTCCTCCGGAGCCTCAGAGTAGTTGATCCAAGGGCCACCGTAGTTGTTCCTCAGAAATTGGCCCAGGCGTCTCTGAACCGACGATGGACGATATCTATACAGAAATAATAATTTAGATTACTGAAAAAGTCAATATACGATGAATAAAGAGAAACACAAATATATACTAAACCATCTAATTGACTTACTTTGTACCGTCGGCCCAAATCTCTGTCCTCGTCTCCTCCGGTGGTGCGCATGGAGGATCTTGCTGATGCTGGGACAACGTCGACACGACCTCCTCTACATGCTCATCAGTCTCCATGGTTCCGTCAGCAGGAGGAACGCTGGACGAGGGAGTACTATCACGAGTACTATCACGCCTGGAACTACTCGTCCCAGGAGTGATGCCACGCAACGTCGTCGCAGTCGGAGATGTGGCTGCTCGATATACTGGAGTACTGGACGACGATGATCCGGAACCAACAGTAGGCAGTACCGGAGTGGCACTCTGTCTACCTCGGGACCTGCCGAATCCTCCGCGTCGTCCTGTCATATCTGATAACAACATATGATGAATATAGAGAAACACAAATATATACTACATTCTACAGTCAAAATGTGATACATATCTCAAAGTATTATACAGTCAAAATATAATACATATATTCGTTAATGTCAAAATGTGATACATATCTCAAAGCATTATACAGTCAAAATATAATACATATATTCGTTAATGTCAAAATGTGATACATATCTCAAAGCATTTTACAGTCCAAATATAGTTACATTCTACATGGAATATTTTATATTTTCAATCATCTTCAGAAAATTCATCTTGTTCGCCTTCCTCGTCCTGCTCTTCCTCTTCCTCGTCTTCACTTTCATCTACTTCGTCCTCTTCGGATAATTCTACATCTTCTACATTATTACTCGTGTAATGAGTAACTTCCGTTGAGTCCACATCTACAATATTTGTTACAAGAGGTAGATCGTCCTCCTGATAAGCTATTTCGTCAATGTCAAAGGTATTTCTAGCTTTAGTCTTGCATACTGCCCACCAATCCGACCTCGCTGACCCCCGTCTAGGATAAGTTGTGAAGTACATGAGCTGAGCCTGACTTGATAGGACAAATGGTTCGTAGCCTTGATATCTACGCTTGTAGTTTATATCCACAAGGCCATGCTTGTCAATTTTCCAACCTTGATCTTGAATCGGATCGAACCATTCACACCTGAATAGCACGATATTAGCAGGTTCTGGGCCATAATTATATGTCAACTCCACAATCTCTCGTAAGATGCCAAAAAAATCATTGCCAGGATTGACGTCTTTGTAGTTTGTAGATTTGATACACAAACCACTGTTTTTCGTGGAATCAAGATCCAGAAAGCTGTCTCTGATAGGAGCATTTGTTGACTTGAACCTGAACCCATTCACACAGAAACTTGGCCATATTTTTACGGCAGTAATTGGTCCCTTGGCTAGAGTCCTAATAGATTCAGTCTCGGATGATATTAGACGATCGACCTAAATACCAAAGTAGCGATGGTAAGTTATTTGTTTTACAAGTGCAGAAATAAAAAGTAATTACCAAGTATCTTACATATGCGCTCAACCAAGAAGGAAAATGGCATCTCATTTCTTGTTCTACTTCTTCGTCTGTTATGTAGGGTCTAACCGACCTTAACTCATCATTATATGTGCTAAAAAACAATGATGCAACTGCTAATTAGTAGCATAATAGTATCTTATACTATTACATTGAGATGATGTAAACGTGGACGTATTAATTACTTACCCCTCTAGCTTCTCCACTTCATCCTCGTCGCAATTGAGTAATATATACAATTGAGCAGCCCTTAGCTCATCGTCATTCAAATATCTCTTCTTCATTTTTCCCGAAGGCTTTCCGGATGCATTGAATACTTTGAGTATTGCATCATTAGATTCCTTATATGCGTCGTCGTTTCTGGGAGCTTTATTCCTATTAGTAGCAACATGCGGTTTGAAATACGTCGAGCAAAAGTTTGTAATCTCCTCGAGAACATAAGCTTCACAAATAGATCCTTCAACCCGTGCTTTATTTTTCACCTTTCTCTTTAGGTGATTCAGATGACGCTCGAAGGGGTACATCCACCGATAACCGACAGGACCACCAACACGTGCCTCATAGGAAAGATGAATTGGCAAATGCTCCATAGAGTCAAAGAATCCTGGAGGAAACACCTTCTCGAGCTTACATAGTGTTACCGCAATGTCCCTCTCTTGCTTTTCTAGACGATCGACGAGCAACTTAGTACAACAAAGATCTCTGAAGAATATGCTCAGCTCTGTCAATGGGTCCCAAACGACCTGCGGTAAGAATTCCCGAAATGCAATCGGAATTAACCTCTCCATGAATACATGACAATCGTGGCTCTTCATACCTACTAGTTTATTCTCCTTGAGGTCGACGCATCTTCTCAAGTTCGACACGTACCCGTCTGGAAAATTTAGACCCTGAATCCACCTACAAAGTCTACCTTTATCCTCTTTATCCAGTGAGAAAACTGACTTAGGTTGCTTTAACTTTCCATTCCCCTCCTCTATCAGATGCAATGCAGGACGTCTACATATGTCTTCTAAGTCCAACCTGGCCTTCGGATTATCTTTCGTCTTCCCCTTTACATCCATTACAGTATTAATTATGTTATCAAACACATTCTTCTCGATATGCATGACATCAAGGTTATGTCTGATCAGATTGGTGCTCCAATATGGCAGATCCCAGAATATACTCCTCTTCGTCCAGTTATGGGTGCGACCAAATCCGTCACACTTGTACCCCTTAGCAGGCTCTTCGACAGCACTTGGTAAATATTTTACCTCTTCCTATATCGTGCATCCGGGCCACCTTGGAGGTGGATTGGCCTTCTCCACAACTCCCGCACGAAAAGTATTCCGATTCCTCCGGTACGGATGATCCTTCGGCAAAAATTGTCGATGACAATCGAAGAAGCACGGTTTGCCTCCGTATTTCAAACGGAAAGCCTGAGAATGGTCCATGCAATACGGACATGAGAGACGACCATGGGTGCTCCATCCCGATAACATTCCATAGGCCGGAAAGTCGTTGATGGTCCACATAAGTGCTGCCCTCATCTGAAAATTCTGCTTTCTAGAAACATCGTACGTGTTGGCACCTACTTCCCACAGCTGATTCAACTCATCTATCAAAGGCTGTAAGTACACATCGATGTTCCTCTTCGGATTGTTCGGACCCGGGATAATAACGGTTAGGAACATATACGGAGTCTTCATGCACATCCAAGGCGGTAGATTGTACGGAGTGACGATCACAGGCCAACACGAATACTGGGAGCCCGAAAGTCCGAATGGGGTAAAACCGTCAGAGCAGAGCCCCAATCTGACATTACGCGCTTCCTCGGCAAAATGTGGATACTCTCGATCAAAGTGCTTCCATGCTTCTCCATCGGATGGATGATCCAATACTCCTTCGATCTGTTTTCGCCTGTGCCAACTCATGTTTTCTGCAGTCTCCTTAACCATAAACAACCGCTGCAACCACGGCGTCAAAGGCAAGTAGTGCATCGAATCGGTAGGCTTCCTTGCACCGACAGACTTTCCTCTAACAGTGGCCTTGTAGCGATCAGCACCACAGAATCTACACGCATCTTCATCCTTGTCGTCTTTGTAGTACAACATGCACCCATTGCGACATGCATCGATTTTCTCGTATCCCATCCAAAGCGATCTCACCATCCTCTTAGATCGATAGAAGTCTTTAGGCAACTTTGCACCCTCGGGCAAGATCTCTATAATCAAATCGAGCAGTCGATTATAGCATTCTTGCGACATGTTAAAATCGGACTTGATGCTCAATAATCTTGTAACCACCTCCAACGGTGAATGGTCCTCACAACCAGGATATAGTGGAGTCCTTGCATTCTCAAGCAACTCCATAAACTTTGCAGCATCGGCATTCGGTGCCTCCTCAGCTGCATCATAATTGTCTGGATTGAAACTAGGTCCTGCCGCATCATAATTGTCAGGATTGAAACTAGGCCCGCCGCATCATAATTGTCAGGATTGAAACTAGGCCCCGCCGCATCATAAACCATGTTCACCACCCCGTCGTCGTAAGCATCGTGGTCTTGGACATCCATATACGGCTCCACATAGGGCTCCGACTCTGATGCTAGAGATACAAGTTCTCCGTGCGCGGTCCACTGATAGTAATTCGGCGTAAAGCCCTTCGAGTATAAATGATATGTAACTTCCACTTCTGGATGATATTTCCTGTTGCGACATCTCACACATGGACACTTAATTTTGGTACCGTCCATGTACTGAGGGAACGCCTTGGCGAACTGCAGGAACTGCTGTACACCCTCAATAAATTCATCCCGCACACCGCACATGTCATCAGGATGACGGTTGTACATCCACGAACGATGACGCAGATAGTAATTCATATCCATTTCTAGATACTTCTGCAAAATTGACAGTATGTATCATATAAATCATTACATGCAAAATTAACTTCTGTGTCTGTGTCAGTGTCCGTTATTGGAAAAGCAGTATATATATATATATATATATATATATATATATATATATATATATATATATAACATTACCCAAATAATACCTTAATACCACTTTACTACTATACCTTAACCCACTTCTGTGTCAGTGTCCGGATTTTAGTGTAGTAGGCTCCAGCCGAAGCCAATAAGTTTCTTGAGATGCATGTCCTTAATGATGCATGCTGCGATGATATCTTTGCTCCATTAGAGGCTCTTCATACTGCTAGCTAGTGATTTCAGTAAGTGTTGAAATTAATCCTTTATTTATTTAAGCTGATTTGTAAGTTTCGTTTAGCTAATTCAACTGTTATAGTCATATTATTTAGACCATTAGGCACTTCTTGAAACTGGCAGTAGGGTGAGGAACTGAGATACATAACTCCGCAGTACTTTGCTTTCGGCAATTAACCCCTATATATATTGGGAGTGGAACGAGGAAGTAGCTAGAGCTCAAAATTCTTGGGGCACAATTAAGGACGGTTGCTTAGATCATACACTTCCTGGTCGAATAATTGGCGTTCTAATTAATTTGATCACATGATCAGTTGTTGTACGAATATTCAGGAATTAGTTCTAATTTGTTCACCCAATGTACGTAGTCATGACATATGAACATGGATTCAATAATAGCCATTATTTTTTCCCCTCCTCCATTGGACCAATGAATAGTAACCACAAAATCAAACAATTAGTATGTATGTATGTATGTATGTATATATATATATATATATATATATATATATATATATATATATATATATATATATATATTGCAAAAGTGCAAATAAATACACTTATGTTCTTTCTTTCTTATTCATCGATCCATATTATTTATTTATTTTATACTTGAAAGAAG
Organism: Iris macrosiphon; assembly: GCA_036927795.1. Classification (NCBI taxonomy): domain Eukaryota; kingdom Viridiplantae; phylum Streptophyta; class Magnoliopsida; order Asparagales; family Iridaceae; genus Iris; species Iris macrosiphon. The sequence continues at coordinate 50,112,704 of JAYESA010000019.1, read as the reverse complement.
AAATTAAAATCTGATCTCTACATGATCGCACATGCATGAACATTGTCAAAAAACCTAACCCTAACCCTAACCCTAACCATAACCCTAACCCCATGTCAAAAAACCTAACCCTAACCCTAACCCTAACCCCATGTCAAAAAACCTAACCCTAACCCTAACCCTAGGTCCAGATCAGTGTCTGTGTCAGTGTGTGTGTGTGCCGTGTCTGTGTCTGTGTCAGTGTCAGTGTGTGTGTCGTGTTTGTGTCAATGTCACATGTGTCCTGTGAGAGAGAGAGAGAGAGAGAGAGAGAGTATACCTTGCCTTGCCGGAGTAGTCGCGGTCGACGGAGCTGGGGAGGGGGGGGGAATATGTTTTCGAATCGAAATTTCAACTGACGGAGAAAAAGGAAACCGACCCCTAATTAACCAAATTTTAGCGACGTTTAGCGACGTCCAATAAAAATGTCGCTAAATTAAATATTTGCGACGTAAAGGACGTCGCTAAACACGTTGCTAAATATTTTGAGTTTAAATGTCGCTATATACGTCGCTAAACGTCGCTAAATTAGACATATTAGCGACGTTTAGCGACCTTAATTGAACTTATAGCGACTTATCTTTTAAAATCGTATTAAAAGTCGCTAAACGTCGCTATCTGTCGCCATTTAGCGACGTCTAGCGACGTGTTTATAATGAGTCGCTAATTTATGTATTATTAGCGACGTTTCTTTTGACGTCGCTAAAATACGTCGCTAATCCCGCTTTTTCTAGTAGTGATTCTAGTAAACGAGCATGGTACGTGTACAGCGGTCGAGTCCAAGTTCAAAACTTTCAACTCATAGGACTATTGGGTATGGGGCTAGTGCTATCGGGACCGACCCGACCCGACCCAACCCAACCCAACCCAACCCAACCCAGTAATAACCCTTAGATATTTAGATTTTGGGTCTCGAAAAAATTAGATTATTTGTGTCTGGATTTTCATAATATACATAATTAGTATTTGAGTCTTATATTTGTTTTTGGATATCCACAATAGACATAATTAGTGTTTGGGTCTTGGAATAACGGTTGACTGTTAAAACCCAACTAACAAAAGAAAATATAAACTAAAGAAAATAAAAAATAAACAAACGAATAAAAAACCAAAAAATGAATAAAAAATTGGAAAAAAATGAAAAAAACGAGAAATTAATCACGAAATAAAACAAAAAACCGAAAAAAGGGAAAAGGATAAAAATAAATAAAAATAGAAACAAAAAAATGAAAAAAAATTCTATAAAAGGATAAAAACGAAAAGAAAAAAAAAACTGCCCGAGCAAAAAAAATCACCCACCTATTCTTAAGAGATAGAATTCCAATGTTTTGTGGGTAATTATTTATCCGGATATTTGTATTTTTTGAAAATAAATATTTTTTAATTTAAGTCGAACATGAAAATAAGTTTCCCACGATAAATTTGCCTGTGATATTTAAACTTTAGGTCTCAATATTCCCAGACAAACTTATTTTCAGAAATTACGAATATCCGAACAAATTTATTGTTTTTTTGTTTCATTTTGTTTCTTTTATTTTCGCTTTTTTCGTTTCGTTTTTTCATCGTTTTTTCGTTTCTCGGTTTTTTATTCTTTTTTTCCCCTTTTCTCTTTTTGTTGTTTTTTTATTTTTTAGTTTTTTTTAGTTGTATTTTGACAGTCAACCTTTAATCTAAGACCCAAATACAAATATCATAATTTATTGGAGATCCAATACTAATTATGTATATTATAAAGATCCAAACACAAATATTTTAACTTATTCGAGATCCAAAGTCTAAATATTCTTTTTTTTTTCATATGCATGTTTATATTACTCCGTATGTTCTTTTTCCTTTTAGCATGATAAATAATATGCCAATAAGAATTTTTTATTTCATACACCATATATAGACCATATGTGGAGCTTGGAGTATGAAACTCCGTTGGCAGTTGCGAATGCTCTTCATATGTCTAACTTAATATCATACATACATGATTAGTGGTTAGTTTTTTCTTTCTTTTTTTGACATGTCCTTTTTCACCGGATTAAAAATTAAATTTTCAATGAAGGATCCGAACTGTGTACCAACAGCCACAATTCCATGCATGGAGTGATTAGTGGTTACTGGAACATAGTAACAGTCATCCGCAAACATGGATGGAGTTTGTGTATGAAATATAAATTCTTATTAAATATGCTTATTATTTCAATATTATTTATAAGATGTGTGAGATCGAAAACATTAACAAATAAATCTTCTAATATATAGTGCGGCTTGAAAATGACTCAAAAGTGAGCCGTCCAAGCTGTTTGTAATTCCTTGACATAATTAAAAGTTTTAAGTTCTTTTAATTGGCATTGCGTATATCTTTTACCTTCACATAAAAATTCTAAAATTCGGTGTAATTTAAATTTTCATATAATTTAAATTATGTAAATATATTTAACCAACTAAATGATATTATCTAAATATATATTCAAAATACTTAAATATATTATAACATTTTTTAATTAAGATTATATTAAAATTATTTTAATATAATTTAAATTTTTATCTAATTATTTAATTATATTAAGAAGAAGAAAAAATATGTGCATCGCATGCGAGTATCACTAGTAATTATAATGATAATGATGATTTTATAATTAATTAGTTATATATTTACTATCTAAGTTGCAAAAATCTAGAATGTGACCCTGATTTGTGGCCAGAGGAATTTCATAACCCAACATTTAGTAGTTTTCATAATCCATAGAAAAGTTAATAAATTATAATATTGATCTTTTGCCAAAAGTTGGGAAGGAATGTAGCTACAATATTTAGTTTCCATAAAAGTAAAAGAGCATTTTGACAAACAATTTATAGTCAAGAAGAATTGTTACTGGGCTAGCTCGGCATGGTCCAGCAGTATGCATCCAGGCTTCAAAACACATGGGTCTACACTTTGGACCAATATTCCATCCACCTAAAGCAAAAATAGCTCTTAATATTTCAAATTGAAAAGGTTATTAAAAAAAGCCTAACATTGACCAATGATGCAATTGTCCATAGGCAAGCCCAAGTGACATGGACCATGGTGGCAACAATCTCATATCAAATAATTATTTCTTATAGAGATTCACTTCTGCAATTTGAGTGCATCTATTTAAACCAGTGTTTTAAAAAACTGAACCAGAAATCGACCCGAACAAGATACTGGGTCAGATCAAAACTAGTAGCTCAATAAGTGGGTTAATCTAAGTGGTCTAAGTTCAATTCATTCTGGACATTGAATTTTACAAAAATATTTATTTACAATCGGTTCTTGAAAAAACAGTGGGTCAACATTGACTCACTCCAAAAAAGCTACCAATTAACGGTCAACCGGTTGAACCGGCCGGTCCGATACGATCCGACTTTTAAAACTGTTGATACGGTTTGGTATGCACTACAAAAATACTGTTAAATAGCAACGGATCGCGGCGACAGAAACTAATCTGTAGCTGAGTCAGCAACGAAAATACGACGGAATAACGACTAAATTATTTATGTAAACAAAATATATTAAATTTCGTCAATATTCCGTCGCTAATCCGTCGTTGTTACTTCGACGACGGATTAGCGACGAAATTATTCGTCGCTGCGAAAACTTAAATTTTTCGAGCCTGTTTCATTTCTCTCTCTCGACCCCCCCCCCCCCCCGACCCCCTACCCATATCCGACGACCTCCTCCTCCATCGACCCCTTCCCCCTCTCCGGCGATCTCCTCCTCCACCGACCCCGGACCCCTCTCCGGCAGCCCCCCCTCACTCGCCCTCTCCTCCTCCTCCTCCTCCTCCACCGACCCCTTCCCCTCTCCGGTGACAAGCAGCCCCTCCCCTTCTGTGGCGAGCCCTGACATCCTCCCAAGCCCTCCTCCTACTCCTCGACTCGAGCTGCGGAGACATCCCCCTAAGCCCCTCCTCCGACCACAGAAATCTGAGCCAGGCCCTCCACCAGCCTCAGGCGTCCGTCTCTGCGCTCCATCAGATCCCTTCCTCCCTTCCGAAGGTAAATCCTAACCCTCCACATATCTATTTGGGGAAAGACTATACACATTGTTGAATATATTTGAATTTTGTGAGAAGACACATGACACAAGACGCTAGAAGATACATAAACATTATGTGTATAAACACATGTTTGCTTTGGATCGTATTGGAAAGCTACTAATTTGTCATATTGATACTAGTTACAGGTTTTCTTTGAAATTTTTTTTTTAATTAAAAATATTTAAAATGTAGGATTTGCGAATAGGTAGAAGAAAAAATTATTCAGAAATTAACACAAATTTTAAGTAATAAAATTGCATCTAGTCCTATATCTCAACCAATAAATAAGCCAACAATATATTTGCTTTGAGTGGTTTGTCGGGGCCAAGCAATTTTGTCTACGTGCCTTGTATTCGGGAAGGAAAAAAATACGACAAAATAGAAATAAAAAGTTTCAACTTTCGATTTGTTAGGAGTTATGTTGTACATACATAAACAAGTATCAGTATCGGAACATTACTATGAGTATCGGGATCGGCGATATCGGTAATATCGGCGGTATTGGACCGGAGTATCGAATTTTTTGGTATCGGAAACAAATAACTATTAGTAAATTATTAACATTTTATAGTATATATATTTTATATTTTATGCCTAATTTTAAGTATTTCTAGTATTTGTTCTTAGTTTTTTTTTGGTATCATACCATTAATATGAGTATCGGGATCGACGATATCGGTAATATCGACGGTATCGGACCGGAGTATCGTATTTTTTGGTATCGGAAACAAAAAAACTATTATATGCGATAGATAAGTTTTTCTCTTGCATTTGCTTTTAGCAAGTATCCTAACTAGGTACTCATAGTTCTTTATATTTTTCTTTTGATATGGTACGTGCATAATCATTTAAGTCTATAAGAAAGCAATAAGTAGATACTTAGTTGACCGATCATGGATGTACAATCGGCGACATGAGAGTAGGATTGATTTGACAGATGATTTCAAGGAGGACGTTGAGGAATTTCTTAAATACGCTAGTAGTCAACCTTATATCATGGATGAGAGTCTCATCAAGTCCCTTGTGTCAAATGTCATAATATACCATTCAAAGAGGTGGATATCGTGAGGGAGCATCTCTACAAGAAGGGTTTTGTACCGAACTATAAGGAGTTGACGGCTCAAGGAAAGAACCTTTGACTCCTCAATATCATTCCTCCTTCAATACGGAGGTAGAAGACCACTCTCGGAGATAACTTTGAATATCGACCGGAAAATATGGCGCGTGAGTTGGTAATTGATGCAGCCGGTCAAAATTTTGATCTGGAGGATCCGAATCCTGATGCGAAGGAATAATATGATATGTTCAAGAATGTCGATATTTCTTTATACCCGGATTATGAATCTCATTATGTCCTGTCGGTGGTGATGCAGATATTGAACCTTAAATCTGATTTTAACTTGTCGCATGAATGTTGCGATCGGATAATTCAGTTTGTTAGAAAGTTGTTGCCAAAAGGATCAAATGAGTTACCTGAAAACTTCTATAAGTCGAAGATGATGATAAGAAAACTCGAATTATGCTACAAAAAGATAGATTATTGTCAAAATAGTTGCATGTTATACTACAAGGAGAACAATGATAAAGATAGATACATTTTCTGTCACGCAGACTGGTACAAGCCAATTCGAGAAAAAAAAGTCAACTGTCGGAGCAAGGCTGTGTTCCTACAAGTACATATATTTTTTTTGATTACAAAGAGGCTGTAGAGGATGTATATGTCCGCAAATACAGCAGAACATATGACATGGCATAGTAAAGAAAGAAAGATGGATGATGAAGAATTATATTATCCTTCCGCTGGAGAGGCTGTCACGCCCCAGTCCCAAAATATATAGGACCAGGAACATGTAAGCATGCCAGCCGTATATATATGACAACTCCAATATATGAATACCATAATACATACATACGCTGTAATATGAATATAAACTCACATGTGGTATATATATGGACACAAGTCACAGATACACTAATCTCATCCACACAACAAGTCACAGAAAATAATATAACCAAACTAGAATAAAGAGTCTGAATAATCCAACAATGATAGTCGGGTGGAGACAAATCCACTACTAATGACTATATCAAACTAAAATGAGAGAGAAGAGTAAAATCTCCAATATAAAATAAAGTGAGGATAGAAGTGTCAGCTAAAAGATCCATCGCTAGAGATAATCAATGATGCTCAGTGGGTAGGGTCTCCTCAGCAGGAAGTAATGCGTCAGGTCCGGGTCCGTACTCCTGCGGATACTCATGGTCGTCTATACCTGGCAAGGGACCAGGTCCTCAGAAGGACATAACAAGAAACATAGAAGAAAGCCAATTGAATACAGTAAACATGCATAATGTTTGAAAATATATAAGTACGCTGTACAAGACAATCTATATGATGCAAACGAGGACAACTTTTTGACGTATGTGCAAGGGTAGGCTACTCGATCTAAAACTCATAACTCACACACTCGTCAGGGGACATCAGAAATTGACATACCGTGGGGGTAGCGACCAGCGAGACTCCAAAAATCGATATACCGCGGGGGTAGCGACCAGCGCGACACACTACCGTAGTGTGAGCTAGATACTACGATTTACCAGAGTGGTTAAAGCCCATATGCCAAATGATTGTCCTCTCATGATACTAGGTGTCAAGTGTGTGTCAACATATCTAATATATAGTAATGACTGAACGAAACTACACATGCAATGAATATACCAAAATATAAATAGCATGCAAAGTATTGTAAACAATTTGGCAAGGTATACTTGCCTAGCAAGAAAGCTATGTAGTCCCAATATCCTACTCCTGAAGTCACGCAAAATAATCTAATAGATCCTCGGGGTCAGCATGCATAAGCACGGGAATCGAGGTAACTACTACAGATTGTCTACGATAAAGGTGACGGGTCCACGATGACGATGATGACGCGGGTGATGATGATTGTTATAATGGTTTGATAGTTAGGATGCTAATGGTGGTGATGATGTGGATGATGGTTATGTTGATGAAGAGGGATGATGATGTGGATGATGGTGATGATGTGGATGGTGATTAGGATGATGGTGATGATGTGGATAGTGATTGGGATGATGGTGATGACGAGGATGATGATAGGGGTGATGGTGATGACGAGGATGAGATGATTGAGATGATGGTGATGATGTGAAGGGTGATTGGGATAATGGTGATAATGTTGATGATGATGGGGATGATGGTGATGATGTAGAGGGTGATTGGGATAATGGTGATGATGTAGATGATGATGGGGATGATCATGATGAGGTGATGATGGGGTGATGATGATGATAATGATGTTGATGAGATCATGATGGTACTGGTGATGACTTCTCCGGCCAGGGGGAGGTCCAGCCAAAAAGGAGGAGGAGGACAGTGGTGGTGATGGGGGTGGACTGGGAAGAGGACTCGGGTCTGGTGGTGAAGAGGGTAGAGATGGTGGCTCATGGTGTAGCCGTGGTCGAGGGTCATGTGCTCCAGCAAGGAGAATGAGAGGACAAGGAATGGTGGTGGTCGTGCTAGTGGTGTTGGACTGGGTGGCTCGGGTTAAGGATGCCGGGGAGGAGAACAGGGAGATCGTGGCTGTCAGGATGGCCGAATATGGGAGGAGGTTGCTGTGCTGCTGGTGGATAGCAGGGAGCAGGGTTGTGGTGTACAGCGGCGAAGGTAGAAGAAGAGGGCGGTGGTGATGGTGGTGAGCGAAGATGGACGGCGGGCGAGGCTCGACGAGGTCTGGCCGGGGCTCGTCGGGTGGATGGGACCGAAGGAGAAGGGGATGAGAAGGAGATGAGATGGGTCGGTCGGTGGAGAGAGGAGGTCGGGGAAGGAGAGAACAAGGAGGAGAGAAGAGGTGGTGTGGCGTACAGGTGGAGGGGTGTTGGCTGACAGGAGGGGGGTCCGGCGGGGTCAGGGTGCTCCGGTGATGGCTCTGGCAGGACTGGAAAGGGAAGAAGGGATGAAGGGGACGATGATGAATAGTAGGGAGGGGTAGGTATTCGGCTAGGTTTGGTATTGGGTTGTGTGTAGAATGAAAACAAAGAGAAAAAATTATATAAATAGGTAGAAAAGTAGGGTTTGATGTTGACCTAGGGGGTTGGGTTGGTCAACATCCTACTTGGGATGGGCTTGGCCTTACATGGAGATGTTTGGAGGACTAGGATTTGCATTATTTAAATTTTAAGGCTAGGGTTTAATGAGGGGCGATGTTGTGCGTTGCACATTCCAAAATTATGGAAAAATTCGTATGAAGGGAAAAAATGGGTTTCTTTATGTATTGTCCAATGGTGTGGACACCTTAATGCATTTTTGTATAAAAGTGCCAAATAATTGGAAAATTGTACAAAGATGGAAATTGAATTAATTTAATTAAAATTAATGTGCAAGGTGTTCTGGAATTAATTAGAAGTACATGGGGATAAAATTAGATGGGACACAAGTATCATGGATGTAGAGGGCTTAGAGTAGAATATTATCATAAATTGGGTTGCACAAAATGGATCAAGATTGTGTCTCCAATTTTGATTGGAACGCACAACGATACAAAGTTGAAATTTATTTAGAATTAAATAATAACGTCTGTAACGAAAATTGTGCATCGAAAATATAGCACAAGAGAGCATAATTATAGGTTACACCAAGGTCAGAATAGAAGGCGGTCATGTCTAGGGCAAGAGTGTAAAGTTTGTAGGAAGGCAGTGGCTAGTGTAGTACTCCAATTATCGAAGCAACGGTAAGGTGCGCTATGTAACATAAATATTATAAAATTATATAAAATAATATGTTCTATTTCTAATTGGGTTCAAACTAGCTCTAGTTTCTCTTTCTAAGCCAAGTAGGCCTAATTTTGGGTGAGGGGTTACAGAGGCATGGAAGCATTTTGATCTTTTTATCCTAAATTTTTTGTGGAGTCCAGAAATGTCCAGTTGGGTTTATGTTCTGATGGATTCACTCCTTTCGGACAGTTAGGATCTCGGTACTATTGTTGGTCAGTAATTTTGACTCCTTATAATCTACCACCATGGATGTGCATGAAAACTTCTTACATATTCTTGACACTTATCATACCCGGTCCAAAAAATCTATAGAAGAACATCGATATCTACTTGCAGCCGTTGGTGGATGAGTTAAAATAATTGTGGCAGTTCGACGTTCAGACATATGATATATCGAAGGAGCAAAACTTTCGGATGATAGCGTCACTCATGTGGACCATCAATAATTTTCTAGCAAATAGAAAGTTATCGGGGTAGAGTACCCATGGTACTTTGTCTTGTCCGATATGTATGGGAAAGAGTAAGGTATTCCGTCTCCAGAATGGTAAAAAAGCATACTTTTTTATTGTCACCGTCAGTTCCTTCATGCGTCGCATCCGTGGAGAAGGAACAGAGATGGCTTTAGAGCAGGTAAATATGAACTATCTCTGCCCCCGTTGAGACTGACAGGAGACCAAGTTTAGAAAGAGGTAGATGGATTATCGACTGTGATGGAAGATCCAATATCGGCCCTTCACTTTGAAGGTGGTCGAACATAGACATAATTGGACGAAAGGGAGTATCTTTTAGGACTTACCTTATTGAAATGACAATCTCATAAGACACAATCTTGATGTTATGCATATCAAAAAAAATGTATTCGACACCATCTTCAATACGATAATGGATATTAAGAAAAAATGAAAGATAATTTTAAAGCAAGAAATGACTTGAAAATTATTTGCAGACGTTTAGATTTTGCACCTAAAATGAATTAAAAATGGTAATTGGGTCAAGCCTCCAACGCCATTTACATTGAGTAGGGAAAAATTTTGATAATATGCAACTAAATTTCAAAGTTGAAATTTTCTGACGGCTACGTGTCAAATCTGGCAAGATGTGTCGATCTCAACGAATGCAAGATGACATGGATAAAGAGTCATGATTATCATGTGTTTATGGAGAGATTACTACCTATTTCTCTAAGAGAGATGTTGTCTCATCGAGTATGGACTCCGTTAGCCGAATTATCTATATTCTTTAGAAATTTGTGTTCAAGCAAGTTGACGGCGCAACATTTAATAGAACTTGAGGAGAAGTTTGTATTGACATTGTGCAAGTTAGAAAGGGTGCTATTCCCTAATTTTTTTATAGTATGGAGCATTTGTTGATTTATCTTGCATATGAAGCACGTGTCGGTGCTCCCGTCTATTATCAATGGATGTATCCATTTGAGAGGTATAAATTTATTAGTTTATACTATTAATTTCTTTGCTCGAATAATTCTAATATTTAATATATTATCTATAGGTATCTATATCACCTAAAGAAGAAAGTATACAATAAGGCTCATGTAGAAGCTTCGATATGCGAAACATATATTATTGAGGAGGTTTCAAACTTCTACTCCATCTACTTTGATACTCATGTCAGAACAAATCATAATAGAGCCCCAAGGAATGATGACGGTAGGGTTGATGAACCGAATAGTGTAATCCGCGCTATCTTCAATGTGGAAGGCAGGCCTACAAGTGCTACTAAACTACGGTGGTTGAAAGATGATGAGTTCGAAGCCGCTCATTGGTATATATTGTTAAATAGTGGTCTTGAGGATATGCTAGATATTGATAAGTAAGCGACACATCTTTGCTACATATTTTAATTATGTGTATACTTGGAAAAAAGTGCTCTAACCATTATCCTTACTATCATAGTACCTTTAGAGCTGAGGTAAAAATGGAGAGACCTAATATTAATGATGATGATCTTGCTATAGAGGTTGATACAAAATTTTAATCATGGTTCCATAATTATGTACGGATCCTAAACATTAAGCATTCTAAATTTAGCATTTCGAGCAATATTTGTCTAATGTCTATATGATATGTGATGTTTCAGGTTTTTTGTCTTGATACCACTACCAAAATAATATATATTAACGACGCCACATCTCTAATAGTTAAAAAATATTGCTAAAATATATTACCGACATTTTGGTATTGTCGCGTAATCCATGGTCGCTGACAAGAAATTCGTCGTTATTCGTCACTATAGCGACGTATATTTGCAACGTGTACACATCGCCAAATATTTTGTTATTAGCGATGTTTAGCTACGCGATGTCGGTATATCAGTGACGTTGTATATTGTCACATAACTTCGCCAAATCAGCAAATTATCATCGACGTTTTGCTACACCAATGCTGACCTGGCAGAAATTGCCATGTCAGTTTTTTAGTGACGTTTAGCGACATTTTAAATACATATTAGCGACGTCCCTGATACCAGTTAGCGATATTTTAACACAATTTAGTGACACACTGTCACGTCGGTAAACGTTGGTAAACGTCGCAGAATATTGCTAAATTTTAAAAAAAATCAGGAATAAGCATACAATTTCTAAAACTATTTTCCAACAAAAGTCTGCCTGCAGTTATAAAATCATAGTTTATATAAATAGACCCGAAATAACCCTCCGTTGAATTTCTTGGGTTAACTAACCCCTTCGATGGAACACTCAACACCAGTACATACACAAATACGTCAAGAATATCGAAACACGCAGGAATGTCCCAACAAATAAATACATGAATCTAAAATAATGTCGCATCCGTCTCATCAAAATAATGTAGTAAAAAGTATAAAATAAGTACATCAAAGACCCAAGAATGGGCCAATACACACAAACATACTAAAAAAAGTCCTAAGAAGAACTACTGCGGATCAGGAGGTGGTGGAGGAATACTATTGCGTATCTGGGATAAGAGAAAGCCATACAGCTCCTGAGAAAGCATTACCGGTCCCGATAGAGGAGGCAGTAGAATCAATGGAGTCGGTGTCGGTATATGCCTGCGGACCAGGAGGATGTATCTACTCTAATGCTAGCAGTCGATCATTATATTAATCCATGGCAGATACCATCCTCGAAGTGTTCGTCTCCACCATCCGACTCAACAAATTTTGCGTCGTATGTATCCTCGCAAGTGAGTCACTCATGGCCATAAGAGACCCCTCTAGCTCCGTACGTCTGCGCTCTGTAGACGCGGCCAGAGTCGCCAAGATGCGCTCTGTCGTCCGGCGCATAGTCCTGAGCTATGTAAGGTTTTGCTCCATCGTCTGGCTAAGAGTCCTAATCTCCAATAGGCTACGCTCAAGCGCATCAAAACGTGTGGTGATCGTCGCATCATCGGTCTACGGCTGAGGCTGGGGCTGCTCCATAATCCTCTGTAGCAACTCATCACACAGGTCCGTAATCTGACGGTCAACGCTCTCCTAGGGTCGTGCCGACGCCTTCGAAGGCTGCGATAAATGCACACTGCCATATGGGGCCCTGGAAGACTGCGTCACAAAAAATGTGTCGTAGGATCCCATACCATAGTACGTACCTCTCTGAAGACCACCAACGACGGTCATCCAGAGCTCGTCCGTAGACGAAGCTGTAGAGGGCTGCGAGGAAGTACTAGCCCCTCCGTCTGCAGGTGCACTAGCAGTCCCCCGCTCACGTAGTCTAAAATACTCGTCCTAGAAAAATGGTTGCTAACGTCTAAGGTACTTATTACTAACTAACTATATATATATATATATATATATATATATATATATATATATATATATATATATATATATATATATTTTCAAAGTTATATTAAAACTAACACAAGTTAAAGTAATGTACATAGGTCTGTGTGACCTTCTCATCGATGAGCTTTTCTCCCTTTTGATGGGTAGCCAGGAAGACGGTCACTATGTTGGTGTCTTCACCCCTCTGTACCTGTTAAAAATTATATTATTTTTTATTAAAATTAAACATATTATCCTGCTTTCATTAAAATAATATATATTTAATAGAATACATACCAGATGATGGAAATATTTCCTCATGGTAATCGAGCCACCATACCACTTTCATGCCTTCAACCGAGCCGTATTTTCCTTCTCCGACTTCTCTATGTACCTGGGTTCGCTGAATCTCGCCTTCATCATACTCCATTTCTCATGCATGATCCAACCGTGGATCGGGGCTCCGTCACGATCACGAGCCTTTTGATCGTTGATCGCATCACGGATCAGCTTGGCAGCGACGGAAGGAAACTGCTCCTCGATCTTCTCAGCCCGGTGTGGTGGATAGAAATAGATTTTCTATAAAAAGTAAGATAGAGAGTTATATAATATGTATAAATGATTATTGATATTAAAATTAAATATATTTTTACCTTGAAGTGGGCAAACCATAATACATTCCTATCTTCAGGAGCATTTGAGTATTTGATCCAAGGCCCGCCATAGTTCTGCCTCAGAAATACCTCCAGTGCTCTCTGTACCGCCGACGAACGATATATATACAACGATAATTAAATTCATGAATATAAAGATATAATCATTTAGCCCGTCGGTCCAAAATGTTAACTAATTAACTTACTTTTGAGGCCCGTCCGTCCAAATCTCCATCCTTGTCTCGTCCGGAGGGCATGGAGGATCACTCTGAACATGTGCAGACGGAGTCAGCTTGACATCCTCCATCTGCTCCTCTGCCTCCATGGTGCCGTCAGCTGGAGGAACGCTGAAAGTGGAAGTAGTCTCAGGCCTAGAACTATTCGTCCTAGGAGTACTGTCACGTCGTATCATCGACGGAGTCGGATATGCTAAAGATTGGTACATTAGAGTACTCTGCGAGGAGGATCCAGAACCAGTAGCATGTACCGGAGGAGCACTCCATCTAGAGGATCAACCTCTGAACGATTCGTCGTCCGACCATTCCTGATAATAATATATGATAATAAAATAAACACACAGACTTATAAAAGTTCATAAAAATAGATAGACCCGGAGCAACCCTCCTTCAAATTTTCTTGGTAAAAAAATATCATAAAAGTATATGAAATATCATAGTCATACAATAAATACAATATAAAAGTATCACAGTCACACAATAAACACAATATAAAAGTATCACAATCACACAATAAGCATAATATACAAGTATCACAGTCACACAATAAGCATAATACAAAAGTATCATATTCACACAATAAGCATAATAAAATTATCATAGTCACACCATGAGTCTTATCTAATTTCTCAATCTCTCAAGGAAATCCAATACGCTGGGGCAGAACCCAGTCCCTCAGATACTTCGCATAAGCAGCGTCTAGGTGATCAATCTCCGCTATAGGTACTAGGTGACTGAAAATCCCCCTCTGAGCTGGTGCCTGCCCAACAGTAGGAGGAGTAAAAGTTGTCACTTCCTTCTTAACAGTAGAAGTTTTCACTTCTTCCTTAACAACTGCTTCCAATTTAACAATAGAAGGTATCACTTCCTCCTTAATAGTAGGTCGTTTCTCTCTCAAGCGACGTGCACATGCTCGGATCATGGGTGACATCTGGTAAGATAGATGAAAACAAAGAATATAATTGATAACAGATATAAATATATGTATCCATATAATTAAAATAGATGTTATATTCCACATTAAAAATACTGTACATGGCTAGAGTTCTAAATGAATTTTATTTTATTTTTAATCCTCTTCTGAAAATTTATCTTCTTTATTTTCCCCGTCCTCCTCATCTTCACTTTCATCTACTTCATCTTACTCTTCGGATAATTCTACCTCTTCTACACGATTAAACGTGTAATGAGCAACTTTCGTTGAGTCAACATCTACAATATTTGTTACAATAGGTAACTCCTCCTCCTGATAAGCTATTTCGTTAACGTCAAAGGTATTTCTAGCTTTCATCTTGCATACTGTCCACCAGTCTGACCTCGATGATCCCCGTTTAGGATAAGTTATGAAGTACACGGGCTGAACCTAACTTGATAGGACAAATGGTTCATATCCTTGGTATCGATGCCGGTAGTTTATATCCACAAGACCATGCTTGTCTATTTTCCAACCTTGATCTTGGATCAGATCAAACTGATCACACCTGAATAACACTATCTTAGCAGGCTCTGTTCCATAATTATATGTAAACTCCATAATCTCTCGTAAGATACCAAAGAAATTATTGCCTGGATCGACATCTTTGTAGCTCGAAGATCTGATACACAAACAACTATTTTTCGTAGAATAGAGATCCAAGAAGCTATCTCTTATCGAGAATTTTGTTGACTTGAACCAAAATCCATTCACACAGTAGCTTAGCCAGATTTTGACAACATAAATTGGTACCTTGGCTAGAGTTCTAATAGACACATTCTTGAGTGTTGTGTGGGGATGATCGACCTAAATACCAAGGAAACGATATTAAGTTCAACGTTTTGTTAAATATTGTGCAAGTGCATACACAAAAAGATCCTTACATATGCACTGAACCAAGAAGAAAATAAAGTCTTATTTCATGTTCTTCGTCTTCATCTGTTATGTTTGGTCTCATCGACCTCATCTCTTCATTAAATGTGCTAAAATATAGCAAAACATCGCTCGATTAGTGTAAAAATATTAGCGTATAATATTATATTAAGATAACTTAAATGTTGACATATTAATTACTTACCCCTCTAGCTTCTCCACTTCACCCTCCTCGCAGTTGAGTAATATATACAACTGAGCAGCCCTTAGCTCATCGTCATTCAGATATCTCTTCATCATTTTGCCAGAAGGCTTACCGAAAGCATTGAATACTTTCAATATTGCATTATTAGATTCTTGATATCGGTTATCGTTTCTAGGAGCTCTTGTTCTATTAGTAGCAACATGTGGCTTAAAATATATCGAGCAAAAGTTTATAATCTTCTCAAGAACATATGCTTCACAAATAGAATCCTCGACCATTGCCTTATTTTTTACCTTTTTTTTAGGTGGTTCAATTGACGTTCGAACGGGTACATCCACAGATAACCGACAGAGCCACCGACATGTGCCTCGTAGGATGAATTGGTAAATTTTCTATGGAGTCGAAGAATTCATGAGGGGGAACTCTTTCAAGCTTGCACAGTGTTACTGCAATGTCATTCTCTTGCTTTTCTAGACGAACAACGATCAACTTGGTAGAACAAAGATCTCTAAAGAATATGCTAAGCTCTGTTAAAGGATCCCAAACTACGTGCGGTAAGATTCACAAAATGTAATCGAAATTAACCTCTTCATGAATACATGACAGTCGTGGCTCTTCATACCCATCAGTTTGTTCTCCTTCGGGTCGATGCATCTTCTCAGATTTAACACGTACTCGTCTGAAAATTTTAGCCCCTGAATCCACCTACATAGTCTCCCTTTATCCTTCTTGTCCAGTAAAAAAATTGTCTTAGATTGCTTATACTTTTCATTCCCTTCCTCTATCAAATGTAACGCAGGGCGTCTGCATATTTCTTCCAAGTCCAACCTTGCCTTGGAATTGTCTTTCGTCTTCCCCTTTACATCAATCACAGTATTAATTATTCTGTCAAACATATTCTTCTCGATATATATGACATCAAGGTTATGTCTGATCAGATTGGTGCTCCAATATGGCAGGTCCCAGAATATGCTCATCTTCGTCCAGTTATGATTTTGACCAAATCCATCGCACTTATACCCCTTAGTAGGCTCTTCGATAGCACTTGGTAAGTCTTTAACCTCTTTCCATATCGTGTCTTTGAGCCACGTTGGAGGTGGATTTTCCTTCTCCGTAACGCCGGTACGAAATACATTCATGTTCCTCCGGAACGAATGATTCGACAGCAAAACTTATCGATGATAATCAAAAAAGCATAATTTTTCTCTGTGTTTTAAACGAAAAATCTTAGAGCGGTCCATACAATACGGACATGAGAGACGACCATGAGTGCTATATCCTGATAATATGTCATAAGCCGAAAAGTCGTTAATGGTCCACATAAGTGCTACCCTCATCTAAAAATTTAGCTTTTTTGAAATATCGTACGTGTTGGTGCCTACTTTCCACAACTGATTTAACTCATCTATCAGCAGTTGTAAGTACACATCAATATTTTTTTGGATTGTTTGGACCCCAAAAAATTATGATTAAGAACATAACCAAATTCTTTATGCACATCCAAGGCGGTAGGTTATACGGGATGACGATCATAGGCCAACACGAATACTGGAAGCCTGAAAGTCAGAATAGGGTGAAACTGTCGGACGAGAACCCCAATCTTACATTATGTGAATCTGAAGCAAATTTGGGTTACTCTTGATCAAAGTGCTTCCATAATTATCCATCGGATGAATGATCCAACACTCCTTCAATCTGTTCTCGCCTGTGCCAATTCATGTTTTTGGCAGTCTCCTTCACCATAAACAACCTCTACAACTGCGGTATCAAAGGTAAGTAGTGCATCGAATTGGTCAGATTCCTTGCATCGGCAGGCCTTCCTGTACCAGTTGCCTTGTAGCAATCAGCACCACAAAATTGGCACACATCTTCATCCTTGTCGTCTTTGTAGTACAACATGCACCCGTTGTGACATGCATCAATTTTTTCGTATTCCATCCAGAGCGATCTCACCATCCTCTTAGACCGGTAGAAGTCTTTAGGTAACTTAGCACCCGCCGACAAGATCTCTATAATCATCTCCATCAGTCGGTTGTAGCATTCTTGCGACATGTTAAATCGGACTTGATGCTCAATAGTCTTGTAACCACCTCTAACGGTGAATGATCCTCACAACCCGGATATAATAGAGTCTTGCATTCTCCAGTAACTCCATGAACTTTGCATCATCGGCATTCGGTGCCTCCTCAGCTGCATCATCATTGTCCGGATCGAAACTAGGCCTGGCAGCATCGAAAACCATGTTCATACACCCGTCATCGTAATCAGCATGGTCGTGGACATCCCTATACGACTTTACATAAGGCTCCGGCTCCGATGCTAAAGATATAAGTTCTCCTTGTGAGGTCCACTGAACGTAATTCGGCATAAAATCCCTCGAATACAAATAATATGTCACATCCACTTCTGAGTGATATTTTAAGTTGTGATATCTCACACATGGATACTTAATTTTGGTACTGTCCATGTACTGAGAAAACATCTTGGCGAACTGCAGGAACTATTGTACACCCTCTATGAATTTATCCTACACATCTCATGTGTCATCAGGATGATGGTTATACATCCACGAATGATGTCTTAGGTAGTAATTCATATCCATTAATATACTTCTGCAAAGATAGATACACATGATTGTGCAAGTATATATCGTTCAAAGGCTTACAAAAGTAATATCATAAATACATGATTTCAAACTTAGAAGACATGTGGACAACTCTGGTTTCAAACTTCATTAAATGGGTGGCTCATAATAATAAACACATGTTCCCTTATGATCCATTATCTGAAAAGAAAATTTACTGAGAGTTATACATAATTTTGAAAAAATCCTAGAAAATGATAAGTATTATAAATTATCTGAAAAGACTGAGAGGCCTTTGTTTACTCCTTTAAAAAAAATCTAAAAAGACTTGAAATATAGTTCTCACCACAAGTCTTTTTAGATATTTAGATCCTTGCGTTCTTAGTCTTTTCTAGTATAACTCTAATAGCTTCAAAAAGTTTGTATAACTTAATTTTTTTCACATAATGGACCACGAAGGAACACTTGACTTCGGAGTGTCCAACATAGGTAGAACCTAAGTATTCAACATGGTAGAACCTAAAATCCTAGTCACTACTATTCTAGACCTAAAAGCCTCAAAAATTTTATTTTAGAGAAGAGCTTAGATGGAACACGTGGACTCTCTTATACTTGACACACACACACACAAGGTACTACCCATACCCAAACACAATATCTTGACTAAAATACAAACTCAAATTTTCTTTTTACTTAACTATGATATTAACTCACACTCACTAATATTAACTGCATACAGACATACACATAGAACATTGTATATGATACTCCCTGGTACACACTATGCACACATAATCTCCTTCTAGGTACTTATCTACCTATAGGATACTCACTCATATATAACTAATACACATATGCACACACAATCTTAACTAGAAATTTGCATATTACATATAAAATTTAGAGATATATAACTTTATTTTACTTATTTATTTATATACTTTTTATGTAAATCTATGTAAACACTAGAAATTTTAAACAAACGGATTGGAATGGGTTGGACCTAACCCTAGTTTCGTATAAGTATCAGTGTTTGAGTATCCATGTCGTGTCTGTATTTGTGTTAGTTTTGTTTATCTGTATCGTGTTTGTGTTTGTGTGTCCTGCATACTAGCCACAACCCTAGTTTCGTGTCAGTGTTTGTGTGCCATATCATGTATGTGTTTGTGTGTCTGTGTCGTGTGTGTGTATGTATGTGTGTCCTGTCAGTGTGTATGTGTGTGTGTATGTATATGTGTCGATCGTGTCAGGGAGAGGGGGCTAGGGTTTACCTGAGCCGCCGGAGGGGGTCACGGGGGGAGTACCATCGAAGACGAAGGTTGAGGGGGGAGCACCGCCAGAGGGGGTCGAAACCCTAACCCTAACCAAACTAACATAGTTAGACAGAGAGAGAGAGAGAGAGAGGGTTAGGGTTTACCTGAGCCATCGATCGGAGGGGGTCGAGGGGGGAGCATGGTCAGCACCGGAGGGGAAGGTCGCAAGAGGCTCGCGCGGGAAAAGGGGGAAATTTTGAGGAATTTTTTTGGAAGGGGAAAATAAAATTGTTCTAAAAACCTATATAAAAAACTTTTATGACATTTTAAACATACATCGTTAAACGTCGCTGAGGTTATAATATTTAGCAGCGTATATAATATTACGTCACTAAACGTCACTACAATAAAAATAATAGTAACATTTTACGACATTTGGCGACATCGGCTTTCGTAATATTATTGATGGTCGCTATGCGTCACTGACAGTCGCTAACAGCAACGCCATGCGACATTATTTTATGATGTCACTAAATTCATAAAATATAGCAACGTCAAAAAGACGTTGCTAAAAATATCGCTATTTCTTTATATTTTGGTAGTGTACAGAGTTACAGAACGAACGATTTCGAGTATTAACTATCGGACTAAACAAGAGGTCAAAGTGTTAGGATGGATACACCATCAATGGATTCAAATTTAGAACCACTGATAAGCCTATTAATCAATCATTTGTCGATGAGGAGGCTAATTATACAAAGAAGTTTGGAGTATGTGTGAGGGGTTCAGTCTACGATAAGGATCCAAAATTTGACCATTACGATATACTAAGAGATGTCATGGAGCTGGAATACTCCTATGAGATAAAAATTATGTTATTTAAATATGATTGGTTCGACACAACACCCAAGCAAGGATGGAAAATTGACAATTAGTTTGGGTTTGTTGATATAAATTATGAAAAAATATATGTAGGTTTCGAACCATTTGTGTTGGCTAGTCAAACGATTCAAGTGTATTATACGAGCTATCCTAGTTGACGATACAATAATTAGGATTGGTGGGCTGTATACAAAATTAAAGCTAGAAACACATATAATATTGGAAATCTAGCTTACCAAGAGGATGAGGTGGTCATGCCTCAACCTACATATATGAGTTTGGCCGGTGTTGATGGTATGGAGGTTGATGTTACCATAGAGGATGATAGAGTTTATAAAGATATTGACATAGAAGATTTATCTCATATAGAGAAGGATTCTGATATAGAGGTATCGAATGGGGAACATGAATTGAAAGATGAAGGTGATAGTGAAAGTGAAAGTGAAAAATAAAAATGAAGAAGATGAAGACGATTCGAAAAATGATTCAGAAGATGATTTGAAAGATGAAGATGATTAGTACATATACAATATGCATTAGCTTAGATTATTTATTTATTTACTTAATAAAATGGTTATTATCTATTTCATCATCACACTAGTATTTATTTGTTTTACCACACCATCCATTACTTTATGATGTCTTGATATCGCTATTTTTATTTGTTTTATAATACCATATATTATTTACTATCAGATTTACCTATGGCGGGATGATGACGAGGATGATCACGACGACAGGTTCCCAGAGGATCTTCTTCCCAGCATCCTCCATCTACTCCGGATGTAGGTCGTACACGACCATCAGAGGACGAGTTAATAGATACAGAGGATGGTTTATCCTCGCCGTGTACTCATTCATCGGTAGGGGAGCTACTCCATCTCCCGGGCTTCCATCAGCTTCTACTCCTGCCACTACTTCTATGACTACTGCGACTACTAGTACACCAACTACTCCACTAGTTGCTCCTACCGGAGTAAATCCATATCCAGGCTTCCTAGTTGAGCACGGAGTATATGTCCGTCGTGTCATACCCCAGTCTCAAAATATGTAGGACTAGGAATACGTAAGCATGCCAGCCGTATGTATATGGCAACTCCAATATATGGAAACCATACACATACATATGTTGTTTATAAATAATAATAATTTATAAGTGGTATATAACTTCATAAGTCACAGGCAATACTAATCCCATCCACAAAACAAAATAGAAATATATAACCTAATATGGCAATGTGCCAAGAAAAAAATACTCGAGAAGAACTAGTAGTCGGGTGAAGACAAATCCACTACCAACTAGGATATGAAAGACAACAAAATAAGTACATCATCTAGTGATCAAGAAGATTTAAGGAAAGACCTTCTCAAAATAGAAAGAAGTAGCCAGTCCTGATTCGTGCTCCTGCAATAATCATGATCTTCTATACCTAAAAATGGTGCCAGGTCCTCAGAGGGACATAACAAGTACACAAGAATCGACATGCATGAAAGTAAAGCAGTAAATAATAAATAGACTAACTAAACCATCTATGTGATATGCATTTGAGACATCTCTAATGGCGCATGAGGGGAAAGAAATAGAAGAACAATTATCCCACCAGACGTTCTGTAGAACTCAAGGGTTACACAGTTGCACCATTTTTACAGTTCGGTAAGAAACAAAAATTTTATACGCTCATTAGCAGATTCTTCCCTCTCAATGAACTATTTGAACTGTATACGCGGTGCAAACATTATAAAATGACATCAAATAATATCTAAAAAACTAAATCAATACCAACTACTGACACAAGACTCGAACTCTCGTACCGATGATCAGTCAATATGCTAGTCCATGCACTCTCTCACTCAGACAGTGAACGTGTTTGAAACAGTGTCAGGTCAAAAGATACCACGTATCTTTACAACATACCAGGTAAGTCAACTACTTTTAAGATGCGTGCACACATCTAGCAAAATAAAAACTAGACATAATATAAACTGAATAATACAATCAAGCAAGGTGTACTTGCCTTCCAAGCCAAGCCGCGAGCACAAAAAATCTGGTCTGGAGCTGTCCACAGAAATGTCTCAAACACCTACCAATTAATTATTATACTAATTAGACTCTAATCTTCTAGTTTAATTAGGTTATTATCTAGTTATTAATTTTATGTTGGTTGCACATGCAAGTAACTACACGCCAAAATATACTGACCATTTACATTGCCAAAAACTATTTTTTAAATCATTAATTACTAAAACTATTAATTTTATGATTTTATTAGAAAATAGGATTTTTAGCGATAGTGCCATCTCCTATAAATTCTATGACTCCAAAACCAAGTAGAAACTAAAACTAGGTCATAACGGGTTACCAACTAGTCAATAAAAATTAATTTTTGACAAATAAGTAAATCTGAAATAATACTTAAAAATTAAAAATTAAAATATAATAATATAATTTTAAATGCTAAAAAATTGGATTTTTGGTCAGAATTTAAGTCTAAAACTGTCGGGGTCAAGTTTTGTCAAAACTAGGTCAACTTACTACATAAAACACCTAAAATTCTAATTTTTATAAATAGAAATAAAATCTGAATAAATATGATAAAATCAGAAATAAATACAATAAATACTAATTCTTTTATCCATACAAAATAATTAGGGTTTTACCATCTACAAGTTGATCCTATTAGGGTTGGCAACCAAACTTTGCTAGTATGCATACCAAGGGGTGGTACATGGATGTTGTGATATCAAAATAATATTTATTTAATAAAAATTCAGAATATATAATTTTTGGAAAAATAATAGTTCATCAAGAAAATTTTAGAATTTTCTATCTATGATCAAGTCCTAACAAGGTCCAAGGGTCTCCAACATGCATACATCAAAACTATGTCAAAACTACCCATAAAATATGCTCAAAATCCTAATTTAATACAAACTAATAAATCTAGAATTATTTATAAAAACTGAATATATTCCATATTATTAACATCTATATGAATATATTAACAAGAATTAAAGAGGGTTTTGAATGAGGTTTCACACATGCACAAAAGTTTTGGGTTGAACCTTAAAATCAGGGTTCATGGGTTGCATGGGTTCTTCAATCATAAATTAATGTAGTTTAAAAAATATTGCACACATATATACAAATCTATGTAAACATATAACAAGAAGATATTAAGGAGAGAAAGATTAAAGAACTTACCAGAAGAAGAAGGAGAGAATTGCTAAGGTTCTTGGATGGAAGAGGTGGTCTGACTACGTGAGGAGGGGGGAGGGTCGGCTTGGTGATGGTGGTGGCGGCTTGGAGAAAGGAGGTTAAGAAGAAATTTAGGGTTTTGTAGAGGATAATTTAAATTAGGATTTTTAGAAGATAGAAGGGGTGTATATATATATATATATATATATATATATATATATATATATATATATATATATATATATATATATATATATGTATATGGAGAGAAGAGAGGGGGGAGATTGGGCCAAGGAAGGGGATGAACGTGCGCATGACTAAGGGGCACGGGTTTGGGTTAGAATAGGATTAGGTAGATAGTTAGTTTGTTAGGATATTTCCTAATTAGGTTGTTAGTTATTAAAAGTCAACAACTAACCAAATAATTAATTTGACAAAGATTTAATTTGATTTGATTCCATGGGATAAAATAATAATAAATAAATAAATAAATCCTACAAAAGAGAAAAGTGGCCTAATTTGGCATTAAAAATTTATGGGTTGCTTATTGAAGAATGTTGGATTGAAAAATAATCACAAATAAATTATATATATATAAATATCTAAATATTAAATAAAATAAACTACGGTTATTATACTAGTGTCATACTAATGTTGAATGGTCGAATTCTGAGTCACAGAAAGATCCTAAAAGTAGTGTCTTCCGTGTAGGCTACTTTATACGAAGGACGCTGTAGATTTTGGGGTCATCCTATACCATTAATGTCCAAACTACGATGAAGTATCCTAATAAAATAATTAAATTTTAATTAATTTTAAAATAATCTAAAATAAATGCAATAAATATAAAATACACACAAAATACCTATTTTGGGTGAGAAATTTTACAGTCGTCCAGGATTTGCAGACCTCCCTACTCTACCAGAGCGGCCAGCCAATATCGATCGTCCCGAGCTGTGGACCGTTGGAGTGACGTAAGTACTTATTGTCAATTCACACATTTATTTATTTATTCCTTTTTATTCTAATTGTATATTGTTTACTTATTTCAGGTTCTTCTCAACCAAGGCTGGAAATGATATGGGGGATGTCATGCGGAAGAACTTTCATGGCCCTTATATCAACTTCAGTGACATCCTGCTGGATTGACGCTTCATTTGGCTGGATATGCTGCGGGTATGTATACAATTTTTATTTAGAATAATATATAATTTTAGGATTAAAATGCAAAAAAATAATTTTTGAATTTGCAGAAGAAGTACTGGTGGCCGGATCATAGAGAGTCTGCGATCCGAAAGTGCTACAAGACCGTCGCCAGCAAAAGGTTCAGGGATATGATCAATGATCAGAAGGTGCTGGCATCACATTCAGGAGATCTTCGCAAGAAGTGGTTCAAGGAGGAGTTCTGGGAGAAGATGTCACGCCCCAGTCCCAAAATGACGAGGGACTGAGCACGTGAGCAATGGCCAGCAGCACGCACTGATGGACAACCCAATTTAATGGATCCATCAGGGCATGCTTAAGCTGTAGTCTAGCAGTACTAAGTACAAGTCTCAGGTATTACTAATCTCATCCACCAAATAAACACAGATTAATTGCCAGAAATAATACAATGGAATTAAATATGCAATATCAAATAAGGTTATCTCGGGAAACAATCTGAGAATTATTCTGTTACAATTAAGGAAACATAGACTGGAAATAAAATACTGAAAAGAAAATACTGTGTAGCTGAAGCCGGTGCTCAGGTGAAGTCTTCGGCCACTATCTCGTCCTCGGTTCCGGGTTCTGCTCCAAGGAGTGCTCCTGTACCGTACACCTCGGGGTAGTTCTCTGCGGCTACACCTGGGGACATAGTCCATTCCAGGTCCTCAGGGGACATAACAAGGTACAAAAAATACAAGCCAAAACATATGCAGTGCAGCAATAATGAAACAGCAGGATAAATATGTAAACCAGCTAAGTGATATGCAAGTGAGAGTTTTAGTCATACTCAGGCTGAGACTACTACAGGATCAGTGTCGTAGAAACCATAGCAGTATTTTTTCGAGGAGCCAGTAAGGAACCAAAGCTCTGAATCAGAGTCTAAGGCACTGCCAGATATAAGTATTTATATTATATTATATTCAGCCTTGATATGACAATACTCTCTCCACCCCATGTAAGCTCACGTCACAGTTCCAGAAAATATCAGGTACAAGTCACGCAAGTTTGAACTAATGCAATGAGTCAGGCTAGAATCTAAGATGGTAAACTGGAAATGACATGAAAATGTAACCTATACGGGATCACCAGGTATATCTCAGGCAATTCCGTCACATGAAGAGTGTCAGGTGTCCTGGGTTAAGCAGTTAAACATGTTGCATAAGAATCTACCAGAAATCAAGTAAAATACTATAACCAGGATTATCTGTGAATTGGCAAGCTTTACTTGCCCACTGATGTATAAACAAGTCCAGAAAATAACTAGCAAGCTGCAAGTTTTGGCAAGGTACACTTGCCTGTGGTTCCGGCTCGGGTTGCAGTTCTGACTTCGACGAGAATTGCAGGCGGTACTCCGGTTGCTGAAACAAACATCACCATCAGATCCAGAAAATATCAATCAGCTAGAAACGCCTGTCCTTGGGTCCAATTTGGAGACAAGGGCAAAAACGGTAATTTTGGACCAAAACGGGGTCCACCGGTGGGCCCGGTTTGCACCGAAAAACGCGTCCGGGTCAAAGGTCTCCAAATTTACCAAACTCAGTGTCAACAGGTCAGGAACGCTGATACGAGCCCAACGGAACTTTCAGATTTGAATTCCTATGAGCCGATCACAAAATTGCCCGTCGAACGGGGCCTGTGGGGCCCACGACACGCGATTTCGTCAACATTCTCAGAATTGAACCAAACTTGACCCACAGGACCAGCGTATTGCTACGAGTTCGATGGAGCAAGTTTTGTCTCGATCCGACGTGTGTACACAAAGTTAGGGCACATTCCAGAAAGTACGGATACGGGGCGATGTCCGCGGATACGCGTTGATTCCGGTGTACACGCACACCCGAATCAGCTTCCGTGAAATCCCACACGTCTGTATCAACGAGGCGTACGTATCTGTGAAGACCGCGCGGGACCAAGTCGTCCCGTTTGGCGGGGCGTACTCAGTTCCGGGGTGAAACAGGGTCTGGTTTTTCCTATTTTTGGATCGCGGTGTGCGATCACCACAGGATGCGATGCCCCGAACGGTTTATCCGGACACCGAGAGGGTCATACAGGCTTCGCAACGCAATTTACGGAATCGAAAACGGAGCTAAGAGCAAAAAGTTACACGCACCTGAAGGGGACCCGAAAAACAGGGTCGAGTCGTGTCCGACACGTGTCCGACTCGTGTCGGACACAGGGGAGAAATTAGGGTTAGGGTTCTGGGGGAGTCGCGACGGCCGGAGGCGGCGGCGAGGGCGGGTGGGCTGCGGCGGAGGGGACCGGGGCAGCGCGGCGGCGGGTGGCGCGGTGGCTGGAGGCTCGCCGGCGCCGGCGCCGGCGCTGCTCGAGCTGCTGCGGCTGTTCGTCGGAGAAGAAGGAGAGGAGGGGAGGAGCAGGAACTGCGGGCGGCGGCGTCGAGGTGGCTGGGCAGCGGCGCTGCGGCAGAGCAGGGTGGCGGCGCCGGGTGGAGGTGGAGTGGAGGCTAGGCGGTGGTCGTGGGGGCTGGAGACGGCGAGGGGGGGTTTAAATAGGGGTCTGGCGCCGGGCAAGGCGGAGGGCGCGATGGACGTGGGGGTGAGGGCCGACCGGAGCGGGCGGAGGGCGCGGCAGAGGCGGCGCGCGACGCGGGGCAGCTGGCCGGGTCGTGCAGCGTGGGGGGGGAGACGGGTCGGTCGGATGCGGGTCGGGCGGCGGTCAGACCTGACCCGACCCGGTGGGGAGCGGCTGGGTTCGGGTCTGTTGGGCCGGGCTGGGGCCGGCCCAACGGGCTGGGTAATTTAAAAAAAAATAAAAAATAATAATAATAAAATCTATAATTAATTGAATAATTAATTAAATAAGTAAATACTATTTAGGTATTTAAAAATAGGTCCGGGGTCCGATAAATTCCAGAAAAATTGTCCTAAGTCCAGTTTTTTATTTTACATCCAAAAATATTATTTTTATAATATTTTAATACTGTTTAATATCAATTAAAAATCATTGAATAATTAAAACCCTATTTTTAAATTACAGAAAAAGCCCAGAAAATTCCAGAAAATTGTGAAAAATTCAGTTTTTTTTTTAAAATTATGAAAGTTCTGGGGGTTTATAATCTATCCCCCTTAAGAGGATTGCATCCTCGCAATCAAAGAATAACCGGTCAACAAAGATGACGCGGTCGCAAACATCGTTTGAAAACACATCACAAAAGACTTCGGGGAAATACCGTTTCCCTAAAAATTGAAAGTTTACACTTTCCAGGAAAATCTAGTTAAAACTATAACTTTTATGAAAACCAGGCTATTATTAACAAGTTGCAATTTACTAGGTTGGGGCTGAGGTCACGAACCAATAGGCACGAGCTACACAAGACTAAAACGGATAACTATAAATCACTTACTCGCATCGGCGTCCTGCACAGTCATCGCGTAAGCTTGCTCTCGTCCTTGAGGTAGATTCCTCTGCTGTTGCTGAGCTTGCTGGTAGGGTGCTGCTCGAGGCGCTGGTGGAGTTTGCTGGCTCGTCCTTGGTGTTCCTTCTCTACGCTCGGGGCAGTCTCTCACTGCATGCTGTCTGGATCCGCAGCCTAAGCATAGTCCGAGTTTACGTCTACATTCCTTCTCGACATGGCCTATCTTGCCGCAGTGGTAACAGGTAGGAAGGTAGAAGGCTTTTGGTGCAGCTGGTGGTGGAGAGCTTGTTTGTTGACGCTTTGCAGACTCCTCTTGTGCTGCTTTGGTTGGTGCGGATGGGGAAGGCCGCTTCAGTCTGGTCTCTCTCTTGGTGACGCGCTCTATGCGTCGAGCCACAGCAAGGACGTCCGAGTATGATGTTGGTGCGACGGACCCAATTAGTTTCTGCAGCTCAATGTTCAGTCCGTCGAAGAATTTCTCGGCCTTCTCTTCCTCAGTCGGGATCAGGGTGGGGGCAAAGCGGCTCAGACGAATAAATTCAGCATTGTACTCTTCCACCGTCATGGAGTCCTGAGTGAGGCGATTAAATTTGTCCCGCAGTTCTGATCGAGCAATGGCAGGAATGTACATCTCCTGGAAGAGTCTGGAGAACTCCTCCTAGGTGATTCGGTCTGGTCCGAGTCGCGTCTCCTCGGATAGCCACCAGTGATGAGCGTTGTCCGTCAATTGCATTCTGACGGCTGTTATCCAGCGTTCCCGTGGAAGTTCAGCTGCTTCAAGTTGATGCCGAATGTTGGTGAGCCACTCATGAACTTCTGTGGGCTCCTCTTTTCCAGAAAAAGTGCGGGGCTTCAGTTGGCGGAAGTCAGCGATTGAGCCTGTAGTTGGCCGTCGAGCTGGTAGGTTGGCCTGCTCCAGTGCAGTTACAATGCTGTTCCTCAAAAAATTAGCTTCGCGACGCTGAGCCTCGTGTTGTACTTGTTGCTGTGCTTGCATCATCGCATAGATCATTTGGAATATTTGCTGCCCGTCGATCGGCTGTTCTTGTGGGAGTACGGGCGTTGGTGGAACGAACTGCGGCGGAGGTGGAATGTCATCGTTTCGGAATCGGGAGGTAGGTTGACCTACCTGCTGGCTCTGTTGAGTTGGTGGAACTCCTCCGACTGGTGTCACTTTGTTGTCATAGGTGACACCTGTAGCTTGGGGTGTTCCGACGGGAGTCTCGTTGCATTCTTGTGGGTCCATTTCCCTGTATCCAAAATAACCAATAAGAGGCGCACAGGAAACAAGGCAAGATGCAAGTTCAAGTTAGTTCGAATATGATACAGATATCAAAAACGATTTCAAGCAAGTGGATGAGATCCTAAAAACTATCCTATCTTATTACAGGCCTGTTCGGTCCCTAAGTTGAAACCGAACAATTTAGTCGTAGACCTGCATGGGCCACCACAAAAATCATGTCACGCCCCAGTCCCAAAATGACGAGGGACTGAGCACGTGAGCAATGGCCAGCAGCACGCACTGATGGACAACCCAATTTAATGGATCCATCAGGGCATGCTTAAGCTGTAGTCTAGCAGTACTAAGTACAAGTCTCAGGTATTACTAATCTCATCCACCAAATAAACACAGATTAATTGCCAGAAATAATGCAATGGAATTAAATATACAATATCAAATAAGGTTATCTCAGGAAACAATCCGAGAATTATTCTGTTACAATTAAGGAAACATAGACTGGAAATAAAATACTGAAAAGGAAATACTGTGTAGCTGAAGCCGGTGCTCAGGTGAAGTCTTCGGCCACTATCTCGTCCTCGGTTCCGGGTTCTGCTCCAAGGAGTGCTCCTGTACCGTACACCTCGGGGTAGTTCTCTGCGGCTACACCTGGAGACATAGTCCATTCCAGGTCCTCAGGGGACATAACAAGGTACAGAAAATACAAGCCAAAACATATACAGTGCAGCAATAATGAAACAGCAGGGTAAATATGTAAACCAGCTAAGTGATATGCAAGTGAGAGTTTTAGTCATACTCAGGCTGAGACTACTACAGGATCAGTGTCGTAGAAACCATAGCAGTATTTTCTCGAGGAGCCAGTAAGGAACCAAAGCTCTGAATCAGAGTCTAAGGCACCGCCAGATATAAGTATTTATATTATATTATATTCAGTCTTGATATGACAATACCCTCTCCACCCCATGTAAGCTTACGTCACAGTTCCAGAAAATATCAGGTACAAGTCACGCAAGTTTGAACTAATGCAATGAGTCAGGCTAGAATCTAAGCATGTAAACTGGAAATGACATGAAAATGTAACCTATACGGGATCACCAGGTATATCTCAGGCAATTCTGTCACATGAAGAGTG
This sequence comes from Iris macrosiphon, assembly GCA_036927795.1. Classification (NCBI taxonomy): domain Eukaryota; kingdom Viridiplantae; phylum Streptophyta; class Magnoliopsida; order Asparagales; family Iridaceae; genus Iris; species Iris macrosiphon. The sequence goes on along the minus strand of JAYESA010000019.1, from coordinate 50,082,281 downwards.
TCAGGTGTCCTGGGTTAAGCAATTAAACATGTTGCATAAGAATCTACCAGAAATCAAGTAAAATACTATAACCAGGATTATCTGTGAATTGGCAAGATTTACTTGCCCACTGATGTATAAACAAGTCCAGAAAATAACTAGCAAGCTGCAAGTTTTGGCAAGGTACACTTGCCTGTGGTTCCGGCTCGGGTTGCAGTTCTGACTTCGGCGAGAATTGCAGGCGGTACTCCGATTGCTGAAACAAACATCACCATCAGATCCAAAAAATATCAATCAGCTAAAAACGCCTGTCCTTGGGTCCAATTTGGAGACAAGGGCAAAAACGGTAATTTCGGACCAAAACGGGGTCCACCGGTGGGCCCGCTTTGCACCGAAAAATGCGTCCGGGTCAAAGGTCTCCAAATTCACCAAACTCAGTGTCAACAGGTCAGGAACGCTGATACGAGCCCAACGGAACTTTCAGATTTGAATTCCGATGAGCCGATCACAAAATCGCCCGTCGAGCGGGGCCTGTGGGGCCCACGACACGCGATTTCGTCAACGTTCTCAGAATCGAACCAAATTTGACCCACAGGACCAGCGTATTGCTACGAGTCCGATGGCACAAGTTTTGTCTCGATCCGACGTGTGTACACAAAGTTAGGGCACATTCCAGAAAGTACGGATACGGGACGATGTCCGCGGATACGCGTTGATTCCGGTGTACACGCACACCCGAATCAGCTTCCGCGAAATCCCACACGTCCGTATCGACGAGACGTACGTATCTGTGAAGACCGCGCGCGACCAAGTCGTCCCGTTTGGCGGGGCGTACTCAGTTCCGGGGTAAAACAGGGTCTGGTTTTTCCTGTTTTTGGATCGCGGTGTGCGATCACCACAGGACGCGATGCCCCGAACGGTTTGTCCGGACACCGAGAGGGTCATACAGGCTTCGCAACGCAATTTGCGGAATTAAAAACGGAGCTAAGAGCAAAAAGTTACACGCACCTGAAGGGGACCCGAAAAACAGGATCGAGTCGTGTCCGACACGTGTCCGACTCGTGTCGGACACAGGGGAGAAATTAGGGTTAGGGTTCTGGGGGAGTCGCGGCGGCCGGAGGCGGCGGCGAGGGCGGCTGGGCTGCGGTGGAGGGGACCTGGGCAGCGCGGCGGCGGGTGGCGCGGTGGCTGGAGGCTCGCCGGCGCCGGCGCCGGCGCTGCTCGAGCTGCTGCGGCTGTTCTTCGGAGAAGAAGGAGAGGAGGGGAGGAGCAGGAACTGCGGGCAGCGGCGTCGAGGTGGCTGGGCAGCGGTGCTGCGGCAGAGCAGGGTGGCGGCGCCGGGTGGAGGTGGAGCGGAGGCTAGGCGGTGGTCGTGGGGGCTGGAGACGGCGAGGGGGGGTTTAAATAGGGGGCTGGCGCCGGGCAAGGCGGAGGGCGCGGTGGATGTGGGGATGAGGGCCGGCCGGAGCGGGCGGATGGCGCGGCGGAGGCGGCGCGCGACGCGGGGCAGCTTGCCGGGTCGTGCAGCGTGGGGGGGGAGACGGGTCGGTCGGGTGCGGGTCGGGCGGCGGTCAGACCCGACCCGACCCGGTGGGGAGCGGCTGGGTTCGGGTCTGTTGGGCCGGGCTGGGCCGGCCCAACGGGCTGGGTAATTTAAAAAAAATAAAAAAAATAATAATAATAAAATCTATAATTAATTAAATAATTAATTAAATAAGTAAATACTATTTAGGTATTTAAAAATAGGTCCGGGGTCCGATAAATTCCAGAAAAATTGTCCTAAGTCCAGTTTTTCATTTTACATCCAAAAATATTATTTTTATAATATTTTAATACTGTTTAATATCAATTAAAAATCATTGAATAATTAAAACCCTGTTTTTAAATTACAGAAAAAGCCCAGAAAATTCCAGAAAATTGTGAAAAATCCAGTTTTTTTTTTAAAATTATGAAAGTTCAGGGGGTTTACAGAAGATGAAGAAGAAGATGGAGGCCCCGACCTATATTGCCAAGTGCGAGAAGGCGAGAGCGTCCCGTGCAAAAGGTGGTCTCCATACGGGTGGATCATATAATTTTTTGCTAGATCAATTTTTAATAATTTTTATTTTCTTTGTTAATTAATTACCTAATTTTTACAGTGCAAGGAGCCCATCAGAGCCGAGGGAGACCCGAAGACTATCGACTTTCTTGCAATCTTCCAGCGAACGCATAAAAGGAAGAATGATGGGAAGCTCGTAGATGAGTGGGCAACAAAAGCATACGTATGTTGTGTTTATAAAGTTTTGTCAACAAAATTTAATTACATTCTTTTTATAATTTAACTATATTTGTTTACCCTAAAAATTTAACTTAACTTTAATATTGTTACCTATGATATCTAAAAAACTTAACTCTAAACCTAACCTATGATATCTAAACATAACTCTAAACCTAACCTTAGTTGTAGTCAATAAAAAAGATTAATCCCAAGCTACAATATCTAAACATATTTACATAAATAAATATATAAGACGTATGAGACGTTGAAGGGTGGGACTGAGAGAAGTACGCCGACTGAGAGAAACCACTACCAAAATATGATAAAATAGCGACGTTTTTAGTGACGTCATAAGTAAACGTCGCTAATGTTAAAGAATTTAGCGACGTCGTAAGTAAACGTCGATGTACGTCGCTGTTTGCGACGAATAGCGACTAGTAGCGATGGTACTTTAGTTTTTGAAAGAATAGTCGCTATATATTTTTTTAACGTCGCTAAAGTTTTTAATTTAGCGACGTTTAACGACTTTTTTACCGACGATTTTAATTTTTTAATTAGCGACATTTATAAACGTAGCAAAATATTGCTTAATTTTTTTATTCGCGACGTCTAAATAGGCGCTAATATTTTTAGAATTAGTGACGTTTAGCGAATATATAAACGTCACTAATAGCGACGAATAACGACGTATTTAAGAGACGTTGCTAATATATTTTAATATAGCGATCCAGTTTTACTTTTCCCCCATCTCATTCAAAAATTTCCCAAATTTTTTTCTTTCCCCCCACCTCCGTGATCAAACCCCTCGCCGACGACCCGCACTGCCGACCTCCGCCACCGACCATGCTCCCCCTCTGACCCTGGGTCCCCCCTCCTTCTCCTCCACCGAGATCCTCCTTCTCCTCTCCGGGCTCCTCCTCCTCCTCCTCCACCGAGCTTCTCCTCCTCCTGTCCGGGCTCCTCCTCCTCAACGGAGTCCTCCTCATCTCCGGGCACCCCCTCCTCGGTCAACCCCCTCCTCTCCGGCCACCCATTCCTTAGGTAAATCCTAATCCTAACTCGGACACACACACGCGGACACTAATACTAACCCAAGCTCAGACATGCGGACACACTAACACACATATACTAACCCTAACACGGACACAAACACACATACACACATGTTTGTATCATGTCATCTCATGATATGTATGGTAAAATTGTAGAACATATGGATATGAAAGGATAGGACACGATATCGAGGACTATTAGCGACGTTTAACGACTATTAGCGACGTTTAGCGACGTTTATATACGTCGCTAAATAAATTGCTAAATTTGTCGCAAAATAAGTCGCTAAATACGTCGCTGTATGTCGCTAAATTGCTGACATGACAGTATTTGTCAGGTCAACAAAATATCGCTAAATATGTTGCAAAATATCGCTAAATAGAAAAATATTAGCGACATTTAGCGACACAACACGTCCCTACTATAGCTACGTTGCGTCGCTAAACGTCGCTAAAAAATATCGCTATAGCGACGTTTTGCGATATTTTTCCTGTCAGCGACTAGCTTAAACGTGACTTCCTTGAAATATCGCTAATTACGTCGCTAAATTTTTTTAGCGACATTTTTATGTCATTTAGCGACATTTTCAGACGTCGCTAATTTGACTTATTCTGGTAGTGAACGATCGGTGGATACTAGCTGTCGAGAGAGGGAAAGGCGACAGCTTGTACGGGACTGGATCGTTGGCATCCCAGGCGTCAATTCTTTTTAAAGCTCCTCCGACGGCTCCTCCAGCTCCATCATAGTCCGTTCCTCCTGGTGTTATGAGTTAGGAGCATATCACGATGACTTTGTTAGAGGTACAAAGGCAGGTTAGATAACTGACAGAGTTCCTGCTCCTCCTGCAGCTCCTGCTCCTACTGTAGCTACTACTCCTCCTGCTAAACCAGCTCCTCCGGCTCCTCTTGTTGCTCCGCCTGTCTTTCTTAAGGATCTATAGCAGATCATCGCTGCAGTTTTGGCGCAGTACATCGCTACTCGACAGCCGCCTCCGCCTCCGCCTCCACTGTCTACTTGATCTGTATTTTTGTTTTCTTGATAATTTAACAGTTTATTGGATGTATTTGTGTATAACTATATATATTTGGATTATGATTGTGTATGATATCTTATGACTATGCACTTATATTTAATTTCTATTGTATTTGATGTGTTTTATTGTAATTGATGTGTTTGGATGTATTTGTGTATAAGTGATTTAATTTTGTATAATGTTACATGAGCAGAAAGTAAGTGATTCTATTCTGTAATTTTTTTTTATGTTTAGTGACGGAATAGCGACAAAAAACTTGAACAACGACGGATCTGCGACGCTTTAGCGACGAATAATCCGTCGCTAAATATGTCTGGTACCAAAAATATGGAAATTATGTATCAGATATAGTTGTTATATCCGTTGTTAGGTCCGTCGTCTTTAGTGACGGATTAGCGACAAAATTTTTGTCGGTGAGCTTCTGAAAATTTTGGTAAAAATGGGCTCACACTTTTCGTCCACAATCCGTCGCTAATCTGTCACAAACTAAAGCGACGTAAATATTCCGTCACTAATCCGTCGCTATAATTTTTCGTCTCTAATCCGTCGCAATATTAAAATAACGACAAAAATAGGCATTTTAGCGACGAAAAATTCCGTCGCTAAAACTTTGTATTTTTATAGTGTTGTATGTATAATTTGTTTTCAATTCACTTCTAAATGTTTTGTTCCACAAGTAGTCTCAAATTTCATTAGCCTCAGAAAATCCAAAGGTCTAGAGGTAAGAGGTATAGGGTTCCATCTTCTACTCTCGCGTGTAGGAGAGAGTTTGAATTTCTACTACCAGTACCATTTCTGACATTCTAAGGACCATGTATAAATATTAAAAAAAATATATATAACGACATTAAAAAGAGAACGTTTTCATATATTCTAAGTAGGGATAGGCATTTAGTTTATTCGGTTTCAAACGAATCAAAATGGTCAAAATCGAATAAACTGAAATTCTAAAAATTCAAAATCGAAACCAAACCAAAATTAGTCATAACGAAATCGAACCGGACCGATAATCAATCAAGTTTTTGTTTGTTTGAGCATTTTTATTATTTAATTGGTTTGCCCCAAAATTGGAATTTTGGGCATATTATATTAAAATTATAATTTTTATATATAGGTTTTTTGTATTTCAAAGTTGGGTCCAAAATTGGACTAGTTATTAAATTATCAAAGTTAATTGAGCTTAAAACACAAACATTGAAGTGTTATTTTCGAAATATACACAAAAATATATACATTTTTAATCATAAAATTGGCATAAAATTGAGGGTATTTAATAATTGTATAAGTCTTATTCGGTTTTCAATTTTGAATCCAAACTAAAAGCCAAAATGAACCGACTTTTTTTTCAAACCAAATCGAATAAGAAATTTTATGTTTGGTTCTCGGTCTAGAACAAAATAATGCTCACCCCTAATTCTAAGGACCATATTACTGCAGTTTCTAAAAAATAGAGGTTTAAATCTAAAAATAAAATTTTTACGTTAGTAAAATATAAGGAGATTAAAAAATTTGGAATCTTTTAATTTTTTGAGTCTTGTAACATGATCAAAAACGACCATGACCACTTCCTAAGTGTCCTCCCAAAGCACGTGATGATAGGACAAAAGGCAAAGTCAAGAGGTAAAGTTGACACCCTAAGCCTCCGTCTTGGCACCATCAGTGTACTTACTTGGACCAATGGAGTGAGCAGGAATGCACTATCGATATATTTTTATTTTTATGCAAGTCAGCTCATACTCTGATCCAAGGGGAATAAATATCGTCGGACCTGAGGACGTCGTCGCCTAGCGCGAGCAGTCGAAGGGACAGGTCACGATGACGCCACACGTCTCGTGCGAGCTGCTGAGGGGACCCAGTGGCGACGCGGCAACAATGATTACAATGTCTATGCGGATGTGCGGACGGAGAGCCCACAATCCCACAACCATCAGAGGTCTAATGAATGTAGAATTATTCTGAGCTGAAAATGTGGAAGAAGAAGAAGAAGAAGAAGAAGAAGAAGAAGAAGCAGCAGCTCACAGCTAGCCCACCATAGTCCACTCCAGCCTACCAAAATTCAAATTCCTGGTTCGTCCTTGAGTGAGGACCAATCCAATTACCGCATGCACCAAGACCAACGGCATAACTATATAGAGGGATGGGACGGACTCCAGTCCATCCCACAAATTTTTTTCTCCTTTTTTTTATATACTAGTATATATGCACGTGCTTTGCACGTATATTGGAGTGAATGATGTTGATGAGTTAGTTTATTTCTACTGCTTTTAATTATATAGGTTAATGGTTCAACCCTTCGAATTCTTTGGTAACAATTTAAAAGACTTAGCAAGTAGCATGAACCCTTTGATTTCCTTAAATGGTTGTCATTATTGCATCTCTTAAATGGTTGTTAGTGGAATTTATTGTAGGTATTCTTTTAATTACTAAATATGTTGAAGGGTATTTTTGGAACGAAATTTTTTCACGGTGAAGCCTAGTTTTGACTTTATATAGAGAAGATATTTTTCAATTTTTAATTTTTTTATATGAATCAGTTAACATCTAAGTCCATTCTATCCCACTCGGTATCCAATGTTTGGTTCCTTCCTTGCCGATGACCGATATCACTACCAAAGCCACGCCACATCCGAGGCGGGGCCGGGTCATGCAACATAGCATCCGGTACTCGAAGACTCCCAGGCTCGATAAATACGAAGAGCGAGCGGAGGCGCAACTCATATTATTTTGGTCAAATTCTAGCACTTTCTAACTTACGTATATATATCAATCACTGTCACCATGCAACGTGTCAGTCATGCGGACGCGACACCAACGTAAGAATGCAGGGTTTCTTTCTCTCCACCGCAAAGCAGCGGTGGGCATGCATGCAGAGAATTAATTAATACGTAGCTAGGTCAAAGCAAACCGCCCGTCCGTGTGGCTACAAACTCTTTCTTGGAATATCTAATAATTCTAATCTATCCCTATCCTCCCAAAAGGTTACAGTGACGGAACCCTAACTCATTTCCGAGAAGCTACGTACATCTTGGTCAACATTAATCTTTCGTTCTTCTTCTTCTTGCTTATTCTCACCTTTGAATAAATACATGGACCCTGCAGAGGAGAAAGGGCTGGAACAGTTCGTCTGTTGAGTGTTTGGTTCAACTTCTCCGCTTAAAAATCACGCTACATCTTGTCTTGATATTCAAACTAGAATATAAATCTGTTGGTGTTTTCCACTTGGCTTTGGGTGTTTTCGTTCCACGTTGAAAAACCAGCAATGTATATATCTCAATATATAGCTATGCTTAATATTGGTATGTATTGGTATATGCACATGAGGTGGAGGTCCATGTGAGTTGACTTTTCCTAGAGGGTTTAAGTATGAACTTCATTATCCATTATGACAATCTCTGTTTTGTCACAATCTTTGGGAAGTTTTCCTTAGGAGCTAAGTCCCGAAGGGGCTTAGCGACTCGGACTCGGACTCGGACTCGGGCTCGTGCTCAATGACGCTTTGTTGGCAAACTTTGCACTTAGCACGTCAGCATCGTCGCATGGCGTGCAACCAGGGGCCATGCGGTCAGGTGCCCATGCGGTCAGGTTCTCATGCGGCCAGGTGCGCATGCGGCTCGGTGCCCAAGCAGCCTGTGGAGAGTCTGACGTGGAGGGGACAGGACCTGCTTTCGGCGTTTGACGGCGCTGTCTGCCTCGTACAGTATAGCATGTCAGGCGGCACGAGCGGCTGCTTTCGGGGTTTAGCGACGTTGTCTGCCTTGTGCAACGCAACGTGACTTGCGGCGTCGACGGCTCTGACACCCGGATTTGGAAGATCTGGTCGGTCAGCGCTTATGCGGTCTGGAGTTTTCTCATGCCGCATAGGTGTTGTTTTCTTCTATTTATAGATGACTTCCTCTTTCATTTGAGGAGAGAGAATAGAGAAGGAAAACCGAGAACACCAAATCATATGTGGCCCAGAGTGTCTCCCTCTCACATTGTGTTTTCGAGTATTTTCGAAGGTGACTTTGAGCATTCTAGAAGTTCTTTTGTGAACTTCCTGATTCCTGGGACAGATCGTCTGTACGGCGAATCTTGCTTTGAGCAACGGTGGTTTTGATCACCCCAGCAAGGAGCTTCTCTTCAGTTTTTTTTTTGCTTCGTTCTTTCTCATTGTAGCGTCTGCGAACATAAAGAGAAGAACGTTTTACTTGTTGTTTGTTGTAATCTTTATTTTTTTCGGAGCCAGTTTGTAACATGTTCTTGGTTCGTGCTTCGTTGTAATCGAGAAATATCATATGAGGAACTCTTGTGTGAATCTCTTATCTCGACGAAAACTTGGGTTCCAATAGAGAGCAGACCTTCGGGTCTCGCTAGCAGCTCTGCTATGGCCCACGTTCTACCATCTTTGATCCATCTCGGGACCAACAATCTCAAAGCAAGATCCGAAGAAAGATGTAGAACATCCGATCAAATCTTCTCGACAACAAGTTTTTACAAACTTGAGAAGCTTGACGGAATACACTTCGAACATTTGGATGAGTGAATGAGTCATTTGTCAAATATTGAACGTGAGTTGTCAGAACCTACCATTTCCCAAAATGGAGGAGTTAGCGTTTGAAGGACGCACATTCCAGTTGGAAGAAAGATTACAAGTTGACCAAGGAATGCAGAGTATGCACATAACGAGACTTAGAGCATGACAGTTATTGGCGGTTGGCAAGACTTGGCCGCATAGAAGTCTCTTGCCTCATAAAGACTCCTGCCGCATAAAAAACTCTTAGAAGTTGGAAGATTCTTGAAGCATTGAAGGTCCTGCCGCATGACAGAGGTGGCCGCATAGTATCTTAGACGCATGCATGACGCATGAAGGATTATGCGCATGCAGGACGCATGGAGGCTTTGCGTATGAAGGTCACTGCTCTGGAAAGACTTGACGCATGGTTGGATATGGAGCTTGAAAGCAAAACCAATTCGAACCAATATAGCAAAGGTATAGCTAAAACTTGGTTCCTTTGATTACTTAACTTGGTTGTTGTGATTGCACATGTTGAGTTATCATGCATGGCTATTGACTGGTGGATAGACACTGGTGCATTCGCCACACATGCTCTGTGAAAGAGCTGTTCACCAAGAAAGAGCACTAACTAAGAAGAAAGTATCTTTGGCAAACAAGTGTCAAGCAGAAGATCTAGAGATCAGGATTATAATTCTGGGATTTCGGCTTGAGGAAGAGATTGCTCTTATTGAGTTGTGTCGCATCTGACTAAAACATGTCCTTTTTCAAAGATGTCTAAGTTCAGGGATATCTCCAAGATGTGGGGGTAAGGAGGTGGAGACACGTGATGGCTATGTTCAGACATAGGTAGTCATGAAGTCGTTTAAACGGATGACTACAAGTACAAATCCTATGGAGCTGGTGCGCTCAGATATCTGTGACTTTCTATTGTCCATAGCCGGGGAAAAGTTTATCACTTATTTCTTTGACAATTTTTTGGGAAACGCGTTTGCGTATCTTCTCATAATCGAAGGATGAAGCATTCGAGAACCTCAGGGACTTCAAGTTTGGAGCTGAGCGCCATATCGGTCTACAACTCAATAGACTCAGAAGTTTTTTTTACTAAGAGCATCATTCTTTGGATTCGCATCGTTCAGCTTAGAACATGAAATTGACTATGGAAGATGCAACATTCTTTGGATTTGTATCGTTCAGCTTAGAACATGTAATTGACTATGGAACGACATCTTCGTACTCTCCCAGTCTATTGATGGTGTAGATAGTAAGGACGAGCAGTTAATAGTAATGATGACTTCTATATTGTAAACTCCCTCACCCAAAATAGTTATTTGTGTATATTTTATATTATTATATTTATTATAGATGTTGAATTTATCTAGAGTATTCTCTTAGTTAATTAGAAAATAATAATTTTTAGTATATTTACTTATATAAATATTCATTTAGAATTATTTTAGGTTATTTTAGATTTTTGGAGATTTTTCTAGAATTTTTGGTTATTAAAACTTAGAAAACATAAATTTCTAGGACTTCTGTGATTTACTATACGACCATACTTGCATGTCGTTCCTACGAAATATTTATTTTAGTTTAAAATATTTAGTTATATATTTTTGTAATTTATTTAGAATTTTAAGAAATTTATTTAGATTTTAAAATTATTTAGGATTTATTTGGATATATATAGTCTTAAATATTAGATAGATGCTAATTTAGTGTTAATGGATATTAATAAGATTTTATAAATTATTTGTATTATCTTTAATTATATTTAAGATTATAAATTATTGAGATAAATTCAAACTCTATTTTAAATTAATTCAAATCCTGAGCCTACTAGGAAATCAACTTCATGCATATCCTATCCTTATTTAAATTCATCATAATCATATCCAAATTAACCAATCCTAGTCATATTTAATTAAGTAGTGTCCACCATTATAAATAACTCATCCTTCATATTTTTCTTCCCCAAATTCCTCTCTTTTTCGTCCAAAAATAGTCAAAATTTGTCATAAATTCAGCCTCATTTTCTACTAGTTATGACGAATTAAAAAGACGATATCTCCTAGCTCCGGACTCCAAACGTGCTCCAGTTTTTTTTCTTAGAACGATAATGAGGTTAGTTTTCTGATTATATAAATTATTTTTCTAAATTATTAGTATTAAATTCTGGAAAATTCGTAGAGCACAGCATGTCCGAAAATAGACGTGTTTCGATTTTTTCACGATTCCGGGAGAACCAGGAATCAGAATCACAACCGTTTAATTTTTCGAAAAGCTAATGTCGAGATCATCGACATATATTTTTCCCAGAATTTATTTCAAAGTATTTACATACTGTTAATTCTATAGAACTTGTAGGTTAGAATTTAACCATCGGTGCACAATACAAAATTTGTATGTGCCATAATTCTCAAACTAATTTGAATTCGGACGAGCCATAAATTTTAGCATATTTTGAAGCTGAAATCTACAGGAAATCATGCATGAAAGTTGAGTTTGTGTCGGTTGACTTTTCGGTCAACAGATTGCCTCGATTTGCGTGCCATGAGTCTCGAGTTGATAAAATTCAGTTTCTTTGGACAAAATTTAGGAATTAACATAAAAATTAGAATAATAAGATTAAAATAGGATTTTAGAGTAATTATTTCAGAATTAAATAAATTAAAATAAATTATCTTTTGACGTGATAAATTTGTAATACATAGGCTATTTGGACTGTGACTTGGACTGTGATTCATACCAGCAGCAGGACCCCAGGCAGGATACCTTGCTAAATTATTTACAGTACTTTGCATGCTATTTATATTTCTGTTTATTTATTTAATTTCTGTATAGTTCTTGCATGTGTAGTTTTTCTCCAATCATTACTATGTATTAGATATGTTGACACACACATAGCACCTAGTATCATAGAGGACAATCATTAGGCGTATGGGCTTTTAACCACTCTGGTAAACCGTAGTATATAGCTCGCACTACGGGCGTGTGTCGCGCTGGTCGCTACCCCCGCGGTATGTCGATTTCTGGAGTCTCGCTGGTCGCTACCCCCGCGGTATGTCAATTTCTGATGTCCATTGACGTGTGTGTGAGTTGTGAGGTAGATCGAGTAGCCTACCCTTGCCCATACGTCAAAAAGTTGTCCTCATTTGCATTCATATAGATTGTCTTATACAGCGTACTTCTTTATTTTCAAACCATATGCATGTTTACTGTATTCAAATTGGCTCGTATTTTCTGTATCTTGTTACGTCCCTCTGAGGACCTGGTCCGCTGCCAGGTGTATCTTTTCTTGAGTATTTACAGGAGCGAAGATTTGGATGGTTACATATGATCCGAGGATGTCTTCACTTCGAGCTGTGATGGATAGCTGGTATTCTTATATTGTGTTGTGTTGTGGTGTTGTACTCATATTGTATTTGCTCTTATATTCGAGTTGGTAATGGATTTGTTTCCATCCAACTATCATCCTTAGATACTTCTCATTGAGATCTAGTTTCATAGATACTGGTTATTTATTTCTATATAATTTTGGTAGATGAGATTTAGATTTTACCCTGTGACTTGTATTACATTTTATACCACTTGTGGATTTTATATTCATATTACAGCGTACGTATGGATTTGGTTTCCATATATTGGAGTTGCCATATCCATGCGGCTGGCATGCTTACGTGTCCTAGTCCTATGTATTTTTGGGACTGGGGCGTGACATATTTTTGTGGTGGCCCATGCAGGTCGAGAGCATATTGTCTCGGTTACGTTACTGTACCGAACAAGCCTGCCCCTAGGACTAGAGTATAGGATCTCATCCACAATTGACTGTGATTCATCTCCTCCTATCTGTTCTATTTTGAACAATTGTATCCTGCTTGATTCATGTGCTTCCCTAATAGTTCCTTGAGTATAGTCTTCTACTAGAATATAGGAACCCATGTTATTAGGATGATAATTAGAGTAGCACACCTATTAAGAATACAACGAGAATATAGACACACCACTAAGTTTAGAATATCTAGTGAACCTAGAATTCCTTATCTTTAGATTATTATACCATTACCCCTTGATGTATTAAGAAGACTTGAGAGTAGTATAGACACTACTAGAGTTAGTTAGAAGTTTTACCATAATGTTTGACACCTAGTATCACATAGTCTTTTGACCTATTAATTGAAGTGTAACTGAATGATATTTATCGCATGCTAGCAAAAGACGACAGTGTTTATTCAGACCATAGAATTTAGAGGTCCTTGCCCTATTTGGTCGACTAGCGACTTAGATAAGGAGGTTGTATGATAACTGTAGAGATTGTAGAGTCTTTTATTATTATTGCTTATGTTGTTTTTGCTTTTGCAAACTTGAATTATTTTGTAACTTCTCACATCATAATCCAGCGTTATATTTTCTGTGCTACCTTGAATTATGCTGCTATTATAGCCTAGTTTTTGCAAGTTTAATCTTATATCGAGCTTGTTCATGACATATGTGTTATTGGGGCCTGATCAACCACACTAATACAAATTGTCTAATCAGAATTAGTGTATTATGGTCTAGCTAGCCATAATGCGCTTGATTCGCCCTTCGCAATAGTATTTTACGTGGATTGAGATGTATAGTTGACCAGTAGACAAATATACTTACCCTCTAGATACGACAAAGCATATCATATCAAGTACATAACTGCACCGATGTGAGCATGCGAATAGGAAATTACCAAATTAAGATTTCAATCCACAACTGTCTTGACAATTCCCATTTGAATTCTTTAAACGCTTTAATTCCCATACTTCTATTCTATTACCCCTCCTTGAACTCTTTTCCGTTGCTTTCCGTCTTTCCTTGTTTCGGAAAGACGAAATCTCGTGCTTGGATATAAGTGATACACGGATAGTACAAGATATACCCCATAGGCCAATCACATTATTTGGTGACTATCTTTCATAATTGATTAAGGGCATATCACATATGATATAGTTGGTGTTAAAGTTTTGAGGATTGAATAACATGAGAAAATAAATTAAGGAATATTTTTCTTAAGTGTAAGAGCCTTATGTGATAGATGGGTAAATTCTAAGTTGGGTAGAAATTGCATTATTAAACTTGAGGAGAATTCTTTTAGATTGTGATCAAGTAGGATTAGATTGAGAGATTAAGTCCTTTTAAATATGGAGAGTTTTAAAAGAAGGATTAAGATAATGAGGATTTAATAAATTTTAAAAATCTTGATATTGAGGACCCAATATTTATACTTTGAGCACATGATTTAAATTTTGAATATTGAAGGATGAATCATCGATTTAAATTTTGAGGATAAATATAGAATTTTAGACTTGAACAATTGGTTAATTAGATTTAAATTTTATAATTTGATGATTTGAATTAAAAGTTAAATTTTGATTGTTGGGTCACCTATTTGAAATATTGAGGATGTAAATTGAGTTTAAATATTTGAATAGTACAAAATTCTTAAGTTAAGAATAGGAATAAGATTTGATTAGAATTGTTTATTGTTCAAAGTCTACAGGAGATTATGATAGTTGAAAATGGTGATATAAATTTTGATGTGGGAGGTCATATAGACTTGAGTTAGATTTGAATGTTGATTAAAAAAAAATTCGAGAAAAGATTACGACAGGTTCAATTTTGATTTAAACAGTGGTTATCTTAATTTTGAAGTGATCGCGATAGATTTGAATAGATTTTATTATTTAAATTTTGGAAGAGATTGCGATTGACGTACCTTATGTATGAATGTGAAGGATTTAACAAATTATGCTTTATTTTAATTTCGAGGACGAAATTGTTTTAAGTTTGGTAGATTGTAAACTCTCTCACCCAAAATAGGTATTTGTGTATATTTTATATTATTATATTTATTATAGATATTGAATTTATTTAGAGTATTCTCTTAGTTAATTAGAAAATAATTTTTTTTAGTATATTTACTTATATAAATATTCATTTAGAATTATTTTAGGTTATTTTAGATTTTTGGAGATTTTTCTAGAATTTTTGGTTATTAAAACTTAGAAAACATAAATTTCTAGGACTTCTGTGATTTACTATACGACCATACTTGCATGTCGTTCCTAAAAAATATTTATTTTAGTTTAAAATATTTAGTTATATTTTTTTGTAATTTATTTAGAATTTTAAGAAATTTATTTAGATTTTAAAATTATTTAGGATTTATTTGGATATATATAGTCTTAAATATTAGATAGATGCTAATTTAGTGTTAATAGATATTAATAAGATTTTATAAATTATTTGTATTATCTTTAATTATATTTAAGATTATAAATTATTGAGATAAATTCAAACTCTATTTTAAATTAATTCAAATCCTGAACCTACTAGGAAATCAACTTCATGCATATCCTATCCTTATTTAAATTCATCATAATCATATCCAAATTAACCAATCCTAGTCGTATTTAATTAAGTAGTGTCCACCATTATAAATAACTCATCCTTCATATTTTTTTTCCCCAAATTCCTCTCTTTTTCGTCCAAAAATAGTCAAAATTCGTCATAAATTCAGCCTCATTTTCTACTAGTTATGACGAATTAAAAAGACGATATCTCGGAGCTCCGGACTCCAAACGTGCTCCAATTTTTTTTGTTAGAACGATAATGAGGTTAGCTTTCTGATATATAAATTATTTTTCTAAATTATTAGTATTAAATTCTAGAAAATTCGTAGAGCACAGCATATCCAAAAATAGACGTGTTTCAATGTTTTCACGATTCTGTACCAGGAATCAGAATCACGAACCGTTTAATTTTTCGAAAAGATAATGTCGAGATCATCGACATATATTTTTCCCAGAATTTATTTCGAAGTATTTACATACTGTTAATTCTATAGAACTTCTAGGTTAGAATTTAACCATCGGTGCACAATACAAAATTTGTATGTGCCATAATTCCCAAACTAATTTGAATTCGGACGAGCCGTAAATTCCAGCATATTTTTGAAGCTGAAATCTACAGGAAATCATGCATGAAAGTTGAGTTTGTGTCGGTTGACTTTTCGGTCAACAGATCGCCTCGATTTGCGTGCCATGAGTCTCGAGTTGATAAAATTCAGTTTTTTTGGACAAAATTTAGGAATTAACATAAAAATCAGAATAATAAGATTAAAATAGGATTTTAGAGTAATTATTTTAGAATTAAATAAATTAAAATAAATTATCTTTTGACGTGATAAATTTGTAATACATAGGCTATTTGGACTGTGACTTGGACTGTGATTCATACCAGCAGCAGGACCCCAGGCAAGATACCTTGCCAAATTGTTTACAGTACTTTGCATGCTATTTATATTTCTGTTTATTTATTTAATTTTTGTATAGTTCTTGCATGTGTAGTTTTTCTCCAGTCATTACTATGTATTAGATATGTTGACACACACATGGCACCTAGTATCATAGAGGACAATCATTAGGCGTATGGGCTTTTAACCACTCTGGTAAACTATAGTATATAGCTCGCACTACGGACGTGTGTCGCGCTGGTCGCTACCCCCGCGGTATATCGATTTCTGGAGTCTCGCTGGTCGCTACCCCCGTGGTATATCGATTTCTGATGTCCATTGACGTGTGTGTGAGTTGTGAGGTAGATCGAGTAGCCTACCCTTGCCCATACGTCGAAAAGTTGTCCTCATTTGCATTCATATAGATTGTCTTATACAGCGTACTTCTTTATTTTCAAACCATATGCATGTTTACTGTATTCAAATTGGCTCGTATTTTCTGTATCTTGTTATGTCCCTCTGAGGACCTGGTCCGCTGCCAGGTGTATCTTTTCTTGAGTATTTACAGGAGCGCAGATTTGGATGATTATATGTGATCCGAGGATGTCTTCACTTTGAGCTGTGATGGATAGCTGGTATTCTTATATTGTGTTGTGTTGTGGTGTTGTACTCATATTGTATTTGCTCTTATATTCGAGTTGGTAATGGATTTGTTTCCATCCAACTATCATCCTTAGATACTTCTTATTGAGATCTAGTTTCATAGATACTGGTTATTTATTTCTATATGATTTTGGTGGATGAGATTTAGATTTTATCCTGTGACTTGTATTATATTTTATACCACTTGTGGATTTTATATTCATATTACAGCGTACGTATGGATTTGGTTTTCATATATTGGAGTTGCCATATCCATGCGGCTGGAATGCTTACGTGTCCTAGTCCTACATATTTTTGGGACTGGGGCGTGACATATATTATTGTTCAAAGGGTCTTCCAGATTATCTGTGAGAGAAGGTTGCACTTATGGTCAGGTCCTTAGTACCGTTCATCACTTATGATGTAACTCTGGTGTAAAGTTAGATCCATATGAAGATGGTTAGATTGTGGAGGTTTTTTCGAAGGATCGTATCAGCCAGAGTTGTTGATATTTCTGTAGAAGAAGACGTAGTCTAGGAAGGAGTTATCTTTTAAGAGACAATATTTGAACCAAAACTCGAAGAGCAGTCAACTAGAAGAGTCCGGAGGTCGAAGGACCAAAGATGATCTTATCACCTATCATATGGAGGTCATACCACTTACCAATGATGAGGCGATGAAGACCAGCGACTCGGTCTGCTGGAAGGAGGCAGTCCATGAAAAGATTGATCCCATAACAACACTTGGGATGTTGATCAATCTGTATGAAGAAGCTAAACCTATCAGATGCATATATATCTTTAGTAGAAGAAAATGGAAGCAGCCATAATAGTTGAGTTCAAGAATAGGCTTGTAGCCTAGGGGTTTTCTCAGATAACATGGGATTGAGTTCTTAGGCACCTCATGAGGGTGTCTTGTATCAGGATGATGATTATCGTAGCTGATATTCATAAACTGATTATTTATCAGATGAAGGAAGACAGTTATGAGAGATTCACGGACAACAGTCTGAATTATTTATCATTCAGGTTTGAAAATAGTCTTCGGGTTGGTGATATCTCAATGCGTCCTGAAGCAAATCCCAGGATATGGCAGTGGAAGTTTAACAAGTCATCTAGTCAAAGTTACGCAGGATCAGCAAGTCAGACTAGTGTGTGTACACAAAGTTCGCTGATAAAAAAAGAGTCATCATTTGTATCTATGTGGATGACTTGCTAAATCCCAGTTGTGGATATAGAAGTGTCACTAGAACAAATATGTCTTTTTGTCCAGTTTTAGGACATAGGATTGCAGAGGTCATCCTAAGGATATAAGTCAATCCGGATGCCAGGTGGGCTTGCTCAGGCACAAGCTCTCTGCAGAAGATAATTGGTCACACACTTTGGGTATCAAGGTCGATACTTCTCAGGTATAACATTAAGATGAAGAAGCCTAATCCAAGGAAAAGCATTAGACATTTGGTGTACTCGAGCATCATCAGGTGCATGATTCAAGTTGCGAGTACCACCAGGCCTGATATAGCTTTCGATGTAGGGATGCTGAATCATTTTACGAGTAGTATGTGTGTTGTTAAAAACTGGAAGCTGTGAAGAGAGTCATCAGAATTCTCAAGTGGACTCAGTAGTATGTGTAAACCCCATGATTTTTAAGAATTTTTAATTTGGATTTTACACAATTTTCTGGAATTTTTTTAGAATTTTTATTAATTAAAACTAAGGTATTTTGAATTTAAATAATTTTTAAATGATATTAAATAATATTAAAATATTATGAAAATAATATTTTATGGTGTAAAATAAAAAACTAGACATAGGGTAATTTTTTAAAAATTTATTGGACCCCGAAAGTATTTTTAAAAGCCCTAAAAACTAATTATTTAATTAAACCAAAATGAACCGGGTTTATTTTAAATAAACCAAACCGAACCGAACCAACTACTGAACCAAACCCAACCCAACTCAGCCTGCGGGTCGGATCCGAGTCAAACCCGCGACACGAAACCCGCTAGACCCGACCCGCCTTTATTTTATTGGATCGGGCCGGATGCGCCTGACCCGACCCGACCCGTAAACCCGATAACCCGCCAACCTTTCTCCCACAATCCCTAACCGCCCGACTGCGACCGTTGGCCTCCCCTCCGCCGGCCGACCCGCCGCCCGTTCGCCTCCCAGCGCCGCCTTGCTTCCGAAACGCTCGCCAGCCCCTCCTCTTCCTCTTCCCCAGCACCGGTCGCCCCACCGCCTTCCTGTCCGCCTATATAAACCCCTCCAGCCCTCGAATCCCTTTCCGCCACCGGCTGCTCCGCCTCCCTCTGCTACCGCCGTCCTCCGTAGAACCCCCAGCGCCCCGCCACGGCCCTCCGCCTCCCGCAGAACCCCTCAGACCCTGAGCTCATCCTCCCTCGTCGACCCGGAGCCCTATCCGAGCATCGCCGGCCCCCAGTGAGACGCTTGAGCCCTAGCCGACACCTACGCCAGTGCACCCGGTCGCCCTGAACCTCCCCGAGCCATCGCCGACCTCCGCCGACCCGAGCCCCCACTTCCAGCGGCCGGACACAGCTGCCCTAACCTGGACACGTCCCGGACACGGCTGACACAGGACACGGCTCGAGACACAGGACGCAAGAAAATCTCGGTTTTTTGAACCCTGTTAAGGTACCCATGTCTCTCTCCTCGCTGCCCCATTTTAGTTTTCGTCAGTTGTGACGCGTAGACTGCATGACCCTCTCGATGCCCGTGCAACCCGCTCGGTGCATCGCGTCCTGTGGTGATCGCGAACCGCGATCCAAAAACAGAAAAACCAACGCCCTGTTTCACCCCAAAACTGAGTACGCCCCGCCAAATGGGACAACTTTATCACGTGCAGTCTTTACCGATACGTATGCGCCGTCGATACGAATGTGAAGGATTTTGCAGAAGTTGATTTGGATGTGCGTGCACACCGAAATCAACGCGTATCCGCCGACAACGTCCCGTATCTGTCCTTTCTGGATTTCGCTGTAACTTAGTGTACACACGTCAGATCGAAACGAAAATTATGCCATCGAACTCGTAGCAATACGCTGGTCCTGTGATCCAAGTTTGGTTCGATTCTGAGAACGTTGACAAAATCGCGTATCGTGGGCCCCACGGCTCCACTTGACGGGCGATTTTGTGATCGGCTTATCGGAATCCAATTCTGGAAGTTCCGTTGGGTTCGTATCATCGTTCCTGACTTGTTGACACTAAGTTTGACAGATTTGGAGACCTTTGGTTCTGACATATTTTTCGGTGCAAAGCGGCCCACATTTGGACCCCGCTTTGACTTAAAAATGTCATTTTCGCCCCTGTGTCCAAATTGGACTCAAGGACAGGCATTTTTAGCTGATTGATATATTCTGGATCTGATGGTGATATCTATTTTAGCAACCGGAGTACTTCCTGCAAATCTCGCTACTGCTAGAGCTACAATTGGAGCCGGAATCCCAGGCAAGTGTACCTTGCCATAATTGCAGTATATTGATTCATTTTGTTCTCTTGGTTTATTCCTGTAATTGTTGTACATGCTTAAACCTAGAGCTGTGTGACTTGCTTAGCGTCCGATTAATAGTCGGGTGCCAACCCCGTACGCGGAGTTGTGCAACGTCACCTAGAGATGGATATCGTGACATTTACATTCTCGTACTTGCCATATCAAGTACATTATACCCAGGACACCTGACACAAATCATGAGACAGAATCTTCCTGAAATATTCAAGGTGATTCTGTATAAGATATAGGTTTATGACATATACATCTTTACATGCTTAGATTTTATCCTTACTTATTGTATTAGTTTTGATCTTGCGTAACATGTACATCGTGAACTGTGACGTGAGATTACATTGGGTGGGGAGAGTATTACCATATCAAAGGCTGATTATCTTATAAATAATGTCATCTGGAGGTGTCTTAGTCTCTGATACAGAGCTTTGGCGCAAGTTCTGGCCCTTCGAGAGAATACTACTATGGGTTTCACCGACACCGATCATGTAGTAGTCTCAGCCTGAGTATGACTAAAACTCTCACTTGCATATCACTTAGCTGGTTTATATTTATCCTATTGTTTCATTTATTGCTGCACTGCATTTATTTTGGCTTGTATTATCTGTACCTTGCTATGTCCCCTGAGGACCTAGAATGGATTATGTTCCCAGGATTAGCAGACGAGATCTACCCTGAGGTGTACGGAACAGGAGCACTTCTCGGAGCAGTACCAGAACCTGAGGACGAGGTGATCGCTGAGGATTTTTCCACAACATCTGCTTCTTCCATGCTCAATTTTTATGGCAAATAAACTCTTTTATTCCTGTTTAAATGAACATTTGTAACAAACTTAATATCGGGTTATTTTCCGATTTTATTTACTTATGACTGGTTAATGATTATTTATTTTTATTGATATTGCTGTGTTTATTCTGTGGATGAGATTAGTAAACCCTGATCATTGTAATACAGCTTAAGTATGCCCCGATGGATCCATTAAATTGGGTTTGTCCATCAGTGCGTGCTGCTGGCCATTGCCACGTGTCTAGTCCCTCGATATTTTGGGACTGGGACGTGACATGGTTTTTGTGGTGGCCCATGCAGGTCAACGACTAAATTGTTCGGTTTCAACTTAGGGACCGAACAGGCCTGCAATAAGAATAGGATAAGTTTTTAGGATCTCATCTACTTGCTTGAATCGTTCTTGATATCTATATCGGATTCAAATTAAAATTTTGACTTGCATCTTGCCTTGATTCCTGTGCGCCTCTTATAGTTTATTTTTGATGTAGAGCAATGGATCTGAGAACCAGCGACGAGAATCCTTTAGGTACACCGCACGATGCTGTGGTCACCTACGATGAAGGAGTAACACCGGAGAATAGAGGACAATCTTCTCAAAGCGATCAAGCAGCTCAGCATAATTCAAGGTTCCGGCGTGATGACATCCCACCTCCGCCGTAATTCGTTTCACCAATGCCTGTATTCCCACAAGGGCAACCTATAGACGGGCAATAGATATTCCAAATGATCTACGCAATGATGCAAGCCCAGCAGCAAGTCCAACACGAGGCTCAGCGTCACGAGGGTGATTACTTGAGGAACAGCATAGTAACTACACTGGAGCAGGTCAACCTACCAACTCGACGACAATCGACGGGCTCTATCACCGATTTCCGCCAGCTGAAGCCCCGTACCTTCTCAGGCAAGGAGGAGCCCACAGAAGTTCATGAGTGGCTCACCAACATACAACATCAATTAGAAGCAGCTGAGCTTCCACGGAAACGTTGGATGACTGCCGTCAGAATGCAATTGACGGATAATGCTCATCACTGGTGGCTATCCGAGGAGACACGGCTCGGACCAGACCGAGTTACTTGGGAAGAGTTCTCCAGACTTTTTCAAGAGATGTACATTCCGGCTATCGCTCGATCAGAACTTCGGGACAAGTTCAATCGCCTCACTCAGTATGCTATGACGGTGGAAGAGTACAACGCCGAGTTCATTCGTCTAAGTCGCTTTGCCCCAACATTGATCCTGACAGAAGAAGAGAAGGCCGAGAAGTTTTTCGACGGACTCAACTTTGAGTTAAAGAAACTAATTAGATCCGTTGCACCTACTTCGTACTCGGACGTCCTTGCTGCAGCCCGACACATGGAGCGCGTCACCAGGAGAGAGACTAGTCTGAAGCGGCCTTCCCCATCAGCAACAGCCAGAGCACCACAAGAAGAAGCTGTAAAGAGACCTCACCTACACCAACAGCAGAAAGCATCTATACCACAAGTAATAGTCCTTACTACTTGTCACTACTGTGGCAAAGCAGGCCATCTCGCCAAGGAATGCCGACGCAGATTAGGATTGTGTTTAGCATGCGGATCCCGTCAGCATTCGGTAAGGGATTGCCCTGAACGTGGAGAAGGAGCACCAAGGGCAAACCAACAAGCTCTACCAGCACCAGGAGGACATCAACTAAGGCCACCCTTGGCACTTCAAGCAGCACCCTTCCAGCAGGCCCAGCAACAGCAGAGGGCACCACCTCAAGGACGCGGACAAGCTTTCGCAATGACTGTGGGAGACGCTGTAAACACCCTAAATTTTCAGATATTTTTAAAATTAATTTTTGGGAATTTTCTGCAAATTTTCAGGAGTTTACATAGGTCCTGTGGTGATGTTATAATTTTTAATTTCTAATATTAAAGGTGATGAAAATATGATTTTATGGTGTAAAATAGAAAACCGGACTTAGGGTAATTTTCTGGGATTTTATTGGACATCAGACCTATTTTTAAGAGCCTAAAAACAATTTTTCTAATTAAATTATTAATTATTATTAATATTATTATTATATTTACTGTTTATTATTATTTTTAGGGGCCGGCCCGGCCCAGTGGGCCGAGCCCATTAGCAGCCCAGACCCAACCTAACCTAGCGGGTCGGGCGGGTCCGCCCAGCCCGGATCCGCGCCCGACCCGACCCGCATACCCATCTCCCCTGTCCCCCCACGCCGCCCCGAAATTTCCGCCGCCCGCCGCGAGCCCGTCGGCCACGACCCCCGCCCCACGCTCCCCTTGGCCGACTCCCTCGGCCCACGTCGCCCCGACCTCGGCCTCACCCCCGCCCCAGCCCCAGCCTATAAAACCCCCTACCCCTCCGGTCCTCCTCCTCCCTCATCTCCCCCTCTAACCCTAGCTCCGGTCACCTCCCCCAATCTCCGGCCAGCCGCTACCCGCCTCGATCCCCTAGCCCAGTCGTCGCCGCCTCCGGTCCCGTCCGGCGAGCCCCTCCAGAACCACCACCTCCGCCTCCTCCCTCTTCCTTCCCCTCTCCTCCCAGCGCCGGCCGCCGGCCTTCCCTGGCCCATCTCCGCCTCCCCGAGAGCCGCCCAGCCCCTCGTCGAGCCTCCGCCGCCCTGAGCCACCCTTCCCCGGCGAGTCTCGGCCGAACCCGACCGCGGACACAGACCCGGACACAGTGAACCCTAGCCCTAGCAGTGGACACGTGTCCAGGACACGAGTCGGACACGGCAAACCCCGTTTCGAGGAGCCTCGTTCAGGTACCCTTAACTTTTTGCTCGTAGCTCCATTTTTAATTCTGTAAATTGTATTGCGAAGCCTGTATGACCCTCTCGGTGCCCGGATAAACCGCTCGGGGCATCGCGTCCTGTGGTGATCGAACACCGCGATCCAAAAAAGGAAAAATCAGACCCTGTTTCACCCCGGAACTGAGTACGTCCCGCCAAACGGGACGACTTGGTCGCGTACGGTCTTTACAGATACGTGTGCCTCATCGATACGGACGTGTGGGATTTCACGGAAGCTGATTCGGGTGTGCGTGCACACCGGAATCAACGCGTATCCGCGGACATCGCCCCGTATCTGCCTTTTCTGCAATTCACCCTAACTTCGTGCACACATGTCAGATCGAGACAAAACTTGTGCCATCGGACTCGTAGTAATACGCTGGTCCTGTGGGTCAAGTTTGGTTCGATTCTGAGAATGTTGACGAAATTGCGTGTCGTGGGCCCCATAGGCCCCACTCGACGGGCGATTTCGTGATCGGCTCATCGGAATTCAAATCTGAAAATTCCGTTGGGTTCGTATCAGCGTTCCTGACCTGTTGACACTAAGTCTGGTGAATTTGAAGACCGTTGACCCTGACACGTTTTTCGGTGCAAAGCGGGCCCACTAGTGGACCCCGTTTTGACCCGAAATTGTCGTTTTTGTCCTTGTCTCCAAATTAGACTCAAGGACAGGCGTTCCTAGCTATTTGACACCTTCTGAGCGTGATGGAACTATTTATTTCAGCTTTCGGAGACATCTCTAGAAATTTCCGAAATCAGGGCCTTAGTGGAATCCAAACATTAGGCAAGTGCACCTTGCCAAACTTGCAGTCTTTATTTTCATATTTCCTGTAATAATACTTTGCTGGATGTCTTGTGTATATTCATATAAACTTGTTTAAACTGCTTAACCTAGGAAACGTATGACGTACCTAGTGTCCGATCATAGTCGGGTGCCAACACCGTACGCGGTGTTGGGTTCGTCATTTAGAGATGGATTTACGATTCCCTTACTTTTGTACTTGACCTATCAAGTACCCTACAACCCATGACACTTGACACTATCATGGACAGAATCCTCCTGAGTTATTCGTGGTGATTCTGTATAGGATACAGGACTTGACAGAGTTATTTTATTTATAGACAGTATGACTTGGTGCATTAGCTATAATCCCGCGGACATGGGCATGAGACGTTATGGTCATGACTTGCGTGATTACATTGGGTGGGGAGAGACACACAGGCTACAGGCTGTTCTATATATATATCTACTATTATTGTGAGGTTGTAGACTCTCCAGCAGAGCTAGACCCTTTACGTGTTATTGCCGCTACCGGCTCCCCGACACAGAGCTTGTAGCGGTCTCAGCCTGAGTACTAGTGTTGCTCTCATTTGCATATCACATAGATGGTTGCTTAGTTTACCCTGTTGTTCATTTATTTATTGTACTGCTTCATTTGGCTTGTATTATTTTGTGCCTTGCTATGTCCACTGAGGACCTGGAATGGATTATGTCCCCAGGTTTAGCTGAGGAGCAGTATCCCGAGGTATACGGGACAGGAGCTGAAGCTATTGCTGGAGCAGAACCGAACCCTGAAGATGAGGTGACTGCCGAAGACTTCTTCTGAGTGCCTGTTCCAGTACTCAGTATTTATTTTATGTTTATTTCTTTTGTTCCTGGCCTATTGAGCCAGTGTATTCAGACATAAGTCGGATCGTTTCTCCGACTGACTTGTTGCTATTTCCATTTCATTATGCAGTTTATTTCTTTATCTTTATGGATGAGATTAGTATGAATTATTATAGTAGACCTTCTGTACAGCTTAAGTACGCCCTGATGGTTCCATTAAATTGGGTTATCCATCGGTGCATGCTGCTGGCCATTGCCACGCATCTCCAGTCCCTCGGCATTTTGGGACTGGGGCGTGACATGGTTTTTGTGGTGGCCCATGCAGGTCCAATACTAAATTGTTCGGTTTCAACTTAGGGACCGAACAGGCCTGCAATAAGATAGGATAAGTTATAGGATCTCATCCATTGATTGAATCATTTTTGGACTCTATGTCGAATTCAATTTAATTGCTTGAATTGCATCCTATTTTGATTCCTCTATGCGTTCTCATTGTTTTCTTTTGATACAGAGTAATGGATCCCAGAAGTGGTGATGAGACCCCCTTGGGTACACCGCCTGAAGCAGGGGTTACCTGCGAAGCTGGAACGACGCCAGATACCAGAGGACAATCCTCTCAGAGCAATCAAACTGGCCAGCCAAGTTCCAGGTTCAGGCGTGATGACATCCCGTCTCCTCCCCAGTTTCCTCCTACGATACCTGTCTTTCCCCCAAGACAGGCAATGGATGGCCAGCAAATATTCCAGATGTTCTACGCCATGATGCAGGCACAACAACAGATTCAACAGGAGGCCCAACGTCATGAGGCCGAGAACCTAAGGAACAGCCTAGTCGCAGCATTGGAATATGCAAATCCACCAAATAGGCGGCTAGCGACAGGATCTATCACAGATTTTCGTCAACTCAAGCCCCGTACCTTCTCGGGCAAGGAAGGACCAACTGAAGTTCATGAATGGCTTACGAACACGCAACATCAGTTGGAGGCCGCTGAACTTCCAAGGGACAAGTGGATGACTGCCGTCAGGATGCAACTGACGGACAACGCGCACCATTGGTGGCTGTCCGAAGAAAGAGGGCTCGGCCATAATCAGGTTACCTGGGAGGAGTTCTCCAGACTCTTCCAGGAAATATACATCCCCGCTGTGGCTCGGTCAGAACTCCGAGACAGATTTAACCGCCTGATCCAAGGCAACATGACGGTGGAGGAATATAACGCCGAATTCATTCGCCTGAGCTGCTTTGCCCCTTCCCTAATTCCTACTGAAGAAGAGAAGGCGGAGAAGTTCTTTGATGGCCTCAGGTTCGAGCTTCAAAAGTTAATCGGATCGGTCGTGCCCACATCTTACTCCGACGTCCTAGCTGCAGCACGTCGGCTGGAGCGCGTTACTCGGAGGGAATCAAGCCTGAAACGTCCTTTCTCCTCAGCACCGTCCAAGTCATCACCAGGGGAATCTGCTAAACGGCCCCAGAAGAGTCCGCCTCCAAGAGCAGCAACTAAGAACCTGCCTACTTGCCATTACTGCGGCAAGGTAGGACATATTGAAAAAGAATGTAGACGCAAGCTGGGGCTCTGCCTGGTTTGCGGATCTGGACAACACTTCTTAAAGGACTGCTCGGAACGTCGGGAGGGAGTTCCGAATCGGCCAGCTCCACCTGCAGCTCTTCCAGCTGGGGGAGCAATACAGACAAGGCCTGGAGGAGCCAGGCCACCTCTACCACCTCAGGCAGCAATGTTCCAGCAAGCTCGTCAGCAAAGGGGTCCCGCTCAGGGACGAGGTCAGGCATATGCACTAGCAGTCACTAAAGAAGCTACTGCAGGCGAAGTGATAGTAGGTACCATATTAGTAGCTTCAATTCCTGCTGTAGCATTATTTGATTCTGGAGCCTCGTATTCATTTATTGCTGCTAGCTTCATAGCCACACATAGAATAGCTACCGCACCTCTCTCGAAGATGAAGAGAATTCTAACGGAAGGTGGAATTATCCCAGTTAGTGATACTTGTAGATCATGTTCAGTGGTAGTATGTGGCCGAGAGATGCGAGCCCAATTCTTGATCTTTTCTATGCCTGATTACGATATTGTACTTGGTATGGACTGGTTAAGTCAATACCATGCGACACTGGATTGCCGGCTTGGAAAAGTGATATTTAGACCCCCTAGCCTTCCTGAGTTTGAATTTCTTCAAGGAGCTGTAGAACAAGGGGTCCAGCCAACTCTTAGGGTATTGACTGTAGAAGAAGATTCAAGTTACCCAAGAGTCATAACGGAATTTGTGGACGTATTTCCCGACGATCTTCCAGGTTTACCACCTGCTCGGGAGATAGAATTCACAATAGACCTAACTCCAGGAGCCGAACCTATCACTTCATCGGTATATCGGCTAGCACCTAAGGAGTTAGTGGAGTTGAAAGCACAAGTTGACGACCTTCTGGAGAAAGGATTTATCCGGCCCAGTGTTTCACCTTGGGGAGCACCTATACTTTTTGTACCCAAGAAGGACGGAACTGTACGGTTGTGCATTGATTACAGAGCCCTTAATGCTGTAACTGTTAAGAACCGGTACCCATTACCACGCATTGATGACTTGTTTGACCAACTGAGTGGTGCTAGGGTATTCTCAAAGATTGACCTTAGATCCGGTTATCACCAGATTAGGGTGAAGAAGGAAGATATCCCAAAGACGGCCTTCAGAACTAAATATAGACATTATGAGTTCCTAGTAATGCCGTTTGGTTTAACCAACGCACCCGCCGTATTTATGAGTTTGATGAACGGAGTCTTCCATCAGTACTTGGATAAGTTCGTGGTGGTATTCATTGATGATATCCTAGTCTACTCCAAAAACCACGAAGAGCACGAGGAACACCTCAGAATTATGCTGGAAACTTTGAGAAGGGAAAAGCTATATGCCAAACTCAGCAAATGTGAGTTCTGTATGGACAAGGTGCCATTCTTAGGGCATATTATCTCAGGTGAAGGACTGTTTGTGGACCTAGAGAAGGTCACTGCTATAGAAACCTGGCCTACCCCTACCTCGGTTGCAGAAGTGAGAAGTTTTCTTGGACTTGCTGGGTATTACCGGTGGTTCGTAGAAAAATTTTCAAGGATCGCATAACCTATGACTAAGCTGACACGGAAGGATCAGGAGTTCATATGGACGGAAGAATGCCAGAATGTCTTTGAAGAATTGAAGAGGCGTCTAACAACAGCACCAGTCTTGACTCTTCCCTCAGGGTCAGGAGGTTTTGTTGTTTATAGTGATGCGTCTGGTAGTGGACTAGGTTGTGTCTTGATGCAACATGGCAAGGTTATCGCTTATGCATCGAGGCAGTTGAAGGTCCACGAGAAGAATTACCCCACGCACGACCTGGAGCTAGCTGCAGTAATTTTTGCATTGAAGATCTGGAGACATTATCTGTATGGAGAGAAGGTCAAAATATTCACTGATCATAAGAGCTTGAAGTATGTTTATACACAGAAGGAGCTCAACATGAGGCAAAGGCGTTGGCTTGTGTTGATGGTGGACTTTGACATTGATCTGCAGTATCACCCGGGGAAAGCAAATATTCTAGCCGACGCCCTCAGCAGAAAACCCTCGGCTTATTTCTTAACAGAGCAGCCTCAACTATTACAAGACTTGCAAGATCTTCAAATAGAGGTTGTTCTACCTGGACAAAATGGTTTGCTGGCTAACCTCGAAGTGAAGTCATCGCTGGTGGAGAGGATCAAAGGAGCTTTGCCTAATGATGCCAGATTCTGAAGGCTGAGAGAGAGAACAGAAGCAGGCCTGCAGACGGGACTTCGCATCCACGAAGACGGAACATTAAGGTGCGAAAATCGCCTATATGTTCCAAATGGAGAATTAAGGCAGGAGTTGATGACAGAAGCACATAGCTCCATATACTCGATTCATCCAGGAGGGACCAAGATGTACCGGGACTTAAGACAATATTACTGGTGGGATGGAATAAAAAGGAAGATTGTCCGATTTGTGGCAAAATGCTTAGTCTGCCAGCAGGTGAAGGCCGAGCACCAAAGGACTGCAGGTATGTTGCAGCCACTTCCCATCCCTGAATGGAAGTGGGAGCATATTACCATGGACTTCGTCACTGGATTTCCAAGAAGCCCTAGTGGAAAGGATGCAGTATGGGTCATCGTGGATCGGCTCACTAAGTCGGCTCACTTTTTGCCGTTCAGAGTCGGACAATCCACGGAAGTACTAGCCGACATGTATATGCGACAGATCATAAAATTACATGGAGTGCCGATTAGTATTGTATCAGATCGAGACTCGAGATTTACATCTCACTTCTGGCGAAGCATGCAAGAGAGTCTCGGCACCAGGCTCAAATTCAGAACTGCCTATCATCCCCAGACAGATGGCTAATCAGAGCGCATAATTCAGATCTTGGAAGATATGCTGCGATCATGTATACTGGACTTTGGAGGATCTTGGGAAGATCATCTGCACTTAGTGGAGTTCTCCTACAACAACAGCTATCAGGCAAGCATTCAGATGGCACCTTTCGAGGCGTTGTACGAAAGGAAGTGCAGATCGCCGATATGCTGGAGTGACGTTGGCGAACGTCAAATGCTGGGTCCAGAGTTGGTAACGAAGACAATGGAGAAAGTAAAGCAGATTCAGAACCATCTTCGTGCAGCCCAGGATAGACAGAAGCATTGGGCAGATGCACACAGACGACCCCTGGAGTTCAAGGAAGGAGAGCATGTATTTTTGAGGATCTTGCCCACTAGAGGTACTATCAGATTTGGCAGCAGAGGCAAGTTAAGCCAAAGGTATATTGGACCATTTGATATCTTGGAGCGCATTGGTGAGGTGGCTTACCGTCTTGCATTACCTCCATCCTTAGAGGGAGTGCATGCTGTATTCCACGTCTCACAACTGAGGAGATACGTGACAGACCCAAGTCATATAGTGGATCATTCTGAGATTTCGGTGGGACCTAGCCAGAGATACGAAGAGCAGCCAGTGGGTATACTCGACACCAGTGAGAAGACACTGCGAGGAACGACAATCAGACTGGTCCGGGTAGCTTGGAAACAATATTCTCCGGGCGAATCGACCTGGGAACGAGAGGATGTTATGCGCCAGCGTTATCCACACTTATTTGCTGATGCAGGTAAAACCTAAGCAATCTTTAAATTCTATAAATCTTGCCTCTATAGTTTACCCTCCGATTGCGAGGACGCAATCCTCTTAAGGGGGGTAGATTGTAAACACCCTAAATTTTCAGATATTTTTAAAATCAATTTTTGGGAATTTTCTGCAAATTTTCAGGAGTTTACATAGGTCCTGTGGTGATGTTATAATTTTTAATTTCTAATAACTAATATTAAAGGTGATGAAAATATGATTTTATGGTATAAAATAGAAAACCGGACTTAGGATAATTTTCTGGGATTTTATTGGACATCAGACCTATTTTTAAGAGCCTAAAAACTATTTTTCTAATTAAATTATTAATTAATTATTATTATTAATATTATTATTATATTTACTGTATTATTATTATTTTTAGGGGCCGGCCCGGCCCAGTGGGCCGAGCCCATTAGCAGCCCAGACCCAACCTAACCTAGCAGGTCGGGCGGGTCCGTCCAGCCCGGATCCGCGCCCGACCCGACCCGCATACCCATCTCCCCTGTCCCCCCACGCCGCCCCAAAATTTCCGTCGCCCGCCGCGCGCACGTCGGCCACGACCCCCGCCCCACGCTCCCCTCGGCTGACTCCCTCGGCCCACGTCGCCCCGACCTCGGCCTCACCCCAGCCTATAAAACCCCCTACCCCTCCGGTCCTCCTCCTCCCTCATCTCCCCCTCTAATCCTAGCTCCGGTCACCTCCCCCAATCTCCGGCCAGCCGCTACTGCCTCGATCCCCTAGCCCAGTCGTCGCCGCCTCCGGTCCCGTCCGGCGAGCCCCTCCAGAACCACCACCTCCGCCTCCTCCCTCTTCCTTCCCCTCTCCTCCCAGCGCCGGCCGTCGGCCTCCCCTGGCCCATCTCTGCCTCCCCGAGAGCCGCCTAGCCCCTCGTCGAGCCTCCGCCGCCCTGAGCCACCCTTCCCCGGCGAGTCTCGGCCGAACCCGACCGCGGACACAGACCCGGACACAGTGAACCCTAGCCCTAGCAGTGGACACGTGTCTAGGACACGAGTCGGACACGGCAAATCCCGTTTCGAGGAGCCTCGTTTAGGTACCCATAACTTTTTGCTCGTAGCTCCGTTTTCAATTCTGTAAATTGTATTACGAAGCCTGTATGACCCTCTCGGTGCCCGGACAAACCGCTCGGGACATCGCGTCCTGTGGTGATCGCACACCGCGATCCAAAAACAGGAAAAACCAGACCCTGTTTCACCCCGGAACTGAGTACGCCCCGTCAAACGGGACGACTTGGTCGCGTACGGTCTTCACAGATACGTGCGCCTCGTCGATACGGACGTGTGGGATTTCGCGAAAGCTGATTCGGGTGTGCGTGCACACCGGAATCAACGCGTATCCGCGGACATCGCCCCGTATCCGTCTTTTCTGTAATTTATCCTAACTTCGTGCACACACGTCATATCGAGACGAAACTTATGCCATCGGACTCGTAGCGATACGCTGGTCCTGTGGGTCAAGTTTGGTTCGATTCTGAGAATGTTGACGAAATCGCGTGTCGTGGGCCCCACAGGCCCCACTCGACGGGCGATTTCGTGATCGGCTCATCGGAATTCAAATCTGAAAGTTCCGTTGGGTTCATATCAGCGTTCCTGACCTGTTGACACTAAGTCTGGTGAATTTGGAGACCGTTGACCCTGACACATTTTTCGGTGCAAAGCGGGCCCACCGGTGGACCCCGTTTTGACCCAAAATTGTCGTTTTTGCCTTTGTCTTCAAATTGGACCCAAGGATAGGCGTTCCTAGCTATTTGACACCTTCTGAGCGTGATGGTACTGTTTATTTCAGCTTTCGGAGATATCTCTGGAAATTTTCGAAACCAGGGCCTTAGTGGAATTCAAACATCAGGCAAGTGCACCTTGCCAAACTTGCAGTCTTTATTTTTATATTTCCTGTAATAATACTTTGCTGGATGTCTTGTGTATATTCATATAAAATTGTTTAAACTGCTTAACCTAGGAAACGTATGACGTACCTAGTGTCCGATCATATTCGGGTGCCAACACCGTACGCGGTGTTGGGTTCGTCATTTAGAGATGGATTTACGATTTTCTTACTTTTGTACTTGACCTATCAAGTACCCTACAACCCAGGACACTTGACACTATCATGGACAGAATCCTCCTGAGATATTAGTGGTGATTCTGTATAGGATACAGGACTTAACAGAGTTATTTTATTTATAGACAGTATGACTTGGTGCATTAGCTATAATCCCGCGGACATGGGCATGAGACGTTATGGTCATGACTTGCGTGATTACATTGGGTGGGGAGAGACACACAGGCTACAGGCTGTTCTATATATATATCTACTATTATTGTGAGGTTGTAGACTCTCCAGCAGAGCTAGACCCTTTACGTGTTATTGCCGCTACCGGCTCCCCGATACAGAGCTTGTAGCGGTCTCAGCCTAAGTACTAGTGTTGCTCTTATTTGCATATCACATAGATAGTTACTTAGTTTACCCTGCTGTTCATTTATTTATTGCACTGCTTATTCATTTGGCTTGTATTATTTTGTGCCTTGCTATGTCCATTGAGGACCTGGAATGGATTATGTCCCCAGGTTTAGCTGAGGAGCAGTATCCCGAGGTATACGGGACAGGAGCTGAAGCTATTGCTGGAGCAGAACTAAACCCTGAAGACGAGGTGACTGCCGAAGACTTCTTCTGAGTGCCTGTTCCAGTACTCAGTATTTATTTTATGTTTATTTCTTTTGTTCCTGGCCTATTGAGCCAGTGTATTCAGACATAAGTCGGATCGTTTCTCCGACTGACTTGTTGTTGCTACTTATTTCCATTTCATTATGCAGTTTATTTTTTTATCTTTATGGATGAGATTAGTATGAATTGTTATAGTAGACCTTCTGTACAGCTTAAGTACGCCCTGATGGTTTCATTAAATTGGGTTATCCATCGGTGCGTGCTGCTGGCCATTGCCACGCATCTCCAGTCCCTCGACATTTTGGGACTGGGGCGTGACAGACGAGCATAATCATGGAGTACCTAATGCGCATAAGTTTTTGTAGTTCTGTTTCTAGTATTGCTTTAGTTCGTGCCTGTTGGTTCGTGACCCTAGACTTAACCTGATAATTTTAACTTGCTAATAATTGATAACCTAGTGATAACCTAGAATTGTTAATCTAATATGTTTTAAAGGATAACCTGATTTTCTAAAAACTTTAATTTTCTAGATTTCCTACATTTAGAAAATTGTATAACTTCCATTGCTTAGGGAAATGATTCTCCCTATGTATTTAAACCCTCAACCTTGACTTTTGTTCATCGTGTTGTGCTTCGAATAAATTTTGCAACCGTGTCATATCTGTTGATCGATTATTCTTTGATTGCGAGGACGTAATCCTCTTAAGGGGGGTAGATTTTAAACCCCCTGATTTTCAAGAATTTTTAATTTGGATTTTACACAATTTTTTGGAATTTTTTTGGGATTTTTATTAATTAAAATTAAGATATTTTAAATTTAAATGATTTTTAACTGATATTAAATAATATTAAAATATTATAAAAATAATATTTTATGGTGTAAAATGAAAAACTAGACATAGGATAATTTTTCGAGAATTTATTGGACCCCGAAAGTATTTTTAAAAGCCCTAAAAACTAATTATTTAATTAAACCAAAATGAACCGTGTTTATTTTAAATAAACTAAACCAAACCGAACCAACTACTGAACCAAACCCAACCCAAATCAGCCTGCGGGTCGAATCCGGGTTAAACCCGCGACCCGAAACCCGCTAGACCCGACCCGTCTTATTTTATTGGATCGGGCCGGATCCGCCTGACCCGACCCGACCCGTAGACCCGATAACCCGCCAACCTTTCTCTCCCAATCCCTAACCGTCCGACTGCGACCGTTGGCCTACCCTCCGCCGGCCGACCCACTGCCCGTTCGCCTCCCAGCGCCACCTCGCTTTCGAAATGCTCGCCAGCCCCTCCTCTTCCTCTTCCCCTGCACCGGCCGCCCCACCGCCTTCCTGTCCGCCTATATAAACACCTCCAGCCCTCGAATCCCTTTCCGCCACCGGCTGCCCCACCTCCCTCTGCCACCGCCATCCTCCGCAGAACCCCCAGCGCTCCGCCACGGCCCTCCGCCTCCCGCAGAACCCCTCAGAGCCTGAGCTCCTCCTCCCTCGTCGACCCGGAGCCCTAGCCGAGCGCCGCCGGCCCCCAGTGAGCCGCCTAAGCCCTAGCCGACGCCTCCGCCAGTGCACCCGGCCGCCCTGAACCTCTCCGAGCCATCGCCGACCTCCGCCGACCCGAGCCCCCACTCCCAGTGGCCTGACACAGCTGCCCTAACCTGGACAAGTCCTGGACATGGCTGACATAGGACACGGCTCGAGACACAGGACGCGAGAAAATCTCGATTTTTGGAAACCTGTTCAGGTACCCATATCTCTCTCCTCGCTGCCCCATTTTCATTTTCGTCAGTTGTGACACGTAGACTGCATGATCCTCTCGATGCCCGTGCAACCCGCTCGGTGCATCCCGTCCTGTGGTGATCGCGAACCGCAATCCAAAAATAGGAAAACCAACACCCTGTTTCACCCCAGAACTGAGTACGCCCCGCCAAACGGGACGACTTGGTCGTCTGCGGTCTTCACCGATACGTGCGTGCCGTCGATACGAACGTGAGGGATTTTGCAGAAGTTGATTTGGATGTGCGTGCACACCGGAATCAATGCGTATCCGCCGACAACGTTCCGTATCCGTCCTTTCTGGATCTCGCTGTAACTTAGTGTACACACGTCAGATCAAAATAAAACTTGCGCCGTCGGACTCGTAGCAATACGCTGGTCCTGTGACCCAAGTTTGGTTCGATTATGAGAACGTTGAAAAAATTGCGTATCGTGGGCCCTACGGCTCCACTTGACGGACGATTTTGTGATCGGCTCATCGGAATCCAATTCTGCAAGTTCCGTTGGGTTCGTATCATCGTTCCTGACTTATTGACACTAAGTTTGACAGATTTGGAGACCTTTGATTCTGACATATTTTTCGGTGCAAAGCGGCCCACATATGGACCCCGCTTTGACTTGAAAATATCATTTTTGCCCCTGTGTCCAAATTGGACTCAAGGACAGGCATTTCTAGCTGATTGATATCTTATGGATCTGATGGTGATATCTATTTCAGCAACCGGAGTATTGCCTGCAAATCCTGCTGCTGCTAGAGCTATAATTGGAGCCGGAATCCCAGGCAAGTGTACCTTGCCATAATTGCAGTATATTGATTCATTTTGTTCTCTTGGTTTATTCCTATGATTGTTGTACATACTTAAACCTAGGGCCGTGTGACTTGCTTAGCGTTCGATTAATAGTCGGGTGCCAACCCCGTACGCGGAGTTGTGCAACGTCACTTAGAGATGGATATCGTGACATTTACATTCTCGTACTTGCCATATCAAGTACATTATACCCAGGACACCTGACACAAATTATGACACAGAATCTTCCTGAAATATTCAAGGTGATTCTGTATAAGATATAGCTTTATGACATATACATCTTTACATGCTTAGATTTTATCCTGACTTATTGCATTAGTTTTGATCTTGCATAACATGTACATCGTGAACTGTGACGTGAGATTACATTGGGTGGGGAGAGTATTACCATATCAAAGGCTGATTATCTTATAAATAATGTCATCTGGAGGTGTCTTAGTCTCTGATACAGAGCTTTGACGCAAGTTATGGCCCTTCGAGAGAATACTGCTATGGGTTTCACCGACACCGATCCTGTAGTAGTCTCAGCCTGAGTATGACTAAAACTCTCACTTGCATATCACTTAGCTGATTTATATTTACCCTATTGTTTCATTTATTGCTGCACTGCATTTATTTTGGCTTATATTATTTGTACCTTGCTATGTTTCCTGAGGACCTGGAATGGATTATGTCCCCAGGATTAGCAGACGAGATCTACCCTGAGGTGTACGGAACAGGAGCACTTCTCGGAGCAGTACCAGAACCTGAGGATGAAGTGATCGCTGAGGATTTCTCCTGAACATCTGCTTCTTCCATGCTCAGTTTTTATGGCAAATAAACTCTTTTATTCATGTTTAAATGAACATTTATAACAGACTTAATATCGGGTTGTTCCCCGATTTTATTTACTTGTGACTGGTTAATGTTTATTTTTTTTTATTGATATTGCTGTGTTTATTCTGTGGATGAGATTAGTAAACCCTGATTATTATAATACAGCTTAAGTATGCCCCGATGGATCCATTAAATTGGGTTTGTCCATCAGTGCGTGCTGCTGGCCATTGCCACGTGTCTAGTCCCTCGATATTTTGGGACTGGGGCGTGACAGTATGTCCTACACTACAATAATTATCCAAATATGATGGAAGGATTCAGTGATGTCAGTTGATGCTTAGAAAAGAAGAGTGAAAGATCCACATGAGGACGTGACTTCTCTAGGAGTGGTATTGGTATATCGTGGAAGTCGAAGAAGCAATCTTTACTCTCAGAGTTTTATGCACTATCAGCTGTAGAATATTAAGCAGAATGACTCTAGAAGCTCTCAGATGTTCCTATGTTTAGTACACAGATTTGGGAGTTATCGACATACTATGAAAACCAGGAAGCTGCAGCAGTGGCATATATTCATCTCTTCAAAGGTCTGAAGAGAATTATGTGGATAAAATGCAGAGCACTGAATGAGCGCAGCTATCATGGATCATTATAGTGGTTAATGTTCGGAGGCAAGTGATTCTGGTGGATCCGTTCATAACAGGCCAGTATAGAACACTGAATGAGCGTAGCTAGCGTAGATTATTACAGTGGTTAATGTTCGGAGCTAGGTGATTCTGGCAAATCCATTCATAACAGGCCAGTACAGAAAACTGGATGAGCGCATATAGCATGGATCATAACAGTGGTTAATGTTCGAAGCCAGGTAATTCTAGCGGATTCATTCATAACAGTCCAGTACAGAACACTGAATGAGCGCAGCTAGTGTGGATTATTACAGTGGTTAAAGATCAGAGTCAGAAAAATCTGGCAGATTCGTTCATTATTGGCCTCAAGTGCCAGCTGATTGTAAGAACTATAAAGGAGCATAGTTTTCCATGCTGCTTTGGAGTGATACCACCATGAGGTACTTCGACAGGGTTAAGCCTCGGCTTCGGGCCATCTTACAGCGTCAGTAGCACCTTATATAGTCAAAGTCAAGCACTATAAAGGAGCGTAGTACTCTATGTTACTGTGGGGTAACACCACTATGAGGTACCTCGACAGGGTAAAGCCTTGGCTGCAGGATAAGTCATAACGGCAGTAACACCGCACATAGTCAAGGACACAATAAATATGGGCTTGGAGGACCTCTGGTATTGCGTCTCTGCAATCCTACCATTTACTTTTATGCTATTGGTTCAAAGAGGAATCTAGCAGGCATCTAGCTATTGGTTCAAGGGAGGACCATTGACCAGAAGAATATCAGTACAGTGGGTAGTCCTTAGGGATATTTTGGGATACGTACCTGGAACCACTATAGTCTACTATTTATTCTTGATTAGAATATTTCTTGTGAGAGGAAGGATTTGACGCCTTAATGAGTTCTCGGGCAGGATGAATATTCGACGTGCGTTACAGGAAGCACAAGTAGTTTTAGCACTACAAGAAACTTGTACCCCATACTACAGTGGCGTGACACCACACAAGGGTGTAAACCTCGGCTTCAGGCCATGGAACAGCGACAATAGCACCACACATAGGCAGGTAGCCTAATAATGAAAGAAAATAGAGAGTGGTAGTACAACACTATTAAGAGGCCTGTGACCTCATATTACAGTGGGTGACACCACATGAGAGAGTGAACCTCGACTTCGAGTCATGTCACAGTGGCGTAGCACCGTACGAAAGTGCAATGCTTTTGCT
Source organism: Iris macrosiphon (assembly GCA_036927795.1). Taxonomy (NCBI): domain Eukaryota; kingdom Viridiplantae; phylum Streptophyta; class Magnoliopsida; order Asparagales; family Iridaceae; genus Iris; species Iris macrosiphon. The sequence goes on along the minus strand of JAYESA010000019.1, from coordinate 50,043,789 downwards.
GGGAGGTAGTATAATACTACTAAGAGGCCTGTGACCTCATACTACAGTGGGTGACACCATATGAGGGAGTGAACCTCAGCTTTAAGCCATGTCACAGCGACATAGCACCACACAGGAGCGCAAGGCTCCATGTTGTGTGTAGTAACGACACTACTAAGAGGCCCGTGTCCTCTTGCTATAATGGTATGACACCACAAGAGGGGGATCCTCGGCCTTGGACGGCCATGTCATGCGGCGTAGCACCGCACATAAGTATAATGCTTCATGCCGGATAATAAACTCTCTATAGTGAAAGAACTCACCTAAGTGTATGGATAAAGATATAGGTCATCTCTTGAGGGAAAGCTTGTAGACGTCCAAGATACATACACTGAGACCAGGTCAGCACAGGACCTTTAACGTACGACCAGATGGCACAGCTGAGGTCATTGTGTGAGTAGGGAGAATAGCATCTATGGTGCAGAATTCAAGGCCTAGTCCATTCTTGTATCGTACTGTTGTTTGACCCTTGCAAAAAAATTCAAGTTGTCAGTGACATCTATCCTAATCCATGATGGCAGTCACTGTGAGGAACGCTCAACCATATATTATGATATATGTGGGGTATTGTTGGTGTTTTCCATTTGACTTTGGAAGTTTTAGTTCCACATTAAAAAACCACCAATGTGTATATCACAAAATATAGCTATGCTTAGTATTAGTATCTGCACATAGGGTCGAGACCCATGTGGGTTAACTTTTTCTAGAGGGTTTAAGTGTGAACTCTATTATGACAATTTATGTTTTGTTACCACCTTTGGGAAGTTTCCCTTAGGAGCTAAGCCCCGCAGGGGCTTAGCGACTCGAACTCGGACTCAAACTCGGACACGGACTCGGGCTCGTACTCAAGGGCGCAAAGTGGTACTTTGTTGGCACATTTTGTACTTAGCACGTCAGTATCGTCGCATGACTCTCGTGCGCTCCTTTTATGCGCCAATTACATGCACGGTTGCTTGCTCGGGCGCTTGCTTCATGGAGCAATGCAGCCTGGAGCACATGTGGCCTGGAGCGCATGCGGCCAGGGGCCATGCAGTCAGGTGCCTATGCGGTCAGGGGCCACGCGGTCAGGTGTCCATGAAGCCACGGGCCATGCGGTCAGGTTCTCATGCGTCTAGGGTCCATGCAGCCAGGTGCGCATTCGGCTCGGTACGTATGCTGCTCGGTGCCCATGCGGCCAGGTACGCATACTGTTGGGTGCCCATGCGGCATGTAGAGAGTCTGACGTAGAGGGGACATAGCCTACTTTCGGCGTTTGGCGGAGTTGTCTGTCTTGTGCAGTACAGCGTACCAGGCGGCACGAGCGGTTGCTTTCGGCGTTTGACGGCGTTGTCTGCCTCGTGCAGTACAACGTGACTTGCAGCGCTGATGGCTCTGACACCCAGATTTGGGGGATCTGGTCGGTCAGCGCTTATGCGGCCTGGAGCTTCCTTAGGCCCTATAGGTGTTATTTTCTTCTATTTATAGAGGACCTCCTCTTTCATTTAATGAAAGTGTATAGATGAAAAATTGAGAACACCATATCATATGTGGCCCAGAGTGTCTCCGTCTCACATGGTATTTCTGAGTATTTTTGAAGGTGACTTTGAGCATTCCAGAAGTTTTTTTGTGAACTTATTGGTTCCTGGGGGCAGATCGTCTGTACGACGAATCTTGCTTTGAGCAACGGTAGTTTTGACCGCCCCAGCAAGGAGCTTCTCTTCTATTTTTCTTTGCTTCATTCTTTCTCATTGTAGCGTCTGCGAACGTAAAAAGAAGAACGTTTTACTTGTTGCTTGTTGTAGTCTTTATTTTCTTCGGAGCCAGTTTGTAACATGTTCTTGGTTCGTGCTTCGTTGGAATCGAGAAATATTAGATGAGGAACTCTTGTGTGAATCTCTGATCTCGACGACAACTTGGATTCCAGTAGAGAGCTGACCTTCGGGTCTCGCTAGCAGCTCGGCTATGGCCCGCGTTCTACCATCTTTGATCCGTCTCGGGACTAAAAAAATCTTAGTATATTCTAAATAATTTTGCTATTTGTCATCAAAAAAATTGAGATAATGTCAGAGACAGAGTCAGAACACGCATTGGAAAGAGGGCGAGTACCCAAATAAATTTTTAAAAATTGAGTCATAAAAATTGTTTTTCAACAAGCTAGTAGAGAACAACATCCACTACTGAAGTTGTAAAATAAATATTGAGAATCTGCAAACCGTTACTAGCGACAAACACAACTACACAAGTAATCAAAGAAGCGAGAAGATGATTTTTTTTATGAGCCAATGACCTAATTGAAAGAGGTCCACGAGAAGTTGAATGGGCCTGAAGCAATGGCATTAGCCTATATGGCAACATCAAAGATTAATAAATTTTTATTCCGTATAAATTTAGGCTTCTTATCAATTCCCCCTATGTGGGTGGGGGTGGTTGGGGGTGCACATCTCCTTTGGACTTAACATAGCTTCGTCCCTCCCCCTTTGGTCTTAACATAGCTTTGTCCCTGGATAATGTAATCTCTCATTATGTGGCATCTAATATATGACAGCTAACATGACAAATTTTAACACAAAAACTAGTCATTACAAAAATTAATATTAAATTTAATTTTAATGTTAACGTTTATATAAATTTTTATTTTATTAATATTAATGGTAAGGTTTGTCAATGTCACGTAATGGAAGATGCATGATATCAACCAGAGGCGGACCCATAACAAGACAAGTGGGATCATCTGACCCCACTTATTTTCAAATATATATTTTCTTTAATTGCCAACACATGTGTTACCTACCTATAAAGGTGACTACTTCTTTAGCCTGCACATATATAATTTTATGTGCGTTGTTTAAACTAGTTGAGCAAGTAAAATTGTGTTCAATTGCTATATTGCGTATATAATCTCTAAAAATAGTACGAGAATCAAATCTTTTTCCAACAAATAATTCGGGAGTGTCAACAATTAAACTATAATCGACATTGTCATCTAAATTATCATCTAAATTTTTAATTAAATCATCGCTATTTTTATCATCATTGTTTTATTCAATTTGATTTGAAGAACTATGACCAATATTAAAACTTGAGTTATGAGAAATATGTGGACTACTAACAATGATATTTGTGTCAAAATCTGCTAGTGATTGAGTAATATAAATATTTATACACGATGAATCTAAGTTACTTTGAATAGCTAAATTTCATGAATATTGACTATCTATTGTTAAAATTGTTTCAAAATAAATATATTTTATTATAAAGTTATATTGGATAACAAAATGGTCGATAATAAGATTTCATACATTATTTAGCGTAGTATTACGATTCACTAAAATAAAATGATTACTACATCCTTCGTACTATAATCCATTGAATGTACCTCCATGCGAGCATATTATATCTAGAGTTGCATTCATGTTGTGAGTTTGGAATTACTTCGTTGTGGAGATTAGATTGTAGAGTGTGAGTGAGAGAGAGTAGAGGCAGAGAGGGATTCTGGAGATTCTGGAGCTTTTGGAGTGGAAGACTGGCTATAGCTTATGAAGTGGAAGAGCAAAAGTAGCAAAAAAAATTATGAAAATTGTGAGCTTCTGGGAGAGAGAGCTAGAGAGTTACGAGTGAATGAGTAGGAGAGATTACCATCGAATATAAATGAAGTAAAAATTGGTAAAAACTATCATATGGTAAAGTTGTGGTTAATGTTACAAAGTTGCCAAAATATTTGGCGACATATTTTTCCCTCTCCACTCACATGTTGGCGATATTTTTTTTATATTTTTTTCTTCCCTTTATTCTCCTAAACCCGGAAGAAAAAACCCAGATCAGCCAGTTCGCCAACAAAGTTAGCGACTTTGGTGCTCCTACCTCGCCAATTTGGCGATCTATTACTATCTTTCCAATGTCACAAACATGTTACCTTTTTTACAATTTTATCATTTTTTTATTACCTTTTAGAAAATTTTCTGCTCTTTCAATCATTTGGTTATATGGCTTTTCTTTTTCACCATTTTTTTCTCCACTACTCCCCTCTTATCTTTCTTGTTTGGTTCCAGCCCACATCCAAACCCTAATTCCTTGTTTTTCATGAAATCAAATTCAAGTTTAGGATAATTTAGGTTGTGTTACAAATTTTTATTAATTAGTATTTATTTTATAATTCATACTTGATTTAACTAGTTTAAATATTGTTAATATATACATGAACACGATAAGCCTAAGCCTAAGGAGGCGTTCGGTACACGATTTTTCTCGTTCCCCGATAAATTTATGGTGGAAAACATATTCCTCCGTTTTGTTTAGGTTAAAAAAATATATATATTTAAAAAATTATGAATATTTGGATAAATAACTTTTGCACAAAATATGAAAATTATATCCCTTAAAAATATCACTACCAGAAAAAGTCAAATTAGCGACGTCCAAAAACGTCGCTAAATGACAAAAAATATCGCTAATCACGTTTAGCGACGACATTAGCGACGTTTTACAGAAGTCGGAAATCAGCACGTCACTGAAAGGAAAAATGTCGCTGTACCAACATTTTTTAGCGACTTAAATGTGTCGCTAACTAAGCGACGTTTAGCAACGCAAAGTCACTAATTAGCGACGTAAACAAATGTCGCTAAACGTCGCTAATTAGCGACTTATATAGCGACGTGACAGCGACGTCTTTAATGACCTGGCAGTACTGTCATGTCAGCAATTTGCGACGTACATCGACGTATTTAGCGACGTTTAGCGACGTCTATTAACGTCGCTAATTAGCGTCGTATTTAGCGACGTGTCTAAATGTCGCTAAACGTCGCTAAATACGTCGCTAATTTTACAGAAAAAATACTGAATTATTTCCAAACTATTATTCCTACAATTTATGAATTTCTAATTAAAAATATACCCGGAGCAACCCTCCGTTGAATTCTCTGGGTTTGTTGACCCCTTCGGTGGAGCACTCAATACCGGTAAATTAACATCATTTAATATGAATAAAAAGTATCAGTCATACAATACACACAAATATTATAGACAGACCTGGAGCAACCCTCCATTGAATTTTTTGCGTACGAAATAACATAAAAAATAAATATATAAATATCACAGTCACATAATATACACAAAATAAAAAGTACCACAGTCACACAAAATGCATAATATATAAGTATCAATCTCGAGGATATCCAATACGCTGGGGCACATACCAGTCCCTCAGATACTACACATAAACAGCGTATATATGATCAATCTCCGCTATGGGTGCTGGGTGACTGGAACTCCCCGTCTGAGATACAGCCGCTATAGGTGCTGGGTGACTGGAACTCCCCGTCTCAGATACAGTAGGTGGTATCTCTTCCTCCTTAAGAATAGGAGGCATCACTTCCTCCTTAACAGTAGGAGGCATCACTTCCTCCTTAACAGTAGGAGGTGTCTCTCTCTTGGGTGCCATCTGGTAAGATAGATGAAAACAAAGAATATAATTGATAACAGATATTACTTAAGACATACCCTTAATAATGTGGAATGGAAGAATTAGATGACTCACAAAGAATATAATTGATAACAGATATTACTTAAGACATACCCTCAGCAGCCCTGCCTATAAATTGTTTGTTATAGTATAATAATGATAGTAATAATAAAACTACTTGTTTGTTGCAGTATAATAATGATACGAATCATAAAATATGAGAGTATAATAATGATACTAATCATAAAACTATTCAAACACAAATCTCATACATATGTTAACATGAGCTTGTATCTCCATTTTCTTTTTTATCAAATATTTATTCTATTATCCTGTGCAATAAATATATAAATAGATCAACAAAAGATCTAATGAACTACTATTTTTATTTCTGAAACTTTGTTACAGCACTCAAACAATATAGGTATTCTATAAAGCAAACAAATTTTCTTTCAAATATCTTGTCCGTAGAGAAAAACTTTTGTTCTTATGTTATGTTATGACTATCAAATATATTAGTCTAAATAAAGTTCAATGGACAATACCTAATTACAAACGACAAATGGGTTCCTAGTAGTTATGTGCTTATAAAGTAATACTGCTTTGGTTAAAAAATTAGGAAGAAGTAAGAACATCCCTAAATTTCATAAATAAAACAGTAAAAAATAAGATCCATACCAATAAAATCTATTAATCTTGATTGTTCAAGATCAAAATGGAGGAAGAGAGCTATACAATGGATCTAACCCTAACCCTAACCCCAGGTCAAAAATCCTAACCCTAACCCTAACCAGATCAAAAACCCTAACCCTAACCCTAACCAGATCAAAAACCCTAACCCTAACCTTAACCCTAGGTCACGAGGAAAGGATCTTGATTCAATCTGTCCCGATCGAACGATACCAAGTATTTCTTATCCGTGCTCCCTGAACAGGGGGAACGAGAGACTACAATTCACAATAAGTTGATAAAAAAATAAGAATCAATCATGAATATATTATGCAAGCCAAAAGTTATAAATATAAAAGAATACGGATACACTATCCAAAATGTAAGAAACTTGTGCTTAACATATATATTCACAAAAATTGCTTATATTTGATAACTATTAAACAAATCAGTAAAGAGTAACTATATCAAGAAGATAAAGATGTAGAACTAAAAATATAAAACAAACTTAAAATCATAAAGAACATAGGACTAGAGTGATATGCGTGCAAAAAGAAAGACTTTGAATTATATAGCATGCATAGATAAATATGTCACACTAATAGAAAAAGATTGAACGACTACTTAGTGTGATCTAATCATTTAAGAAGAGCCGGCCCTGGAGATTTTAATGCCAGGGAAAAATTATATCAGATGAAACTGTGTTAACATGAGCTTGTATCTCCATTTTCTTTTTTATCAAATATTTATTCTATTATCCTGTGCAATAAATATATAAATAGATCAACAAAAGAACTAATGAACTACTATTCTTATTTCTGAAACTTTGTTACAGCACTCAAACAATATAGGTATTCTATAAAGCAAACAAATTTTCTTTCAAATATCTTGTCCGTAGAGAAAAACTTTTGTTCTTATGTTATGTTATGACTATCAAATATATTAGTCTAAATAAAGTTCAATGGACAATACCTAATTACAAACGACAAATGGGTTCCTAGTAGTTATGTGCTTATAAAGTAATACTGCTTTGGTTAAAAAATTAGGAAGAAGTAAGAACATCCCTAAATTTCATAAATAAAACAGTAAAAAATAAGATCCATACCAATAAAATCTATTAATCTTGATTGTTCAAGATCAAAATGGAGGAAGAGAGCTATACAATGGATCTAACCCTAACCCTAACCCCAGGTCAAAAATTCTAACCCTAACCCTAACCAAATCAAAAACCCTAACCCTAACCAGATCAAAAACCCTAACCCTAACCTTAACCCTAGGTCACGAGGAAAGGATCTTGATTCAATCTGTCCCGATCGAACGATACCAAGTATTTCTTATCCGTGCTCCCTGAACAGGGGGAACGAGAGACTACAATTCACAATAAGTTGATAAAAAAATGAGAATCAATCATGAATATATTATGCAAGCAAAAAGTTATAAATATAAAAGAATACGGATACACTATCCAAAATGTAAGAAACTTGTGCTTAACATATATATTCACAAAAATTGCTTATATTTGATAACTATTAAACAAATCAGTAAAGAGTAACTATATCAAGAAGATAAAGATGTAGAACTAAAAATATAAAACAAACTTAAAATCATAAAGAACATAGGACTAGAGTGATATGCGTGCAAAAAGAAAGACTTTGAATTATATAGCATGCATAGATAAATATGTCACACTAATAGAAAAAGATTGAACGACTACTTAGTGTGATCTAATCATTTAAGAAGAGCCGGCCCTGGAGATTTTAATGCCAGGGAAAAATTATATCAGATGAAACTGTGTTAACATGAGCTTGTATCTCCATTTTCTTTTTTATCAAATATTTATTCTATTATCCTGTGCAATAAATATATAAATAGATCAACAAAAGAACTAATGAACTACTATTCTTATTTCTGAAACTTTGTTACAGCACTCAAACAATATAGGTATTCTATAAAGCAAACAAATTTTCTTTCAAATATTTTGTCCGTAGAGAAAAACTTTTGTTCTTATGTTATGACTATCAAATATATTAGTCTAAATAAAGTTCAATGGACAATACCTAATTACAAATGACAAATGGTTTCCTAGTAGTTATGTGCTTATAAAGTAATACTGCTTTGGTTAAAAAATTAGGAAGAAGTAAGAACATCCCTAAATTTCACAAATAATACAGTAAAAAATAAGATCCATACCAATAAAATCTATTAATCTTGATTGTTCAAGATCAAAATAGAGGAAGAGAGCTATACAATGGATCTAACCCAAACCCTAACCCTAACCCCAGGTCAAAAATCCTAACCCTATCCCTAACCCTAACCCTAACCCTAACCCTAGGTCAAAAACCCTAACCCTAACCCTAACCCTAACCCCAGGTCAAAAACCCTAAACCTAACCCTAACCAGATCAAAAACCCTAACCCTAACCTTAACCCTAGGTCACGTGTTTGTGTCATGTAAGTGTGTGTGTCGTGTCTGTGTCAGTGTTTGTAACGTGTGTGTCGTGTCAGTGCCATGTGTGTCCTCTGTGTGTGTGTGTGTGTGTGTGTGTGTGTGTGTGTGTGTGTGTGTGAGAGAGAGAGAGAGAGAGAGAGAGAGAGAGAGCGGGTTTACCTAGAGGAGGAGGAGGAGGAGGAGGAGGGGGGAGGATGCGGCGCCGGAGGTCAGTGGGGAGCCGGAGAGATTTTGGGAGAGGGAGAGGGAGAGGAAAAGATCGAAAGAAATGGAGGAAAGCTGCCCTAATTAAAACAAATTTAGCGACGTTTTAGCGACGTTATTAAATGACGTCGCTAACTTAGCGATGTCTTAGCCGTCGCTAATTACGTCGCTAAATGTCCAATATATATACGTCACTAAATACGTCGCTAAACGTCGCTAAATGAAATATTTTAGCGACGTTTAGTGTAAAACACCTATTTCTAAAAATCGTATTTATTATTATTTTTATTAATTAATAATTTAATTATAGTAATTATGTGCTAATTAGGAGAAATAGATTTTTTATTAATTTTTATTTTAGGTGTTAGTGCACTTAGAAGATTTATGGGACCATTAGAAATTTTTCGGAATTTATTTCATGTAGGAGACCCCTTGAGCAGTTGCTAGCCTAATGGTGTGTATTAATATAATTCTAGATTTTTTCTATGAGTATATATGTATATATAAATATATATATACATATATATATTAAAGGAATTTATAAAAGAAAAGAAAAGAAAAGAAAAGAAAATTATTAAATAACTATTCATTATTAATAACTACTAAAACCATTAACAACAACAACCAACAAACCATTACTACCCATCGAAAACTGATTCGGACGCGTGTGCGCGCCGGAATCAGCCGGTATCCGCGGACACACCACGTGTCGTAATTTTTGCAAAAAGGCGCACGGATTTTGTGCACGTTCGTCAGATTGCGACGAAACTTGTGCCACGAGACTCGTGGTAACGCGCTGGTCCTGTGACCCAATTTTTATGTAATTCTGAGATAGTTGACCAAGTCGCCAATTGGCGGGCCCTATGTAGAAGCATAAAAAATACGCTGGGAGGAGCTACGCAGCATACTGATGCAGAGCAGCGTAAACAGAGGCCTTCAGAGCCATCAAGCGTACAAGCAGAGCTTTCTCCGCTAAACACAACGTGAAGTACAAGCTCAAAGGACCATTCACGTAAGTGCAGTATGTTCAGGCCGCTCCAGCGTAAACAGGGTTCTTCATCGCCTCCATGGCGTAAAACTCAGCCGATCTCAAAGCGGCGTTAAAGCGTACGAAGAACGCTTCGTCTTCCCCGAAATAAACCTGTCAAGTCGCGCAGTGAACCTGACCTCTGACTCCTGACAAAAAGTGCTACACGGCTACCTAAACGACGGTTGGAAACGAGAACAGACCCCTCGGGACGCGCACCACAGTATGATGGCGGATCTCTGCATTTAATACAGAGGATTTGGTTAAAATATCACCGAACCGTCGTTTACTGATGTCCCCTCAGCATAAACTGCTCTTTCGCGTACAAGAGGATACGCTGCCTTGTTTTACACAGGCAAATATGAGCTATTTTACGCTCCGCAGTAGACAAACCGCCTGCCACGTCAAAAGCTGCACTTCGTACGGGGCTCGAGGCACGTCTCTACATCTAATTGCACAGAGCGGTGACAGTTTCTCTCAAGGCAGGTCTCTGCGACGGATGCACAGAAGGGCTGCAGACCTTCAAAAACACGCCTCCATATTTAATGCACAAGATGGTGGCAAATCTCTGCAAGAGATTTGATTATATCTTCAAAAGCCGTAATTCCGGCTAAGACGTCCACATCAGCACTCTGGCACGGTACGCAGCGGCTTCTACGCCCATTCAAGATCTGTGCTCATTCGGCTTTTACACTCATTCGGCTTCAAACGCCCACTCAGTCTCTTCGACCATTCGGCTTCAAACGCCCACTCAGTCTCTACAACCATTCGACTTCTACGTCTACTCGGCTTCTATGTCCATTCGGCTTCTACGCCTACTCGGCTTCTATGCCTATTTTGGCTTCTACGCCAGGGTGACAGTCATTTGGCTTTTACACCAGGGTGACAGTCATTTGGCTTCTACGCCAACCTCTTCTACACAAGGGATACCTACCTACGTGGCTTCTACGCCATGATCTTCGCAGCAGATATACGCATTTTGTCCCCTTAGTTGGACATGTGTCACATGCTCACTCAAAAGGTCATCTATACGCAGGCATTGGTTATTTTAACCGTTGTGTAAAAGGGTGTTATACTTTTCACTCCTCGGTTTTTATACCGACGGAGTGGTCACTGTCACCAAAACTCTATAAATAGAGACCCCTATCAATGGGGAAAAAGGCCGAAAAACTTCAAACTTGAAGATCGAACAAGGTCAAAACTTTGAAAGAAGGATCGAACAAGGTTGAACTTCCCAGAAAGATCGAACCAGAGGTCAAGAGAGAGAGAGAGAGTCCGGAGCTCAGGCAAAGAGTAGGGATCGACGACTTTGGCATCGTGCATCCGCTCTCCTTTGCAACCTTCGAAGCTGCTACCTGTCTTCCACGGCACTTCTTCAATATCGTGTGGTCCAAGGGCTAAAGTGATCGACTGCAGATCAGACACCTATAGCAATTTATACCCAGATTAAATAAATTATACTCCCACATCCTCGTATAGGATTAAATTGTACAAGTTTGTTTGTAAACCAAAGGGCACGGGTTTCGTATAAACCCCATCATTGAAATACACTTTCATTCTTTCGTTTAATACCACAAACAAGATGGCGACTCTGCTGGGGACGTCTTTCTCTTCTAATGAGGAAGTAATTGTTCAACACGATGCGGTATCTGTAGGAACCGTGAAGAAGACACTGGTCATTCATTTCGACCAGTCTGCCTACGAAGACATGCTTCGAACCAGGGGTAGCTCTCACCCTCTTTCCGTCCAAGACAAAAGGAAGCTGCGCAAGGTGTGGATGCCCAAGACATCCTCCGCCATTCCTGTGAACTCTCCGATCTCTCCGACCAATGAGGTTGTAGCATCGCTCCCTCCGTGCCCCGCACGTAAAATTCAGTCTCCCGCTACGCGCGGTACAGACGAAACTTCGGGCAAAGCCTCAGCGCTAACCCAGAAGAATCTACTGCGCTTTACGCGTAGAAATCAGTCTCCCGCTACGCGCGGTACAGACGAAACTTCGGGCAAAGCCTCAGCGCTAACCCAGAAGCATCCACTACGCTCCACGCATAGAAATCAGTCTCTCGCTCCGCGCAGTACAGACAAAACTTCTGATGGTGCCTCAATGCCAAATCGGAGGTACAGATCACGCTCCACGCGCAAGACAACATCTGACCTCTATGGTGAACCAGATGAGCGATGTGATCTCCGCAAGGGAAAGCAAGCGGCAGAGTACTCAACTTCTCGGCCTTTACGCCAGCAAGGGAACAGTCTGCCTACCCTCCGGATTATGCGAGAAGCCGATGGCCGACTGAGGGCCTCTCCAGCTTTACGCCAGTCTGAGCGAATCTCCGAGTTACGCCAGGCAAGGTCCCTCAGCATAAAACAAGCTCAGGTTGCGGAAAGGCACCCTCCCAGGGGATTATCCGCCACCCAGATGGCCAATCTGTTGTACACAGGTGGCACAGGGAAAACTGGGGTGCCCAACCTCTGCATGCCCGCTGATGGAAACAAAAGAAACAAGCCTTCGTCTTCTTCTTCGGCAACTCCTCCTGACCTGCACAAATATCTAATCCAGAAGCGTAAAGAGAGGGGACCTCCCAACATGTCTATTACGCCTCCTAGCGAGCACTATTGTAATAGTCATAAGGTTGTGATTAATTGCTGTTGTTCCAAAGCAAAATAATCGGTTTTCGACCGGTTGAGCTACTCTCTGTCTTTCCAGGAAGAGGAACCCGCGCATGCATCTGTGAACATGGCTTCACACATACGTAGAGGAGGGTCGAGCTCAAGACGTCATCCCTCTAGGCCCCCGAGCCGAAGGAGGTTCAGTGAGCTCCTCAGAAACGCTGAAGCCGGGGTGTTCCAAAACACTCGCACAAGGTCACGACAACCAGCTTCGTCCTCTTCTGATTCCGACGTTGGGGGTCGCCAAGCCCCCGAATCAGAGGCAGAAAGTGTAGAGTCGACTTCTACAGCGACCTATACTAATCCTTCAATGACACCCCGGGAGATGGGAGTTTACGCCATTGAAGATGAATGCGAGGAAGCTTCGCCGTCAGGGAACGCGAAACAACGCATCACTATACTGGAGATATCTCTGAAACAAATGCAATCCATGATGGAGAACATGCACCAGATGATGCTAACTCAGCACGCAACTGCCATGGCTCAAGCGTCGGTCCCGCCAACTCAGATACGTGTGGGGGTGGACTTACCACCATCCAACCCGAGCCAAGAGCCTACGCTAGATCAAGAGTCAGCAGTTCCTCCGCTTCCTCACTCAGAGAATGCATTACCTCCCGCTGGAGTTACGATACAACCGACTCCGCACCACTCCGTCGCCCCATTTCCGACTGAAAATCCGATGCAGGCAGTACGGGAGTTGAAAGCCCAGTTCGACGCCTTGAAGCACAAAGATCAGCTCAAGAAACTGGGAATCAACCAGCCCTACCCAGCTATCTGGGAGGAGGTCCCTTTTTCGCCGAGGTACAAACCTCAGACTATGGCCTTGTTCGAGGGAAAAACATCACCAAGTCAGTATGATGACGGTGTTGCTACAAGGGAACGACGCCCTCCTCACTCGGGTGTTCAAAGGCTGTCTCTCAGGAGTAGCCTATCAGTGGTACCATAGCTTGGCGGACAACTGCATTACTTCCTTCGAGGACTTCAGAGCTTTATTCTTTACGCGATTCTACGAGGGAGGAATGGACATGTCTATGTCCTCTCTCATCGAAGTCAAGCAGAAGGAAAAGGAGGACGTTCGCATATTCATCGAACGTTTTTAGGCCACCTTACAGATGCCTCCAGGAGTTCCAGACTCTGCATTGGTAGACATTTGCAGGAAGAACCTCCTTTCCGTGGTCTCGGTATTCACAGGACCATATCAGTTCCATGATTGGTCGTCGTTCATCATCTCGGCAGTAGCCGTCGAAGACAACAGTCGCAAGGCGCACGACAATGGCATCATGATCTCCGCCTCTGACAGAGGCAAGAGGTCATCTCCTAGCAGCGACCATCCTCGTGGTCCCAAAGGAAAAGAAGCCCTGGCAATCAATACGGCCAGACCAAAGATTGCGGCAACCACGCAAACGAGACCCGGGACTTCCAGGTCCGTCGAAGTCTACTCTTTCAACGACGACGATATCCCAAGTATATTCGAGTATCTCGTCAAAAGTGGCAAGATCACCCTTCCAGAGCTGAGGCGGCCCCAGGAAGTCGGCAATACTAACGACCCCAAATATTGTATCTTCCACAGATACGTACACCACCCAACAAAGGCGTATTACATACTGAAAAGGAAGATCCAGGGGTTAATCGATGCTAAGGCCATCACTCTGCACAACACCGAGAAGACGGTCACGGTCAACATGATCTCTCTGCAGTTTAGCAATCTGCCTCCCCAAGAGGTCCCGGATGGTGTTGTACCTATCTCCTGGATAATGATAAACATCGTCAATCTCCCTCCAGCTAGGGATCAAAATCACGACCTGGTACCCCTGACTACCCGGCAAGGCAAGATTATGTGGGTTCATCCAGATTTGGTGTCAGAGTTCGAGGAAGAAACTAAGGCTACTAAGCCTACATCCAAAAAGAGCTCCAAATATAGGCCATGCCATATGGTCGCGACTTCTTCGGCATCAGACGAAGACGAGGTATTTGCTGCAACCCGTTCAGGGAAGGCCTACCTCAACGACTACGGAGCAAGTCAGGAAGGTGCACCGGCGGACGCTCCAGCGGCCAAACCTTCAGAGCAAAGTCTCGTCATACAGATATCAGTCCTTCGAAACCAACTCTGGTGGAGAAGGGGAAGCAAAAAGAAGTGCGCTTTGATAAACCTGTGAAAAATATTCCAAGCAAAGGTTTAGAGAAGCCACACAACTTCGACATCCTGGCCCAACCAGCTAATACGCCAGCCAGGTTGTCCATCTTTGAGCTACTCAGGCTCTCCCAAGACACTCGTCTAGCCTAGAATGAAGCGCTGATACAGGCGGAGGCATACTTGACCCAGCTTAAGTCCCCCGACAAAGAACCAGTGGCGTGTCCTCAATGCCACAGTGCAATGGAGGTGGTCCCGAATATCACTTTCACTCAAAACGATATGCTGTTAAAACATAACAGACATGACAGGCTCCTCTATTACACCGGATACGTCGGTTCTATGGAGGTTTCAAGGCCGTCCGCCCCGTAATCTGAGGGAACTCCGGAGATTTCAAGGCCGTCTGGCTTATATCCGGCGATTCATATCCAACCTCTCAGGGAGATGTCAGCCCTTTTTATCCTTCGTATGGGACGAAGCCTGTCAGCAAGCGTTCGGAGATATCAAGCGCTACCTCACCAGTCGGTCAGTTCTGGTGCCTCCCGTCATGGGAAGACCATTCTTGTTGTACGTTCGAGCGATAGATCACTCGCTAGGAGCTCTTCTCGCACAGAAGAATAATATGGGTCATGAACAGGCTATCTACTACCTCAGCAGGATGATGGTCGGAGCCAAACACCGGTACAATCCAGTGGAGAAAGAATGCTTGGCTCTGATGTTCGCTATCCAGAAGACGCGGCACTATGTCACCGGCCAGACTATCCATATCATCACCAGGATCAACCCTCTTCGAGTACTGATGAGCAAGCCAAGTGTTCTTAATTCCCGGCTCACAACTTGGGCAATGCTATTAACACCATATGACATGGTATAGATACCGCAGAAGTCCATCAAGGGCCAAGCGCTGGCTGACTTCCTAGCTGCTCATCCGATCCCGGAGGCCTCCAAATTATACGAGGACATTCCCGATGAAGTTGCAGAATGTAATTCCGTAATAGAAACTGACGCATGGCAACTATTCTTCGATGGTGCCTCCAGAACCGGTCCTAGGGGAAACGTTATTTTAGGAGTAGGAGTCGTCCTGGTCACTCCTGATAAACTCGTCATCTACCGAGCATATTCTCTTAGCGAGCCATGCTCCAACAATGTGACAGAATACAATGCTCTACTAATCGGGCTCCAAATCGCTAAAGAGCTGGGGGTCGAGTCCCTGGAAGCTTTCGGTGATTCTCTGCTTACCGTCAATCAAGTCAGGGAATATATGAAGTCCGAAATCCAGACCTCATCCCCTATCACCGAGCGACGGTCGAGATAGCCATGACATTCAAAGGGTTCTTCCTAGAGCATGTACCTCAATCTCAGAATCTAGAAGCTGATGCCCTAGCCAGTCTAGCTGCAGATTTAGCCACTCCTATAAGAAGGCAGGATTCGGTAATCCTTCTTAACAGAGATTTATTCTGTGTGAAGAACAACTTTCACATAGAACGCAGCTACACCGTGAACACAGATCCTCCTAGAAGAGACTGGAGAAGTCCCTTTATAGATTTCGTCGCATACGGAATCTTGCCGGAGGACCCCAAAGAAGCAGTATCCGTCAAAAGACGATCATTACGCTTATACTACGACACATCTTCACAATGCCTATATCGTCGGACCTACGACGGACTGCTATTGAGATGTCTCTCTAACGACGAAATACAGCAGATTATCCGTGAAGCTCACGACGGCGTATGCGGAGCACATCAGCCCGGTCCTAAGTTACAGGATCGCATCAGGAGAATGGGCTATTATTGGCCTACTATGATCGCAGATGCAATACGGTATGCAAGACAATGCAGAGCCTGTCATGTTCATGCAGACTTCATACATCAACCGTCTGAACATCTACATCCTACGGTCGTATCCTGGCCTTTCGAAGCATGGGGTATGGATATCATCGGTCCTATTCACCCGTCTTCTTCCAGGGGTCACCGGTTCATACTGGCCATCACGGATTACTTCTCCAAATGGGCAGAGGCGATCCCTCTTGCTGAGGTGAAGGCGTCTAATGTGATCAGCTTCATCAAGCATCACGTCATTTATCGCTTCGGGGTACCCCAGAGGATAATTCACGATAATGGGCCTCAGTTTATCAGCCAAGCGTTTTATCGATTTTGCGATAAAAATCGGATACACAATATTGCCTCTACGGCATATTATTCAGCTGCTAATGGTTTGGCGGAAGCTTTCAACAAAACCATTATCAAACTCTTAAAGAAATTCGTCTCTTCAAACAAGAGAGATTGGAATGAGAAGCTGGGCGAATATCTCTGGGCATACCACACAACGGTACGAACACCGACAGGTTGCACCCCATTCTCGCTGGTCTACGGGAGCAAAACAGTTCTCCCCATTGAAATCCAGATCCCGTCACTCAGGATAGCCGTGACTAATGAGCTGACTCGAGAAAAGAATGACCTGTTAAGGCTCCAGGAGCTAGAAGGATTAGACGAGAAATGCCTCCAAGCTCAATAGCGCATCGCGCTCTACCAAGCACGTATTTCCAAAGCTTTCAATCATAAAGTAAAGGAAAGAGTGTTCAAAGTCGGCGAGCTAGTTCTAGCCGTAAGAAGGTCGATGATTCTTACTCACAGAAGTAAAGACAAATTCCAGCCCAAGTGGGAAGGCCCTTATGTGATCGAGACAACGTTCTCAAACGGCACCTACAGGATTGCCTAGCCTAATGGAGACCTGTTAATGGCTCCTATCAACGGCAAATTCCTGAAAAGGTACTATGCTTAATCTTCCCTGCTCGAGTGGAATATAGCGAGGATCTCAATTCTGACAAAATTATTCCCCAAGATGAAACTAGTTGGATCATATCCTATCATGTATGTATGACCTCTGAATAGATATATCCTGCTAAAAAGTTTGTCGAGAGTCTATCATGTCCATACTACCTCTGATACCACTCTCACCTAAAAAACAAAAACAAAAAACTGTCATTTACATTCCGAAAAGATGGGTCCACAAAAGTCAGAAAAGAGTCGCTTTTATTTATTCCCGATAAGAGCAGAACTACATCGGGGAAGCAAAAAGAAGAAGGGGTACATCATTGCGGGGGAGCGATCAGATTGCGAATCAGCCGCGCCAGTGTAGCTATCCTCTCATCCCTGAAAACCAAGGCATCGGCGCGAGCCCGCTCCAGCCATGCCTCCGGATTGTTCGTAAGGGTCAGCTCAGCCCTTGTTCGAAGAGAGCCCGCACGGGCAGCTTCTGCACGCTCTAAATCCTGTCGCGCTGCGCTCAGTCGACCAGTCGCTACATCTAGACCTGCAAACGACTGAGAAGCCCACTCCTCTGCCAGAGCGAGTTTTTCCTTCAGCTTGCGGGCCCTCGCTGCGTTCCCTTCGTGCTCGGATCGGAGCTTCATCTCAAGAGCGAGAGCCTCTTCCACGACAGCTTTTCTTTTATCCATCTCCAGCTTATGTGTTTTGATGGAGTTGTCCTGGCTTTCTAGCTGTGTAGAAAGCCGCGCAGTCATGAGGTCGTATCTGGCTTGGACCTCAGCATCAAAGCTGTCCTGAGTCAGCTGCAAGTATTCGTTAATGGGTTGCTCTAAACCATTAACCACCGCCTCCAGGGCGTCAGCTACCCCAGGATCGCCGAACTCCCTGACAGCCCCGATCGAAAACTGAGAAGTCTTCTTCAGGCGCTCGAAATCTAGACTCTTCGCCAACACCATTGATATCATCATTTTTAAACCGGTATAAAAGAGGCTGGTATATTGCTCGGTCAGCGCAACTAGATCCGATTGAACGCCAGGAGTGGCCACGATATCAGTAAGTCCCCCTCCGGGAATGATTGCAGACGAAGTGGCCACAGCCGCCGCCTCGACGGGTGGTGCAACAAAAGGAGGTACAACAACGACGGTCGAAGTCATCAGCATACTCACGAGAGGCGAAGTCACGATGATGGGTTCGTCCTCCTCTCGAGATGACAAAACCACTCCAGGCGAGCTGGACCCCGAAGGTATTTTCTCCTCGAAGTCGAAAGCCTCCGTATCATCGCCAGGAGCCGGAGCAGAGCCAGAAGGTGCTTCAACGCTGTACTCCCCGTGGACGCCATCCCCTGAGAAAAGCACCAGAAAGTTGATATCAATATGATGGTAATCTTTCTAAAGGGAGACATAAAGACGACATTTACTCGGAGCCAACGGTATATATGGCGCATCTACAGCCGATGTAGCTAAACCACGCTTTAATGACGCAATGCGAACTATCGTACCTGGAGAAGGAGGTGGGCCAACCGACATCGCCCGGAGTTCTGCCAAGCCTTCACCGAGACGCAGTCGAGGTTCGTCAACTGGAATCTCGCTAGGCGTGTTCGCTGACACAGCGGGAGTTTTATCCGTTGCTGGTCTAGGTAAAGATTCTCCCATCTGCCGCGGCCACGCAGGCAATCTCGCTCCACCACCTGGAGCAGTAGCAAAGACAGCGACCTCTAGCGAAGATTCTCCGGCGCCGCCGGCCGGAACTGTAGAAGGTCCCTCTCTAAAAGGCGAGGAACCTCCAGCCAAAGAATTATCTCTGATATGGGGAGATGCAGGCTCACTCCCGGGAGCCTCAATACCAAGAATGCGGAGAGGACGAGCAACCGTCTTCTTCCTCCTCTTATGAAGAGAAGCTTCATTCGGGGCAGAAGCCCGTCGCTTCCCGGAAGAGACTACCAAAGCCCCCGCAGGCGGAGGCACTTCATACCTCGGCACCGACACCAGAGGCTCATCCGGAGTGCCAGACTCCTCACCCTCGTCAGAAGAAACCGAGGGGACTTCAACTCTTCCCCCAGGCTTGGGAGAAGGCACCCTGAAGCTTCCACGCATGTCAAAATTGCGATGGAAGGTGTTAATCGCCACATAGAACTGGGCGTAAGAATGGAGCTCCGTGGAGGTTGTAACGACCGGCACAATGAAGATTGCTCCCGTACAACCCATGATAAAATATCGCCAGCCTCTGGCTCCATCAATAAGTCTGTCCCTGGACCTAAAGCTGGTGACGGTATTGCCCACGTGCAACTGATCGTACCCAAACTGCCTGGCGAACCGACTAGGCAAGTAGGGCTCGAAGAAGCAATGGTCTTCGCTCCTGTACAGCAGATGGGAGGGTCTAATACAGACTAACCAATTGAAAGCTTCCGGAGAAAGATCAATCTTCTCTCCACCTGAATCCTCAAGTCTCACCCCTGATTGATTGCGATGTACATGAGGGGGAGTACAGAGGAGCTTCCAGCCGTGACTGAGGTTCAACACCAGCCGACAATCCAAAGTTGTGTTCACATTCCAGGGAGAGTCCTTGTAGTTCGTCAAGAAGCTACCACCCCCCCCCCCGAGCTGCTACCAGAGCCGGGAGACATCACCCGGGGATTGTGGAGAATTAACCATCCCATCAAGTACAGGTATGGTAATTCCACCCGGGGAAAACTCTCACGCCGAGCTTCATCGACGAGCAACCCATCAGTCATGGCTCTCAGGCCAGCCTGTATATGGCACACCATGGCAGGAAGTAAGCCCAGTCTTGCCCCGAACACCAGACGCACTGCCGGCCACAGGATGTTCCGGTGAATGCGGTCCGAGGACGCAGTACCGGGCACTACCACTCGACGCAGCCATATCGAGAGGAAATCGGCCAGCTGGGCTTCCTTAGACAGAGGCCTGCGGCAGCGCCTCAAGTAACTGTAGGCCTTAGTGCCTTCAGGGTACTTTCCTACCGCCTCAACGAGAATCTGATCTGGAGCTTTAGCCTTCTCCATAAGATCCTCAACGACCTGGGCACTAAGCACGCCCAAACAGTTCACGGGCTCATTCTTGCCCCCCGAGACTTTTTCCGACTTGGCGGCCCTGGCTTGGTGGAAGAAGAGGTAGGACATCCACTTGGTGGTGTGAGCCAAATCAGAAGGCTCGTTATAAAAAGCGGTGCACGCAAAGTATTGACACATCAGCTCCTGATACACTTTCGCCACCCGAGGGTCCAAGTTCCCCAACTTCCGGTTGGTGGGAACATACTCTTCGTATGGGGTATCCCCCATCGGCAGTCTCGAGACCATTGCCATCTCATGGAGGGCCAATTCCAACTCCCCCAGTGGAGTGGCGAAAGTTCCGATGAGCAAAATATATCGCTCCATCAGTGCCAAGAACAAGTTAGGGTTGGGAGGCAACCCAACACTAGTCGCACTCACAGCGGCATACAGTCCAATGCCCTCCAGTTCTCTCTGAAAGTGCTTCAAAGCCCAGTCAACTAGACAAGTCCATCGGAGGTTTGTTGGCGGGATCCACCCGTTGCACCGAGGATTCTCCTTGGGATATACCCCACCTCGTCCCATGAAGTCGTTGTAGAAGGTCGGCAATTGGACCGGCTGGATCACTGAGCTGTCTTCACTCGGGATACTGCCCGGGCACAGTCCCCTGAATAACATCACAACGCCGGAAGGGCGGCTGACAAACGACCCCTGGTCAGCCCCTTTCAGATGAAAGATCTTCTCCGGCTTGCCGTGAAGATCGGGAGTCAACGTCCACGACATCCTCCTGGGATACGTCGCATGGAAGAAAGCCAAGATGGGATAATCCCTCGACATCATTGGCAGATACAAAACCAAATTCCCGGCAGGGAAAACCCAGGGTTCCCTCTTGGGCTTCGTCTGGGACTGTTTATCAATCATGTCCCCAAAGAGGAAAGCCGGCTTTATGTACTGCTCCCCGTCTACGTATGTCAGGGGCTCCCCGTTGATCTTGTTCAGCAGCGTTCGCTCACCCTGAGCTGATATCAAGATCCCCCTTCCTTCAGGATATTGGGGTCCGGAGATAGGAAATGTCACGTGGGACAGATCCTCCAGATAGTTCGAGTGCAGCATCCCGGCAGCGGAACCCATCACCTCGGCCAGTGGAGACTCACCCAAATCAACTGCAAAAGCACAAGAAAAATATGTAATTACAAATCTTGCACAAACATACAGACCAAAGCAACGACAGTGTGAGCTCTACGCCAAGATTGCACAAAGTTGGTCATTTTACGCCGGAAGTCCCCTTCACAAGCGTAAAACTCAAATTTTACGATATACGCCAATTTTTGTTAGCCAGAGCTTTTACGCTCGGAACTACGAAAATATGGAGTTTTGACGCTGGCACATTAGAAATGTGGGCGTAAAAGATGAAAATGCCTCCGTGCATCATCTTCCTCAAAGAGGCTATCAGCACAGAAGACGACCTAGCGCGGTCACGTTCAACGTGTGCGAAGGATGTTTTTTCCCAAAAGGCTCTACCTCTAAGACCGTGTGCGCTGCTCGTCGACGGGATACTCCGCTCAGAGTAAAGTTCACCTTGCCCGACCAAAGACTCCCTCACTGGGGCAAAAGAATGAGAAGAAGAACCTATGCTCTTTCCCTTAGTGGAGGGGGTTTGTTTCGACGCCATTTCTGAAGACTCGAAGTGCTCGGAGAAGGAACAAAGAAAAACTCGAACAGTCGAAAGCTCTCTTTCGCAGAAGACGGATAAAAAGTTTTTCTCTCAAAGGCTTGGGATATATATAGAGTTCGAGTCGACTCCTCGAATCCTCGGACGGACTCCTCGAGACCCTAACCAAATCTTGCAATTAATAGGTAGTTATGATTGGATGCTACGTCAGCCCACGACTCTCAAAAGACGGACAGTCAGCGAATTCAAAAAATTCTTCGCGCAAAGCAGTTCGGTGGTTTCTACGCTAAAGGAGCTTTCTACGCTCGACAGCAACAGATCTACAGTTTTACGCTCGCAAGCTATAAGTCTATGGTTTTTCGCCCGGATGCCTTTGTGCTCGGTAGCTTTTATGCTCGAGAGGCAACAAACCTATGACTTTACGCTCAGTAGATACCAAATCGATGATCTCACGCTCGGTGGCGCTCAGTTTACGCTCAGAAGCAATAGATCCGCAAACTTCACGCTCGGAGAAATTTTCTTTTCAGGAGCTACAGATCTACAGTTCTACGCTAAAGGAGCTTTCTACGCTCGACAGCTACGAATCTACGGCTTTACGTTCGACAGCTATAAGTCTATGGTTTTACGCCCGGATGCCTTTGTGCTCGGTAACTTTTATGCTCGAGAGGCTACGAACCTATGACTTCACGCTCAGGAACCACAAGTCTACGATTTCACGCTCGATGGTGTTCTACGCTCACAGGCTACAGATCTCCAGTCCTACGCTAAAGGAGCTTTCTACGCTCGACAGCTACGAATCTACGGCTTTACGTTCGACAGTAATAAGTCTATAATTTTACGCCCGGATGCCTTTGTGCTCGGTAGCTTTTATGCTCGAGAGGCAACAAACCTACGAATTCACACTCAGGAACCACAAGTCTATGATTTCACGCTCGATGGTGTTTTACGCCCAGAGGCTACAGGCTGATGATTTCATGCTCTACAACTTTCCGCATATCCGAACAGTCTCCGAAGTGGTCAATTGCAAAGAGTTCACACAGAAGATACTCGTTCTTGGCCCCAAAGTACCCGAAACATACAGAGTTCAAACATTAAGAAATTACTCTTCTCGGGTCCAAAATTGGAGGTTCATCCAGACTCCAGTCTGAACATCTCGTCTATCAAGATGGCAAACTCAGTTTGACAGACAAATCCTCGACCCTGTTCCAAGGGAGTTTTGAGAGGTGGTTCTTGAAGACGAAGTCTGAACAAAATTTTTGCTCATCAGAAGCAGCAGTTCAGAGCTCTACGCGGTCCCTCAGTCCTAGCAACAGGACAGTTCTAAATGTTCAAAAATGCTTAACAGCGTTCTATGGACTGTTCGCTACGCGTAAAGGATCGGGCCTAATACTCTTCTTATCAGAGTTGGCGTAAAGAATTAGACGTATCGAAGCTACACATATTCAGACTTCACAGCAACGTATGGCAAGATGATCATATGAAGAAGACAATTTTATTAAAATCAAAATCATGATTATATATGAGGGAAATCCAATCTACAAGGGTTTTTCTCTATTTTTTTCATGATTACATCTGAGGGAAACTCTGTCTACAAAGGAGATCCCCCCTCGTCGTCTGAAGATCGCCCAGAAGCTGTTCTGACAAGTTCTCGCTGGGCTTCAATTCTTCATCCATATTCTCCAGCAGTCAGTCAGTTCCAGCAAACTGACTGACATGGCAATGATCAACGGCGGGAGGATACAGAGCTGTGCCTGCATAAATTATGCAGATCCCATGCTTCGTGCGCCGCTCAAGCCGGGACAGAGCAAGTCTGTCTGACTCTCGTCACCGGAGGCAACGGGAGAAGACACCACTTGCAAGCGGTGTGGTCAGATACGACCCTTCCTATCTCCTGGGCAAACGCCATATAAAGTTGGTGATTATCCCGAACAAGGGATGCTAAGATATCCTTCCATGATCCATCGTTGCAGTGGACACTTGCTCGAAGACGCCATCTTTTTTGGCTCCCTACATGCTGGAAGAATATGATCTCCTTCTTCCTCAGGTCGACCCGACGAACTCCGGCGATCATCTCTGCATGGTGATGGGAATGTGGGGAGAACAGGTTAACTCCCCCAGCCTTTTTATAGGCGAAAGAAATCACAGCGGTCCCCAATAAATCTGCCATAAAGTCCGCATCGACCGTTTCAACGCTCCATTCAGAAATGTTTCGAGTTACGAGGGACCGTTCATGCTTCATTCAAAGCATTTCAAATTCTGAGAAATTTAAAAGCTTTGAAGGGGGTCTTGTAGAAGCATAAAAAATACGCTGGGAGGAGCTACGCAGCATACTGATGCAGAGCAGCGTAAATAGAGGCCTTCAGAGCCATCAAGCGTACAAGCAGAGCTTTCTCCGCTAAACACAACGTAAAGTACAAGCTCAAAGGACCATCCGCGTAAGTGCAGTACGTCCAGGCCGCTCCAGCGTAAACAGGGTTCTTCATCGCCTCCATGGCGTAAAACTCAGCCGATCTCAAAGCGGCGTTAAAGCGTATGAGGAACGCTTCGTCTTCCCCGAAATGAACCTGTCAAGTCGCGCAGTGAACCTGACCTCTGACTCCTGACAAAAAGTTGCTGCACGGCTACCCAAACGACGGTTGGAAACGAGGACAGACCCCTCGGGACGCGCACCACAGTATGATGGCGGATCTCTGCATTTAATACAGAGGATTTGGTTAAAATATCACTGAACCGTCGTTTACTGACGTCCCCTCAGCATAAACTGCTCTTCCGCGTACAAGGGGATACGCTGCCTTATTTTACATAGGCAAACATGAGCTGTTTTACGCTCCGCAGTAGACAAACCGCCTGCCACGTCAAAAGCTGCACTTCGTACGGGGCTCGAGGCACGTCTCTTCGTCTAATTGCACAGAGCGGTGACAGTTTCTCTCAAGGCACGTCTCTGCGACGGATGCACAGAAGGGCTGCAGACCTTCAAAAATATGCCTCCGTATTTAATGCACAAGATGGTGGCAAATCTTTGCAAGAGATTTGATTATATCTTCAAAAGCCTTAATTCCGGCTAAGACGTCCACATCAGCACTCTGGCACGGTACGCAGCAGCTTCTACACCCATTCAAGATCTGTGCTCATTCGGCTTCTACGCCCATTCGGCTTCAAATGCCCACTCAGTCTCTACGACCATTCGGCTTCAAACGTCCACTCAGTCTCTACGACCATTCGGCTTCTACGTCTACTCGGCTTCTATGCCCATTCGGCTTCTATGCCTACTCGGCTTTTATGCCTATTTTGGCTTCTACGCCAGGGTGACAGTCATTTGGCTTCTACGCTAACCTCTTCTACACAAGGGATACCTACCTACGTGGCTTCTACGCCATGATCTTCGTAGCAGATATACATATTTTGTCCCCTTAGTTGGACAAGCGTCACATGCTCACTCAAAAGGTCATCTATACGCAGGCATTGGTTATTTTAACCGTTGTGTAAAAGGGTGCTGTACTTTCCACTCCTCGATTTTTACACCGACGGAGTGGTCACTGTCACCAAAACACTATAAATAGAGACCCCTATCAATGGGGAAAAAGGTCGAAAAACTTCAAACTTGAAGATCGAACAAGGTCAAAACTTTGAAAGAAGGATCGAACAAGGTCGAACTTCCTAGAAAGATCGAACCGGAGGTCAAGAGAGAGAGAGAGTCCGGAGCTCAGGCAAAGAGTAGGGATCGACGACTTTGGCATCGTGCATCCGCTCTCCTTTGCAACCTTCAAAGCTGCTACCTGTCTTCCACGACACTTCTTCAACATCGTGTGGTCCAAGGGCTAAAGTGATCGACTGCAGATCAGACACCTATAGCAATTTATACCCAGATTAAATAAATTATACTTCCACATCCTCGTATAGGATTAAATTGTATAAGTTTGTTTGTAAACCAAAGGGCACGGGTTTCGTATAAACCCCGTCATTGAAATACACTTTCATTCTTTCGTTTAATACCACAAACACCCCACGGTTGACTTTTTGGGCAAAATTGTGTTCGGCCCATCGGAATTTATATTTGGACATACCGTTGGGTTCGTATTGACATCTAGAGTTTGTTTGACCTATAAATTATCCCATTTAGAGAATGTTATCCCTGGCACATTTTTCGGTGCAAAGTAGGCCACACGTGGATCCCACTTTTATCCAAAATTATCGTTTTGCCCCTGTATCCAAATTGGACGAAAGAGAAGTACTTTCTAGCTATTTTGCTTATTCTGGGAATGTTGGTGATATTTATTTCAGTATCCGGAGACGTTCATTCTGAGGCCGTAGCTTCTGACTCTTGGTGTTAACATCGGGACATTATATTTTGCAGCTTTCTTGCCAGGCAAGATACCTTGCCAAATTGCTTACAGTATTTTGCATGCTTAGTATATTTTTGTATATTTATTACATTTCTGTTTATTTATTGCATGTGTAGTTTCTTTTAGTCATTACTATATATTAGATATGTTGACACACACTGGACACTTAATATCATAGAGGACAATCAGTAGGCGTATGGGCTTTAACCACTCTGGTAACACCGTAGTCACTAGCACGCACTATGGTGGTCATGTCCAATGGTCACTACCCCCGCGGTATATCGGCTGATGATATTCTAGACGGGTGTGTGAGTTGTAAGGCTTAGATCGAGTAGCCTACCCTTGCCCATACGTCGAAAAGTTGTCGTCATTTGCATTCATATAGATTGTCTTGTACAGTGTACTTATATATTTTCAAACATTATGCATGTTTACTGTATTCAAATTGGCTTGCTTCTATGTATCTTGTTATGTCCCTCTGAGGACCTGGTCCCTTGCAAGGTATAGACGACCAGGAGTATCCGCAGGAGTACGGGCCTGGACCTGACGCATTCCTTTCTGCCGAGGAGGTCTTACCTTCTGAGCATCTTTGATTACATCTAGCGATGGATTCTTTTAGCTGATACACTTCTGCTGACATTATTTTATATTGGAGATTTTATACTCCTCTCTCATTTTAGTTTTGGATATAGTCTTTGGTAGTGGATTTGTCTCCACCCGACTATTATTTTGGATATTTCAGACTCCTTATTCTAGTTTAGTATTTCTTTCTATGCCTTGTTGTGTGGATGAGATTAGCATATCTGTGACTTGTGACATTATGTATACCACATGTGAGTTTATATTCATATTACAGTGCACGTGTGTATTATGGTATCCATATATTGGAGTTGCCATATACATACGGCTGGCATGCTTACGTGTTCCTAGTCCTATGTATTTTGGGACTGGGGCATGACATATTTTTGTGGTGGCCCATGCAGGTCGAGTTAGCCATTTCAGTTACGTAACTGTACCGAGCGGGCCTGCACCTAGGATTAGAATTTTAGATCTCATCCACACTTGACTATAACTTACCTTCCATCCAACATGTCCTACTTAAGTTCTTATATCTTGCTTGATTCATATACTCTTTTTAATCCTTTGTCCATCTCTTGCAGAGAGATAAATTTGCATAACGGATATGCCACCACCGGGGACAACACGTCTCCAGGGGACGACGACCAATCACCCGGAGTGACCTCAACGATACCTCTTCTTCTCAGACCGGATGGACTGACTAGCAATCCAATTCTATTAACTCCTTCCACGATACCTGATGAGACCCTTTCAGCTTTATCAGCACCACAGGATGGCCAGGCACAGCTGTTCCAATTCTTTCAGATGATAATACAGGAACAAAGACAGCAAACAGCAGAGCAGAGGCTAGAATTTCTGGCAGCACTTGAGAGAATGGCTGCACTAGCCCCTGCATCAACCCAGGCACTAGTTTCAGTACCACAAGCTCAGGTTGGTTCAGTCAAGGACTTTATGCAGATGGGCCCTAAGCCGTATAAGGGCAATGAGAGTCCAGAGGAGACCACGAACTGGATTGCCAATACCAAGAAATTATTAGAGGCATCACAACTACCTATTGACCTATGGATGATAGGCGTGAGGACTCAGTTAGAAGATAATACGCATCACCGGTGGGAATCAATGGAGCGCCAGTTGGGTACGCATCAGACTTGGGAACAATTCTTGGAGTGCTTTGAGAGAAAGTACTTTCCGGACACTGTAAGGGATGCGTTATACGATCAGTTCCTCCATCTGGAGCAGGAAAACAAGATAGTTGATGAGTATGACGCAGAGTTTAGCCGTCTCAGTAAGTATGGCACTGTCCTAATACCTAATGACTTGGAGAAGGCTAAGAGGTTTAACCACGGGCTAACTCAGGAGCTCCAGCACTACACTAGCTCCCAGTCCCGGATCTCTTATGCCGAGCTATTGACAGAGGCCAGGATCCAGGAGGCCATCAGCAAGGGAAATAGAATTCAACAGAAAAGTCACCAAGGACCAGTAAGGACACAGCCAGGAGGACCCATTAGACACCCTTTGACACGCCAGCAATCAGATAGTGCTGCACCATATCCAACCAAGGAGCTCCGTACTTGTCACTATTGTGGTAAGACAGGTCATATTCTAAGAGACTGTCATCGTCGATTGGGGCTGTGTATGATATGTGGATCAAGTCACCATCAAGTCCGAGAATGTCCTAAACAGAACCAGAGACCTATGGCATTAGAATCAGGAATACCGCATACACCCTCAAGTATAGAAGACCAAAGGGACCCGCCACTGCTTCTACAGTCTGCACAAATGGAGGGAACTAGACCCCAGTTGAACAACCAAGGACAAGGCCAAGCACTCATTATGACAAATATGGGAGATCAGACACAGGAAGCCGTAGATACAGGTACGACCTTTTTGTTATAATTGTCTTTGCATACACATAACCCCAATGTGACACAAGATCTTAGATGTAGAAATAGATATAGAATTATATATATGGTAGCTTAGCAGTTATGAGGATGTATGTATATTTTACCCATGTGGCATACACGCGATGCTAATGGATGACGTGAGTAGCAGTAGTAGTATTCTTCCCCTATCCTTATCTCGCCCTCTTGGGTGACTCATCTTCTCCTTTTATATTCATTCCTTATCTCGTGCTTAACTCTTCCTATCATAGTCATATCTTTCGTGCCACTATTAATTATTGATTTATATCAACCTCACCCTTATTTTGTTAGTAAAACATAAATGTGTTAGTAATGCTTGATAACTAGGGATGAGTTCTTAATATGTATATGCACTATAGTAATATCTGTATTCTTTATTAGTTTAACCCTTAAGTAGCACCATATAGCCTAATAGAAATTTGTTAGATCATTGAAATAGATCATACACCTAATAGTTTTAGTCAAGACCTTAAGTGTTTTCCTAAAAACTTAGACTATGCCTAGAAAGAGTTGAAGGCACTTGTTACGAACTGATGACTATGATAAATCGCTGGCGAGGTAGCGACAGTTGTAGCCAGACGATTATGGTAGAGTAGTCGAATTACTTGCAGCCATACTAGCCAGGTGGCGTGGCAGTATTAGACTATGATACTTGACGGTTACGAAAAAAGTCATAGTTATGAGATTCAAGACAGTTATCCTAAAATTCTCGACCCAATAAATGTATTTGCCTTACAAACCTAGACAATAGTTTCAAAGAATGTGACTACTAGTAGAATTCTTGTAAGTTGGGTAGTGTAGACGAGTTAGAGGATGATAGAATAGTGTATGGATAATAGATGAGAAAGTATTAGAATGGCAGACCATGATTTTAGGAGTTCTACTAGATACCAATGTAGTGTAATAGCTATAGCTATTATTATGAATATGGGTTAGTGTCAATTTCGAGGACAAAATTTTTGTAAGTTGGGTAGAATGTAAAACCCCTATTTCTAAAAACCGTATTTATTATTATTTTTATTAATTAATAATTTAATTATAGTAATTATGTGCTAATTAGAAGAAATAGATTTTTATTAATTTTTATTTTAGGTGTTGGTGCACTTAGAAGATTTATGGGACCATTAGAAATTTTTCAAAATTTATTTCATGTAGGAGATCCCTTGAGCAGTTGCTAGCCTAATGGTGTGTATTAATATAATTCTAGATTTTTTCTATGAGTATATACGTATATATAAATATATATATATATATACATATATATTTTAAAGAAATTTATAAAAGAAAAGAAAAGAAAAGAAAACTATTAAATAACTATTCATTATTAATAACTACTAAAACCATTAACAACAAAAACCAACAAACCATTACTACCCATTCCAACAAACCAACCTAGCAGCAGCTGGATGCTACCTGCTGCCTTGTAGCAGCCGACCCCCCTAGCAAATATCTAGCAAACATTAGTAATCCCACACCAAGCCCAACACAGCATCCCGCGAACGGGTTCCCCCCCTTTTTTCTCTCTTATATATCTATATATCACTTATTTTTAACTAAAACCCTAACCCTAGATCATCCAAACCCTTCATCTTCCTATCTAGACCTAGAGAGTGCCGCCATCGTAGCCGGAGAACCCCGTCAGGCCATCCAAACCAATCTCGATGACCGCGACCCCACGCACTGTCGATTTTCGCAGCGAGGTACTTGTGTTCCAGAGTTATTTTCCGTCGACTCGCTCAACCAAACGTCACCCCGTCTTCACAAGTATGCTCACCCCTTAACCCTCTTCCAGATCTGTGTGATAGTAGACCTCGAACAAAGCATAACCATAGGCAAAAATAGCGCCAAAGTTGGCAAAAATAGACCGAATTCTGGGATCGCAGAAAACTGGGATGATCACCCATGTTTCGGAGTTCGTATCTCCCACCACAGAGATCCGAATTTGATGATTCTTTTTGGTATGCGTAGACCACTTGATCTAGTTTAATTTCTGTTAAATAACTATAGATTATTAACTGCTATAGAAAGAATTAAATTCGTTGGAAAATTCCGCGAACACACTTTTCCAGATTTCCAAAAGTTGTGAAATGGAGCGCGCCCCACCAAACGGGATCGTTCCGCCATGTACCAAGTGTACCAAACGGTGCGTGCAATGTAACCGGACATGTAAGAATTCATGAAAACTGATTCAGACGCGTGTGTGCGCCGGAATCAGCCCGTATCCGCGTTCACACCCCGTGTCGCAACTTTTGCAAAAGATGCGCGCATTTTGTGCACGTTCGTCAGATTGTGACAAAACTTGTGCCACTGGACTCGTGGTAATGCACTGGTCCTGTGACCCAATTTTCACGCAATTCTGAGACAGTTGACCAAGTCGCCAATTGGCAGGCCCTACAGTTGACTTTTTTGGCAAAATTGTGTTCGGCCCATCAGAATTCATATTTGAACATACCGTTGGGTTCGTATTGACATCTAGAGTTTTTTGACCTATAAATTATCCCATTTAGAGACCGTTACCCCTGATACCTTTTTCGGTGCAAAGTGGGCCACACGTGGACCCCACTTTTATCCAAAATTACCGTTTTGCCCCTGTGTCCAAATTGGACGAAAGAGAAGTACTTTCTAGCTATTTTGCTTATTCTGGGAATGTTGGTGATATTTATTTCAGTATCTGGAGACGTTCATTCTGAGACCGTAGCTTATGACTCTTGGTGTTGACATAGGGATATTATATTTTACAGCTTTCTTGCCAGGCAAGATACCTTGCCAAATTACTTACAGTATTTTGCATGCTTAGTATATTTCTATATATTTATTGTATTTTTATTTATTTATTGCATGTGTAGTTTTTTTTAGTCATTACTATATATTAGATATGTTGACACACACTGGACACTTAGTATCATAGAGGACAATCAGTAGGCGTATGGGCTTTAACCACTCTGGTAACACCGTAGTCACTAGCACGAACTATGGTGGTCGTGTTCGATGGTCGCTACCCCCGCGATATGTCGATTGATGGAGTCACGAGGGTCGCTACCCCCGCGGTATGTCGCTGATGATGTTCTAGACGGGTGTGTGAGTTGTGAGGCTTAGATCAAGTAGCCTACCCTTGCCCATACGTCGAAATGTTGTCCTCATTTGTATTTATATAGATTGTCTTGTACATCGTACTTATATATTTTTAAACATTATGCATGTTCACTATATTCAAATTGGCTTGCTTCTATGTATCTTGTTATGTCCCTCTGAGGACCTGGTCCCTTGCCAGGTATAGACGACCAGGAGTATCCGCAGGAGTACGGGCCTGGACCTGACGTATTATTTTCTGTCGATGAGGTCTTACCTTCTGAGCATCTTTGATTACATCTAGCGATGGATTCTTTTAGCTGATACACTTCTGCTGACATTATTTTATATTGGAGATTTTATACTCCTCTCTCATTTTAGTTTTGGATATAGTCTTTGGTAGTGGATTTGTATCCATCCGACTATTATTTTGGATATTTTAGACTCCTTATTCTAGTTTAGTATTTCTTTCTATGCCTTGTTGTGTGGATGAGATTAGCATATCTGTGACTTGTGACATTATGTATACCATATGTGAGTTTATATTCATATTACAGCGCACGTGTGTATTATGGTATCCATATATTGGAGTTGCCATATACATACGGCTGGCATGCTTACGTGATCCTAGTCCTACGTATTTTGGGACTGGGGCATGACATTTATCGACCTAACTTGAAATTATAGCGACTAAACTTTTAAAAACTGAATAAAAGTCGCTAAATGTCGCCAATTAGCGACGTCTAGAGACGGTTTTTAAATGGAGTCGCTAAATTAGCGGTGTTTTATTGGTCGTCGCTAAAAAATGTCGCTAAACCCGCTTATTCTAGTAGTGTATGTAGTTAAGTTATGAGGTATTTTTCTTGGTTGAATTCTAACTCAAGTGATATGAGGTATTTTTTTGGGTTGAATTCTAACTCAAGTAGTTAAGGTAGGTGGTTCGATTTCGGTTTTGTATTTTGAATTTGGTCCAAAATCGTAAATCGAATAAGATTGATACAATTATGTAAATACTCTTATTCTATGCATATTTTGTGATTAAGAATGCGCATATTTTGAAAATAACAATTCTATATATATGTTTTGAAATCAAATTTGGACACAACTTTGAAAAACAACAAATGTGTGTATAAATTATAACTTTTAATATAATTTAACAACGATTCCAACTTTGGGTCCGATCCATTAAATAATAACAATAGTCCAACCGACCAAACCGAATAAACCTTCGGTTCGGTTCGGTTCAGTTTTGATTTTGGCTAAGTTCGGTTCAGTTTCAGTTTCGATTTTTTAGAATAGCAGTTTATTCGGTTTTGAATATTTTGGTTCGGTTGAAACCGAATAAACCGAATGCTCACCCCTATTATACTCTAACCCACCGGAACGAAAAAAAATTCCATATATTTTTGTAATTGTTAAATATAAATCTGTTTATCATAGTCTACTCCAGTCCATCAATCTTGAATTTCTGATTCCACCCTTGTCTCCGTCCAAGTTGCCATTTTTTTCAAATCTATAATCCGTTGGGTTGCTTATCTCTACTCTTATAATGAGGCTTAGAAATGGGTCAAAATTGAGCCATATAAGCCGTATGCAAATGTTCCGCTAAGTATTTAAAAAAACAAATTTAATTATTTAACTACCTAATATTATTTATTTACAACTAAAAAATTCTAACTCAGGTGGTTAATTAAGATAGGAGGTATTTTTCTTGGTTGAATTCTAACTCAAGTGGTTAAGATATAACGTATTTTTTGTTTTGATGTTTGAGTTCGATTCCTAGGAACAATAGTAATAATTTTATATTAAAAAAAAAGGTTTGACTATACACATCCCATCATTTACTTAACACACCTTATATTAAATTAAATAAAAGTAAATATATATTAAAAGATATGATTATTCATTCTCCAGCCGGCAACCGTCGAACCCCCCCCCCTCACCCTTCCCTCTCCTTCTTCTCCGGCCGCCCTCGACGAACCCTCCCCCTCATCACCCCGCCGTCCGCGTACCGCCCTCGGCCACACATTGACTCGTGTGCGCGTGCCTCTGCCACACGCAGCATGCCGCCCCCCGCGCGCTCGCCTCCGCCCGCGCGTCTCCGCCACCCCTGTCACGCCCCAGTCCCAAAATATCGTGGGACTAGACACGTGGCAATGGCCAGCAGTACGCACCGATGGACCAACTCAATATAATGGATCCATCAGGGCATACTTAAGCTGTAAAACAAGTCTACGACAATCACGGCACAACTAATCTCATCCACACAAGATATAAAATATGATCCACAGAATAAATAAGGAATGTAAATCATCAGCAAGTCTCACAAAGTACTTCGGGGAACAACCCGATAAATATCTAGTACAATGGTTCAACTGACCAGAAAGTAAAAGACTGAAATAAATAATAAACGCTGAGCATGAACATGGATGCTCAAGAGAAGTCATCAGCTAAGACCTCGTCCTCAGATGGCGGTACAGCTCCTGGATCAGCTCCTGCTCCGGTCCCGTAAACCTCGGGATAAGCCTCGTCCGCAAAATCTGGGGACAAATATCCGGATCCAGGTCCTCAGGGGACATAGCAAGGTACAAGAAAGCTCATGCCAAAATAAATACAGTGCAGCAAGTAATGAATAAATAGGGCAAGTAAGTAACCATCAATGTGAAAATACAAGATGAGAGCAACACTAAAACTCAGGCGGAAGCCACTACCAGCTCTGTGTCAGGGAGCCGGTAGCGGTAATAAACACGTAATGTGCCTAGCTCTGCTACGAGAGTCTGAGGCCTCACAATAGTAGTAGATAGATATATGAAACAGCCTGTAGCCTGTGTGTCTCTTCCCACCCAATGTAACCACGCATATCATGACCATAACGTCTCATGTCCATGTCAAGCGCGATCATAGCTAATGCATCAAGTCATAAAGTATCTAAGAGTATAATGTCCATGTCCTGTATCCTATACAGAATCACCACGAATATCTCGGGAAAATCCTGTCTCATGAATAGTGTCAAGTGTCCTGGGTCATATGGTACTTGATAAGACAAGTACGAAAATAAGGTGTCACGAATGTCCATCTCTAGATGGCCGTACCAAACACTGCGTACAGGTGTCGGCACCCGACTGATAATCGGACGCTAAGTATGTCACACGGTCCTAGGTTGAGCATGCACAGCAATATAATGAAGCAAGAAAAATAAATAACTAAGCTGCAGAGTTGGCAAGGTACACTTGCCTGATGTTGGAATATCAACAATCGTCCCTGGATCAGCGGAACCGGTAGGGACTACTCCAAAAGCTGTCATAAATATCATCAATAGTCTCAGAAGGTATCAAACTGCTAGAAATGCCTGTCCTTACGTCCAATTTGGACACAGGGGCAAAAAGGTCATTTTCGGATTAAAGCGGGGTCCACATGTGGGCCACTTTGCACCGAAAAGTGTGTCAGGGTCAAAGGTCTCCAAATTCTGCAAACTCAGTGTCTACAAGTCAGGAACGATGATACTAACCCAACGGAACTTCCAGAATTGGATTCCGATGAGCCGATCTCAAAATCACCCGTCAAGTAGAGCCTGTGGGGCCCACGATACGTGATTTTGTCAACGTTCTCGGAATCGGACCCAACTTGGGTCACAGGACCAGCGCATTGCTACGAGTCCGATGGCACAAGTTTTGTCTCGATCCGACGTGCGTACACAAAGTTACAGCGTATTCCAGAAAGGATGGATACGGAGTGTCGTCGGCAGATACGCGTTGATTCCGGGGTGCCCGCACCTCCGAATCGACTTCTGCGAAATCCTACACGACCGTATCAACGTCGCGCACAGTTCGGTAAAGATCGCGTGCGACCAAGTCGTCCCGATTGGCGGGGCGTACTCAGTTCCGGGATAAAATAGGGTATTGTCTTTCCTATTTTTGGATCGCGGTGTACGATCACCACAAGACGCGATGCACCGAGCGAGTTGCACGGGCACCGAGAGGGTTATACAGTCTACGTGTAGCAACTGACGGAATTGAAATTGGAGTTGCGATGAGGGTAAAAACGGTACCTGAACCGAGCTCCAAAATCTGAGTTTCCACGTGTCCTGCTCGTATCCGATGTCTACTGCTCGCGTCCGAATCGCGATCTCCCGTGTCCGCTGAGCTCTGTGTCTTGTCCCGAATTTACTGTTGGGTCGACAAGCTCGGGGCGACTGGGTTCTCAGGCAGCGGCCGGTTCTCGGGCGACGGCCTGGCGCGGGTCGAAGGGTCGAGGGGGAGTCAGAGGGTTGAGGGATGAACTTGGCGGCGGCCGGCGGGATTCGCTGGCGGTGAGTCGAAGGGTAAGGGATGATCGAACGGCGAGGTAGCAGCGACAGGGAGGAGTCGGGGGACGGTTCGAACTGAGGACGGAGGGGGCCGCGCTCGGGGTCGCTGTGCTCGCGACGGATGACGGAGAAGGGGGAAGTCGGCTGGGCGAACTCAGCGGCGGGGTTTCAGGTGATGGGAAGCGGCGGCGTCGCGGATCAGCTGCTGGGCGGGGCAGCTAGGTGGTCGACGGCGAGCTTGATGGCGGCGGGAGCTTAGGGTTTAGGTGATGGCTAGGCACGGACGCCGAGGAGGCGCTATATAGGCTGCTACAGGAGTCTTCGGCGGAGGAATTCTAGGGTTCCATACGGTTTGGATCCGGGTCGGGTTTGGCTCGGATCCAACCCGACCCGAACGCTGGGTTTGGTTTGGTCTAGCCTGGATTTGTTCAACTTGGGTCTGGTTCACTCTCTATAGCTTTTGGTCCTCGATTCGTTGCTCCGGTGTCCAATAAATTCACCGAAAAATGCTATGCGTCCGGTTATCCATTATACACAATAAATTTTTACTTCCAGAATATTTTAACACCCTTTGGCCACATTTAAAAATTCTTTAAATCACACTCATCTTGGTTTTAATTTCCAGAAAATTCCAAAAATGAAATAACCTATTTTAAAATTATTCTCAAAATTTAGGGTGTTTACAACCCCGTCGTCGCTGCCCCCCCCCCCCCCCCCCCCCCCGCGCAGACACCTCCGTCGTGTGCCGCACGTCGTCCCTCGCTCGCGCGAATCTACTTGTGCATCCCCGCGACTCCGCTCGCGCGTCCCCACGCCTTCGCTCGCTTGCTGCGTCCCCGCGACCCCGTCTCGACAGCGTGGGAGCAGACGGCGAGGATAAAATGTAATGTAGTAGAATATATTTAGAATTTTGATCATTTTTAATTAGTTAAATTTGGATGTGTTTAACATTTGGAATGCGTTAAGTAGATGGTGGGATGTGTACAGCCTGACCCTAAAAAAATTAATATTTTTTTATGCACGTACACGTTACTAGTTATCATATTGGCATACATGTGCACATGATCGAATTTTTTATTTGAAGGTCTATTTACATCTTATATGCCTAATTAATAATGAAGTCATGCTGATGAGCAGAATGAGGTGAGGGGTTGCGTTCAATTTCTGCGAAAGCTCACTTCCATGTAATTCTTGAAGTCTGAGTTCACATGAAATAAACTGGGGGAGCGCTAGCTGTCAGAATTTAAGAGCGCACATCTTGTCCTCTCTTCTTGGAAGTTTGTTAAGTCCTTTATATCTCACAAGTGAGAGGAAACTAAATCAATATTTGACTTGATTCATAGAGGTACAAACAAGATGATGAGGATGATAGGGAAGACGAGAGTTTTTGGCTTTCTCCAACGGGGATTTATAAAATTGAATTTCTATCCTACTTAACATTGTCCTTTAAGAAAATTTATATTCTAGTCCGTAGGGTTTTTATATAGAAATTACATTAAATTTGTATCCTACTTGACAATATACTTTAAGAAAATTTATATACTAGTTGGCAGAATTTCTAAATATAAATTACACAAGATAAAAATATGCCCGGTCTAGTGGGCACAGGACTGCACGCAGGCCAGGGTTGCATACAAGAACGCTGCTATTTGGCCCGCTGTCACTAACCACAGAACGTGACCGCGAGCCACGTGTCAGCTCCTCATTGGCCGATTTTTTTTGTGGTGGACCCATGTCAAAAATTACCAAAATCAACCACGTCAAAAATTGGAGTAGGCCTCCGACTCGGGATTCAGGTTCAAGAACCAGTACTACTTTGGTAGGTTCGACATGCAAATAAAGGTCATGTCGGGGAAGTTGGCAGGCACTGACACCGACTTCTATGTAAGATTTCACAACCTAGCTAGCTAACCACTCCCCCCCTACGCCATGTCTATTTCAGTGTATATCTGTGTTTGTGTGTACCAATGTCATTTTTAGAAGAATTAGGGGTTAGGGTTAACCTGAGAATGGAGGGCGGTGGCGTGTTGAAGGCGGTGGTGAGTCGGTAGGGCACGACGGAGGGGGGAAGGATGAGCGCCTAACGGAGGGAGGAGGGACTAGAGTCGTGGGTGGTGTAGAAGCATAGAAAATATGCATCCATGCGACCCTGCACCCCAAAAATGAAAACTCGGAAGAGATCAGGCCACAAAGTCCCCCTGCGGCCCAACAAGCCAACAATCATGCACCCCCAAATAAAAATGCAACAGATGGATCGCACGGACACCATGCGGCACAGAAAAAGAACACACATGCGGTCCAAACAAGCATCTTGACAACTGGTCGCAAGTCGACCTGACATGACGTCCTGACAGCAAAGATGGCGCCTGATACAAAATCTTGACAAAAAAGATTTTTCTGATCGCCTCGAAGGACAAAAATACACTAAGAGGAAGAAGTTCCAAGGATGGTGTAGAGCCACGTGTACAACACGATAAAAGATCTCATGCGGCTATTTCCCATGTGTCTTAGACTCCATGCGGTTCATGCATCTCTGGCTCATACATCCCAGACTACATGCAGCCCATGCGTCTCTGGTCCCGTGCGTTCCAGACTCCATGCGGTCCATGCATCTCTGACCTCGTGCGTTCCAGACTCCATTCGGTCCACGCGTCTCTGGCCCTGTGTATTCCAGACTCCATGCGTCCCGTGCGTCTTTGGCCACATGTGTCCGAGATTCCATGTCGGCCAAGTCTTGCTGTTACAACTGGGTGGTCCTCTCCAACCAAATAGCTGCCACGTGTCCATTTGAC
Organism: Iris macrosiphon; assembly: GCA_036927795.1. Lineage (NCBI taxonomy): Eukaryota > Viridiplantae > Streptophyta > Magnoliopsida > Asparagales > Iridaceae > Iris > Iris macrosiphon. Next base: position 50,004,715 of record JAYESA010000019.1, on the reverse strand, counting down.
CAAGTCGTGCCTACACGGTTGAGAACCGCCCAAATACTCAGCAAACAACAAAATTCCAATAAATGTTCATGTAGCAGCGAAGTTCGGATTTCCGTGCATAGCTGTAGCACCCTTCCGTTGAGAGGGGACACGTGACAAACCTCGCCATCCAAGCGGCCCAAAATCCATGCGGCCACAAATATGACTATAAATAGCAGGGCACTACCCCTATGCAAGGGGCTGGCTATCGAGGAATCTACACTCAAGGGAGAGAGAAAATCTTCCGTACCGGATCATCCACGGAGTAAAGAGAGTTTCTACACTCCTAACTCTCCATCCTCACCCCCCAGAAAATAAATTTATACTTAGATTGTCTCCTAGGGCTCTTCTTTGTACTTTCTTAGTTTGTTAAATCAAATCCAGTTCTCTTAGTTCTCGTTGTGATATAAAATGGCAAACACTGTGGCGGCTCTGCTAGGGACTTCCTTCTCCTCTGTTGAGAAGGCGGTGATGCAACCCGATGCGGGCAAGCTCGGCTCGACGCAAAAGATGTTGGTGGTCCGCTTCGACCAGCAAGTGTTCGAGGACATGCTCTCCGGAGACAGCGCGAGTCCTTTTCCGAGGCAAGCAAAGACCAAGAAGACTCGTCGGACGTGGGTGGCAAAGGCCTCTGAGCCTCGCCCAACTACGGAGCATGAGCTCCCCTTCACTCTCAATGCCGCAGCGAGCACTGTCAATGCAGCAGCCTCTTCCAGCCGAAAGGGTGCTTCCCACTCGAGGACCCGCAGAATGTGGGTGACCAAGGCCGCTGTGCCCCACCTAGCTATGGAGCAGACGCATCCAGCCTCTCACGTCTGTTGTCCATGATGGTCGTCGGATGAACACCCATAACGTCTACATCTATGCGGCATCCCGGGCTGACACAGAGACTGTTCAGCACCCGGACTCTGGCAGAAAAAAACACTATGATGCAAGATGTCCTAGTACTGAGGCAGCTTCCATGCGGGCAAAGAGGACGTCGTATAAGACTGCCCATGCGGCGTCAACTCACAATCGCAGACATCGACCCGTATGCGCCCCCAATAGCAACAAAACCATGGTTTTCGACTGTATCTCATGCGGCGCATATTCTACGCGACCCACCGAGAATGGTAAAAACCTAAAACTGGACTCTTCATACTACGCGCCTGTGGTAGCTAAGTTGAAGAACTCCAGGGCAGTGCGAGCCCGTCAAGCTCGAGCGACTACTCATACGATCGACCGCCAACATGTATAGCTAGTTATTATACGAGCCTCTGACGGACAATTGTACAAGACTGACCCTTACATCCCGCCCACAGGGACCAATGGACAGGGCCAGTCTCAAAAGCCTTCCACCAGTACCTCGGAGAAAGTTCGTGTATGAACCCCAGGCCAAGGAGCAAACACAGCGCTTGCGCATTCGTGTGCCTTAGTGTCAGTTGGTTTATACTGTTGGTGTAGTGAGTTGAAGGAGTATGTGCGCAGTAGGGTAGGTGTTGGTGTCAATTTGAAGTATACACAGATGTGTTGAAACTGAGAATATAAGTTATGAGGGGTTGCAGGTGATTAGGTGCAATGTCAAGGAGTGTAAACTAACACTAAAGCTCGGGTTATAAGGAGAACTGTGTAGGGGCTTGAGCTCGGGTTCTAGCCAACAAGTATGTGTGTATGATTGGGTGGTAAGGCAGTGTGGGAGTGTTGGATATTAGCGTAGGGTTCAGGTACTATCCAATTGAGGTATCAGTGACTGGTGGGTTGACTATGTTCAGGTGCAGTAGAGGACCACGGTACATATCATTCCAGGTTCTGTAGTGTTGCAGTCCCCTGGTTATGTGCATATGATGTGTTAGGGTGTGTGGGAGCAAGGGAGAGGTCGATGAATTGCTATTGTGGCTTGAACACACAGCAGCTCAGGTGCCAAGTTCTGTAGTGAGCTTGTCTTTCAAACTGAAACAAGTGGAGTGACAATGGAATGATGAAGGTAACATAGGAGGAGACCAATACCTATTATCAGTTAGATTCTTTTCGAGCTTGTATTCACAAATGTGGAGTGGATTGTTAAATTTACAATGTGCAGTAATAGGGGGAAGGTGAGATCTGAAAGTCGAATGTGAGCTCGGGTTAGGCTACCTACAGGCAGTGCACATCAGTGTACTGCTGAATAGTTAGGGTAATCAAAGTGAACCAGATTTCAGTATATACCTGGGAATTAGTGTACCATTAGAGGCATGTGTGCCAATTGTGTTGTATTAGTGGTGATGTTAACTGATACAAAGAACAGTAAAGAGGTCGAGTGTGGGTGACTTAGGCTTTGAGTTAAGGGTGTCTGCTAGGGTTGGATAGCAGTGTATCAGATGTGTAGTGGGGGTGTGTTGGTATGAATGCAAGTGCAGGTGGCATGCTTGATACTTAGTGAGGTGTGAAAAACTTGAGGATGGGGGAGAATGGCAGGAGGCCTATTCAGACCTACACTTATGGAATGTGCAACAACAATAGTAATTGCCATCAGCAATTACAAAGCAACAACATTATCAGGCCTATGCATCTGACTGATACCAAGAGTATCAGTCTATAAACCCCCTGATTTTTTAAAAAAATTTAATTTGGAATTTTTCACAATTTTTTGTAAATTTTTGGGATTTTTCTGTAATTAAAACTAAGGTATTTTAAATTTAAATAATTTTATATTATGTTAAATAATATTAAAATATTATGAAAATAATATTTTTTGGTGTAAAATAAAAAATTAGACATAGGGTAATTTTCCGGGAATTTATTGGACCCCAAAAATATTTTTAAAGCCCTAAAAACCAAGTTATAATTAAACCAAAATAAACCTAGAATAAAACCCGGTTCAATTGAACCAAACCAACCTGAACCAACCTAGACTGGTTTAGCTAAACTGAACCAAACCTTAGCGGGTCGGATTCGGGTCTAACCCGCCGACCCGAAACCCGTTAACCCGATCCGCATTCATTGCTTATTGGATCGGGCCGGAGGCGCGCGGGCGGGCTTTGCGGGGAGCTGAAGCGAAGCGGCGGCCAGCGGCATGGAGGCGATGGGTCGGGGAAGAGAGAGGGTTTTCGGCCGGGTCTCTGTCCCTTCCCCTCCCCGCACCGGTCGTCGCACCGCCTCCCGCTCCGCCTATAAAAACCCCCCCCGCCTCCGTTCTCTCTCCTCCTCCGCCCCGCTTCTCCGGCGATCCCCCTTAGCCTCCTCCCTTCTCCTTCCTCCGCTGCCCAGCCCCAGCCTCTGCCATCTCCTCGTCGTCTCACCGCCGACCTCCTCTCTCGACTTCCTCCTCCAGAACCGGCTCCCCAACCGCCTCCGCCCGAAGCCCAGCACCACCACCATCACCGCCTCCGTCGAAGTTGCCCCGACGAGCCAGAGTCGCTTCTCCTCCGCCCAGCCCCGGCCAGCGTAGCCTCCGACGAGCAGCCGCCAGCACGTCGACGCCCTCCGGCGAAGCCCTAGCCGCTGGCCGCCTGAGCCCTAACCCTAGAACAGCTCGGACACAGGACACATCACAGTGTCGAGACAACACGTGGACACGTGAAATCCTCGGTTCCCGGAGCCCTGCTCAGGTAACCCGTTCTCTCTCCTTGTTGACCCTTTTTTGGTTCCGTTAGTTGTGACGCGTAGGCTGTGTGACCCCCTCGATGCCCGTGCAACCCGCTCGGTGCGTCGCGTCCTGTGGTGATCGCAAACTGCGATCCAAAAACAGGAAAACCAACGCCCTGTTTTACCCTGGAACTGAGTACGCTCCGCCAAATGGGACGACTTGATCGCGTATGATCTTCACCGAAACGTACGCGTCGTCAATACGGACGTGCATGATTTCGCAGAAGTTGATTTGGATGTGCGTGCACACCGAAAATCAACGCGTATCCGCCGACAACGTCCCGTATCCGTCCGTTCTGGAACGTGTTGTAACTTCGTGTATACACGTCGGATCGAAACAAAACTTGCGCCATCGGACTCGTAGCAATACGGTGGTCTTGTGACCCAAGTTTGGTTCGATTCTGGGAACGTTGACAAAATCGAGTATCGTAGGCCCTACGGCTCCACTTGACGGGCGATTTTGTGATCGGCTCATCGAAATCCAATTCTGAAAGTTCCGTTGGGTTTGTATCAACGTTCTGGACCTATTAACACTAAGTTTGACGAATTTTGAGACCTTTGGTTCTGACACATTTTTCGGTGCAAAGCGGCCCACATGTGGACCCCGCTTGGACCTAAAAATGTTATTTTTGCCCCTGTGTCTAAATTGGACTCAAGGATAGGCGTTTCTAGCTAATTGATATTTTTTGAACCTGATGGTGATGTTTATTTCAGCAACCGGAGAGCTGCCTGCAATTCCCACTGAGGTCAGAGCTACAGTTGGAGACAGAACCACAGGCAAGTGTAACTTGCCAAATCCTGCAGTTTTTGTTACTTATTTCCTTGACATATATATTTGTTGTACATGCTTAAACTTAGGACCATGTGACTTACTTAGCGTCCGATTAATAGTCGGGTGCCAACACCGTACGTGGGATTGTGTAAGGTCACCTAGAGATGGATATCGTGACCATTTACATTCTCGTACTTGCCATATCAAGTATAATATACCCAGGACACCTGACACGAATCATGAGATAGAATCTTCCTGAAATATTCAAGATGATTCTGTATAGGATACCGGTTTATGACATATACATTTTTACATGCTTAGATTTTAATCTGACTTAATGCATTAGTTTGATCTTGCGTGACATGGACAAGAGATATTATAAAACTGTGACGTGAGATTACATTGGGTGGGGAGAGATTTACTATACAAAAGGCTGAATATATATATATAATACTTTAATGGATGTGCCTTAGACTCTGACACAGAGCTTTGGTACCGTATTGGCCCTTCGAGAAAATACAGCTATGGGTTTCTCCGACACCGATCCTGTAGTAGTCTCAGCCCGAGTATGACTAAAACTCTCACTTGCATATCACTTAGCTGGTTTATTTATTTACCCTATTGTTTCATTTATTGTTGCACTGCATTATTTTGGCTTGAGTTATTTTTTACCTTGCTATGTCCCCTGAGGACCTGGATCTGGATTATGTCCCCAGGGTTAGCAGAGGATATCTATCCTGAGGTCTACGGAACAGGAGTATTAGCAGGAGCAGAACCAGGAACCGAGGACGAGGTAATTGCAGAAGATTTCTCCTGAATATCTTCATCTATGCTCAGTTTATTGGCAAATAAACTCTTGTATTCTTGTTTAAATGAACAATTATAACAGACTTAATATCGGGTTGTTCCCCGATTTTATTTTTTTGTGACTGGATGATATTTATTTATTTTGTTGTTATTGCTGTATTTATTCTGTGGATGAGATTAGTAAACCCTGATCATTGTAATACAGCTTAAGTATGCTCCGATGGATCCATTAAATTGGGTTTGTCCATCGGTGTGTGCTGCTGGCCATTGCCACGTGTCTAGTCCCTCGATATTTTGGGACTAGGGCGTGACATGGTTTTTGTGGTGGCCTATACAGGTCAACGACTAAATTGTTCGGTTTCAACTTAGGGACCGAACAGGCCAGCAATAAGAATAGGATAAGTTTTTAGGATATTATCCACTTGTTTGAATCGTTCTTAATATCTATATCGGATTCAAATTAAAATTTTGACTTGCATCTTGCCTTGATTCCTGTGCGCCTCTTATAGTTTATTTTTGATGCAGAGCAATAGATCCGATAACTGGCGACGAGAATCCTTTAGGTACACCGCACGATGCTGTGGTTACCTACGATGAAGGAGTAACACCGGAGAATATAGGACAATCTTCTCAAAGCGATCAAGCAGCCCAGCAAAATTCAAGGTTCCGGCGTGATGACATCCCACCTCCGCCGCAGTTCGTTCCACCGATGCCCGTATTCCCACAAGGGCAGCCTATTGACGGGCAACAGATATTCCAAATGATCTACGCAATGATGCAAGCCCAGCAACAAGTCCAACACGATACTCAGCGTCGTGATGCGGATTACTTGAGGAACAGCATAGTAACTGCACTAGAGCAGGCCAACCTACCAGCTCGACGGCCAATGACGGGCTCTATCACCGATTTTCGTCAGGTGAAGCCCCGTACCTTTTCTGGCAAGGAGGGACCAACAGAAGTTCATGAATGGCTCACCAACATTCGGCATCAATTAGAAGCAGCTGAGCTTCCACGGAAACGTTGGATGATTGCCGTCAGAATGCAATTGATGGACAATGCTCATCACTGGTGGCTATCTGAGGAGGCACGACTCGGACCAGACCGAGTCACTTGGGAAGAGTTTTCCAGACTCTTTCAGGAGATGTACATTCCGGCTATCGCTCGATCAGAACTTCGGGACAAGTTCAATCGCCTCACTCAGGATACTATGACGGTAGAAAAGTACAATGCTGAGTTCATTCGTCTAAGTCGCTTCGCCCCAACATTGATCCCGATAGAAGAAGAAAAGGCTGAGAAGTTCTTTGATGGGCTAAACTTTGAGCTACAAAGAATGATCGGATCCATCGCACCTACTTCGTACACGGACGTCCTTGCTGCAGGTCAACGTATGGAGCGTGTCATCAAACGAGAATCCAACCTGAAGAGGCCTCCCACATCAGCACCAGCCAGAGCACCGAATGGAGAAGCTGCCAAGAAACCTCTCTGCATCAAGCACCACAGGGAGCTGCATCAAAATCCCTAACTCTTCCTACTTGTCACTACTGCGACAAGATAGGCCATGTTGAGAAGGAGTGTAGACGTAAATTCGGACTATGCTTAGGTTGCGGATCCAGACAGCATGCAGTGAGGGACTGCCCTGAGCGTAGAGAAGGAGCACCAAGAGCAAACCAACAAGCTCTACCAGCACCAGGAGGGTATCAACCAAGGCCACCCTTGGCACTTCAAGCAGCACCCTTCCAGCAGGCCCAGCAACAGCAGAGGGCACCACCTCAAGGACGTGGACAAGCTTTTGTTATGACTTTGGAGGACGCACAGAATCACGAAGTAGCTAATACGCGTAAGTTTTTGTAGTTTTCTGTTTCTAGTATTACTTTAGTTCGTGCCTGCTGGTTCGTGACCTTAGCCTTAACCTGATAGTTTTAACTTGCTAGTAAGTAATAACCTAGTATGCTTTTATAAATGATAAACTGGTTTTCTAAAAACTGTAATTTTCTAGATTTCCTTCATTCGGGAAATTTTATAACTTCCATTTGCTTAGGAAAATGATTTTCCCTATGTGTTTTAACCCTCAACCTTGACTTTTCTTAATTGTGATGTGCTTCAAACAAAGCTTGCAACCGTGTCATCTCTGTTGACCGGTTATTCTTTGATTGCGAGGACGCAATCCTCTTAAGGGGGGTAGATTATAAACCCCCTGATTTTTCAAGAATTTTTAATTTAGAATTTTTTACAATTTTCTGTAAATTTCTGGGATTTTTTGTAATTAAAACTAAGGTATTTTGAATTTAAATGATTTTTAAATTATGTTAAATAATATTAAAATATTATGGAAATAATATTTTCTGGTGTAAAATAAAAAATTAGACATAGGGTAATTTTTCGGAAATTTATTGGACCCCAAAAATATTTTTAAAGCCCTAAAAACCAAGTTATAATTAAACCAAAATAAACCTAGAATTAAACCTGGTTCAATTGAACCAAACCAACCCGAACCAACCTAGACCGGTTTAGCTAAACCGAACCAAACCTTAGCGGGTCGGATTCGGGTCTAACCCGCCGACCTGAAACCCGTTAACCCGACCCGCATTCATTGCTTATTGGATCGGGCCGAATCTACCGCTCGACCCGACCCGACCCGACCCGGCCGAAAACCCTCTCTCTTCCCCGACCCATCGCCTCCCCGCCGCTGGCCGCCACTCCGCTTCAGCTCCCCGCAACGCCCGCCGGCTCGCCTCCGGCCGCCGCCTAACCGACCGCCGCCTCTGTCCCTTCCCCTCCCCGCATCGGTCGTCGCACCGCCTCCCACTCCGACTATAAAAACCCGCCCCCGCCTCCGTTCTCTCTCCTCCTCCGCCCCGCTTCTCCGACGATCCCCCTTAGCCTCCTCCCTTCTCCTTCCTCCGCTGCCCAGCCTCCGCCATCTCCTCGCCGTCTCCCCGCCGACCTCCTCTCTCGACTTCCTCCTCCAGAACCGGCTCCCCAGCCACCTCCGCCCGAAGCCCAGCACCACCACCATCACCGCCTCAGCCGAAGTCGCCCCGATGAGCCAGAGTCGCTTCGCCTCCGCCCAGCTCCGGCCAGCGTATGTCACGACCCGATTCCGTAGAATCGTTTGAGGCGTCCCCCGAATCATGACCGCCGTACGGGCCTGGGGTTGCGCCCGCACAAGGCTTTAATAATTTGCATAACAAGCACATATTCAGAGTACGCAGATAAATTGAAACACAGATTTGAAACATGGAAAAGTTCTCTTTATTCATAATGAACATCTATTACAAACTCCTGAACGAGTCAGCTAATATGCCGAACGGCTTACAAAAGTGTTGACTCAAAATGAGATAGCAGTCCTGTACATTATATCCCTTTACTAAACTTCAAAAGATATAGACCTCCAGGCTGGAGGATAGCTTTGCCACGAGCTGCATTTGTGTATGAAGAGTTGCAAGCTCCTGTCTTCAAAATACTTCAAGGGGCGCGGTGAGGATGCGCCAACAACTGGACTGGATCGGAAAGACGACTTCGGCTCCTCGCTCGGTTTGCCTTGGTGCGGAGAACCTGTTTCAACGAGGGTCAGCATGTCGAAACATACTGGTGAAGGCGAGCTAACCGAACTATACCAATCAACACGTTATTTTAATGAAGCATGCATATTTGTGGGTTTCTATCTTGCCTTAGTTCATTTACAAGTAAGCAACATATAGAATTTACTGAAATGAACGTGCCACCGTTCGGTAGATTTTACCTGCCCGTCTGAATTACCTGCACAATACTTACCATGCCTTCCCTGCCACGAAGACACAAGTTAGTTTGTAACAGGTTTAAATACACAAGATGATCACTGGCTTGGTTGCCATAATGGACGATAGTCTTTGACGAGAATGGTGTGCAACGAAAGTACAAGGGGCGTTGCAAGCCATTCCACCAAGAACAAGAGACTAAACAATAGGTCTCGCCCGGACCGGATCGATGCCAGTGTCCCAGCATCGTCCGCAAGACCGTTACCCTGTGCACAAGTTGTCCATGATCGAACAATATACAAGTTAATAATCTGTAGTTGAGGCAACAAGAGTACAAGACAAGCAAGTACAAGACAAGCAATTCATGATTTATTCCCAAACGAACAAGCATGCAGTTCAGTATCCGTTCATAAAGTTATTGACAAGCATAATGAACCAAGTCTATTCTCTTTTATCTTGGTTTCTTTTATTATTACTTGGTATCGTTTGATCGGGGCAAAGAAGAATGCAAGATTTATTAGATGTGAAGCTTGGAAGCAGGGCTAGCTAATCGGGTTGGTAGCCACTCACTTAGATTGTTGGAAGGGAGAAGGAAAGAGGCGCTTTATGACTCCGTTCGTAAGCCACCTACTGCTTGTTCACCTGCATCACGAACAGATCGATCAATACCTCTTCCTCTTTTCCAATCTCGGAATTGAAGTGCAGTTCAATGAACGAAAATAATAAAAACCATCGGAACCGTTCAAGGAAAACAAGCAAATCTCAAAACCAACTCAAGGCACGAAAGCAACAAGCGACATCGAAATCCGAAATAATAAAAGATAGCAACGGAGAGGTCCCTCCTGACTCTGCCGCTAAGTCGATCCCGGGGGCACGGTCCACTGAATATGGGAATCGATTCCGAAGAAACAAATCCATAACGAGGACGAGTTCTTAATTCAATCTATCCCGATCGAATGATACCGTCTAAACCGACGTTGCTATCTTGTACTGGTGAGCAGAACGAGCCCACTCGCCTAAACCGACGTTGTTTATTAAAGGGACGCATGCATTATAAGGTACTAGAGTGAATTTGCAGTTCATATCATAGGCACATTTGAAAGCAGTAAGTTGAATATATATTGCACGCATCGGTGATATCTTATTCATCCGACGCGCGTGACCCGGAATTGAAACATAGAATACTTACCGCCTGCACAAGAAAATACATTAGCATGAGTACTATCTTATATGCGGTCATTAGTGATATTGAAGACACCATGATGGACTATTTTAAGGTATTTCGGTGATAGTCTCTCAGTCGAGTTGCGAGCTCTCTGGAGGTCCCGTAATGCCCCGCGCCTTAGCACGTTCTATTATTTTTCCTAGGTTGATTCGGTTCCGGTGTCCCGGATACCGTTTCAAGGAAACTTTAACCTTATGCACAAGTTGTCCATGACCATGCAAATGTTTGAGCCGTTTATTTAATGATGCATATGCACGACACAAAGAAATTTTTTGAGTAGTAATATTTATGAACTCATGCACTAATTCAATCTTTCCTTCAAGCCGCATGTTCTGATTTGGTAAACCCATAGGCACCAAACACTCCGAGGCACCTTGCCATAAATCGATGATTCTAGTATTGCATTTTTTTAACAGTTTCGTAGTTCAAACCACAATTGTCGGCTCCGCGTACGAAGCTTAAGTTATAGGCCGCACGCATAGATGCGCTCGACGATTTACAGTTATCCCATGTTTTATTCCTTAGTGGTAATGTAATCCCCCAGATTTTCAAAAATTTATAAATTTGGATTTTTCTGAATTTTCTGGAATTTTTCTTGGATTTTTCTGGAATTAAATTCATGTTCTTTAATTATTAAAGGATTTTTAAATGTTAATAAATAATATTAAAATATTATGAAAATAATATTTTATGGTGTAAAATAGAAAACTAGACATAGGGTAATTTTTTGGGAATTTATTGGACCCCGGATGAATTTTAAAAGCCCTAAATACTAATTTAATTATTAAACCCAAATAAACCGGATTTATTTTAAAATAAACTGAACCAAACCAAATTGAACCGGACCGGGTTTTTATTTAAACCAAAATCCTTATCGGGTCGGATCCGGGTCCAACCCAGACCCGACCCATTAACCCGAACCCGACCCGCCTTAATTTCGGATCGGGTCGGATCCGTTAGAACCCGACCCGACCGCCCATGACCCGACCCGGCTGCTACAGTCGTATACTCTCCCCCGACCTTACGGTTCCCCTCCCCGCCGCCGGAAACGCCCGCCGCCGCCGGTGACGCATCCCCTTCGCCTCCCCGAACCCCCGACCGCTCCGCTCCGGCTCCCCCTCACCGGACAACCCTCCAGCTCCCCGCTCCTCCCTATTTAACCAAGCCCTCCCCCTTCTTCTTCCTCCTCCGCCCCACTTCTCCGGCGACCTTCTCCAATCATCGCCGGAACCCTAGACGTCAACCTCCCCTGACCCGCAGAGCCACCGGCTGCTCCGCCTCCCTTTACCCTGCACCACCAGCCTCGCCCATCTCCAGCGCTGTCCCCGCCTCCCGCAGCGCCCTAGCCTCCGCCAGCCCCGGAGTTCGACTCCGGCCACCCACCTCGTCACCAGCTCCTTCCCCTCCTCCGCCGAGAGCCCCGCCTGAGCCGCCACCAGTGAGCCGACCTTCGCTGACCGGGCACAGCAACCCTAGGCCGGACACAAACAGTAGACTCGGACACAGCAAGGATTCTACTCAGGACACAGTGTTGTGTCGGACACGAGAAAACCCTATTTTTCTGAGTCTGTTCAGGTACTTGTATTTTCTTCCTCTTAACCCCGTTTTCGATTCCGTCTTTTGCGTTGTGAAGCCTGTATGACCATCTCGACGTCCGGACAAACCGCTCGGGGCATCGCGTCCTGTGGTGATCGCACACCGCGATCCAAAAACAGGAAAACCAGACCCTGTTTCACCCCGAAATCGAGTGCGCCCCGCCAAACGGGACGACTTGGTCGCGTGCGGTCTTCACAGATACGTGCGCGTCGTTGATACGGACGTGCGGGATTTTGCTGAAGCTGATTCGGATGTGCGTGCACACCGGAATCAGTGCGTATCCGCGGACATCGTCCTGTATCCGACTTTTCTGAATCTTGCTGTAACTTAGTGTACACACGTCGGATCGAGACGAAACTTGCACCATCGGACTCTTAGCAATACGCTGGTCCTGTGGGTCAAGTTTGGTTCGATTCTGAGAACGTTGACAAAATCACGTGTCGTGGGCCCCACAGGCCCTGCTCGACGGGCGATTTTGAGAACGGCTCATCGGAATCCAATTCTGGAAGTTCCGTTGAGTTCGTATCATCGTTCCTGACCTGTTGATACTAAGTTGGACTATTTTTGAGACCTTTGACCCTGGCGTATTTTTCTGTGCAAAGCGGCTCACATTTGGACCCCGTTTTGACCCGAAAATGACGTTTTTGCCCTTGTCTCCAAATTGGACTCAAGGACAGGCGTTCCTAGCTGATTAATATTTTTTGGATCTAATGGTGATGTTTGTTTCAGTAGCCGAAGTACTGCCTGCAAATCCAGCTATTGCCAGAGCTACACTTGGAGCTGAAAACCTAGGCAAGTGTACCTTGCCATAAATGCAGTTTAATGATTCATTTTCTTTATATTTATTTTCTTGTGATTGTTGTACTTGCTCAACCCTAGGGCCGTGTGACTTGCTTAGTGTCCGATCATAGTCGGGTGCCAACACCGTACGCGGGGTTGGACAATGTCATTTAGAGATGGATATCGTGACATTTATATTCTTGTACTTGCCCTATCAAGTACTTATTACCCAGGACACCTGACACAGAGCATGAGACAGGATCTTCCTGAAATATTCAAGGTGATTCTGTGTAGGTTCCAGGATTTATGACTTAGACATTACATTCCTAGACATTATGTTCATAGACATAGTATGACTTACTGCATTAGATATGATCGTACGTGACGTGGACATGAGACATCGTGGACATGATATGTATGATTACATTGGGTGGGGAGAGACACACAGGCTACAGGCTGATTATATATATATAATTCATAGTAAACACATAGTAAAATTCATAGTATAGCTGCTACCGGCTCCCCGACACAGAGCTTGTAGTGGTATCAGCCTAAGTTTTAGTGATGCTCTCAACTTGCATTTCACATAGATGGATATATAGTTGACCCTATTGTTTCATTAACTGTTTTACTGTATTTATTTTGGCTTGTACTTTCTTGTACCTTGCTATGTCCCCTGAGGACCTGGATCCGGATTATGTCCCCAGGATTTGCAGACGAGGTTTATCCAGAGGTCTACGGAACAGGTGCTCTTCACGGAACAGTACCCGTAGCTGAGGACGAGGTGATCACTGAGGACTTCTCCTGAATCATTGCTTCGCTATGCTCAGTCGTTATTTCCTGTTTAATTAAACTCTTTAATTTCTGTTTATGAGATCATTGTACCAGACTTTATATCGGGTTGTTCCCCGAATACTTTGCTGAGACTGGATATTTAATTTACTTTCCTTATTGCTGTTGATTTTATATTCTTTTCTGTGGATGAGATTAGTTCTGACTTATTGTTATAGATCTTATATACAGCTTAAGTATGTCCGATGGATCCATTAAATTGGGTTTGTCCATCGGTGCATGCTGCTGGCCATTATCACGCGTCCGGTCCCTCGGTATTTTGGGACTGGGGCGTGACATGGTTTTTGTGGTGGCCCTTGCAGGTCTACGATTAAATTGTTCGGTTTTAACTTAGGGACCGAACAGACCTGCAATAAGATAGGATAAGTATTTAGGATCTCATCCACTTGCTTGAAAACGTTCTTGATATCTGTATCGTACTCGAATTAATTTTTGCTTTGCATCCTGCCTTGAATCTTGTGCGCTTCTTATATTTTATTTTGGATGCAGAAAGATGGATCCAAGAATTGAAGATGAAATTTCTTTGGGTATGCCATAAGACGCTGTGGTTACCTATGGAGATGGAGTTACACCAGAGAACAGAGGGCAATCCTCTTAAGGTGGTCAAGCTGAACAGCATAACTCAAGGTTCAGGCACGATGATATCCCACCTCCGCCCCAGTTCACTCCTCAGATGCCTGTCTTTCCACCAGGGCAAGCAATGGACGGGCAGCAGATGTTCCAGATATTTTATGCCATGATGCAAGCTCAACAACAAGTTCAACAGGAGGCATATCGTCAGGAGGCAGAGTACTTAAGAACCAGCCTAGTAAACGCATTGGAGCAAGTGAACCCACAAGCTAGGCGACCAGCGACGGGATCTATCACTGATTTTCGTCAACTCAAGCCCCGTACCTTTTCGGGCAAAGAAGGACCAACCGAAGTTCATGAGTGGCTCACCAACATACAACACCAGTTGGAAGCAGCTGAACTTCCAAAAGAACGTTGGATGACCGCCGTCAGGATGCAGTTGACGGACAATGCCCATCACTGGTGGATATCTGAAGAGACCAGGCTCGCACCAGACCGAGTCACTTGGGAAGAGTTCTCCAGACTCTTTCAAGAGATGTATATTCCGGCCATCGCTCGATTAGAACTGAGGGACAAGTTCAATCGCCTCACCCAGGAAGCTATGACGGTGGAAGAGTACAATGCCGAGTTCATTTGTCTGAGTCGCTTCGCTCCTACTTTGATCCCAACAGAAGTAGAGAAGGCCGAGAAGTTTTTCGACGGACTCAACATCGAGCTACAGAAACTAATTGGATCTGTCGCACCCACTTCGTACTCGGACGTCCTTGCTGCAGCCCGACGCATGGAGCGCGTCACCAGGAGAGAAACCAGTCTAAAGCGGCCTACCCCATCAGCAACATCCAAAGCACCACAAGAAGAAGCTGCAAAGAGGCCTCATATACACCAGCCACCCAGAGTCTCTCCGCAAACATTACCTACATGTCAATACTGTGGCAAGGTAGGCCATACTGAGAAGGACTGCAGACGCAAGTTGGGATTATGCTTGATTTGCGGGACCAATCAACACTTAGCCAAGGATTGTCCTTATCATCGAGGAGGAGAACCAAGAGCAAACCAACAAGCTCTACCAGCACCAGGAGGGTATCAACCAAGGCCACCATTGGCACCACAAGCGGCACTCTTCCAACAAGCCTAGCAGCAGCAGCAGCAACAGAGGAATCCACCAGGACGCGGCCAAGTTTTCGCGATGACTTTGGAAGACGTGCAGAACCAATGAGTAGCTAGTGCGCGTAAGTTTTTATAGTTTTTTTCGTTCCTAGTATTGTTATATTTCGTGCCTGCTGGTTCGTGACCCTAGACTTAACTTGATAATTTTAACTTGCTGATAATAGATAATCTAGTGATCATCTTGCTAATTTAGGGATAACCTAAAAGTATTTTTGAATAACATAGAATGCTTATCAATGATAACCTGATAAATTTTGAAGGATAAAGTTGGTTTTCTAAAACTGTAATTTTCTAAATTTCCTACATTCAGGAAATTTTATAAGCTTAGAAAAATAATTTTTCTAAGTGCTCCTTAATTTCGATGTGCTTTGAACAATGGTTACAACCGTGTCATCTCTGTTGACCGGTTATTCTTTGATTGCGAGGACGCAATCCTCTTAAGGAGGGTAGATTATAATCCCCCTGATTTTTAAAAATTTATAAATTTGGATTTTTCTGAATTTTCTGGAATTTTTCTTGGATTTTTCTGGAATTAAATTCATGTTCTTTAATTATTAAAGGATTTTTAAATGTTAATAAATAATATTAAAATATTATGAAAATAATATTTTATGGTGTAAAATAGAAAACTAGACATAGGGTAATTTTCTGAGAATTTATTGGACCCCGGATGAATTTTAAAAGCCCTAAATACTAATTTAATTATTAAACCCAAATAAACCGGGTTTATTTTAAAATAAACCGAACCAAACCACATTGAACCGGACTGGGTTTTTATTTAAACCAAAATCCTTATCGGGTCGGATCCGGGTCCAACCCAGACCCGACCCATTAACCCGAACCCGACCCGCCTTAATTTCGGATCGGGTCGGATCCGTTAGAACACGACCCGACCGCCCATGACCCGACCCGGCTGCTACAGTCGTCTACTCTCCCCCGACCTTACGGTTCCCCTCCCCGCCGCCGGAAACGCCCGCCGCCGCCGGTGACGCATCCCCTTTGCCTCCCCGAACCCCCGACCGCTCCGCTCCAGCTCCCCCTCACCGGACAACCCTCCAGCTCCCCGCTCCTCCCTATTTAACCGAGCCCTCCCCCTTCTTCTTCCTCCTCCGCCCCACTTCTCCGGCGACCTTCTCCAATCATCGCCGGAACCCTAGACGTCAACCTCCCCTGACCCGCAGAGCCACCGGCTGCTCTGCCTCCCTTCACCCTGCACCACCAGCCTCGCCCATCTCCAGCGCTGTCCCCGCCTCCCGCAGCGCCCTAGCCTCCGCCAGCCCCGGAGTTCGACTCCGGCCACCCACCTCGTCACCAGCTCCTTCCCCTCCTCCGTCGAGAGCCCCGCCTGAGCCGCCACCAGTGAGCCGACCTCCGCTGACCGGGCACAGCAACCCTAGGCCGGACACAAACAGTAGACTCGGACACAGCAAGGATTCGACTCAGGACACAGTGTTGTGTCGGACACGAGAAAACCCTATTTTTCTGAGTGTGTTCAGGTACTTGTATTTTCTTCCTCTTAACCCCGTTTTCGATTCCGTCTTTTGTGTTGCGAAGCCTGTATGACCATCTCGATGCCCGGACAAACCGCTCGGGGCATCGCGTCCTGTGGTGATCGTACACTGCGATCCAAAAACAGGAAAACCAGACCCTGTTTCATCCCGGAATCGAGTGCGCCCCGCCAAACGGGACGACTTGGTCGCGTGCGGTCTTCACAGATACGTGCGCGTCGTTGATACGGACGTACGGGATTTTGCTGAAGCTGATTCGGATGTGCGTGCACACCGAAATCAGTGCGTATCCGCGGACATCGTCCCGTATCTGACTTTTCTGAATCTTGCTGTAACTTAGTGTACACACGTCGGATCGAGACAAAACTTGCACCATCAGACTCGTAGCAATACACTGGTCCTGTGGGTCAAGTTTGGTTCGATTCTGAGAACGTTGACAAAATCGTGTGTCGTGGGCCCTACAGACCCCGCTCGACGGGCGATTTTGAGAACGGCTCATCGGAATCCAATTCGGGAAGTTCTGTTGAGTTTGTATCATCGTTCCTGACCTGTTGACACTAAGTTGGACTGTTTTCGAGAACTTTGACCCTGGCACGTTTTTCGGTGCAAAGCGGCTCACATTTGGACCCCGTTTTGACCCGAAAATGACGTTTTTGTCCTTGTCTCCAAATTGGACTCAAGGACAGGCGTTCCTAGCTGATTAATATTTTCTGGATCTAATGGTGATGTTTGTTTCAGCAGCCGGAGTACTGCCTGCAAATCCAGCTATTGCCAGAGCTACACTTGGAGCTGAAAACCCAAGCAAGTGTACCTTGCCATAAATGCAGTTTAATGATTCATTTTCTCTAGATTTATTTTCTTGTGATTGTTGTACTTGCTCAACCCTAGGGCCGTGTGACTTGCTTAGTGTCCGATCATAGTCGGGTGCCAACACCGTACACGGGGTTGGACAATGTCATTTAGAGATGGATATCGTGACATTTATATTCTTGTACTTGCCCTATCAAGTACTTATTACCCAGGACACCTGACACAGAGCATGAGACAGGATCTTCCTGAAATATTCAAGGTAATTCTGTGTAGGTTCCAGGATTTATGACTTAGACATTACATTCCTAGACATTATGTTCATAGACATAGTATGACTTACTGCATTAGATATGATCGTACGTGACGTGGACATGAGACATCGTGGACATGATATGTATGATTACATTGGGTGGGGAGAGACACACAGGCTACAGGCTGATTATATATATATAATTTATAGTAAACATATAGTAAAATTCATAGTATAGCTGCTACCGGCTCCCCGACACAGAGCTTGTAGTGGTATCAGCCTAAGTTTTAGTGATGCTCTCAACTTGCATTTCACATAGATGGATATATAGTTGACCCTATTGTTTCATTAACTATTTTACTGCATTTATTTTGGCTTGTGCTTTCTTGTACCTTGCTATGTCCCCTGAGGACCTGGATCCGGATTATGTTCCCAGGATTTGCAGACGAGGTTTATCCAGAGGTCTACGGAACAGGTGCTCTTCACGGAACAGTACCCGTAGCTGAGGACGAGGTGATCGCTGAGGACTTCTCCTGAATCATTGCTTCGCTATGCTCAGTCGTTATTTCTTGTTTAATTAAACTCTTTAATTTCTGTTTATGAGATCATTGTACCAGACTTTATATCGGGCTGTTCCCCGAATACTTTGCTGAGACTGGATGTTTAATTTACTTTCCTTATTGCTGTTGATTTTATATTCTTTTCTGTGGATGAGATTAGTTCTGACTTGTTGTTATAGATCTTATATACAGCTTAAGTATGCCCGATGGATCCATTAAATTGGGTTTGTCCATCGGTGCATGCTGCTGGCCATTATTACGCGTCCGGTCCCTCGGTATTTTGGGACTGGGGCGTGACATGGTTTTTATGGTGGCCCATGCAGGTCTACGACTAAATTGTTCGGTTTCAACTTAGGAACCGAACAGACCTGCAATAAGATAGGATAAGTATTTAGGATCTCATCCACTTGCTTGAAAACGTTCTTGATATCTGTATCGTACTCGAATTAATTTTTTCTTTGCATCCTGCCTTGAATCTTGTGCGCTTCTTATATTTTATTTTGGATGCAGAAAGATGGATCCAAGAATTGAAGATAAAATTCCTTTGGGTATGCCACAAGACGCTGTGGTTACCTATGGAGATGGAGTTACACCAGAGAACAGAGGGCAATCCTCTCAAGGTGGTCAAGCTGAACAGCATAACTCAAGGTTCAGGCGCGATGATATCCCACCTCCGCCCCAGTTCACTCCTCAGATGCCTGTCTTTCCACCAGGGCAAGCAATGGACGGGCAGCAGATGTTCCAGATATTTTACGCCATGATGCAAGCTCAACAACAAGTTCAACAGGAGGCACATCGTCAGGAGGCAGAGTACTTAAGAACCAGCCTAGTAAACGCATTGGAGCAAGTGAACCCACAAGCTAGGCGACCAGCGATGGGATCTATCACTGATTTTCGTCAACTCAAGCCCCGTACCTTTTCGGGCAAAGAAGGACCAACCGAAGTTCATGAGTGGCTCACCAACATACAACACCAGTTGGAAGCAGCTGAACTTCCAAGAGAACGTTGGATGACCGCCGTCAGGATGCAGTTGACGGACAATGTCCATCACTGGTGGATATCTGAAGAGACCAGGCTCGCACCAGACCGAGTCACTTGGGAAGAGTTCTCCAGACTCTTTCAAGAGATGTACATTCCGGCCATCGCTCGATCAGAACTGAGGGACAAGTTCAATCGCCTCACCCAGGAAGCTATGACGGTGGAAGAGTACAATGCCGAGTTCATTCGTCTGAGTCGCTTCGCTCCTACTTTGATCCCAACAGAAGTAGAGAAGGCCGAGAAGTTTTTCGACGGACTCAACATCGAGCTACAGAAACTAATTGGATCTGTCGCACCCACTTCGTACTCGGACGTCCTTGCTGCAGCCCGACGCATGGAGCGCGTCACCAGGAGAGAAACCAGTCTAAAGCGGCCTACCCCATCAGCAACATCCAAAGCACCACAAGAAGAAGCTGCAAAGAGGCCTCATATACACCAGCCACCCAGAGTCTCTCCGCAGACATTACCTACATGTCAATACTGTGGCAAGGTAGGCCATACTGAGAAGGACTGCAGACGCAAGTTGGGATTATGCTTGATTTGCGGGACCAATCAACACTTAGCCAAGGATTGTCCTTATCATCGAGGAGGAGAACCAAGAGCAAACCAACAAGCTCTACCAGCACCAGGAGGGTATCAACCAAGGCTACCATTGGCACCACAAGCGGCACTCTTCCAACAAGCCCAGCAGCAGCAGCAGCAACAGAGGAATCCACCAGGACGCGGCCAAGTTTTTGCGATGACTTTGGAAGACGTGCAGAACCAAGGAGTAGCTAGTGCGCGTAAGTTTTTATAGTTTTTTCGTTCCTAGTATTGTTATATTTCGTGCCTGCTGGTTCGTGACCCTAGACTTAACTTGATAATTTTAACTTGCTGATAATAGATAATCTAGTGATCATCTTGCTAATTTAGGGATAACCTAAAAGTATTTTTGAATAACATAGAATGCTTATCAATGATAACCTGATAAATTTTGAAGGATAAAGTTGGTTTTCTAAAACTGTAATTTTCTAAATTTTCTACATTCAGGAAATTTTATAAGCTTAGAAAAATAATTTTTCTAAGTCCTCCTTAATTTCGATGTGCTTTGAACAATGGTTGCAACCGTGTCATCTCTGTTGACCGGTTATTCTTTGATTGCGAGGACGCAATCCTCTTTAAGGAGGGTAGATTGTAATCCCCTGATTTTCAAAAATTTATAAATTTGGATTTTTCTGAATTTTTTGGAATTTTTCTTGGATTTTTCTGGAATTAAATTCATGTTCTTTAATTATTAAAGGATTTTTAAATATTAATAAATAATATTAAAATATTATAAAAATAATATTTTATGGTGTAAAATAGAAAACTAGACATAGGGTAATTTTCTGGGAATTTATTGGACCCCGGATGAATTTTAAAAGCCCTAAATACTAATTTAATTATTAAACCCAAATAAACCGGGTTTATTTTAAAATAAACCGAACCAAACCACATTGAACCGGACCGGGATTTTATTTAAACCAAAATCCTTATCGGGTCGGATCCGGGTCCAACCCAGACCCGACCCATTAACCCGAACCCGACCCGCCTTAATTTCGGATCGGGTCAGATCCGTTAGAACCCGACCCGACCGTCCATGACCCGACCTGGCTGCTAAAGTCGTCTACTCTCCCCCGACCTTACGGTTCCCCTCCCCGCCGCCGGAAACGCCCGCCGCCGCCGGTGACGCATCCCCTTTGCCTCCCCGAACCCCCGACCGCTCCGCTTCGGCTCCTCCTCACCGGACAACCCTCCAGCTCCCCGCTCCTCCCTATTTAACCGAGCCCTCCCCCTTCTTCTTCCTCCTCCGCCCCACTTCTCCGGCGACCTTCTCCAATCATCGCCGGAACCCTAGACGTCAACCTCCCCTGACCCGCAGAGCCACCGGCTGCTCCGCCTCCCTTCACCCTGCACCACCAGCCTCGCCCATCTCCAGCGCTGTCCCCGCCTCCCGCAGCGCCCTAGCCTCCGCCAGCCCCGGAGTTCGACTCCGGCCACCCACCTCGTCACCAGCTCCTTCCCCTCCTCCGTCGAGAGCCCCGCCTGAGCCGCCACCAGTGAGCCGACCTCCGCTGACCGGGCACAGCAACCCTAGGCCGGACACAAACAGTAGACTCGGACACAGCAAGGATTCGACTCAGGACACAGTGTTGTGTCGGACACGAGAAAACCCTATTTTTCTGAGTCTGTTCAGGTACTTGTATTTTCTTCCTCTTAACCCTGTTTTTGATTCCGTCTTTTGTGTTGCGAAGCCTGTATGACCATCTCGATGCCCGGACAAACCGCTCGGGGCATCGCGTCCTGTGGTGATCGCACACCGCGATCCAAAAACAGGAAAACCAGACCCTGTTTCATCCCGGAATCGAGTGCGCCCCGCCAAACGGGATGACTTGGTCGCGTGCGGTCTTCACAGATACGTGCGCGTCGTTGATACGGACGTACGGGATTTTGCTGAAGCTGATTCGGATGTGCGTGCACACCAAAATCAGTGCGTATCCGCGGACATCGTTCCGTATCTGACTTTTCTGAATCTTGCTGTAACTTAGTGTACACATGTCGGATCGAGACAAAACTTGCACTATCGGACTCGTAGCAATACACTGGTCCTGTGGGTCAAGTTTGGTTCGATTCTGAGAACATTGACAAAATCGCGTGTCGTGGGCCCCACAGGCCCCGCTCGACGGGCGATTTTGAGAACGGCTCATCGGAATCCAATTCTGGAAGTTCCATTGAGTTTGTATCATCGTTCCTGACCTGTTGACACTAAGTTGGACTGTTTTCGAGAACTTTGACCCTGGCACGTTTTTCGGTGCAAAGCGGCTCACATTTGGACCCGTTTTGACCCGAAAATGACGTTTTTGCCCTTGTCTCCAAATTGGACTCAAGGACAGGCGTTCCTAGCTGATTAATATTTTCTGGATCTAATGGTGATGTTTGTTTCAGCAGCCGGAGTACTGCCTGCAAATCCAGCTATTGCCAGAGCTACACTTGGAGCTGAAAACCCAAGCAAGTGTACCTTGCCATAAATGCAGTTTAATGATTCATTTTCTCTAGATTTATTTTCTTGTGATTGTTGTACTTGCTCAACCCTAGGGCCGTGTGACTTGCTTAGTGTCCGATCATAGTCGGGTGCCAACACCGTACACGGGGTTGGACAATGTCATTTAGAGATGGATATCGTGACATTTATATTCTTGTACTTGCCCTATCAAGTACTTATTACCCAGGACACCTGACACAGAGCATGAGACAGGATCTTCCTGAAATATTCAAGGTAATTCTGTGTAGGTTCCAGGATTTATGACTTAGACATTACATTCCTAGACATTATGTTCATAGACATAGTATGACTTACTGCATTAGATATGATCGTACGTGACGTGGACATGAGACATCGTGGACATGATATGTATGATTACATTGGGTGGGGAGAGACACACAGGCTACAGGCTGATTATATATATATAATTCATAGTAAACACATAGTAAAATTCATAGTATAGCTGCTACCGGCTCCCCGACACAGAGCTTGTAGTGGTATCAGCCTAAGTTTTAGTGATGCTCTCAACTTGCATTTCACATAGATGGATATATAGTTGACCCTATTGTTTCATTAACTATTTTACTGCATTTATTTTGGCTTGTGCTTTCTTGTACCTTGCTATGTCCCCTGAGGACCTGGATCCGGATTATGTCCCCAGGATTTGCAGACGAGGTTTATCCAGAGGTCTACGGAACAGGTGCTCTTCACGGAACAGTACCCGTAGCTGAGGACCAGGTGATCGCTGAGGACTTCTCCTGAATCATTGCTTCGCCATGCTCAGTCGTTATTTCTTGTTTAATTAAACTCTTTAATTTCTGTTTATGAGATCATTGTACCAGACTTTATATCGGGTTGTTCCCTGAATACTTTGTTGAGACTGGATGTTTAATTTACTTTCCTTATTGCTGTTGATTTTATATTCTTTTCTGTGGATGAGATTAGTTCTGACTTGTTGTTATAGATCTTATATACAGCTTAAGTATGCCCGATGGATCCATTAAATTGGGTTTGTCCATCGGTGCATGCTGCTGGCCATTATCACGCGTCCGGTCCCTCGGTATTTTGGGATTGGGGCGTGACAGGTAAGCATGTATTGTGGCTAATATTTATATATTTACGTTCAATCGGGCATCGTCGATATGAACATATTCGAGGCAAGGTATGTGTTTACGCGACCGAGTAGAGAAGAAGGGACCGAACCACCCACCGGTTAGAGAATGTGCCGAGGAAGGAGGCTCGCTTTTGCTACGATCAAACGTCAACTACGCGCGTTCCTGCAATGGCACTAACAACGTGTTAGAATCCGTTCTCAATCCGTCATAGCGAATTCCTTAGAAAACGAAAGCAGACAACGACGCGAAAATACTTCAACCAAAACCTCGCAATAAAAATGTTCAAGAAAAGCAATAGTCGACCGGTCCCATCGAATGGACTCTTATATGGAGCTCACTCGCCGAGACGCAGTCCACTGCCATCTTGGACTTATTACAATAGAAGCTAAACCATGAGTTGGAATGATTCTATTTTATTTGTCCGCCACGATTCAATACCGAAAGGGCCATTTTTATATTAAGTTCAGATTTTAAGTAAGACTAGCCACAAGCAATTACGTAGTGCATCGTCCGGTCGGATCGGGGATGGGGCACTACATGGCAGGTCACCTGGGTCGGGTGGGGGGCGAGGGAGCACCTGAGGTCGGAAAAGGGGTCGCCGGGCTGGGGGCTCGGAGGCGGTCGGCGAAAACGAGGGGAAATGGGCAAAAATTAAAATTTTGGGGAAGAGAAATGAAAAGTCGAACCAACCAGCGAAACCTTATATGAAGTAATTTAGCAACGTCAATATCAGACGTCGCTAAACGTCGCTAAATTTTTAATATATGACGGCATATAAGGTGTGGAGTCGCTAAACGTCGCTGTTATTAAAAATATAGCGACGTTCACCGACTACTCGGCGACGTCAGCTTTCATAATACTAAAGGTAGTTGTTAATCGTCGCTGAAAGTCGTTGACACGGATGTATTGTGACGTCTTTTAAATACGTCGTTAAGTTCATAATATTAGCGGCGACGTCTTTCAGAATCGTTAAATTCGTCGCTGATTTGACTTATTTAGGTAGTGCATTGTGGAAGGTCGTGGCAATGGTATTGGTGAGGAAGTTATTATGCAGAGGAGAATGAAGATGATGATGAGCACAGGAGGACCTCGGTTGTATAAGCAGAGAAGTGTGGGAATGGTGGTGGCACGAAAGAGTAGGGGGGGGGGGGGGGGGGAGAGTTGAAGTGTGGGGTTAGTGTGAATGAGCTGAAATTAGGGATGGGAGCGTGTTTGCTTGGGAGCACCACACGATCCATGTTCGGATTGAGTACTGTATTAAGTGAAAAAAAAAAAAGAGAAATAGGAACTTAGTTTAAAATTTAATTAGAAGTTAATTAATCAATTACTAATTAAGATTTAAATAAAGAGAGAAAAAATAGATACAAAATAATAACAACAACAACAACAATAATAATAATAATAATAATAATAATAATATTAATAAATTATTATTATTATTATTATTATTATACCTAGTCGAAATTAGGGTTATTACAATTTTCACTTTAATTTTATTCAATATTTAATAAAACATTTACAAAAGGTCAAATTTATGCAAATGCCGATCTATAATATGAATTAATTTGAGTGTAATAGTCCACTTTCAAGAAAAGATACATTCAGACATGGACGAATCCAGTAGGAGGGTGGGGCGGGGCTGTAGGCCATCCCTAATTTTTCTTTTTTTTCTTTTTTTCTATAATCTTGTTTCTTGTTTTGTAGGCGTTAGTATACATCTAATTCATCATAATTCAGTCTATTCAATCCCAGTTTATACTTCTAGATATGTTCCAGCATTTAAAACTCCACTTGTAAGTAAGTAAATTACGGTAAATTTCTAGGTCAATCCCTTGGTTTCCTAGTAAAAGGGAAGTGGGGATTTTACTTACTGCAAATGAAACTTGGTCAAAATGTTGATTACAGCTAGCTTTAAATCACGTTGGTGTTGAGTAATGACATTTCATCACGTTACCATTAGTCAGAAGTCAAAACTACTTTTGGAGATCATCTTCGTTTACTTGGCTATGGAAAAGTGGTATGTGCACGTAGAAGCAACTGAAAAGTTCCACGCACTCGAAGCTACCATGCATCTGCACTTCCCGACTGAATATCAACCAGTCAACCCAAGATGGATAAGATCAGAAGTAAAAAAATAAAATAATTAAATTGAGTTTAATCAATAACATTATAGAGCCCTGATATTTGAAGTAAACGTGATTGTATTATATATATATATATATATATATATATATATATATATATTGAAGAGGTAATTGTGTTACAGACTTCTAATCCGAAGGTCTACAAAGTTGGCCTGAAGGTCCCACACATCTCGGCCAAAAGGTCCGCACCTTCACCTGCACCGCACCACTACTCACATTAATTCTTCCACATGAAATTAAATGTACTTTTTTCGTTGCTCGAACCCGCAACCTCTTGAGAGATATGTCTCACTCTAACCAATTGAGCTAGAAGTTTTTGGCGCTCTCTCTCTCTCTCTCTCTCTCTCTCTCTCTCTATATATATATATATATATATATATATATATATATAAATTTCTTCTATTTTGTTCTCTCTAAACGTGTCATACAATGTTTTAAAAATCGGATCTTTTTTACCTATCTGACTCAGGTTCAACCGGAATTTAAATAGGCCATTTACTAGAACCAGATGATTTGAAACATGTAAGATATCCACATTTACTTTTGGATTTGGTTTGGTTTGGTTTGATTTGGTTTGGTTCTGAATATATTTGGTTTAGTTTAGTTTTACAACGGTAAGATATTTCAAAACCAAACCAAGAAATAAATGGTCTAAATCTCACGGGATAAAAAAAATATATCATTTAAAAAAAATTCAAAATCGACTGGTTCAATTGCGTACTGGTTCGGATAATTCATCGGTTAAATCCTGGTTCTAAAGAAAACTGTCACTACTTAAAAAAAATCGGTTCAAGTCAAAACAGATCAATTTTTTATCAAAATTCGGTCAGATCCGATCCAACCGTCGGTCCGGTCCGATCCGGTCCAGTTCTTACAACACCGGTGTCATACCGCCGTGAGAAGCCAGATTCTAGAGATCCCGTAGATTTCTTTATCCCGATTTTGAAGAACAGAGATCTCCTCTATGATGGTTTGCATGGCATCTTTACTTTTGTTGGTAGTAATTGCCAATTGAGTTATGTGATGCTGCCATATAACTCGCGTATAAGAGCATTGAAAGAGTGCAATTTTATATGCACGTAGCTTCATTTTAACTGATAGAAATCTAGTGATCCTTCTGGGTGTCGAGGAGAGGCATAAGAGTTCGACTGGTTGCAAAAAATTAGTGAATCGAGTTATGGAAGTGTACTATTTCTTCTATTTATTAATAATAGAAGTTAAAAAATAGTGGACCCACAAAACGTGCAATGCAGCATGTGCAAAATTCGTGCAAAATATCGAACCACATATAAAAAAAGGCTTTATTTTAACTGTATGCTACTCTTTTCACCTAGATTATGTCCACCCATTCTAACTTGAGGGAGACCAGTTCGACCCATTCATATGCTAAAAAAAAATAAAAAAAATCATCTGTTGGACCCAACCAATATCCAGTGGGATTGAAGCAAGTAAAAAAATATCAACGGCACTATTTGGCCTGCATGTGAGCGTTACCGTGGGTGGCCTATGCCGACGTGGCGGACTTTCATTGGACTGTGCAGGGGACATTAGGGCTCGGGGTGGGGCCTGAAGCATGCGGGAGAGTTGGTGCGGTTAGTTTTTTGGAAATTAAAACCGAAAATCGAATAAGAAAATTTAGTTTATATATATATATATATATATATATATATATATATATATATATATAGAGAGAGAGAGAGAGAGAGAGAGAGAGAGAAATGATCCACATTTCCACCTATTATGCTTCTTCAAGCATTTCTATGTTTACAACCGTTAGATCTTGTTTAAGTCATCTAATCTTAACCGTTGCATTGAACCATTCAAATCAACGGTTAATATTAGATGACTTAAACAAGATCCAACAGTTGATAACATAGGAATGTTTAGAAATACAAAAAATCGAAGATGTCGATCCCTCCTCAAATATATATATATATATATATATATATATATATATATATATATATATATATATATATATATATATATATATATATATATATTAACACAAAAAATGCAAATAAATCGAAAAATCAAATAAACCGAAAACTGAATCGATTTAATTTGGCTCGGTTTATTTCAGTTATGGATCATTTTGATTCGATTTCGATTTTGTTTATTCGGATTTTGATCCATTTCGATTTTCGATTATTCGGTTCTAACCGGTTGGAACCGAATTAACCAAATGTTCACCGACTCTTTGGTTGTCAAAACCAACTTCCACCTCCACTTCTCTCCTACGCATTGACTTCTTGCATGTCCCAAACATTGACATAAATGACAGATCGAAGGAACCTATTGATAGTCCACCTTCTGTTCTCTTGATTTCCCTTTTAGGTAGTTTCCAGGTCTGTGGCAGAGATATGCGGCTTTGATCTCCAGGAATACCCCAATATAAGCCGGTATCTGTCTCCATATCATTGGTAAATTCGTTAGATCCACAGTGAAAGTGATTTCAAGTGCTACATTTTAACTTTAGTCAAATTTTATAGCATTCGAAGACTGCAGTGAACATTTGTACATACTTAAAAATTGTTATAAAGCTACGAGACATTTCAGATTTAGAGTGTGTCCTAATTCTTCTATATTAATTGTTGGATCCACCAAAAATAACTAAATAGGAAATAAAAATAAAGAGAAAAGAGATAGCTTCATAATAGACGGAGAACTCCATAACTGCAGAAATAGTCATGACAATCTAAAACTTATTGAGACTGATGTAAGCTACTCTCTTCATCGCCACCAGACAGTAGTCAAAGATCAAATGACCATTCTACAGGATCTAATCTAGGTCTTCGGCTAGAATGAATTTTATAAAATAAAATCCGTTTTTCCTTAAGAAAATTTCCAGATCCCCTTTCGGATGCCATTGCGGCAGTGAAAACGCCGGAAGCTGTCTAAAGAATGGTCTCATACCCATCCCTGCCAACACTTTCTTTTAAAAGTTATTCGCTCCCACTCGAAAAGAGTTTATTGTTGAGTTTAGATGTGTAGTTCTTCCGTGGTATAATAAATACTTGAGCAAAAGATGCGAACAATAAATTTGAATCTTTTTTTTCTTGTTGAGTAGTAGTAATTTTTGTTATACTTGTGATTTGGTTATTTGGTATACTTTTTGGTGTGTTTGAGACTTGGGTATACTCATGTATTTATAGAAATTTGCATGCATTTTCATCAACGGATATACGTCTTCCAACAGTCAGAACGAATCTGAAAGTGAATGAATCTGGAGGAACACAGTCACACCCAAATTGAATGAACAGTCACACCCAAAATGTAACGAACATTAAATTTTTCTCAATCCAATGAATGAGAATATTTGTTCAAATCCAATGAATCTGAATATTCGTTCAAAGAAAATGAATCTGAATATTCGTTCAAACTCAATGAATCTGAACTAGAAAGTTTGTCTTTTGTGCAATCAAACTAAAATTCTCAACAATTTTCTACTTTTATTGTACAATCAAACTTCCATTTTGATTTCCCCTCTCTGATTGTATAATCAGTAAGTCTGTCAAACACAACACAAAATTATATTATAATGAATACATAAAGGTGTTGATAACTACTTAAACCTTCAATTAGTACAAATACATCAAAATTTTATTAAAGTTATTTGTAGCCTTATATTTAAACCAATTGCTCTTTGCAAAAAAATCGAAGGTACCGTACATATTACTATAATTTTAAATTTGCTTTAGCATTTTTATGACCATGTGCTAATCTCTTGATTTTGTGAATAATCCAAACAGTAAACCTCTAAAGTCTAGTGAGAAACAACATCATTCCTACATTCACATATGTGAAGATATTTTATATACCCCCACTACACAGGTATTTTTTAATTTCATTAAGAGTAAATCTCACACCGTCACCTAGTGGTCACACCGATTCTTTCACAATCATGGAGCTATATTTGTCAATTAGTGTATCTTAATCACCTCAAACAACTTATTTTTATCCATAAAATCTTATACTAATTGATTTATTAGTCTAAGGTTGAGTTATCATTATTGGTAATTTTTATAAGAGGTTTTACCCCCATTTCTTTGGATGTTCTTGTACACATTCTCTAGGTAGGCCTTTAGGGAAATGATATGCCAAATTATTATTAGTCTTTACGTATATTATTGTGATCAATCCAACCAATATTAATTGTCTCACAAACTCATATCTTAGACCTATATGTCTAGACTTGCCATTATAAGTACTACTATTTGTTTTTGACAGACTGTCACAATGGATAAAAATAGCACGCATTAGTTTAGGCCATAATTTGATATCTAATAACAAATTCCTAATCCATTCAACCTCTTTATCTGTAGTCGTCAAGCCTATAAATTTTGACTACATCGTCAAATGAGATATACAAGTTTGTTTCTTGGATGCCCACGAAATAGCACCCACAACAAGAAGAAACACCCAACCAGACATGAACATGTTATCTCCCATATTTGTGATCCGATTAGCATCTGTATATCCTTCAAGTGTTGCTGCAAAATCTTTATAAAATAAGCTAAGGCCAATGATTTTCTTAAGATAATTAAACATTCTACTTCCTCGAGTATATAACAAAGCCTTGAAAAAAAAGCATGCAGACAACAAATCTGAATCTTTTCTTCTTGTTAAGTAGTAGTAATTTGTAGAAGAAGAAGGAGAAGAAGCAGCAGAAGAGTCTTCTCTTTCTCACACGCAAGAAGAGACCTGGGGTTGGGCTGTTTGCGGAAAAGTATTTTTTTGCTCATAGAAGTGTGAGAAAAAATAGAGCGAGAGAGAAACTGATAGATAAAATACAACACGTTTTCTCGTTTAGAAATCTGTAAACAATAAAAATAAAAATAAAATAGTTAATGTTACCGATCTCCGGGAAAGTCGTGCACGAAGCACTGCCATAAGAGTTAATCCGAGGTCTATGAGCAGACATTTTTCGGAAGCTCCTAGTGGTAAAATTTTCTGACTACCGCATTCTCTTCGTCACACACAACTCGAAGAGAGAGACCAAACTTAGCTCTGTCCAGAGCAAGAATTTAGAGTAGAGAATGTTGTTGGGGAGAAGAACCAGAGAAAGAGGTTTCACGTAGAGGAGAAATATTATGTAAAAAATGAAGGAGGAGACCGCAATATAAAGACAGTCCCAAGACACAACCAACGGACATGATATTAAATGGCTCATAAACAGGCCATTAAAGATCAAATGAAAAACGTAAAGAAAATGCTGCCATATGAACTGTTACAGAAGCTGTCACATGTGCCAAATGAACTTGGACATATGGAACAATAAATGTCCAACGTTCAAATCTCCAATGAGTTTAAAATCGGTTTAAAACAAGGAGGAGCAAAAAGATAGTTAGGGTCTCAACCTGAACTCGAAGAGAAAATCGAATCAGCAATCGGTGCCCGCAGGTATGGGCCCGAACCCGCACCCGAGCCGAACCGAGCCGGGCCGGACGGAGGCGGCGGCACGCGTGTGTGGCCCATTGAGCTTCCCACACAAGACCACAAGGAAGCAAAAAGTAAGAACTATTATATAAATACAAATGTTGAGTGGTCAAATCGATATGGGACTAAAAGACAAAGGAAGAAATTGAACTTTTGTTCACATGTGTGTGAACACATATACACAACACAGCCAACAGAAACGAGTGAAAAAAAATCCACCCATAAGAGTAATTTTTGCTCCACTCGGAAAAATGCATTTAAAAGTAAGTTTTAAAAATAAAAAATAAAAAATACTGTTGCAGTCAAACGCTATTTTCATCAACGAAGACATTTACATTCCAAAAATTATTTAAAATTTTCTAGTGGTCCCTTTTAAGAAAAAAGACAAAAAAAAATGTTTTAGTTATTCAAAACTTGGCGAGGAGAGGCTGCCAACGAAGTTCCTAAGTCGCAGAGTCATTCAAAGGGTTTAAAGCCATACATACTCTTCAATCTTTTCCGTCGGCCAAGATTCAAACACCGAGACTAGCAACCAAGCGTCACTACTAGACAAATATACTAATACACCCCCACAAAGAACATTCTCCCGAATCAATTCCGACACGTCACGACACGACACAAGCTGCTTTCCCCAAAAAAAATTATATTCTCCGACTGCCCATACTCTCTTATCCACAATTCCACCGCCTTTATTCCCCATCCCGTCTGATCTCACCGCCCCACGGTCCCCACCGCGAACGGACGGCAGTACGCTACACGTCACTCTCGCACCCATCCCGTCGTGACGTCACCCCGACTAGGTGGACAGCAGCACCAAATGAGATGACGCGAGCAGTGACCCAATCTCCGAGGGCCCCACTTAATCGGCACGTTTGCTTCTAGAACCCACCCACCCACGCACCCAAACCTCCTCGACACGGGTCCCCGCTCCCCCCAACGATTATAAAAGCGCGGCCCGGTCTCTTGGTCCGATTTCCAAAAGCCTCCCAATAAAAAGCTATAACTTTGCAGAAATGAGCGGCGGCGGCGGCGGCGGCGGCGGCGGCGGCGGCGGCGGCGGCAAGAATTTGCAATTGCCCCCCGGCTTCGATTCCACCCCACCGACGACGAGCTGGTGATGCACTACCTCTGCCGGAAGTGCGCATCCCTCCCCTCGCCGTGCCCATCGTCGCGGAAATCGACCTCTACAAGTTCAACCCCTGGGAACTTCCTGGTAAATTTTTTTGCGTAAAAAGCAAACACAACGCGCGTCTTTCGGAATAGTTACTGACGTCTTTGTTATTTATTATATAGGAATGGCTTTGTACGGGGAGAAGGAGTGGTATTTTTTCACGCCCGGGACGGAAATACCCGAACGGGTCGAGCCGAACCGGGCGCCGGGGGTAGGGTACTGGAAGGCGACGGGCGCGGACAAGCCGGTCGGGGCGCCGAGGCCGATGGCGATAAAGAAGGCCCTCGTGTTCTACTCCGGCAAGGCGCCCAAGGGGGAGAAGACCAACTGGATCATGCACGAGTACCGCCTCGCCGATGTCGACCGCTCGGCGCGCAGGAAGAACAACAGCCTCAGAGTAAGTACTGCACACGTCTGGAAACTAAAGAACCGGACCTTTTTTTTTCCCCAAATATTATCATGAGATTTTTCTCACTTCAAATATGGGCCGTGTTGTATCATTAGTGTCGTGTTCACCATCTCGTGTCTCGTGTCGTATCCGTGTTTATACAATATGTATCTAGATTGGACCAAGAACCCGACTTGCACCTGGAGGGACCCCTCGAAGCACTCTTACTTATGGAGTGCTAATTGATAAATTGTTAGGGACTTTTGTGCATTTAAAGATCATTTAGATGAATATCTGACCGTCTGTTTCTGCCGCGTGTCTTCCGCAGCTTGATGACTGGTACTCTGCCGGATCTACAAGAGAAAGGAGGAGGAGGAGGAGAGAGAAACCAATGAAGCCGGTCGGATCCAAATTCCTCAACCCGGATCCGAACCCGAACCCGGACTGGCCGAGCAGAAACCGCAGATATTCCAGCAGGTGAGGGGCCCACACCCGTCGGACATGGTCTATTTCGACACGTCGGACTCGCTCCCGCGACTTAACGCGGGCTCGAGCTGCTCGGAGCACATGCAGTCCCCGGAGTTCACGTGCGAGCGGGAGGCGGAGAGCCAGCTCACGTGGGGGTCCCTCGGAGGTCCGGTTAATAACGGAAATGCCATGGGTGGGTTCGGGGCGGCGTGGCCTAGCGGGTTGGCCGACCCGTTCCAGGACATCTCCATGTACCTGCAGAAGCCATTCTGAGCACGTGACAGGAGTCATCACGTGATGGGGTGGGTTATTTGGTTGTTGCTGCTGCTCAGGCGAGCCGACGAATTGGGACCGTTCGATTGTTCGGTCGGCGATGAGCCGGGCGGCTGTGATTATATTTGGGTAATTGTGTGTCTAGTGTATATAGATAAATTATAAAATGCGACTGAGTGCAATTAGGAAAGTGAAATTAATTAATTGAGTTGAATTCAATTTAGATTTTCATATGGTATTGTGGGATTTATTTATCTTTAAAAAAAAAAGGAAATCTTTGGTCATTGATTGTATTATTGGTCCTGGTTTTATTGAGTTGGGTTGAGATTTTGATCTTAGCCCAGTGTATTGCGATATGTGATCGCGACTGCTATGAATAATCTGGTATTGGTTTTATGCAAGGGAAAGAAAGAAAAGAAAAATAAAACCTCTGACGTCTAAAAATGAAAAACGAAAAAAAAAACCTCAATTTAATATGATAATATTTTAGAAATTTAGGACGGTTTGGCAAAACCAATTGAAAATATTATATTAATGCTTACATCACGTATTAGGGCTGTAGGATATTGAATCCTTGCTAACAGGCCACTCAAATCTGGTTGGACTCACCTTCCTGTTTATCCTCTCTTTAATTAATAAAAAATAATTAAATCTATTTAATATACATTACAGCTCTTAAAAAAGGAACACATTTTACACATTTTACTTGCTCTACTTTCTTCATCCGCCTGGGCCGGTTGGTAAAGTGGGGTTATATATATATATATATATATATATATATATATAGAATAAGGGAGGTGAGATGGTACCTCACTCTAAAAATAAGGGTGGCGGTGACGTGGCACAATCTCAACCATACAAAGGAGGAGAGGGGGTTAAGTGCAAATTGCCAATTATGAATTGTGTGGTTAGCATTGTGCCACGTCACCGCCACCCTTGTTTTTAGAGTGAGGTGCCATCTCACCTCCCTTATTCTCTCTCTCTCGTTGAACTGCACATGCGATGCACCCATCACCAACTCACCATAAAGAAAAATTAAATGGCATCTAGGAGGCTCGAACCCGCAACCTTTTGGATAATATACATCGTCTTAACCACTAGCCTATATGTCATTTGATATATATAGTCTCGAAGTAGGATCAGAGAAGAAACGTTCCACAAAGTAGAGACTAACACAAGAGTTCGTCTCTACTATCTCCAAAAGAGAAGTTTGTGCACTGAGATTCACACAAGAGTTCCTCTACAGTGACACGCAACTCCAAAGAATCACAACACCAGGAACATGTTACAAACTAACTGAACAAGAAAATAAAAAATACAACAAAGGAAAAAAAATGTTATTCTCTTTACGTTCGCAGACGCTACAATGAAAAATAATGTGCACAAGAAGAGAAATACAAAGAAATGAACCTCTCGCTGGGGTGATCAAAACCACCGGTGCTCAAGACAAGATTCTCCATACACGACGATATACCCCAGGATCCAGCAAGTTCACACGAGAACTTCTGGAACGCTCTAAGTCACCTTCGGGTCACTCGGAAATAACTATTTGGGATGGAAATTTCTGGCCAGCATTGAGATGCCACCATTTGAGGCTTTATAAGGACGAAAATGTCGCACTCATTTGTTTTAGGATGATGTTGGTGAGAGAGCCTTGTTGGGACCCGAGATGGTTGTTGATACAGCTGAGAAGGTGCAGCTCATTAGAGAAGACTTCGGGTGGCGCAAGACAGACATCGGCATTAGGCCGACAGCCACCGGAGACTTTTGGAATTTGAGGTATAGATTTTGTTTATGATTGCTTGTGATTGCTTTGTTTTAGATTGCATGTTAAGGCTGTATTTTGTGGTTGGCGATCTGGTGTTCTTGCGAATTTCTCCGACACGAGGCATGATTCGCTTTGGTGGAGGTGGGAAGCTTAGTCTATGGTACATCGGACCCTTCGGTATTTTTGCGAGGGTCGGTGCAGTAGCCTACAAACTAGACTTGTCGCCTGCATTAGAGGGAGTATATAACGTGTTCCATGTGTCACAATTGAGACGGTACGTGGCAGATCCTAGTCACGTACTAGATTACTCGAAGATCGAGATTGGTTCGACTCTCAACTATCCAGAGCACCCAGTGGAGATTCTGGATCGCAGTGAGAAGGTGTTGCAGAACCAGACATTCCTTTGGTTCGTGTCGCATGGAGACATCACTTCCCGGGTGAGTCAACTCAACATGGGAGAAGGAGGATGAAATGCGCGAGAAATACCCTTATCTCTTCGAGCCTCGAGGTATTGTTCTTCTTGTTTTGTTGTGTTCTTGTGCTAGTTTTGTCTTTAATTTCGAGGACAAAATTATTTTAAGGAAGGTAGACTTGTCACTACCACATTTCTAGAATAGAGATATTTTTATTTTATATTATTCATATATTATGCATATTATTTATTTATATATAGTAATTATTATTTATTTGGTGTATGAACTAGACTACTTGTAAGCCCCCAGATTTTCAGAATTTTAAATTTGGATTTTTCCCAATTTTTCTGAAATTTTCGGGAATTAAAACCTAGGCTTTTGATAATTCAATGATTTTTAATTGCGGTTATTTCCTATTAAAATATTATGGAAATAATATTTTATGGTGTAAAATGGAAAACCGAGCATAGGGTAATTTTTCGGGAATTAATTGGACTCCGGAATCATTTTTAAAGCCCTAGAAACCCATGTAGAATTAAACCGAATTAAACCCGTGCCAACGCCCAACATCCCCATGAGGGCCGAAGCCCAGCCCAAGGAGCGTTGACCCGTTGACCCAGCCTGAATCCTAGGTCTAACCCTATTCTAATTTCTGTATGTATAAATACCTACTTATTTTCTAGTTTTCTCCACAAGAAAAAGAAAAGTAAAAGAAATCCCCAAATTTCAAATTACCCTAACCCTAACCCTAACCCTAATCTAGCCGTCGGCTACCCACCACCCCCCCCCCCCCCCCCCCCCCGCCGGAGCAGTCGACCTCCTCCGTCACCCACCACCATCATCACCAGCACCTCCGCCCTTCGCTCCGCCGCACCACGCCGCCGACAACTGCCCCCGGCCAACTGAGCAGTGCCTTCGCCTCGTCGACCCCCGCGAGCGCCGCCCGCGTCCGCCCTCATCCCCCTCTTCCCCGAACTCCTCCTCACCGCTGCCCCCAGGCCGCCGTCGATCCGCCCCGACTGACGACGCCTCGACCTCGCCGACCCGAACTCCAGCCCGACGACCATCTCCCATCTCCGCCTGGCCATCGAACCCCTCGCCCCGCTGCCACCTACCTCGGCCAGTCTCTCCTCCACCGCCCTAGTCGAACTCTCCAACCCCTCCGACTCCTCAGCCTCGAGAGCCCAGGCCACCCCGCTGCGCCGCTGCCCCGTCGGAGAGCGCAGCACCGACGACAGAACCCCTCCCCCGGCCGCCTGAGCAACAGTCTCTCCTCCAGCGGGCCGCCCGGCCAGCAACGACTTCCCGGACACCGCTGCCCTGAACCCTAGAGCGGTGGACACGGAACGCAGCCGGGACACAGGACTGGTCGACACAGCGGATACAGCACCAGTACAGGACACGCGAAGACACGGCAGATTTGACGCTCGGACACGTCTCGGACACAGAAAATCAGATTCACGGGGCCCTGTTCAGGTAGCGTTTTCTCTCACCTCGTAAATCCGTTTTTAATTCTGTCAATTGCGTTGCGAAGCCTGTATGACCCTCTCGGTGCTCGTGCAACCCGCTCGGTGCATCGCGTCGTGTGGTGATCGCACACCGCGATCCAAAAACAGGAAAAAAGATGTCCCGTTCCACCCCGAAACTGAGTACGTCCCGCCAAACGGGACGACTTGGTCGCACGCGGTCTTTACCGAATCGTGCGTGACGTTGATACGGTCGTGTAGGATTTCGCAGAAGTCGATTCGGAGGTGCGTGCACCCCGGAATCAACGCGTATCCGCCGACGACACTCCGTATCCGTTCTTTCTGGAACACGCTGTAACTTTGTGTACACACGTCGGATCGAGACGAAACTTGCGCCATCGGACTCGTAGCAATACGCTGGTCCTGTGACCCAAGTTTGGTTCGATTCTGAGAACGTTGACAAAATCGCGTATCGTGGGCCCCACAAGCTCTACTTGACGGGCGATTTTGTGATCGGCTCATCGGAATTTAATTCTGGAAGTTCCGTCGGGTTCGTATCAGCGTTTCTGACCTGTTGACACTAAGTTTGGTGAATTTGGAGACCTTTGACCCTGACACGCTTTTCGGTGCAAAGTGGCCCACATGTGGACCCCGCTTTGGCCCGGAATTATCATTTTTGCCCCTGTGTCCAAATTGGACGTAAGGACAGGCGTTTCTAGCTATTTGATATTTTCTGAATCTAATAGGTGATGTTTATTTCAGCAACCGGAGTAGTACCTGCAGATCCCACTGAGACCAGAGCTGCAGTTGGAGCCAGGACCCCAGGCAAGTGTACCTTGCCAAACTTTACAGTCTTGTTGCATAATCTCTTTGATTCTTTTACATTGTTGTGCATGCTTAACCTAGGACCGTGTGACGTACTTAGCGTCCGATTATTAGTCGGGTGCCAACACCGCACGCGGTGTTGGGTACTGTCATCTAAAGATGGACATTCGTGACACTTTACATTCTCGTACTTGTCCTATCAAGTACATTATGCCCAGGACACTTGACACTATTCATGAGACAGAATCTTTCTGAGATATTCATGGTGATTCTGTATAGGATACAGGTTTATGACATACACAGTTTACATGCTTAGATTATATCCTGACTTATTGTATTAGTTTTGATCCTGCGTGTCATGGACATGAGACGTGAGATTTCATTGGGTGGGGAGAGTATTACCATATCAAAGGCTGATTATATTATATATATATTGACATCTGGATGTGTCTTAGTCTCTGACATAGAGCTATGGCACCAGTTCTGGCCCTTCGAGAAAATACTGCTATGGGTTTCTCCGACACTGATCCTGTAGTAGTCTCAGCCCGAGTATGGAATAATGTTCTCATTTGCATATCACTTAGCTGGTTATTTATTCACCCTATTGTTCATTTATTGCTGCACTGCATTTATTTTGGCTTGTATTTTCTGTACCTTGCTGTCCCCTGAGGACCTGGATCCGGATTATGTCCCCAGATATTGCAGACGAGATCTATCCCGAGGTTTACGGGACCGGAGCATTGGCATTAGCAGGAGCAGGTGCCTACATTGGAGCAGAACCAGGATATGAGGACGAGATCGTACCAGAGGACTTCTCTTGAGTATTGTCTTGAGATACTCATTATTTTCAGTTTCTAGTTATTTACTTTCCAGTCTATTTCATTGATGTAGCAGACTTGTACTCGGATTGTTCTCCGAGACATTTTATTGAGATTTGTCAGTTATTTATTTACTTTATTTTTGTCATTTGATCTGTGATTATCTGTTGTGGATGAGATTAGTATAGACCGACATATGTATTATTGGACCTGCTTATTGTTACATTACAGCTTAAGCATGCCCCGATGGATCCTTTAAATTGGGTTTGTCCATCGGTGTGTGCTGCTGGCCACTGCCACGCGACCGGTCCCTCGATATTTTGGGACTGGGGCGTGATATGGTTTTTGTGGTGGCCCATGCAGGTCAACGACTAAATTGTTCGGTTTCAACTTAGGGACCGAGCAAGCCTGCAATAAGAATAGGATAAGTTCTAGGATCTCATCCACTTGCTTGAAACGTCCTTGATATCTATATCTGATTCAAATTAATCTCTTGACTCGTATCCTCCCTTGATTCCTGAGCGCCCTTATAGTTTATTTTGGTTGCAGAGAAATGAATCCCCAAGTCGGCAAAGAGACTCATCCAGGAACACCACAAGGTGTTATGGTTACCCACGAAGATGAAGTAACACCCGTTAGTGAAGGACCATCATCACAGCAAGCAAGTCAGCATGCCTCGAGAATCCAGGAAGATGACGTTCCACCATCGACGCAGTTGGCTCCACCGGCGCCTACCGTTCCATAAGGGCAGGCTATGGACGAACAACAAATGTTTCGAATGTTCTACGCGATGATGCAAGCCCACCAGAAGGTTCAGGAAGAAGCACAGCAGATCCAAGCGGAGAAGTTCATCGACAGATTCAGCTCAGAGTTACGGAAGTTAATCAGCCCCACTGCAACTACCTTAGACGAGCATGTTCTTACTACAGCAAGACCCATGGAGTGCGACACAAGGCTGGAGTCCAGCCAGAAGCGGCCGTATGCATCAGCACCAGACCAAACACAACAGGAAAGAGCTGCAAAGCGACCACAGATGAATCCACCACCGAGGGCAGCACCAAGAGCCTCATTCCTTCCTACTTGTCAATATTGTCGCAAGATAGGCCATACTGAAAGAGAATGCAGACGCAAGTTAGGATTATGCTTGATTTGCGGAATCAGTCAACACTTAGCCAAGAATTGTACTCAGCATCGAGAGAAAGCATTGATGATTCATCAACCAGCCACATCAGCACCAGCCGGAGCACCACGGGAAGAAATTGCGAAGAAGTCTCACATTCACCAGCCACCAGAAGCATCTCCGCAAGTACTTCCTATCTGTCAATATTGTCGCAAGCGAGGCCATGTAGAGAACGAGTGCAGACGAAAGAAGAAATTATGCTTAGCTTGCGGATCAAGTCAGCATTTATTAAAGGAATGCCCCGAACGTCGAGACAGAGCACCAATGAATAACCAACAAGCGATACCAGCACCAAGGCCAGCCTCTCCAGCATTGGAAATACTGCAAACGGAAGTTGAAGAAGTCCTACCACCAGCTCCAGGAGGGTATCAGCCGAGGCCACCTTTGATACCACAAGCAGCACTTTTCCAGCAGGCCCAGCAGCAGCAGAGGAATCGACTACGAAGACGCGAACAAGTTCTGGCGATGACTTTAGAGGACGCGCAGACTCATGGAGTAGCTAATGCGCGTAATTTTTTGTAGTTTTCTGTTTCTAGATTTATTTTATCTCGTGCCTATTGGTTCGTGACCTCAGACTTAACATATGTAATTTTGAACTTGCTTATAATTGATAACAGTAGAGATTTTAGAGTCTTTTGTGATTGTGCTTACTTTGTGTTATTTTGTGAACTTGAATTAAGTTGTACCTCCTTTCATCATCATCTAGCGTACTTATAATTGCTGTACTTGACTTATGCTGCTATTCTATAGCCTAGTTTTGCAAGCTTATTCTCTATCGAGCTTGTTCATGACATATGTGTTAGTGGACATGTACACTAATACAATTGTCTATTCAGAATCAGTGTATTACGGTCTGATCAACCTTAGTGCATTTTGGTTCGCTCTTCGCACGACTACTTCACGTGGATTGAGAGATATAGTTGACTAGTATACTTGCCTTCTAGATATGTCTGAGCATATCGTATCAGTTACATAACGGTACTAATACGAGCATGCGAACAAAGGATTACCAGAATAGAATTTCAATCCACAACTGTCTTGACAAATCCCATTTAAATTTTTAAACGCCTTGACCCCGATACTTCTATTATATTACCTCACCCTTGAACCCTTTATTATTGATCTTCGTCTTCCCTTAGTTCAGAAAGACAAAACCTCGTGCTTGGTATAAGTTTGATATATAGACGGTACTAGATATACCCTACAGGCCGGTCACATTGTGGATGACCCTTTTATATATGATTAAGGGAATACCATAGGTGATATATTTGGTGTTAAAGGCTTGAGGATTCAATAACATGATTAAATGAGTTGGGGCATAGATTTATTAGATGAATAGTCTTAGATAATAGATGGGTAAATTCTAAGTTGGGTAGAGACCGTAATGCTTACTTGAGAGAAATTCTTAGACTGTAATCAAGTGAGACTTGACAGAGAGAGCCCTACCCTAATTTAATTTCGAGGACGAAATTTTTATAAGTTGGGTAGATTGTAAGCCCCCTGATTTTCAGAATTTTAAATTTGGATTTTTCCCAATTTTTTCTGAAATTTTCGGAAATTGAAACCTAGGCTTTTGGTAATTCAATGATTTTTAATTGCAGTTATTTCCTATTAAAATACTATGGAAATAATATTTTATGGTGTAAAATGGAAAACTGAGCATAGGGTAATTTTCTGGGAATTAATTGGACTCCGGAATCATTTTTAAAGCCCTAGAAACCCATGTAGAATTAAACCGAATTAAACCCGTGCCAACGCCCAACATCCCCATGAGGGCCGAAGCCCAGCCCAAGGAGCGTTGACCCGTTGACCCAGCCCGAATCCTAGGTCTAACCCTATTCTAATTTCTGTATGTATAAATACCTACTTATTTTCTAGTTTTCTTCACAAGAAAAAGAAAAGAAAAAGAAATCCCCAAATTTCAAATTATCCTAACCCTAACCCTAACCCTAATCTAGCCGTCGGCTACCCCCCCCGCCGGAGCAGTCGACCTCCTCCGTCACCCACCACCATCATCACCAGCACCTCCGCCCTTCGCTCCGCCGCACCACGCCGCCGACAACTGCCCCCGGCCAACTGAGCAGTGCCTTCGCCTCGTCGACCCCCGCGAGCGCCGCCCGCGTCCGCCCTCATCCCCCTCTTCCCCGAACAACTCCTCACCGCTGCCCCCAGGCCGCCGTCGATCCGCCCCGACTGACGACGCCTCGACCTCGCCGATCCGAACTCCAGCCCGACGACCATCTCCCATCTCCGCCTGGCCATCGAACCCCTCGCCCCGCTGCCACCTACCTCGACCAGTCTCTCCTCCACCGCCCTAGTCGAACTCTCCAACCCCTCCGACTCCTCAGCCTCGAGAGCCCAGGCCACCCCGCTGCGCCGCTGCCCCGTCGGAGAGCGCAGCACCGACGACAGAACCCCTCCCCCGGCCGCCTGAGCAACAGTCTCTCCTCCAGCGGGCCGCCCGGCCAGCAACGACTTCCCGGACACCGCTGCCCTGAACCCTAGAGCGGTGGACACAGAACGCAGCCGGGACACAGGACTGGTCGACACAGCGGACACAGCACCAGTACAGGACACGCGAAGACACGGCAGATTTGACGCTCGGACACGTCTCGGACACAGGAAATCAGATTCACGGGGCCCTGTTCAGGTAGCATTTTCTCTCACCTCGTAAATCCGCTTTTAATTCCGTCAATTGCGTTGCGAAGCCTGTATGACCCTCTCGGTGCCCGTGCAACCCGCTCGGTGCATCGCGTCGTGTGGTGATCGCACACCGCGATCCAAAAATAGAAAAAAGATGCCCCGTTCCACCCCGAAACTGAGTACGTCCCGCCAAACGGGACAACTTGGTCGCACGCGGTCTTTATCGAATCGTGTGTGACGTTGATACGGTCGTGTAGGATTTCGCAGAAGTCGATTCGGAGGTGCGTGTACCCCGGAATCAACGCGTATCCGCCGACGACACTCCGTATCCGTCCTTTCTGGAATATGCTGTAACTTTGTGTACACACGTCGGATCGAGACGAAACTTGCGCCATCGGACTCGTAGCAATACGCTGGTCCTGTGACCCAAGTTTGGTTCGATTCTGAGAACGTTGACAAAATCGCGTATCGTGGGCCCCACAAGCTCCACTTGACGGGCAATTTTGTGATCGGCTCATCGAAATTCAATTCTGGAAATTCCGTCGGATTCGTATCAGCGTTTCTGACCTGTTGACACTAAGTTTGGTAAATTTGGAGACCTTTGACCCTGACACGCTTTTCGGTGCAAAGTGGCCCACATGTGGACCCAGCTTTGGTCCGGAATTGTCATTTTTGTCCCTGTGTCCAAATTGGACGTAAGGACAGGCGTTTCTAGCTATTTGATATTTTCTGAATCTAATAGGTGATGTTTATTTCAGCAACCGGAGTAGTACCTGCAGATCCCACTGAGACCAGAGCTGCAGTTGGAGCCAGGACCCCAGGCAAGTGTACCTTGCCAAACTTTGCAGTCTTGTTGCATAATCTCTTTGATTCTTTTACATTGTTGTGCATGCTTAACCTAGGACCGTGTGACGTACTTAGCGTCCGATTATTAGTCGGGTGCCAACACCGCACGCGGTGTTGGGTACTGTCATCTAGAGATGGACATTCGTGACACTTTACATTCTCGTACTTGTCCTATCAAGTACATTATGCCCAGGACACTTGACACTATTCATGAGACAGAATCTTCCTGAGATATTCATGGTGATTCTGTATAGGATACAGGTTTATGACATACACAGTTTACATGCTTAGATTATATCCTGACTTATTGCATTAGTTTTGATCCTGTGTGTCATGGACATGAGACGTGAGATTTCATTGGGTGGGGAGAGTATTACCATATCAAAGGCTGATTATATTATATATATTAACATCTGGATGTGTCTTAGTCTCTGACACAGAGCTATGGCACCAGTTCTGGCCCTTCGAGAAAATACTGCTATGGGTTTCTCCGACACTGATCCTGTAGTAGTCTCAGCCCGAGTATGGAATAATGTTCTCATTTGCATATCACTTAGCTGGTTATTTATTCACCCTATTGTTCATTTATTGCTGCACTGCATTTATTTTGGCTTGTATTTTCTGTACCTTGCTGTCCCCTGAGGACCTGGATCCGGATTATGTCCCCAGATATTGCAGACGAGATCTACCCCGAGGTTTACGGGACCGGAGCATTGGCATTAGCAGGAGCAGGTGCCTACATTGGAGCAGAACCAGGATCTGAGGACGAGATCGTACCAGAGGACTTCTCTTGAGTATTGGCTTGAGATACTCATTATTTTCAGTTTCTAGTTATTTACTTTCCAGTCTATTTCATTGATGTAGCAGACTTGTACTCGGATTGTTCTCCGAGACATTTTATTGAGATTTGTCAGTTA
Source organism: Iris macrosiphon (assembly GCA_036927795.1). Taxonomy (NCBI): domain Eukaryota; kingdom Viridiplantae; phylum Streptophyta; class Magnoliopsida; order Asparagales; family Iridaceae; genus Iris; species Iris macrosiphon. The sequence goes on along the minus strand of JAYESA010000019.1, from coordinate 49,960,487 downwards.
TTTATTTACTTTATTTTTGTCATTTGATCTGTGATTATCTGTTGTGGATGAGATTAGTATAGACCGACATATGTATTATTGGACCTGCTTATTGTTATATTACAGCTTAAGCATGCCCCGATGGATCCTTTAAATTGGGTTTGTCCATCGGTGTGTGCTGCTGGCCACTGCCACGCGACCGGTCCCTCAATATTTTGGGACTGGGGCGTGACACTACTTATTAGACATGACACTAGTGGACATAACTAGACTTGACATGGCAACTTGGACCAATAGTTGAACTAGTCACATTAGACTCAAATTAAGTTAATCATTCTCATTAATTAGAGATTAGATTGAACATTCATTAGGATTAGAAGCTTCTATTAGTTAAATTCCTTCATGACAACCCAATAGGGATAATTATGACATTCTACATTGCTTGGAGAAGGGGAATACATAGCCGACCCTAATATAGGGGGAGAGATTATCTCTCCTTTCATTCTTCATCCAATTATTTCCTAATAAGTGTTCTTTTCCAAATTAACTCATTCATCCACCAAATTCCACCAAAGCACTTCCAATCCCTTCTCTAATCATCATCAAGGAGCACTAGGAGCTTGAATTGCTAGGAGCATTGGAGGAGAAGGAGTTTGGCTAGGAGCTCGTGTCCAAATCGTGTTATATTGAGTTTTTATTGGGAATCCATCTCCCAATAGGTAAAATTATGAAATATCTCTTTAATTAGGTTCTAATTGTTGAATTTGACCATTAGGAACCCACTCATGCATTAGGACTACTTATAGGAAGAAGAACTAGGTTCATAAGACCCCTATTGTGACTTCTACATGAAGTTTTGTCTCCAAATTAGAGGAATTTCGAATTTGGGACACAAAATATTTGTCATATGGTCAATTAGGACTATTTGTAATTATATGGGTTGTATGAGGGTAGTGTCGTATCCACAATTGGATACGGGTAGGCCGTATCATGATACGCCATGATACGGGTGTCATTTTTTGGGTTTTGTTCAATTGGAGTAAATTCTTCATTATTTGCATTATAATTAGTTAGTATAATCATTTAGATAATATAATTTATATGTATGAGGTGATTCATGATTATTAGCGAGGTGTATATTAGCGTATCATGATATTGGTACACAGATAAGGAGTATGCATGCTACATGCTAAGTGTTTGAGAAATTGCCATTGTATATATATTTTGGGATGTACAAACATGTGTACATGTTCATATTTTTTGTGATGAGGTGTGTGTGTGTGTGTGTCTATGCTAGTGAGGATCACATATAATGCATTAGTGTATAATACATATTATAAATATGTAGATACATATCTATGTGACTGTGTTGTTGTTAGAGATCAAGGGTGTATGTGTCACAACCACATTCTAAAATAGGGATATTTTTATCATTTTTATTTATTATAAGTATTGTGTATATTTTATTTTATAAATAATTGCATGATATGTATGTGTGTGTGTATATATATATATATATATATATATATATATATATATATTATGTTCATTAATGCATGGGTTAGTGGACTAGACCTAAAACCTACTAGACAAATCCCTAATCTTTTATTTAGCATTTAGTTTAATCCCTCACATGTATTACTAAACCCCCTGACCATAATATAGAATTATGGATTAAATTAGTATTATTTGTGATTAATTATTGGGGTTATAATTCACTACTGTGATTTTTAATTCAATTGGTGCACCTTACCGTTGCTTCGATAATGGGAGCACTACACTAACTTTTGCGTTCCAACAAATTTTACACCCTTGTTCTAGACGTGCCAGTCTTCCATTCTGATATTTGTGTAACTCATAAATACCCTCTCTTGTGCTTTATTTTAGTCGCACAATATTCATTACAAATATTTATTTTTAAATCCAAATAAATCTAACTTTGCATCTTTGTCCGTTCCAATCAAAATTGGAGACATCCTCGATCCGTTTTGTGCAACCCAATTTATGACAATATTTTATTCTAAGTTTACTACGTCCATGACACTTGTGTCCCACCCAATTTTAATCCTATGCACTTTCAATTAATTTAAGAACACCTTTTACACTAATTTTGATTAAATTGGTGTAAGGACCCAACCAAAACCAAAATTAGACCCAACACCAACCCAAACCCCCACTCATACCCTCAAAGTTCATACTAAAGACCACACACCCTTTTAACCCACTACATCACACCAAACATGGTATTTTTCCTCATCCAATCCTAAACCCCATTATTTGTGTAATTTTCCCATTGTTAGGGACTTTTATGCAAAAATATAATTAGGTATCCACCTCCTGTAATCCCTCTGATTTTCAAAATTCATAATTTAGAATTTTTCCCAAATTTACTGTAATTTTCTGATATTTTCTGGTATTAAAATCAGGGTATTTTGTAATTAAAGGATTTTTAAATGTTATTAAATATTATTAAAATATTATGAAAATAATATTTTATGGTGTAAAATGAAAATCTGGACATAAGATAATTTTCCGGGAATTTATTGGACCCCGGATAGATTTTTAAAGCCTTAAAAACTATTATTTTAAATAAACCAAATTAAACCAAAATAAAAACCCGGTTTATTTGAAATAAACCATACTGAACCAACCCAACCCACTACTGAACCAAACCGAACCCAACTTAAACCTAGCGGGTCGGATCCGGGTCTAACCCGTAGACCCGAAACCCGCTAAACCCGACCCGTGCCCTAGCTTAGCGGATCGGGTCGGATCCATACCACCCGACCCGACCTGTCACCGCCCGTTAACCCGAAACCCTTTCTCTCCTTCCCCCGACCGTTTCCAAAACCCGCCGCCGCCTCCGGCCGTTACGCCGGCGACCGCCTCACCTTCCTCTCCCCTCTCTGTAACCGCCGCCAAACTCCGACCTTCCCCTCCCCTCACCGGCCGACGCACTGTCTCCCCGCTCCGCCCTATATAAAGCCCTATCCCCTTTCTTCTCCGGCTAAAAATCCCAAACTCCGACCTTCCCCTCCCCTCACCGGCCGACGCACTGTCTCCCCGCCTCCTCCCTCCGGCCCGCAGTTCCCCTCGACCCAGCCCCGCAGAACCTCCCCCGACCCCGCTCCACTGACCGCCTCCTTCCGCCCAGCTCCGCCGCACAGCTGACTGACCCCGCTGCCTCCGGCCAGCGACGCCCCCAGCCCTCTTCGACCCGGCTCCATCCGCAGCCAACCGGACCCACCTCACGCCGAGCTCGCTCAGCCTCGAGCCGACCGCCTCAGACCCAGCCGGCCGTCCCCGAGCCCAGCCGGCCGTCCCCGAGCCCAGCCGCCCCCGTCCAGCACAGCCCCGGCGGAGTTCCGGCCTAATCCGGGGGATCGAAGCCCAGAACCCTAAAACCCTAGGGCGGACACGGCCCTGACACATGGCACAGTGTCTTTGGGTCGTGTCGGACACGAGAAAACCCTAATTTCCGGAGCCATGTTCAGGTACTCTTATCTTCCTCCTCGTAGCTCTGATTTCGACTCCGTCAGTTGTATCGCGGACCCTGCGTGACCCCCTCGGTGCCCGTGCAAACCGCTCGGTGTATCGCGTCCTGTGGTGATCGCGAACCGCGATCCAAAAACAGGAAAACCAACGCCCTATTTTCACCCCGGAACTGAGTACGTCCTGCCAAATGGGACGACTTGGTCGGGTGCGGTCTTCACAGATACGTGCGCGTCGTTGATACGGACGTGCGAGATTTCACAGAAGCTGATTCGGATGTACGTGCACACCGAAATCAGTGTGTATCCGCGGACAACGCCCCGTATTCGACCTTTCTGATTCTCGATGTAACTTAGTGTACACACGTTGGATCGAGACGAAACTTGTGCCATCGGACTAGTAGCAATACGCTGGTCCTGTGAGCCAAGTTTGGTTCGATTCTGAGAACATTGACAAAATCGCGTGTCGTGGGCCCCACAGGCTCTACTTGACGGGCGATTTTGTGATCGGCTCATCGGAATCCAATTCTGGAAGTTCTGTTGGGTTCGTATCATCGTTCCTGACCTGTTGACACTAAGTTAGACTATTTTGGAGACCTTTGACCCTGATGCATTTTTCGGTGCAAAGCGGCCCACATGTGGACCCCGCTTTAACCCGAAATATCATTTTTTCTCTTGTCTCTAAATTGGACTCAATGACAAGCGTTTCTAGCTGATTTATATTTTCTGGATCTGATGGTGATATTTGTTTCAGCAACCGGAGTACTGCCTGCAAATTCCGTTGAAGTCAGAGCCGCAATTGGAACCGAAAACCCAGGCAAGTGTACCTTGCCAATACTGCAGTGTTGATACTTATTTCCTTGAATATATAATTGTTGTACATGCTTAAACCTAGGACTGTGTGACTTACTTAGCGTCCGATTATAGTCGGGTGCCAACACCGTACGCGGATTGAGTAAAGTCAAATAGAAATGGATACCGAAACCCTTTGTATTCTCGTACTTGCATTATCAAGTACGTATACCCAAGACACTTGATACTATACATGATAACAGAATCTTCCTGAGATATTCATGGTGATTCTGTATAGGATGCAGGATTGACATAGACATTATATTCTTAGTTCATATTATGACTTGCTGCATTAATTTTTGATCTTGCGTGTCATGGACATGAGACGTGTGATTACATTGGGTGGGGAAAGACACACAGGCTACAGGCTGATCATATATATATAAAACCCCTATTATTGCGGTGCTCAAGACTCTAAGCCCGAGCTTGGCCCACTACTTGTTATTACTGCTACCGGCTCCCCGACACAGAGCTTGTAGTGGTTTCAGCCTGAGTTTTAGTGATGCTCTCATCTTGCATTTTACTTAGCTGGTTATTTAGTATTACCCTGTTTACTCATCTATTTTCTGCACTGCATTTATTTTGGCTTAAGCTTTCTTGTACCTTGCTATGTCCCCTGAGGACCTGGATCCAGATTATGTCCCCAGGTGCACCCAAAATTAGGGCTACTTGGCTTAGATAGTAAAATTAGGGCTGGTTTGAACCAATTTGAATTAGAACATGATATTATTTAACTATGCATTAATTTATATCGCGTAGCGCACATTACCGTTGCTACGATAATTGGAGACACAATCTTGCCCGGCCTGTGCATCTCAAATTTTATTAATATTCTACACTGTTCCCTCTACGTCCCAGACCTTTGTTCCGCCTATTTTTATTTTCCTGTGCTCCTAATTAATTTCAGAAAATCGTGCGCATTCGATTTAATTAATTAAATCCAATTTCTGCCTTTATGCAATTTTCTAATTATTGGGGGATTTTTATGCAAAGATGTATTTAGGTGTCCCCACCATTGGACAATTCATGAAGAAACTCAATTTTCCCTTCACATGGATTTTTCTATGATTTTCTGGATGTGCAAGCGCGCAACATCGTCCTCCTATTTTAATCCAACCCTTGCAATTAAATAATTATAATTTCTAGCCCATCACCCTCATGCAAGCCCAAGGCCCATACCAAGGAGAGCATTGACCAAAGTCAAAAATATTCCTAGGTCAAACCAACCCCCTCACATGTATATAAATACAATATTTTTCTTCTTCTTTTCTTCATTGATTCCAAAACCTAAATTCCAAAGCAGCCGACCCCCCCCTTACTTTACTGTTCATCCTCCCTTTATTTTCTTAGGAATTCCCAAAAACCTAAATCAATTCATCATCATCAAACTCATCTCATCCCCATCTCCTGTACTCGACTTTCCCCGCTGCCAACCGCTGGCCGGAGCCGCCCGCCGTCGGAGGCAACCACCTCCAGTATCACCATCAACCTCTCCTTCCCATCTCGACATCTCCCCACCGGCCTACACGAACGCCTGACCACCGTCAGTTCGACAGCCTGGCCGGATCTCCTTCCTCGCCACGCTCGACTGCACCTCACCGGCGACACCACGATCACCCCAACTGCACCAAGCCACCACGACCCGCCGTCCCTGCTTCCACTGGCCGACCCCCGACTTCCCTCATCCCTCAGCCTCTTCTCCGGCAATATCTCCGCCAACCCCATCGATGACCAGCAACACTACGACCCTGGCCTTCTTCTCCTTCTGACCGAAATCCTCTTCCCTGTCCTCTCCTTCCTCCCGGAGCACGATCCAGCTCCGGCCTGAACACTTCCCTCCTGCCCTGTGCTCGACCCACCCCCGGGTCAGCCTCGACCGGAGCCGGTTTCTTCCGCCAGTGCACCGGCCTCTACTTCTCCTCCTCCTCCTCTTGTCCCACAGCTCCGACTCCCGGTCGATCGTCGACGTCCCAGTTCTCTCCGACGCCAACGCCGCCGTCGACCTCAACAGTTCCACCTTCGAGGCCTTCTTCAAGAAGTCCCCGCCGACTTCGCCATCGTCGAGGTCTTCGCACACTGGTGTCCTACTTGCAGAAATTATAAGCTTCATTATGAGAAGGTTGCAAGACTATTCAACGGGCCAGGTGCAGTGCACCCTGGAATCATAGTTATGACACGGGTAGACTGTGCAGACAAGCACAGATGAATACAGATCTTTGTGATAGATTTTCAGTGTCCCGTTATCCCATGCTGCTGTGGGGTCCTCCAATTAAGTTTTCAGCTGGTAAATGGGATCCTAAGAAACAGAATAATGAAATACAATCCATTGATGATGGAAGAATAGTCGAACAGTTGCTTAATTGGATAAATAAACGAATCGGCATCCTCTCCTCCCTGAGCTCCTCCTGCTGACCGGACCACCTCCCCCTCGCTGACCGGATTCCAGCAGCAACCCATCATCATCCTCCTCCTCATCAATTCCTCATCATTACCATTATCACCATCGCCATCACCCTCGTTGTCCTCGCCATCGTCCTCATCGTCATCTTCGTCATCGTCGTCGACGTCCTCGCCGACGTTGCGCACGCTCAGGTTCGATCCTCCCCTCGTATACGTGTGTGTGTGTAGGTGTATGTGTATACATATATATATATAGATGTGTATATGTGTGTGTGTGTATAATAGTGTATTTAATTAATGTATATGTATATATTTAATATAATTGGTATATATATAAATACGTATTTTAGTATATGTACTATTGGTATATGTCACGCCCCAGACCCAAAATATCGAGGGACTGAGCACGTGCGCAATGGCCAGCAGCACGCACCGATGGACAACCCAATTTAATGGATCCATCAGGGTATGCTTAAGCTGTAGTCTAACAGTAATTAGAACCAATGATGCAGGTCACAGACTATTCTAATCTCATCCACAACAGATAAACACAGAGTAGCTGCCAGAAATAATGCAATATAATAAATAAGCAAATCTCAATAAATATCTCGGAAAACAATCCAAGAATATGTCTGGTACAACAATTGCAAATAGACAGAAAATAATCAACTGGAAATAGAAATAAATGACTACATACGGCCAATGCTCAGGAGAAGTCCTCTGGTGCGAGCTCGTCTTCAGGTCCTGGTACAGCTCCTGGAAGTGCTCTGGTACGGGGTATCTCTGGATGGATCTCTTCAGCTATACCTGGGGACATAGTCCATTCCAGGTCCTCAGGGGACATAACAAGGTACAGATAATACAAGCCAAAATATAAGCAGTGCAGCAATAAATGAACAGCAGGGTAAACTATGTAACCAGCTAAGTGATAAATGCAAGTTGAGAGCATCACTAGAACTCAGGCTGAGACCGCTACAAGCTCTGTGTCGGGGAGCCGGTAGCAGTAATAACACGTAAAGGGTCTAGCTCTGCTGGAGAGTCTACGACCTCACACTAATAGTATATATATGAAACAGTCTGTAGCCTGTGTGTCTCTTCCCACCCAATGTAATCACGCAAACCATGACCATAACGCCTCATGTCCATGTCAGCGGGATTATAACTAATGCAACAAGTCAAACTGTCTATAACTAAAATATCTCTGCTAAGTCCTGTATCCTATACAGAATCACCATGAATATCTCAGGAAGATTCTGTCCATGAATAGTGTCAAGTGTCCTGGGTTCGGTTGTACTTGATAGGACAAGTACCAAGAGTAAGGGTATCGAATGTCCATCTCTAAATGGCATACACAACATCGCGTACGGTGTTGGCACCCGACTATGATCGGACGCTAAGTACGTCACACGGTCCTAGGTTAAGCATGTACAACAGTTATAATTAAAACCAGGAAATATGCAACAAGACTGTAAAGTTGGCAAGGTATACTTGCCCTCTGATATATAACTAAGCCAAGAAATATTTAGCAAAGACTGCAAGTTTTGGCGAGGTACACTTGCCTGTGGTTCCGGCTCTGATTTCGGTTCTGACTTCAGTTGGATTTGCAGGCGGTACTCCGGTTGCTGAAACAAACATCACCATCAAATCCAAAAAATATCAATCAGCTAGAAACGCCTGTCCTTGGGTCCAATTTGGAGACAAGGGCAAAAACGGCAGTTTCGGGCCAAAACGGGGTCCACCGGTGGGCCCGCTTTGCACCGAAAAACGTGTCCGGGTCAAAGGTCTCTAAATTCACCAAACTTAGTGTCAACAAGTCAGGAACGATGATACGAACCCAACGGAACTTCCAGAATTGGATTCCGATGAGCCGATCACAAAATCGCCCGTCGAACGGGGCCTGTGGGGCCCACGACACGCGATTTCGTCAACGTTCTCAGAATTGAACCAAACTTGACCCACAGGACCAGCGTATTGCTACCAATCCGATGGCGCAAGTTTCGTCTCGATCCGACGTGTGTACACAAAGTTAGGGCATATTCCAGAAAGTACGGATACGGGGCGATGTCCGCGGATACGCGTTGATCTCGGTGTGCACGCACACCCGAATCGACTTCTGCGAAATCTCACACGTCCGTATCGACGATGCGCACGTATCTGTAAAGACCGCGCACGACCAAGTCGTCCTGTTTGGCGGGACGTACTCAGTTCCGGGGTAAAACAGAGTCTGGTTTTTTCTGTTTTTGGATCGCGGTGTGCTATCACCACAGGACGCGATACCCCGAGCAGTTTATCCGGGCACCGAGAGGGTCATACAGGCTTCGCAACACAATTTACGGAATCGAAAACGGAGCTACGAGCAAGAAGATACACGCACCTGAACGGGGCCCGAAAACTGGGGTCGAATCGTGTCCGACACGTGTCCGACACGTGTCTAGAAGCTAGGGTTAGGGTTTCCAGGCTCTGCCGGAGCTGGCTGAGCACGGCGGAGGCGAGCGGCTCGGCGGAATCTGACGGCGAGGCGGGCGGCTCTCGGGCGGCCGGAGGTGGCGGGCTGGGCAGCGCAGGCGGCCGGCGGCGGCGGCTGCGGGGGCGTGGGCCGCTGCTGGGGGAAGGAGGAAGGAGGAGGAGAGGGCTGTAAGCCCCTGATTTTCAAAAATATTAAAACTTGGATTTTTACAATTTTCTGGAATTTTCTGGGAATTTTCTGTAATTAAAATCAGGGTTTTCAAATATTACATGATTTTTAATTGATAATAAACAATATTAAAATATCATGGAAATAATATTTTTGGGTGTAAAATGGAAAACTGGACTTAGGGTAATTTTTCTGGAATTTATTGGGCCCCGGACCTATTTTAAAATACCTAAAAACTATTATTATGTAATTAATTATTTATTGATTTATTTATTTATTTTAAATACCCAACCCAGCCCAAACCAAGCCGGCCCAGCCCAACCCTTGGCTGCGGGTCGGATCCGGGTCCAACCCGCGACCCGAACCCGCAAGCCCGGATCCGTTTCCCTAACGGGCCGGGTCGGGTCTGTCCGACCCGAACCCGCCGACCCGACCCGGAGACCCGTTCTCTCCCCCATGTCTCCCCCGATTTCTCCGCCGGCGGGTCCGGCCACGTCGCCGGAGCCCGCGCCTGACCCGCCACGCGTCCCCGCACCCGCCGGCCGACCTCCCGTTCCCCGCGCCACCCGCCGCCTCGTCCGGCTCCCTCTCTCCTCTCCCCCGCCCTATAAATCCCCCTCCGGCAGCTGCCCCGACCCCCGACCACGCTCCGCCACCACCCGTGCCACCTCGCCGCCACCTTGCCGCCACCCGCCGCTTCCCGCCAGCTCCACCGCCCGTGCCACCTCGCCGCCCGCCACAGATCCTCCCCCTTCCTCTTTTCCCCAGCGGCCGCAGCCACAGCAGCTCCAGCCACCCATCCGACGAGCCCTGCGCCGCCGTCCCCGCTCGCCTCGCTCCCCGGCGAGCCGCCCTCGGCCTCCCAGCGCGCCGCCGGCCAACGACCAGCCCTCCTCCGGCCGGCGCCCCCCCCGCCGTAGCTTCAAACCCTAACCCTAACCCTAATTCAGCTGATTTTGTGTCGACACGTGTCAGACACGTGTCGGACACGATTCAGATCCCGGGTTTTCAGCCCAGTTCAGGTGCGTGTATCTTCTTGCTCGTAGCTCGGATTTCGATTCCGCAAATTATGTTGCGAAGCCTGTATGACCCTCTCGGTGCCCGGACAAATCGCTCGGGGCATCGCGTCCTGTGGTGATCGCACACCGTGATCCAAAAACAGGAAAAAATTAGACCCTGTTTCACCCCGGAACTGAGTGCGCCCCGCCAAACGGGATGACTTGGTCCCGTGCGGTCTTCACAGATACGTGCGCATCGTCGATACGGACGTGTGAGATTTCGTGGAAGCTGATTCGGGTGTGCGTGCACACCGAAATCAACGCGTATCCGCGGACATCGTCCCGTATCCGCCTTTTCGATAATTTGCCCTAACTTCTTGTACACTCGTCAGATCGAGACGAAACTTGTGCCATCGAACTCGTAGCGATACGCTGGTCTTGTGGGTCAATTTTGGTTTGATTCTGAGAACGTGACAAAATCACGTGTCGTGGGCCCCACAGGCCCCGTTCGACGGGCGATTTTGTGATCGGCTCATCGGAATCTAAATCTGGAAGTTCCGTTGGGTTCGTATCATCGTTCCTGACCTGTTGACACTAAGTTTGGTGAATTTGGAGACCTTTGACCCGGACACGTTTTTCGGTGCAAAGCGGGCCCACCGGCGGACCCCGTTTTGACCCGAAACTGCCGTTTTTGTCCTTGTCTCCAAATTGGACCCAAGGACAGGCGTTTCTAGCTATTTGATATCTTATGAGCGTGATGGTAATGTTTATTTCAGTATCCGGACTCATTCCTGGAAATTTCCCCGAGACACAAAACGGTAATTGGATCCAAACATCAGGCAAGTACCTGCACTTCAAGTTTAATCTTTATGTTGTGATAAATAAATTCTCTGCTTTATTAGTACCATTGATGATTACACGTAGAGTTAGAACACTGAATTTTATGTCTTGAATACTGGATTTTATGTCTTGCTTTTCGTGTCGGGAGGGAGAATACTAGGAGGCATGTAGTTTACCCTTCCCCCTATTGTTGCTAGCTGTTGGTGCGCGATGTACCATCAGCCTTATACTTGATTATTCCTAGTTGCTAGTCGTCTATGAAGGCCTTATTAGCTTTATAAGCCCCTACATGCCAACTATGTATTCTAACTACACAAGTTCACACACAATAGTTCTTGTCTTGTTGCAGTTCCCGTTGTCTTGTCACAGTTACATTTTCCTGTTATTCCTGATTTACTCATATTCCTGGTTTATAGCAATTAATCTTGTCTTACTTATATTCCTGGTTTTTAGTGTTAAACTCTTAGTTATTATTATTACTTATTTATGCTTACTCTCAACATGATGCTTAGTCAGTTCTTTTCTACTTGTCACAAATATTTAGTTCAAATCTTGTTGTGCATTGTGTACTTTGCTCCTTTCCTGACTGGATCCGTTGATTTAGGCGATGATGAGAATTATGCCCCCACCTTTTATGGCCCCTATGAGGCAGCAGGTGATGCAGTTGTGGAGCCTGTTCCCACACAGGAGACTATTTCTGCTGAGTAGTTAGCAGTAGCTTTTATTTATGCCTTTATCTTAGCAATCGGATTTGTCCCCGATTTCATTTCTGGATTCTGTATTAAACATTTGAGCTGTTGTCACATTTATTTCATTGAAATCTCAGCATTCTTTTCTGTTATTATCTTTGCCTATTTCATTAATTGTGAATGAGCTAGATGTTCAAATGTGGATTTGACCTAGACAGCGTACTACCGCCGACTCTGCGGCGTAGGCTGGACGTACCCACGCACTCGTGCCCGAATTTCCGGGTGCGGGTTGTGACACATTTTTGTGGTGGCCCATGCAGGTCCAACGACTAAGTTGTTCGGTTTCAACTTAGGGACCGAACAGGCCTGCAATAAGAATTGAGAATTTTAGGAAAAGCTCATCCACTTAATTGAATCATTCTTGATATTCATACCGGCTTCGAATCACTTTATTGACTTGCATCCTGCCTTGATTCCTGTGCGCCTTTATCGTTTATTTTGGATGCAGAGTAAAAGATCTACCAGCAAGCGACGAGGTTCCTACAAGATCACCACGAGATGCTCTACCAGCATGACCGTGGAGAACGCGCAGACTCTTGGAGCAGCTAATGCGCGTAAGTGATTTTTTGCTGTCGTTTCTAGTATTGTTTAGCTCGTGCCCATTGGTTCGTGACCTCAGCCCCAACCTAGTAAATTTTAAACTTGCTAATAACCTGGTATACTTTTATATCGGATAACTGTAGAGTTTGTAGAATTTTTTGTTATTTTGCTTAATGTAGGTTATTTGTGAACTTAAATAATTTGTATCTTCTTTCATCACCATCTAGCGCACTTCATTTTGCTGTGCTTGACTTATGCTGCTATTTTATAGCCTAGTTTTGCAAGCTTATCCTTTTATCAAGCTTATTCATGACATATATATTAGTGGGTCGACACACTAATACAATTGTCTATTCAGAATCAATGTATTACGGTCTGATCAACCTTAGTGCATTTTGATTCGCCCTTCGCACTACTTTGCGTGGATTGAGATATAGTTGACTAGTATACTTGCCTCCTAGATATGTCCGAGCATATCGTATCGATTACATAACGGTATTAATACGAGCATGTGAATAGGAATTACCGAGATAGGATTCAATCCACCATCGCTTGACAACTCACACCTGAATACCTTAAAACGTCTTGACCCCGATATTTCTTTTCTATCACCCCACCCTTGAACTCTTTATTATTGATCTTCGTCTTTCCTTATTTCGGAAAGACGAAACCTCGTGCCTGGTATAAGTTAGTACATAGATAGTACTGGATATGCCACATAGGCCGATCACATACTTGAGGATTAACTTTCGTAATTGAGGACATATCATGATCGGCGTTGAAGTTCGAGGATTGAATGAACATAGGTAAACATATTAAGGAATATTTTTCTTAAGGTATATAGTCTTTGTGATGAATGGGTAAACTCTAAGTTGGGTAGCAACGCATTCGTCAACTCGAGAGGAATGTCTTTTAGATCGTGACCGAGTAAGGTTAGATTGGAAGAAGCAAGCCATTATAATTTTGAAAATTTAGAGGAGTGACTAAAATGATTAATGAATTGATATCGAGGACCCAATAGTTGTACCTTAGTTACATGATTTAAATTTTGAATAATGAAGGTAAAATCATCAATTTGAATTTGGAAGATAAAACTATAGAATTTTAGACTTGAACATGGGTGGACTACATTTTTTTCAATTTGATGATTTGAATTACAAATTACGAATTGGTGGTTGGACTACCTAGTTGGATTATTGAGGAGATGAATAAAATTTAAAAATTTGAAGCATACCATCTTGAATGGGAATATTGTTGAACTCGAATCACTTCTAGAGAAAATTATGATAATTAAAATCGTGAGGCAAAGTCATGTGCAAATCTTGAAAATGCTATATGGACTTAATCTAAAACCTGCCTGTGGGTAATTTGAGGAAGTAAGAAGTAATAACCATAAATTGAATTTCTGATTGGAACAGTAGTCACCTTAATCATGAAGTGGTTGCAGTGGACATGATTAGGATTTAAATTTTCGCAAGGAGATTGCGATTGAGATACGTGAAGGATTATGGCTTAATTTTAAAATTTTGAGGACAAAATTTTTATAAGTTGGGTAGATTGTAAGCCCCTGATTTTCAAAATATTAAAACTTGGATTTTTACAATTTTCTGGAATTTTCTGGGAATTTTTTGTAATTAAAATCAGGGTTTTCAAATATTACATAATTTTTAATTGATAATAAACAATATTAAAATATCATGGAAATAATATTTTTGGGTGTAAAATGGAAAACTGGACTTAGGATAATTTTTCTGGAATTTATTGGGCCCCGGACCTATTTTAAAATACCTAAAAACTATTATTATGTAATTAATTATTTATTTATTTATTTATTTATTTTAAATACCCAACCCAGCCCAAACCAAGCCGGCCCAGCCCAACCCTTGGCTGCGGGTCGGATCCGGGTCCAACCCGCGACCCGAACCCGCAAGCCCGGATCCGTTTCCCTAACGGGCCGGGTCGGGTCTGTCCGACCCGAACCCGCCGACCCGACCCGGAGACCCGTTCTCTCCCCCACGTCTCCCCCGATTTCTCCGCCGGCGGGTCCGGCCACATCGCCGGAGCCTGCGCCTGACCCGCCACGCGTCTCCGCACCCGCCGGCCGACCTCCCGTTCCCCGCGTCACCCGCCGCCTCGTCCGGCTCCCTCTCTCCTCTCCCCCGCCCTATAAATCCCCCTCCGGCAGCTGCCCCGACCCCCGACCACGCTCCGCCACCACCCGTGCCACCTCGCCGCCACCTCGCCGCCACCCGCCGCTTCCCGCCAGCTCCACCGCCCGTGCCACCTCGCCGCCCGCCGCAGATCCTCCCCCTTCCTCTTTTCCCCAGCGGCCGCAGCCACAGCAGCTCCGGCCACCCATCCGCCGAGCCCTGGGCCGCCGTCCCCGCTCGCCCCGCTCCCCGGCGAGCCGCCCTTGGCCTCCCAGCGCGCCGCCAGCCAACGACCAGCCCTCCTCCGGCCGGCGCCCCCCCGCCGTAGCTTCAAACCCTAACCCTAATTCAGCTGATTTTGTGTCGACACGTGTCAGACACGTGTCGGACACGATTCAGATCCCGGGTTTTCAGCCCAGTTCAGGTGCGTGTATCTTCTTGCTCGTAGCTCGGATTTCGATTCCGCAAATTGTGTTACGAAGCCTGTATGACCCTCTCGGTGCCCGGACAAACCGCTCGGGGCATCGCGTCCTGTGGTGATCGCACACCGCGATCCAAAAACAGGAAAAAACCAGACCCTGTTTTACCCCGGAACTGAGTGCGCCCCGCCAAACGGGATGACTTGGTCGCGTGCGGTCTTCACAGATACGTGCGCATCGTCGATACGGACGTGCGAGATTTCGTGGAAGCTGATTCGGGTGTGCGTGCACACCGGAATCAACGTGTATCCGCGGACATCGCCCCGTATCCGCCTTTTCGGCAATTTGCCCTAACTTCTTGTACACTCGTCAGATCAAGACGAAACTTGCGCCATCAGACTCGTAGCGATACGCTGGTCTTGTGGGTCAATTTTGGTTTGATTCTGAGAACGTGACAAAATTGCGTGTCGTGGGCCCCACAGGCCCCGCTCGACGGGCGATTTTGTGATCGGCTCATCGGAATCCAAATCTGGAAGTTCCGTTGGGTTCGTATCATCGTTCCTGACCTGTTGACACTAAGTTTGATGAATTTGGAGACCTTTGACCCGGATACGTTTTTCGGTGCAAAGCGGGCCCACCGGCGGACCCCGTTTTGACCCGAAACTGCCGTTTTTGTCCTTGTCTCCAAATTGGACCCAAGGACAGGCGTTTCTAGCTATTTGACATCTTCTGAGCGTGATGGTAATGTTTATTTCAGCATCCGGACTCATTCCTAGAAATTTCTCCGAGACACAAAACGGTAATTGGATCCAAACATCAGGCAAGTACCTGCACTTCAAGTTTAATCTTTATATTGTGATAAATAAATTCTCTGCTTTATTAGTACCATTGATGATTACACGTAAAGTTAGAACACTGGATTTTATGTCTTGAATACTGGATTTTATGTCTTACTTTTCGTGTCGGGAGGGAGAATACTAGGAGGCATGTAGTTTACCCTTCCCCCTATTGTTGCTAGCTGTTGGTGCGCGACTGTACCATCAGCCTTATACTTGATTATTCCTAGTTGCTAGTCGTCTATGACGGCCTTATTAGCTTTATAATCCCCTACATGCCAACTATGTATTCTAACTATACAAGTTCACACACAATAGTTCTTGTCTTGTTGCAGTTCCCGTTGTCTTGTCACAGTTACATTTTCCTGTTATTCCTGATTTACTCATATTCCTGGTTTATAGCAATTAATCTTGTCTTACTTATATTCCTGGTTTTTAGTGTTAAACTCTTAGTTATTATTATTACTTATTTATGCTTACTCTCAACATGATGCTTAGTCAGTTCTTTTCTACTTGTCACAAATATTTAGTTTAAATCTTGTTGTGCATTGTGTACTTTGCTCCTTTCCTGACTGGATCCGTTGATTTAGGCGATGATGAGGATTATGTCCCCACCTTTTATGGCCCCTATGAGGCAGCAGGTGATGCAGTTGTGGAGCCTGTTCCCACACAGGAGACTATTTCTGCTGAGTAGTTAGCAGTAGCTTTTATTTATGCCTTTATCTTAGCAATTGGGTTTGTCACCGATTTTATTTCTGGATTCTGTATTAAACATTTGAGCTGTTGTCACATTTATTTCATTGAAATCTCAGCATTCTTTTCTGTTATTATATTTGCCTATTTCATTAATTGTGAATGAGCTAGATGTTCAAATGTGGATTTGACCTAGACAGCGTACTACCGCCGACTCTGCGGCGTAGGCTGGACGTACCCACGCACTCGTGCCCGAATTTCCGGGTACGGGTCGTGACAAGGACTGCGGGCCTGTACGGCGGAGCTGGGAGGTGGGGCACGGCGGGTGTGCGGCGAGAGACGCGGCGGCGGCGCGGTGGGGTCTGGGCGGAGCGGTGGCGGCGTCGGGTGAGGGAGTTCTGGCCGGAGGGGAGAGATCGGGGGGTTTAAATAGGGTCGGGGAGGCCGAGGGAGGCGGGCGGAGCGGGCGTCGTGGCCGCGGGGTGCGGGCGAGGTGGCCGGCGGAGGCGCCGCGTGGCCGGAGGCGCGGCGGAAGACTCGGGCGGCGCCGGAGAACGCGGGTCGTGGGAGCTGGTCGTGGGGGAGAGGGCTGGGGGGCGGGTCGGGTTTCGGGCGGGTGCGGGTGGACCCGACCCGACCCGCTAGGCCGGTCCGGTCTGACTGAACCGGGTTCGGACGGTTCAGACCGGTTTGAACCCGGTTCAGTCCGGTTTGATTGGGTTTCTGATTTTATTTTTAATTTAATTAATAAAAATTAGTTTTCGGGCAATTAAAAATATCTTCGGGGTCCAATAAATTCCCAGAAAATTATCCTAAGTCCAGTTTTTCATTTTACACCCAAAAATATTATTTTCATAATATTTTAATATTGTTTATTATAATTTTAAAATCATTTAATAATTTAAAACCCTGTTTTTAAATTACAGAAAATTCTCAGAAAATTTCAGAAAATTGTGAAAAATCCAGTTTTTAAAATTTTGAAAAATCAGGGAATTTACAGTATATGTATATATATATATGTTTTGTATATACTCAATATATTTTCAATATATAATTTGTATATATGTATAAATATATATTTTGTATATGCTTTTAGTATATCCTTAATATATATAGTATAAACTTAATTTGGTGTAATAGTATTAGAATATTTTAATAATAATGTTGACAATATATATATATATTTTTTTAAATGTATTTTTGGCATATATACATGAGTATACATATATATTGTTCAGCTAGTATATATTAGATATGTGATTAAATGGCAAATATATATATATATATATATATATATATATATATATATATATATATATATATATATATATATATATATATTGTAAATGTATTTAATTTTGTGCATGTATAAAGTGTAAGTATTAATGCTAGTTAATAATAGGCATAATATGTTTTATGTATCTATCTACTAGATGACCCTAGTTAACTAGTGTTACCTTAGTATACCCCCTGAGTCCAGCATAAATGTGGTGGTGTAAGGACTAATGATTATATTTGTATTATATTATATGTGCATAGGATGTTGGATTTGTTCTGCGCAATTTCTAGAGCAGGTTATTGGTACATTGCAGCTTCCTTGCCAGGCAAGTATACCTTGCCATTGTACTGTTATTTTTATTCCATATGTTGCATGCATCTTTATTTTCTGTCTTTTCATATATTTTAACTGTTATATAAAATGCGCGCGACGGTGTCGTCGCAGTATGTTTTTATTTATGTATTTGCATTGACCTTGTCTATGAGACTACCCCATCATCATGTAGTATCTTTAGGTTCATCGGCTGTGACACAGTTGTTACACGAGTTGTGAGTCTCATATAGATCCCGGACTGGCGTACAGGGTTGGCCTTCTGTACGTGTGGCCGTACGTTAGGAATAACTGCTGTTAGAAACTTTGCATGCTAGTAGACCTGGCGGTTATTAGAGGTTTATCGTGTCATGGACATGACATGCTTAGAGCATTGGGTGGGGAGAACAACAAGTAAGGCATTTGGGCTCCTTTACACTTTTCCTTCTATAACCCGGAAGCTCCGCTGGAGATACGGGCGGTGATGACCCCTTTACTACTTGGCGGGCCTCTGCCGTTCAAAAGACGACATGCCTTTGAGGCCCCTGGTTCTCCGAGAGAGTCATGCCAATCCCAGTTCTCAGCCAGATAGCCCACTTGGTGGAAAGTTATTCTCAAACTGCATTCACATAGATGGTTAGGCGACCCCAATGGATGTTTATTTTTAGTACTTTATTGGCATGTGTTTAAGTATCTTGTTATGTCCCTCTGAGGACCTGGTCCGCTACCAGGTGTACCTGTTCTTGAATATTTGCAGGAGCGCAGATTTGGATGGTTATAGATGCTTCGTGGATGTTTTCTCTTCGAGCCCGTGATTGATAGCTGGTATACTTATATAGTGTTTATTGTGTTGTACTCATCTTGTATTGCTCTTATATTCGAGTTGGTAGTGGATTTGTTTCCATCCAACTATCATCCTTAGATACTTCTAATTGAGATATAGTTTCATAGACATTGGTTACTTTATTCATATTTGATTTTTCGTGGATGAGATCTAGATTATACCCTGTGACTTGTGACATATGTTTATACCACTTGTGGATTTGATATTCATATTACAGCGTACGTGTGAATTTGGTTTCCATATATTGGAGTTGCCATATCCATGCGGCTGGCATGCTTACGTGTCCTAGTCCTACGTATTTTTGGGACTGGGGCGTGACACCAGGTTTAGCAGAGGAGATCCACTCTGAGGTTTACAGGACAGGTGCTTTAGCAGGAGCAGAAGCAGGTTCAGGAGCAGGTACTGGAGCAGAACCAGGAACCGAGGACTAGGTGATTACCATAGATTTTTCTGAGTATATGTTCTTCCATACTCAGTCAGTGATGTTATTTACTTTCTTGTTTAAAAGAACAATTATATCAAACTTGATTATCGGGTTGTTCTCCGATTTCATTACTTGTGATTTGATGTTATTGTTAATAATTTATTTTCCTTATGTTGATTCTGTGGATGAGATTAGTAGACCTTGATTATTGTTGTAATACACCTTAAGTATGCCCCGATGGATCCATTAAATTAGGTTTGTCCATCGGTGTGTGCTGCTGGCCATTATCACGCATCCGGTCCCTCGATATTTTGGGACTGGGGCGCAACATGGTTTTTGTGGTGGCCCATGCAGGTCAACGACTAAATTGTTCGGTTTCAACTTAGGGACCGAACAGGCCTGCAATAAAGAATAGGATAAGTTTTTAGGATCTCATCCACTTGCTTGAAACGTTCTTGATAATCTATATCGGATTCGAATTAAATTTCTTGACTTGCATCCTGCCTTGATTCTTGTGTGCTTCTTATAGTTTATTTTGGTTGCAGAATTATGGATCCACAAGCCGGCGACAAGACTCATCCAGCAACACCACAAGATGTTGTGGTTAACCACGAAGATGAAGTGATACTAGGGGATGAAGGTCAAACATCACAACAACTCAGTCCAGCAAGACAGAATGCCTCGAGAATCCCGGAAGACGACGTTCCACCATCAACGCAGCTTGTACCTCCGATGCCTACTGTTCTACAAGGGCAGGCTATAGACGAACAATAACTGTTTCGAATGTTCTACGCGATGATGCAATCCCATCAGAAGTTTCAACAAGAAGATCAGCAAAACCAAGTGGAGAAGTTCATCGACAGATTTAGCTCGGAGTTACGGAGATTAATCAGTTCAAAGGAGATTAATCAGTTCAAATGCACCTACCTTAGACGTGAACGTTCTTGCTACAACACGACCCATGGAGTGCAACACAAGGATCGAGTCCAGCCAGAAGCGGCCATATGCAACAGCACCAGAGCAAGCACAACAAGAAAGAGTTGCAAAACGAACACAGCTGAATCCACCACTTGCACTAGTCCTCCCTACTTGTCACTATTATGGCAAGATAGGCCATTTCGCTAAAGAATGGCGATGCAGACTGGGACGATGTTTATCTTGCGGATCCAAAAAGCATTCGGTAAGGGATTGCCCTGAACGTCGAGAGAAAGCAGTGATGATTCAACAACCAGCCGCATCAGCACCAGCCGGAGCACCACAGGAAGAAATTGTAAATAAGTCTCACCTGCAACAACCACCCGAAGCATCTCCGCAAGTACTGCCTATCTGTCAAAATTGTCGCAAGAGATGCCACATTGAGAACGAGTGCAGACGTAAATTAGGATTATGCTTGATTTGCGCGTCCAACCAACACTTAGCCAAAGATTGTCCTCAGCATCGAAAGAGAGCACTGATGATAAACAGACAAGCGTTACCAGCACCGAGGCCAGCCTCTCCAGCATTGGAAGTACCGCCAACGGAAGTTGAAGGAGCTTTACCACCAGCCCCAGGAGAATATCTGCCGAGGCCACCCTTGGCACCACAAGCAGCACTCTTCCAACAAGCCCAACAGCAGCCAAGGAATCATCTGCAAGGACGCGGACAAGCTCCAGTGATGACTCTGGAGGACACAGATTCATGGAGTAGCTATTACGAGTAAGTTTTTATAGTTTCCTACTTCTAGATTTGCTTTAGTTCGTGCCTGCTGGTTCGTAATCCTAGACTTGACTTGACAGTTTTAAATTGCTAATTATTGATAACTTAGTGATAACCTAAGTAATTCTGAGCTTGCCAATAAATGTAGAATGTTTATAAATGTTAACCTGATAAGTTTTTAAAGGATAAAACTGGTTTTCTAAAATATAATTTTCTAGATTTCCTTCAATTGGGAAATTTTATAACTTTTAATGCTTAGGAAAGTAATTTCCTAGGTGTTACTCTAAACCTTGATTCTCCTTGATTTTGATGTGCTTCGAACAATATTTGCAACCGTGTCATCTCTGTTGACCGGTTATTCTTTGATTGCGAGGACGCAATCCTCTTAAGGGGGGTAGATTGTAATCCCTCTGATTTTCAAAATTCATAATTTAGAATTTTTCCCAAATTTACTGTAATTTTCTGATATTTTCTGGTATTAAAATCGGGATATTTTGTAATTAAAGAATTTTTAAATGTTATTAAATATTATTAAAATATTATAAAAATAATATTTTATGGTGTAAAATGAAAATCTGGACATAAGGTAATTTTCCAGGAATTTATTGGACCCCGGATGGATTTTTAAAGCCTTAAAAACTATTGTTTTAAATAAACCAAATTAAACCAAAATAAAAATCCGGTTTATTTGAAATAAACCATACTGAACCAACCCAACCCACTGCTGAACCAAACCGAACCCAACTTAAACCTAGCGGGTCGGATCCGGGTCTAACCCGTAGACCCGAAACCCGCTAAACCCGACCCGTGCCCTAGCTTAGCGGATCGGGTCGGATCCATACCACCCGACCCGACCCGTCACCGCCCGTTAACCCGAAACCCTTTCTCTCCTTCCCCCGACCGTTTCCAAAACCCGCCGCCGCCTCCGGCCGTTACGCCGGCGACCGCCTCACCTTCCTCTCCCCTCTCTGTAACCGCCGCCAAACTCCGACCTTCCCCTCCCCTCACCGGCCGACGCACTGTCTCCCCGCTCCGCCCTATATAAAGCCCTATCCCCTTTCTTCTCCGGCTAGAAATCCCAAACTCCGACCTTCCCCTCCCCTCACCGGCCGACGCACTGTCTCCCCGCCTCCTCCCTCCGGCCCGCAGTTCCCCTCGACCCAGCCCCGCAGAACCTCCCCCGACCCCGCTCCCCTGACCGCCTCCTTCCACCCAGCTCCGCCGCACAGCCGACTGACCCCGCTGCCTCCGGCCAGCGACGCCCCCAGCCCTCTTCGACCCGCCTCCATCCGCAGCCGACCGGACCCACCTCACGCCGAGCTCGCTCAGCCTCGAGCCGACCGCCTCAGACCCAGCCGGCCGTCCCCGAGCCCAGCCGCCCCCGTCCAGCACAGCCCCGGCGGAGTTTCGGCCTAATCCGGGGAATCGAAGCCCAGAACCCTAAAACCCTAGGGCGGACACGGCCCTGACACAGGGCACAGTGTCCTTGGGTGCTGGTAACGCGGACGAGCGTCACCCCCTCCTCGGTCACGAACACACCGAGGTTTGTACTTGTCCTCTCTTCCTTCATGTTGTGTTGTTGCGTGACACTGTGGATTGGTGAACCCTAATAACTAGTGTATGTGTATGCATGTACTTTTGTCCAAACTACTTCAACTGATTCTCTCATCATCTTATGCAACAACTTCTATGACCTAATAGTCACTAGGAGCTAATTGGCAATATATTTATATTTCTGGATTGCCAGTTACCATGATGTTGTAGCCTTCATACGTAGGCATAAAAGATTGGAGTATTTTCCTCTTGGCAAGTTTTGATCTGTGGACAATGCACTATTTCATTTATTTATTTTTAACAATGAAAATAAATCCTTGTTTGCCAACGGTGAAGTACTTCGTACCACATTTCCCTTCCAGCTCTATGGCTTCCTTTGGCTGTTTGATTCGATAAAGTAAAAAAAATCAGAAATCGACATTTTGCGTACTTATTATGGTAAAATAGATCGAAATAAAAGGATCTTTTATTTTGATGCTTTGAATAAGTGAAGATTAAAATAAAAAGTTCATTAGTATTTTGTTGGTTGTTGAAGTAATTGAAAAAGTATAACTTTTTGGTAAAGTGGTATAAATAGTAATCTTCTTTTTGTTAAAATAGAGAGAAAATGGCCCTTCAACCAAATGTGCGAATTGAAAATAATTTTTTTTCACTTCTGTGCTCCACTTCGAAAAAAACGATTTAAAAACTCTGATTTCGTGGCAGACAAAATTTACTGTTAATATTTAATCACAATTAATCTTGTCTGCAAATCCTTCAACTAAACACGTAAAGTAATAAAAAATTCAAAATTTGACCACTTCTGTACTCCTATTGTGCAACTTCATGTTAATTCTTTTCTGATGAATTTATTCAATGCCACACAATCCTCTGCGTAGTAGAATAAAAGAGAAGTGGAAAGTTTGTTTGTTGTGATGTTGTGCCTGGATGTTCATATGAATACAAACATATACACAAACTCACATGTTTAATACATCAGCCAACAAATCCAGGCAAGATGGTTTTTTTTTTTTTTTTTACTTTGATGACCCTGTTTCATATGTTTGTATACTCATTTCTCTGAGTAAGTGAAATGTACTCAAGAATAAGGTTCACCCCAGTTGTTTGTATTACTCAGTGAATTTATTTTCCCCCTGTGAATAAAGGTGGGTTGCCAACTGAAGAGTTATAATAGACATTATAACACTGGGGAGGAAGATGCAAAGCATTTCCCTTGGCAAGTTTGAAAGAGCCTGACACAAAATCCAGAGCTCAGTAGAGCACACTACCCACTTCCACAGGAGCTGTCGTGATAAATTTTGTTCTATTTATTTGTACTTACATCCAGTAAACAAGTGAACAAATGTTTTTTGTTTTTGTTATAGCTTTTAAATGTATGTACATAAACACGGTCCGAATCACAAGCTATTGACAACTAGCTAAACGACCGGATGAGGGTACTAGCTCCTCTTTTACCTGACAACCACAGACATTTTATTCTTTCCTAGATGAAACTATTTTGGGACTGTATTGTGCAATGTACTCTTCCCCAAAGATTGTGGTCCTGCCAAATTGAGGATGGGAGAAACCTGCCCCAAATCCTTCAATGTCATCATCTGCACTGTTCGAAGAGAAAAGAGAATTAGAGCCCCTTCTTGTGGAGCATCCACATAAAAGTAAATCATCATGGAGAGGAAATTCCAGACTTGGGAAGCCTATCACAGCTCATTCGGACCCATCCGATCTGTTCCTTTTCGTTGTCATAGACGACCATCACGTCCTGCATTGAAACGTCTGTTGACAGCAAGTGATGTATTAGATACAGAAAAGTTTTACGTTTTCTAACAACTCGAAACCAGTTACATCTATCGTTACCTCCAATTATGTTGAGATCATTCAATCCCACTTCAGAACCATTCAGTATCCCCAAGCATGCATTGCCATGTTTCTGAAAACGCATGGGGATTCATTCATACACAGTTTATTTTCATCTTTGAATACCGCTGTAGATACTTCAAAAGAGGTAAAATGCTTACTGTGATGATCAGGTAGTTCTCTGCAGGTATTTCCATCTGGACTGCTTTCCTCCCGCTGCCGAAATTAAGCAGCAAGCCCCTGAAGTATTTCTTGACATCCAAAACAGATTTGAAGGGCTTTGACCCCTTCCAGCAAACTGGAAGTGCTGTATCTTCCACTGCCTCTTTCAGTGGAGTTTTATTCAGGTCTTTCTTCAACTGCAAAAATTGTGGGGCCTGTCAGTATGCATGCTTTCTTATACTATATTCGATGTAAAGATAATTCATTTGTCTTTAGAGTAGTTATGAGAAAGCAAATTAACATAATCAAAAATTTTGATACAGTACTTATTATTAGCTAATGTACTTGTTTTCTCATTTGAGATTACCTCAATTTTGATACTCACATTCTAGTTTTGAGCAGAGCAAACTGGTGTAAAAAATTTCCAAATCAAAGAAATGCACTTCTTGGGCAAGTTGTTAGCGCGGAGGTTTTTTCATAATTTGCAGTATCGGCCGATACGGATACGGTTTGGCATGTCCCGATCCGATACCGACCGATACCTGATAGTGACCGATACCGACATTGGGAATCTCTTTCCCGGCCAATTAGGCAAAAAAAGAAAGAACAATAAAGACTAATCAACAAGGGTGTAAAAACATAATAAGGTTGTAAAAGCATGTAAAATAAGAAAGCTTATCCATCGCATGTAAACCA
The DNA here is from genome assembly GCA_036927795.1 of Iris macrosiphon. Classification (NCBI taxonomy): domain Eukaryota; kingdom Viridiplantae; phylum Streptophyta; class Magnoliopsida; order Asparagales; family Iridaceae; genus Iris; species Iris macrosiphon. Next base: position 49,935,088 of record JAYESA010000019.1, on the reverse strand, counting down.
ATCGGCAATTGTGACTACTATTTCATTTAATTTCAAAACTATTAAGAAACAACATTAAAAATACTTAAAATTATGATTAAGTGTATAAAATATATTTTATAAAATGTTAATAATTATTTGCTTTCCGATACCAAAAAAATCTGATCATTTGAGATTACCTCAATTTTGATACTCACATTCTAGTTATGAGCAGAACAAATTGGTATAAAAAAATTCAAATCAAAGAAATGCACTTCTTGGCAAAGTTGTTAGCATGGAGTTTTTTTCATAGTTTGTAGTATCGGCCGATATCGATATGATTTGGCATGTTCCGATACTGAGCGATAACATTGGGGGTCTCTTTTTCTGTCAATTCGGCAAAAAAAAGAACAAAAAAGACTAATCAACAAGGGTGTAAAAATATAGTAAGGCTGTAAAAGCATGTCAAATAAGAAAACTTATTCATCGCATGTAAACCAATCGGCAATGGTGACTACTATTTCATTTAATTTCAAAACTATTAAGAAACAACATTGAAAATACTTAAAATTATGATTAAGTGTATAAAATATAATTTCTAAAATGTTAATAATTATTTGCTTTTCGATACCAACAAATCTGATACTCCGATCCGAAACCGCCGATAATGTCGATACCATCGATCCCGATACTCGTAGGAATGGACCGATACCGAAACTGTGAACCTTATTTTTTCGTCCACAAAGTGTAAATTCAAACACACTTTATGTTTGGTTGAAAGGTGGGAAGTGGGTTTCGTGGAAGAAGCTTTCTAACACTCTGCGATTAGCAATTATTTTGGGAAGTCGTGTCATAAAGAAGTATTTCAAAGCTAAAAAGCTAACTAAAACCTCTACATCTCACCCTTCTTCACAACTTCCTCTCTTGTGGCATGTTTGGTTCGGTGTAACTCTCTAGAAGTGTGGAAGCTACTTCTTGTCTCGTAGGTGGAAGTGAAATGCGTGACTTTCATCCTAGTTCTTGTCTGCTTGAACTACTTTCGATGTTTGAATAGATGATTATTTGTAACTTGAAAGTGGACAAATTCACGCTTTCCAGTTTGGATGTTATTATTATGGTGGAAAAGTGAATTATAATAATAACAAAATCTAATCAATTATCTAACTAAATAATTAATTTAAGTTTTAACAATTAATACCACAAAATATTTTATTAAGTAATTATGATGTATTAAATAATATTGGTATTGTGCATTATTGGTTACTTATTTTAATTATTAATTATCCTAATTGCTTAACATAACTAGCATTATATAGAATTTGATATCTATGTTGTACGAATATAGATAGGCACGACACAATCAAAACATGATGACATGAACATGATATTTATCAATTAAAAGATTCAGTCCAAATGAATTAAAATCTTAATATTAATAAAATAAAATTTATTAAGTAGATACCAATTAATTATTAGCTAATTATCTATAGAAAAATTATAGTAGAATTTAAAAGTAAAAAATATTAAAAAAAACTCCCAAGTTGTTGCTAGTACCCACTTCCACGATGTTGAAGAAAGCTCCATTTAGAGCAACATCCGCAATGGATGTGTTAAGTCACATGTTAGTATAAGATGTTAGGTAGGAGTCAAAATTATCTTCTTATTGGATGTGTTAGTATACTCGATAACTGCATTTATTGTTGTCAGAAGTTCAAAACCTTGCTAACTCCGACAAGCAGTTTAGCTAGCTGAGTTAGATTTTAATTACTTAATTTATTTATTATTATTTAATTGGTTAATTCATTTAGAGAAAATTTGAGTCGCACCCCACTTTATTTACCATAATTCAATGTGTACCCTACTGCTTAACCATAATATACAAACTCCTCCAATTCCGTCAAAAATTAACGATTTTTGACCGAAATACCCCTTCCCTCTACCCAGGCTGAGGAGAAGAGGGGACTGGTAATAATGATGATTTGCTAGGGATATTTCGGTCACTGTTAATTTTTTATGGAAGTTTTGGGGGGGGGGGGGGGGGGGAGGGTTGTACATTTTGGTAAAGCAGTGGGGTGCACATTGAATTATGGTAAATAAAGTGAAGTGCAACTCAAATTTTCTCAATCATTTATGAAGATAATAACCATTGTACAATCTTATCAATAATAAATATATTTATAATATATCCGTTGTTGAGTAGAAACTTGCTAGTCAATTTTAACGAGTCCAATGTAGTGTTTGAATACAAGTTAAAGTTAACATGTATAGATGGAAGTTTACCAGCTACTTCATTGCCTATGTGGCAACATTTAGCTAGTTAAAACTAACACATCCATTGTGGATGCTCTCAGGTAGGATTTGTAGGGTAAGTATTACTCTCACTTCCACATTAAAATCATGTCTGCAGCCAAACTTTGAAAGTGTTCCTTTGGAGCCAAAATCCTATCAGATGCTCCACTTTCGTCCCACTTGCACCATACCACACAACCCCTTGGAGAGGATTGGTTGAAGTGAAAAGGAGGGGGCATAGAGAAGACACAGGAAATATTTCCTCTATTGGGGTTTGGACGTAGGTGGACAAGAAGCCAAATAGAACTCTTCCCCTCATCCACTTCTTGCCATCCTTTGCCATCCAAATAGGTCCTATAGGAATCAAGTTGATTGTTGGAATAACTAAATAATAAAATGTATCCTGGAGCCACGATGCTCCTGCTTAGGCTATATATATATATATATATATATATATATATATATATACACTCTAGTGAACTTATTAGCCTATCTTATGGAGCATGCTCTACGGATGGTTACGAAAATTTTAAAATACATACGCAGTCTTTTTCTTGAAAAAGAAATCTAAATCTACATTTTTAAATGATATTTTTTTTTTAATTTTAAATTTAGATTAACATTTAAATTTAGATTAAAATTTAAATTTAAATTAAGATTAAGATTAAGATTAAGATTAAGATTAATATTAAAATTATAAAAATAATTTTAATTAATTTTAATTTTAATGTTAATGTTAATCTTAATTTGGTATTAATGTTGATGTAATGTTAATTTTAGTATTAATTTAAAATTTATGTTAATAACTTTAATATTAATAATACTGTTGATTTAATGTTAATTTAATATTATTTTTAATATTAATTGTAAAAAATAATTTATATTTGAAAAATAATCTATATTTTTAAAATCTATCTTTTAAAATAGGGATATTTAGTCTTTGGATCTCAGATAAGTTCCAAAAATTTTATTTTGGTCTCCATAATATACATAATTAGTGTTTGGGTCTCAAAAGTGTCACTAATGTCTCATAAGTGTCACCAAAAGTGTACCAAAAGTGTGACTAATTATTTTTTGTGACACTTTTGAGATCCAAACACTAATTATTTATAATATGGAGACCCAAACACAAATTTCTAAACTTATCTGAGACCCAAAGTCTAAATATCTCTTTAAAATAATCTATCTTTTAAAAATAATCTATCTTTACAAATAATCTATCTTTAAAAATAAATATATCTTTAAAAATAATTTATCTTTAAAATAAATCTAAAAATAATCTATTTTTAAATAGATTTTTAGATTTTTTTAAAAGAAAAATAACAACTTAAGTTTTGAGTAAGTATCCCGTAGAGAATGCTCCATAAGACAGGCTACAATGCTTAATAGAGCAAAACTATATATATATATATATATATAATGAGACTTGAAAACGACTCAAAATTGAGCCAAGTCGTTTGTAAATACTCCACTAACTATTTTTTAAATAACTAATTATGTAACTACCTAATATTATTTATTTACATTTAAACAATACTAACTCAAGTGGTTAAGTTGGGAGGGTTTTTTTCTGGTTGCTTGAGTTCGATTCCTATGAACGACAATATTTATAATAATTTTTCATACTTAAATTTTTTTAACAATTTGTTTACGCACGTGCAATGTGCACGTTATATATATATATATATGCAACACCTGTATAAATTTGCATTGCACATATCAAAAAAGATTCTATGATATTATTAAAAAATTAGACATAAATTTAAATTATATTAGAATATTTTAAATATGATTTGAATATATATTAATTATTATTTGATATAAATATATTTATTAAATTTTGGATATGTGTTTAATTAGATAATGATTTGTAGTTAGTTTAAATATAATTTCAATTTGAAAATATTTTAGGATTTATTATATTTTCAGTTGGTTTTTATTTATTTTTTCTTAACTACGTAAAAAGAAAAAGAAAACGGTAGTTAATTGTTTTAAATTTAATAATTGATGATATACATACGACTTAGAAGGCTAATTTTTGAGCCATTTCTAAGCCGTATTATAAAACGACTCAAAATTGAGCCGTAAGCCGTCTGTAAATCCATCATTAATTATTTAGAAAAAATAACTAATTGTTTAACCACCTAATATGAATCTAATTATAACTAAACAGCTCTAACTTAATTGGTTAAGGTAGGAGACAGTCTTCTTGGTTGTGTGAGTTCAATTCCATGGGACAACGTTATATATAATAAATTCATATTTAAATTTATTTTAACAAATTTTTTGTATGCACGTGCAGACTACTAGTATATATATATATATATATATATATATATATATATATATATATATATAAAGATGCTTGAAAACGGTTCAAAATGAGCCGTCTAAATCGTATGTATATTCTCATTTAATTAACAATTTAAAAAAATCTAACTAATTGTTTAAACTACTTAATATTATCCAACTTTAGCCAAACACCTCTAACTCATGTAAATCAAGTGTGAGGCACTCTCTTTGGCTGGGTGGGTTCGATTCCACATGACAGCAGTATGTATAACAAATTCTATTTTTTTTTTTTAAATCCAACATTTTTTTTTACGTGCGTGCAATGCCCGTGTGCGTTACTAGTATATACAAAGGAATTGTTTCCGTGGCTTGAACCAAAGTAGTAGCTACACGGAATCATCAACCATAGAGGGTACAAGAAGTGTAATGTGGATCTTACGGCTGCGAGAAACGCCTGATATGGCTGATTGGTGAAATAAGTGTAGGAGCTCCCGCTGTCCAGGACCACCGGCAACTCCATCACGGCCAGCGAGTTCTTGCCGAAATATAGGCTGGCCTTCCCCGGCGAGTAGTATTTCCTGACAACCCCAAAACCCCCAAAAAGAAGTTGAACATCCAAATACAGTACAGTTTCAACAAGCAAGAAAGCTCAAAATAGCTAATCGATACCGCAATGCGCTTTGAGACATGGGCGCCCAGTTCATCCCGGCCGAAGGGACCAGATCGTCCCCGAAGAAGAGGTACCCTCCCCCAACCCTGCTGAGGCAATGCCCGACCACGTTCTTGGTCACCCCCTGGCCCCTGAGCTGCCAGAGGATGCTCGACTTCCCGTTCCCGAGCCCCAGCACTCCGTCGGTGGGCGAGGGGGAGTTCGCCCCCGTCCCTTGCTGATCATACCCGCACCTACATTCACCACAACAATCACCGTCGCCGTATTCCCAAAAAAGAAAAAAAGAAAAAGAAAAAAAAAAGAACTGAGAGATTAGAAGTTTGTTTGTTGGTACCCAAAGGCGAGGAGGGGGTGGACAATGGAGGTGTTGGCGAGTCGGAGGGCGAAGGCGTCGTGGACGAGGACGCCGAGGGAGGACCAGTCGTCGGCGTAGGTGATCTCGTAGTCGCACTGGGAGGGGGAGTCGCAGGCGTGCTTCTCCCCCGTGGACAGGTGCAGCGACACGCACGTGTCGTGCTCGCACGGGACCAGCCGGTTCTTCGCCGGCCGGTAGTACGGGTGCGGCCCCTGCCAATTCACTCCCACCGTTAACAAAACACTAACAGGGGGTTAATTGCAAAATTACAGGGGAGAGAGAGAAAAAGAACTGAACTTTGGAGCAGCTGACGCAGGGGGCGTCGCACTGGAGCCAGGTGAGGTCGCTCCCGGTGTCGACGTCGAGGAAGTAGGGCTTCGGCGGGGTGCCGATCATCACCGACGCGTAGTACAAACTGCAAAAAAAAAAAAACAAATTAGTCGATCGGGAGGGACTTATTTGCAAATTCGAACAAGTTGAGGAGAAAACTCACCCGTGGGGATAGACGTTGCCTATGAGCGGGAAGACGGCGGAGGAGGAGAACCGCTTGCTCCCCGTGCTCTCGAGCGCCGGCGCTGGCGGCGGCGGGAGGGGAGTGGAATGTTTGGGCTTCCTGGGAGTGGCGGCGGAGGAAGCGGTGACCAGAACCAAGAGGAGGAGGAGGAGGAGCTGTAGTGTTCTTGAAAGCATGGTGTGCTTATTGTTCTCCGCCGGTGTGGTCAAGATAGAGGGAGGAGGGAATGGTGTTGGGTCATCGAGGAGACCCGGATCCAGGTATTTATAGTTAGGTTCTGGCCCTTTTCTTGTCTTTGTTTCGTATTTCTGTGCTTTTTCTGAAGGCTTTTTGCGTGTAAGTATCTTTATCTGCAAATAACATCCCGATATTTTAGGGCATGTACGGAAGTTCTATATTCGGAACTTATTTTTTCCGGATATGACCAGCTCTTGTATTTCAGTTTCACAAATGAAATGGTTTACATTCAAAAAAAAAAAAAAATTTAAAAAATATATTTTTTATTTGTTGAATATATAAATATTTCTGAAAATAATTAAAAAAAACTGAGAAAAAAGCACAAACCAAAAATAAAAGTTTGCAAGACACAAGAACATTATTATCGCGGACATTCCGAAGAATAGTGTAAGTGCACTTGAGGCTAACGCTTCCAATGGAGATGTAGTCCAAACAAAATTTGATATTCCAGAAATAACTATCGAACCAGAACTCGCAGAACCAGTGCCTAAGCGAGTAAGGAGACAGAAGGACTTCAGAGATAATTTGTTTATCTATCATGTGAAAGCAGATCCGCTTACCTATGATCAAGCAATGAAGACCAGAGACACTGTCTTTTGGAGGGAGGCTATCAATGATGACTATGACTCAATAACCTCCAACAACACTTGGGTGTTGGTCGATCTACCTGAAGGAGCAAAACCAATCGGATGCAAGTGGATCTTCAAGAAAAAGATGAAGGCCGATGGAATTGTTGACAAGTTCAAGGTAAGGCTGATAGCCAAGGGTTTTTCTCAGAAGCAGGGGATCGACTACTTCGACACATATGCTCCAGTAAGGCGGACGATGACCACCAGGATGTTGATTGCTCTGAGTGCAATTCACAAGCTACTTATTCATTAGATAGATGTTAAGACAGCATTCCTGAACGGAGAGTTGACCAAAGAGATACATGCAACAACCAGAAGGATTTATCGTCAAAGGGCTTGAAGATAAAATCTGCAAGTTAGTGAAATCGTTATACGGTCTAAAGCAAGCTCTCAAGATGTGGCATGAGAAGTTTGATAAAGTTATAAGATCAAACGGCTACAGAGTCAGTGAGACAGACAAGTGTATTTACACAAAGTTCGCTGACGGGAGAGGAGTCATCATTTGTCTATACGTGGACGACATGCTGATCCTAGGCACGGATCTAGCACGTGTCACTGAGGCAAAGAAGTTCCTCTCATCCAAGTTCAGTATGAAGGACGTGGGGAAAACTGATGTTATCCTGGGGATAAAGATCATCCTGCGGACATTGGAGTGGTGCTGTCACAGTCTCATTATATTGAGAAGATTCTCACACGCAATGGATATCAGGATCTTCCAGGGATTGATACTTTGTACAGGTGTGACAAGAAGCTGAAGTCAAATCCGAGGAAAAGTATCAGGCAGCTGGAGTACTCAAGCGTCATCGAGAGTTTAATGTATGCAACAACTGCCACAAGGTCTGACATAGCTTTCGCCATGGGGATGCTGAGTCAGTTCACGAGCAACCTAGGTATGGAGCACTGGAAAAATATGAAGAGAGTAATGAGATATCTTAAGAGAACTCAAAAGTATGCACTACACTACAACAGTTATCCGACAGTAGTTGAAGGCTTCAGTGATGCAAGCTGGTGTTCAGAAGTAAAGAGCAAAAAGTCCACATGAGGATACGTCTTCTCCATGGGAGGAGCTGCTATATCGAGAAAGTCAAAGAAGCAGACAATGTTCTCTCATTCCTCGATGGAATCTGAGTTATATGCACTTACGACTGGAGCAGATAAAGTAGAATGGCTTCAGGAGCTCATGTATGATCTTCCATTAGTTGGTGCGCAGATTCATGCGGTACCGATTTACTGCGAAAACCAGGCGACTGCAGCGGTGTCATCAAATGACCTCTTGAATGGTAAGAAAAGGATTGTACGGCTGAGACACAGGGTAGTGAATGATCTAATAAAGACTGGAGTCATTATCGTGATTGATATTCGAAGCCAGAAGAATTTGGTGGATCCGTTCACCAAAGGTCTCAAGCTCCAGCTGGTCGAGAAGACAACAATCAAAATGAGCTTGAAGACATTCTGATATTGTGTCTTTGTAATTCTACCATAAAATTTTATGCTATTAGTTCAAAGAGAAATCTACTAGGCATCTAGCTTTTGGTTCAAAGAATGATCATTGATTGGTAGAATATCAGGAACAGTGGGTAGTCCTTTGAGATATTGAGGGGTTACGGACCCAGAACCACTGTTATCTACTATTTGTTCTTTTTACAGAACAAGTCCTATGGGATGATGGCTTAGACGCCTTAATGAGTTCTCATACATTTTGAATGTCTGGTATGATTTACAGGAAGCACGGTAGTTCTATAAAGGAGCGTAAGGACTCCATGCTACAGTGGTGTGACACCACAATGAGGTTTCTTGATAGGGTAATGCCTCGGTTTTGCGATCCATGTCACGACGGCGTAGCACAACACAAATAGCCTAATATTGTAGAATAAAAAGTGGTAGGCAGCACTACAAAAAGGTCAGTGACCTCATGTTACAGTGGTGTGATACCAACAATCGGTAAAAGATATAAAGCCTCGACGACTCGAGCCATGTCACAGCGACGTAACACCACAAGGAAGCATAAGACTTCATTCTGGGTAGTACGACACTACAAAGAGGCTGAGACCTCATGCTATAGTGGCATGACACCACGATGAGGTGTAGCCTCGGCTTTGGCCATGTCATAATGGTGTAGCACTGTAAGGAAGCGCAATATTTCATGCCAAATACTCTTTAAAGGAACTCACCTAAACTGTGTGGAAAGAGATATAGGCTATCTCTTGAGGGTAAGCTTGTAGACGCCCAAGATATACACACCAAAAATAGGCGTGCACAGGGCCTTTAATGTGCAACCGGAAGCACAACTGATATCATTGTGTGAGTGGAAAGAATTACAACTATGGTACATAATTCAAGGCTTAGTCAATTCTTGTATCATACTGTTATTCGACCCATGCAGAAAGATTAAAGTCGAAGCAACATCTATCCTAATGCATGATGGACAATCACTGTGGGGAACGCTCAACCCATATATATTAAGATATGTGGGGGATTGTTGGTGTTATTTCCTTTGGACTAGTAAAGATAGTCCCACATTGGCTACACCACCAAGTGAGTATCTCAATATAATACTTTGTATGTATTGAGGTATGCACATGGGGTATGGTGGGGTACATGGGTGTCATGTGGGGGTATTTTATTAGGAAAAAAATAATTAACTCTTCCATGAAAGTATTTATTCTTTTTATCATGCTCTTGGAATTAATTTCATAGGATCTAAGCTCGAAAGGGGCTTAGCGACTCGGACTCATCCTCGGGCTCGGGCTCAAGGGCGCAAAATGGCGCTTTGTTGGCACATTTTGCCCTTAGCACGTCAGCATCGACACATGGTGCTTGTGCGCATTTGATGCGCTTATGCGTGCGCTTGTGCGCATTTGATGCGCTTATGCGCGGGCGCATGAGAGGGTGTTGCATGCGCGAGCGCATGAGCGGGCACATGAGAGGGTGCTGAGCGGGCGCTATGTGGGAGCATGCGGGGGCGTTGCGCGGCCACGCGCATGGGCGTATGAGTCGTAGGCACATGATCCCACTAATTGCGGGATCTGACGGTTATGGAAAGATATAATCAGTTATTTATATTATTTTTTTTGTAGCATTTGAATTTAAACCGTTCATATCTTTTTGTAACTGATTGGCGGCTAGGGTTTCTAACATTTCTCTATAAATAGTTTTTTCGTAGTCTATTTGAGAACTTACTTCAAAAAAGAGAGAGACGAAGAGAGGTTATGCTGCTACTGCCGTTGGAGTCTAAAGTGTTCGTGCAAGTCCAGGAAAGATATGACTGTGAGAGTTCCAGAATTTTTACATGAACTTGCTGGTTCTTGGGAGTAGATCGTGTGGGGCGAATCTTGCTTTGAGCAACAGTGATCTTTATCACCCCAGCAAGCAGAGATCATTCTTCTCCTTTCTCTTCTCTTTTTGTAATCTGTTCTGTCCGTTTGCAACTGCGATTGCAAGGAAGAACATGGATACTTTTCTGATTATTATTTTTGTAGCAGCAAGTTGTAATCGGAATATTGTTATATAGTTGTTCGTTGGATCGAGGTATATCAGTGAAAAAACTTTTGTGTGAACTCATAATCTCGACTTCAACTATTGGTTCTTCCATCTTTGATTAAGCCTCGGGACTAACAAAGCCATCAATGCAAATGTCTCTTTCTTGTCTTTTCTTTTTCGTCATATGTCAAGAACATGAGCCATCATGGTCCTCTAAATCGAGAAATTATTCAGTGAGTCGGGCTCACCATGCACCTTATTCTCCTCCACTTGATAGTCTGGAGATGAGCATGATTGTTCCAGGCTGCCACTGCATGCACTCATCTCCAGATTATCATGTGGAGGAAAATCAAAATGCATGATAAGCCCGGTTCACTGAACTAAATCATTTCTATGTTCTATTTTTCTTCTTTCTACTACCCTTCCTCTCACTTATGGGTTCACACACAAACAAATGGGAGGTGGGGAGGAGGCAAAGTGGAAAATAGGACAAAATTGTCAAATTTTGTTTATATTTCATTTTACACAAGTTCACTTATGCATGTAATTAATAAGTTTAGTCCAAACTAGGGAACAATATATATTTATTAAAACAAAGTTTCTTGTACTCTTATTCTTTTAGTAGTACGATAGTAGTAAGAAACGACTCCACTTATGACGACTCAAACGGGGCTTCATGCTTTATCATCTCTATTAGCTAACCATTTGTTGGCGTTAAGCGCATTTTCAGTTGACAAAAGCAAACAACATAGCGTTAGAGTCCGCTGAGAACTTGCATCCCTTCCTACACCCCATCGGTCGTCTCACCTCACCCTCACTTTGTTCACCTTCTTATAAAAATGCCTACTGACGGTGAACAGTCAGTTACTGAGAAAAGAATAAGACGTGGTTTAAAAGTACCAAAATAATTAAAGCCTACGTACATCCCACTAAGTAAGGGTTACTATTCTTATGAGCCTTGAGTAAATGGGGTTTCGCCGCTTAGAAGCGTCTTGAGAATTGATAGTACTGACCTACACCAAAGTGGAAGAGCCACTGCCACTATCTAAGTTATTAATGGACTTAACATATCAAAATACTTGAATCGAATGAAGTCTTGCGTAACAAGATTATATGTTGCCAGCGTTTAGAAGTCAAAGTAGTTGGATTTGTTTGACGGTCGCTCTCAAACTCACTATATGGGTGGCGAACGTCACTTTCCTTCTATGACAATTTATCTTTGTGAGGGATTTGAAATGATAAAACTTCATGGAGGAAATAAACTTTTATTTTATTGAAGTTGGGGACTTTGGAGTTTAAAGGAAGTATTGGAGTTCTAAGACAGTTCACGAAAATTTGGTCGAGTAGAAATATTGGAATGTAGACTTAGGAGCCACACTAAATTTGGATGGTATTTTGCTAACTACAATTTGATTATTCTCTAACAACAAAATTAGTACCAAACTCATCACATTTAAGTTATTTGGATATAAGTATATATCCTTGTGATGAATTTGGTACAGCTTTTGTCTTTTTATTATTTGTTTTTTTTCTAAAGACAACTCCCAAAACAAAATTAGTAAGGTTTTCAGAAAAAGGTAATTCAGTTATAGGACAGCTTATTAGAGCATGAGTAGCTTACTAGAAAGCAGCTGAAACATGAGATCTATTGGATGTGTACAAAAATATGATATATTAAAGGGCCTTTTTACAAATAGTCCAAGGAAAAAGGGTTTACTACTAAAGAGAGTCAAGGCCGTGTGAACGATGGTCCGAGGGAGCGTGACGTCACTTTGGGCCCCACACGGATTTGTCGGAAAAAGGTGGAAAAGGATGGGAAATTGCATATGGGCCCCTCCCAATTGGTCTTCTTCGTACTCGAGTAACTTATAATTGGAAGAAAAAAAAAGCGTCTTCTTTACCATTTATTGTATACGCGACACACCCTACATAAATTAGATTTTAAAATTCATTATCATTTATTTTATTTAATTATAATACTTCATTTATTGTCCATTATCGATTAATTCTGATGACTCGTTATTCTTCAATTTTTATCACTAAGTCTAAGTATATTATTAAATATAAGGATGTATGATGTCAGACACTTTCGAAAGTCTACGAAATAACAACTATTAAATTTATTTTTTTGACCGTACATATTATTTTAAAATCTAAAAAAAAAAATTAGATAGTTTAATGATTTATTTTGTATGGTAAAAAAATATATCTAATGATTATTATTTCAGAAACATTCGGATGATTTAAAAACAAAATTAATGATCTCGTATAGAAGAGTAATTTTATTGATGTATAATTGTTCATTTAAATCTGAAATATGCAGGCAAATTTTTACAGCTCACAAGGTTCATGATAGTCGTATCATATTCTATATTGTTAATAATATCTATTGGAGGAGTGCTGAAGGTAGATGAGAAGTTTGTTATGGTTTTGTCAAACAATTATAATTTATTTGTTTGCTAACGACTAATCTACATAATCCTATTGTAAACGACACTTGGGAAGTTTTTTATATTTCATAATGTCCTATACAATGTGTAGCATTGATTTTGACATAACTATGTTTGAATATGTTGTCATATTCGTAGAAATGTACAAACAGTACCCAACACCTCGGTCAATATACTAAACACAATATAAATATGATATATTTTCTCTGTCTGTCAAACTTTTATTATGAATTATTTGATTGTTTATCCCAAAAAAAAAAAAAAAAATTTAATCACAAAAAGGGGCTTAATTGGAAAAGAGTTAACGTTAGAATAGATTACAGGGTTAGGGATATTGTAGAATGTGGCAAAGCATAACCTCAATTTATTCTTGTCCTAACCTAACGTCCTACAATTCCTAACATTCTTTTTTGTCATAAACCAAAGTGTCCCCAAAGCAAAGCCAAAGATATCCTTCCTTTGATTCCAACTTTGCTAATTATTTAGTTTACTAACTTATTCCTCCCTACTCCTGAAGGTTTCCTTACAATTATATATCTGTCAAAAGAAAAAAGAAAAAGAAAACATAGAAAAATGTTTTGTTTGACTTGGAAATTCTTTGCACAAAGTTTAACTTTTTTTTTTTTTTTGGTATATTGCATCTTATGGACCGTTATATTCAACTATTTGTTTTTAGTTGACTATTGACTTGAGCATTCATGGATTGGAATTAGACGAATGCCATTGAATGGGCTCTTCAATTCGTTTTTAGTACACCGATTATGTTTTTTTTTTTTTTTCCAATCCAAACAAACTATAGCAAATATGGGTGTAAATATATATGACAAGAAATTCATTTTTCGGCCATTATACAGTCAGAGTACCGATCCAAAATATTTAAAGGTTCAGGTCATGAATCTAAAATGTGTTCTCAATTCAATTTTTACTATTATATGCTTCGCTTTGCACCATAGAAAAAAAAAAAGAACGAAAAGATGCTAATGACATAAAAAATAATATAATGGATCTACTTATCTTAGAATTAATGTACAACAAATAACAAAGATCATGACGCTGTTTATTAACCTAGTTTTGAAAAATACAACATGCATATAACATTGATTTTGTACTAATAATATTAAATTGTTTACAAGGCTACTATAATAGTATTAATAGCAACATGCATATAATATTCAATTTCTTTCTAAAGCTAATATCTATAGTGGGTTAAAAAATATTTGGGCTCTCCTAATCCGTATGTCCTAAACGGTCGTCCTAGGCCAGAGTCGGCCACGAGAGTATCTTGTCATTTTATGTTTAAATCCATTTTTAACAATACTAACAAGATTTTTTTGGATCGCTTTGATAATAGTCAATTGTTTTGGACTCTGGAATATATATTTGGACATTTTTTAGGACAAAATTCCTAGTTCTAGGACTATATAATGAAAGTAATAAGATTTTTAAATTCAAACTGAAAATGAAATAAGATTTTCTCAATCATGGAAAGATTATTCAGTAGGACGGACTCATCATTCACCATGCGACAGTGGTAAATGATGGACTCGTCCAATGGTATAATAATATGGTAATATCAAAAATAGAAAAAAAATCAAACAATTGACAAATATAATTATCGAATTACCAAAAATAATAAGATATTACGGTATGTCATTATATATCATTGGACGCCACATGGTAAGACTGTCCGACCATGACATTAAGTCCTTCAATTGTGGATGGGGTCAGGTTAGCAACTTGAGTAGTCCAATCCAACATCATAAAAATCAAAGTACTCAACCCAAGTCAGACCATGGGCTTGACATCAACAAACCTAACCCAAACAAAACCCAACCAAACAAAACCCAACCCAACCCAACCCAATGACACCATTATGCTGGGTCAACTTTGATGCATCTTTAGGGTATGCTTGGTAACAGTATTTTCACCGATTTTTGGGTATTTTTGAACCGGTCGTTTATGAAAACCATTATGTTTATATATGGACATATAGGTAATTTTATTCATGTAAAAAAATTTCAGAACCGTTCGTTAATGAATTATCAAACATTAGTCTGATTGGTTTAAAAGTCGCTACTTAAAACCGCACAAAATCGAATCCCTCGTAACCGCTCATAACGATAATCTAAAAATACCTCATGATCGCTACTCCTACAATTGCTAAGCAAACCCCTCAGGTTTAAAGTTAAAACTGACAAACTCATACAACAAGCATAGTTAAACAAAAGTTATTTAGACACTTCCCATGTCTCATTGAATTTTATTGGGTACAAAGGTTCAAGCCAACTCCAACCAGTCCCATTCATTTTTGTATCGTGTCTATCCGCCACATTATTCACATATCAGAAATCAAATTTGAACCTATCACACATTAAGATTTTCCATCCTAAACTCTCAAACTTATCCTTTTGTCAACGTCACTTCTCTTCAAAAAAATTATTTTAATACATTTAATTATCTCATTATTTATTTTATTTTATTTTTCAGATTTCTAACAATGATATATCAAATTGTCTCACTTCACTCTAGAAACTTTTTGGATAGTGTCGGAATAAGAAATAAAGAACAATTTCTTAAGAATTGCAATTATGTAATACCACTTCCAAAATTATATTATATTATATTATTATTTATTTTATTGAACCGATAGTTATTTTATTTATTAGCAAGCATTTTAAATTTTTGGCTTGGCATAGCATTAGTATTTATATCTTTAATGATGAAGGTTTCTTGCTTATTTGCAACTACAAAGATAGTATATAATTGTTTTGGCATAGCAATCCATCTTGTCTTCACCAACACACACATAGCAACTTCCTTAAATAGCACAACACACTCGAGCACCCCATATCCTTCTTCCTTAGAACCCTTCATTTAAATTTTTTTAAATCCTGTTATGGAATAAAATTCTATCCATAATCACCCCAATCAATGTATCCTTAATTAACCTAATTAACTTACTCATTTCTTTTTAATTCAAATCAAATCCTATATGGTAATCCTATTACACCAAACCAATTTTTTCCTTATTAAAACATATCAATTCATATCAAATCTCCTTATTTACTTTCCAAGTCATTTCAAATACCTTTCTAATATTTCCTCCATAAATCTCCATTATCCTTCAATCAATTCCTAATGTATTTCTAAATGAATTCTAAATATTCGTAACAACTCTCCATTCAAATTTTAAAAAGCTTTCCTAATATTCTAATTAAACTTGTTCCATTTTTGTCAAATTCAGATTTAAACTCTTTTATTTTTATTCTAATTCTGAAATTCCTACAAACCCTCCTCCATTGATTCCATCATGCATATCTAATCCCCTTAAGTTAGAAAATTAAATTCATTCACTCACCCCCATAAAAAACCCACTACTTCCAACACAACATTTCTTCTTCCTGTGGGATCCCCCTCGCGAGAGCTCGACCCCGACCCGCAGTCAACCAATGTGCCGATCGAGGACGAAGACATCGCATGAACCGTACTGACCTCCTCGTACGGACTCGTTGCCGGCCTCGCCGTCTCTTGATGCTCCGCAAGACTCGCTTTGAGGCTTTGTCGACCTCTGCATCAACGCCAAGGCATGCCGCTCCCGACCAGGTCGTCTAGAGAGCCGTACGCGCCTCTATGCACGATGTTGGAGCCTCGTCTGTCCGATCATCTAGCACTCTCCCAACCATCCACGACTTCATCGACCTATTGGCATGCCCTCCGTCGCCTTTGTCAAACGCTATGGCAGCGCGAAGCCGCGTCCACGCCAGCGCCATCGTAGCTGGACGTCATCACCCTCCACGAGTTTTCCTCAACCAATACCGCCACCATTATCATGACCCGCACCTAGAATAAGGGCACGAGTACGTGGGTACTTTCAACCTACGTCGCAACATCGGAGATAGAACGCTTTCTAGGTCAACAATACTATCTAGACATCTCACACAATATATATAATGTACGTATCAATGATATCTCAACTCCAAATGGAGGACAATATAATAATATGATAATGGTAATCAATACTCAATCATAATATAAAACTAGAGGAAGATATGGCACAATATGGAATAGAAGAAATAGAAATCACAAGTTACAAATATAACTCACATCCAAGTCTAATAGACTAGCACAATGGTCTCAAATATAATACATGCCAAAATGTCTAACTGAGACATATCCAAAATAATAAAGAAACTAGCTAAATCTCATCAACAACTGACTTTAGCTCAACATGCTCTACATGTGTGTAAATCCCCTGAATTTTTCAAATTATTAAATCTTGGATTTTTCCCAATTTTCTGAAATTTTCTGAGAATTTTCTGTAATTAAAATCAAGATTTTCAATTAATAAATAATTTTTAATTGGCAATAAATAATATTAAAATATCATGAAAATAATATTTTTGGATGTAAAATGGAAAACTGGACTTAGGATAATTTTTCTGGATTTTTCTGGACCTCAGACCTATTTTTAAATGCCTAAAAACTATTTAATTAATTATTTAAATTAATTATCTATTTATTTATTTATTATTATATATATATTTTTTATTATTATTTTCTTTTTCTTTTTCCGCAGCCCACGGCCCGTTGGGCCGCGGCCGAGCCCGCTCCCTCAACCCAGACCCTACCCTATCGGGTCGGGTCGGGTTCAACCGAACCCGACCCGCCGTCAGCCCGACCCGCCAGCCCAGTCTCCCCACGACCCTCCCCGCTGCCCGAGTCCGGCGCCGCTCCGCCCGGGCCACCGCGCCACGTCGGCCACGTCCCCCGCCCGCTCCGCGCACCTCCGCACCAGCCGCCTCCCCCTCCGCCGTTCCCGGTGCCTCTCTCTCCCTCACTCCCCTATTTAAACCCCGACCCCGGCCGCCCTTCGACCCACTCGCCCCGCTCCGCCGCTGCTCGCCTCCGCTCGCCCAGCCACCGCACCGCGCCGCCCGCCTGAGCCCGCAGCCCCCCCCGGCCAGCGCCGCCGACGCTCCTCCCCGACGAAGACCAGCCGCAGCAGCAGCACGAGCAGCTCCCCACCGCCGCTGCCGGCCGCCCTGAGCCGCCTCCCCACCGTGGACGCCGCGCCGCCCCTCGGCGAACCGTCCCCTGCCCTCGCCGACGCATCTCCGGCCAGTCCCCGCCGTCCACGGCCGGAGATCCACCAGAACCCCTAACCCTAATTTCGGATTCGCGTGTCCGACACGAGTCGGACACGACTCGACCCTGATTTTCGGGTCCCCTTCAGGTGCGTGTAACTTTCGCCTCGTAGCTCTGTTTTCAATTCCGCAAATTGTGTTGTGAAGCCTGTATGACCCTCTCGGTGTCCGGATAAACTGTTCGGGGCATCGCGTCCTGTGGTGATCGCACACCGCGATCCAAAAACAGGAAAAACCAGACCATGTTTCACCCCGGAACTGAGTGCGCCCCGCCAAACGGGACGACTTGGTCGCGTGCGGTCTTCACAGATACGTGCGCGTCGTCGATACGGACGTGTGAGATTTCGTAGAAGCTGATTCGGGTGTGCGTGCACACCGAAATCAACGCGTATCCGCGGACATCGCCCCGTATCCGACTTTTTGGCAATTCACCCTAACTTCTTGTACACTCGTCAGATCGAGACGAAACTTGCGCCATCGGACTCGTAGCGATACGCTGGTCCTGTGGGTCAAGTTTGGTTCGATTCTGAGAACGTTGACGAAATCGTGTGTCGTGGGCCCCACAGGCCCCGCTCGACGGGCGATTTTGTGTTCGGCTTATCGGAATCCAAATCTGGAAGTTCCGTTGGGTTCGTATCAGTGTTCCTGACCTGTTAACACTAAGTTTGGTGAATTTGGAGATCTTTGACCCGGACACATTTTTCGGTGCAAAGCGGGCCCACCGGCGGACCCCGTTTTGACCCGAAATTACCGTTTTTGCCCTTATCTCCAAATTGGACCCAAGGACAGGCGTTTTTAGCTATTTGACATCTTCTGAGCGTGATGGTAATGTCTATTTCAGCTTTTGAACTCATCTCTGGAATTTTTCCCCAAGAACCATATTAATCAGATCCAAACAACAGGCAAGTACCTGCACTTCAAGTTTAATCTTTATGTTGTGATAAATAAATTCTCTGCTTTATTAGTACTATTGATGATTACGAGTTAGAACACTGGATTTCATGTCTTGAATACTGGATTTCATGTCTTACTTTTCGTGTCGGGAGGGAGAATACTAGGAGGCATGTAGTTTACCCTTCCCCCTATTGTTGCTAGCTGTTGGTGCGCGACTGTACCATCAGCCTTATACTTGATTATTCCTAGTTGCTAGTCGTCTATGACGGCCTTATTAGCTTTATAAGCCCCTACATGCCAACTATGTATTCTAACTACACAAGTTCACACACAATAGGTCTTGTCTTGTTGCAGTTCCCGTTGTCTTGTCACAGTTACATTTTCCTGTTATTCCTGATTTACTCATATTCCTGGTTTATAGCAATTAATCTTGTCTTACTTATATGTCACGACCCGCACCCGGAAATTCGGGCACGAGTGCGTGGGTACGTCCAGCCTACGCCGCAGTGTCGGCGGTAGTACGCTGTCTAGGGCATGACCACAAGTAATAAATCTAGCTCATTCACAATAATTAAATAGGCAAGAAAATAGCAGGAAAAGAATGCTAAGATTTTATAACCAGAATGTGATAATCAGATCCGGAGTTTATTACAGAACCATAGATTATATCGGGGACAAACCCGATTACTAAGATGAAAGGAAATAAACAACTAATGCTAACTACTCTGCAGGAGTAGTCTCCTGGGTGGGAACCGGCTCCGCAACTGTATCACCTGCTGGCTCATAGGGTCCATAGTAGGTGGGGGCAAGGTTCTCATCATCGCCTAAACAACAGATCCAGTCAGGAAAGGAGCAAAGTACACAGTGCACGACAAGATTAAACTAAATATTTTATGACAGTTAAATATTGGATATCATGTTGAGAAACAGCATTAGCAGAACATTATTATCTCAGAGTTAGCTGTAAACAGGAATATGAGAAACAGAAATAAATGGAACAGGAAATGAACTACAATAGCCAGCAAGAAATATAACATGACCAGAACTATCTGTGTGAACTTGTGTTTGTTTTTAGAATACATAGTTGGCATGCAGGGGTTTATAAGGCTAATCTGGCCGTCATAAACGGCTATTAGACAATTCAATCGAGATCCGGCTGATGGACAGTCGTGTACCAACAGCTATTAGTCAATCCAGGGGAAGGGTAAACTACATGCCTTCTAGGTATTCTCCCACCCGACATGAAAAACAAGACATGAACTATCAATATTCAAGACATGAAATTCAACATTTCTACACGATGTGTAATCATCAAGGGTACATGTAAGACAGGGAATTAATTATCACAATATAAAGATTAACTTGAGGTGCAGGTACTTGCCTGTTGTTTGGATCTGATTAGTTAGGTTCTTGGGGGAAAAGTCCAGAGATGAGTCCAGAAGCTGAAATAGACATTACCATCATGCTCAGAAGATGTCAAATAGCTAGAAACGCCTGTCCTTGGGTCCAATTTGGAGACAAGGACAAAAACGACAGTTTCGGGTCAAAACGGGGTCCGCCGTTGGGCCCGCTTTGCACCGAAAAACGTGTCCAGGTCAACGGTCTCCAACTTCACCAAACTTAGTGTCAACAGGTCAGGAACGCTGATACGAACCCAACGGAACTTCCAGATTTGGATTCCGATGAGCCGAACACAAAATCGCCCGTCGAGCGGGGCCTGTGGGGCCCGCGACACGCGATTTCGTCAACGTTCTCAGAATCGAACCAAACTTGACCCACAGGACCAGCGTATCGCTACGAGTCCGATGGCGCAAGTTTCGTCTCGATCCGACTAGTGTACAAGAAGTTAGGGTGGATTGCAAAAATTGCGGATACGGGGCGATGTCCGCGGATACGCGTTGATTCCGGTGTGCACGCACACCCGAATCAGCTTCCGCGAAATCTCACACGTCCGTATCAACGCTGCGCACGTATCTGTGAAGACCGCGCGCGACCAAGTCGTCCCGTTTGGCGGGGCGTACTCAGTTCCGGGGTGAAACAGGGTCTGGTTTTTCCTGTTTTTGGATCGCGGTGTGCGATCACCACAGGACGCGGTGCCACGAACAGTTTGTCCGGACACCGAGAGGGTCATACAGGCTACGCGTAGGAATTGACGGAATCGAAAACGGAGATCAGGGTTGCAAGTTATGAATACCTGAAGGGGACCGAGAAATCAGGGTTTCTGAACCGAGTCCGACACGCGATTCGTGTCCTGGACGTGTCCAGTGCTGTGTCCACTGCGTGTCCTGGCCGTGTCCGGGGCTCTGGGGTCTTGGCCGTCGGTCGGCGAGGTCGGGCCGGGCTCTGGCGGCTCAGGCGAAGTCTCCGGCGGCGCACCGGAGCGGCGGGGGTCGACGGCGGCTCTCGAACAGCGGGGGGAGTTGGACACGGGGTCGAAGGAGGTTCTGGAGGAGGAGGTACTGGGGGAGGTCGACGGCGGGTCTGGGAGGCCGGCGTAGGCGGCTGAGGGGAAGTCGGGGGCTCGCCGGAGCGTCGGGGGCTCGCCGGAGCGTCGGGGAGATAGGGTTAGGGTTTGCAGGTGGTTTGGGGGTGGAAGGAGGCGGAGATGGGGGTCTTTATAGGGGCTGTCGAGGCGGGGAAGGCCGGGGCGTCGGCGGGTTATCCGGAGGGGAAGACGACGTGGAGGAGGGCGTGGCGCGCGATTTCCGGCGCCGGCGGCGGGATCGCAGGGTCGTGGGAGAACGGGGACGACGGGGGTGATGGAGCGGGTCCGGGTCGGGCGCGGATCCGGTCAGGCCGACCCGCCCGACCCGCTAAGGCAATGGGGTTGGGCTGGGCTGCACTGGGCTCGGCCCACTGGGCCGGGCTCGGCCCAAACCGAGAAACAAAAAAAATAAATAATAAAATAATAATAATAATAATAATAATAATAATAATAATAATAATAATAAACAGTAATTAATTATTAATTAGGAAAATTAGTTTTTAGGCTTTTAAAAATAGGTCTGAGGCCCAGAAAAATCCAGAAAAATTTCCCTAAGTCCAGTTTTCCATTTTACACCCAAAAATATTATTTTCATAATATTTTAAATTTATTTATTAGCAATTAAAAATTATTTAATAATTAAAAGCCTTTATTTTAATTACAGAAAATTTCCAGAAAATTCCAGAAAATTAGGAAAAATCCAAGATTTAATATTTTTTGAAAAATCAGGGGCTTACAATCTACCCAACTTATAAAATTTCGTCCTCGAAATTTAAAATTATAGCGGGGTTCTCTCGGTCCAATCTCACTTGATCGCGGTCGCTACCCAACTTAGAATTTTACCCATATCCTCTAAGGCTGTACAACTAGTAAAGCTAGGTCCAACTAAATAAATCATGGTATTGAATCTTTAAGTTTGCAATACAAACACATCACCTAGGGTATTGCCTTGGTCATAAAGGGTTATCATCAATTTGACCGGTCTGAGGGGTATGTCTAGTACTACAATTCAACTTATATCAAACACAGGATTTTGTCTTTCCGAAGTAAGGGAAGACGAGGATCAATAGTAAGAGTTTAAGGGCGAGGTGGTAGAACAGAGGTATAGGGATCAAGGCGTTTAAAGAATTCTAATGGGGATTGTCAGGCGGTTATGGATTGAGATTCTATTCTGGTAATCATTTATTCGCATGCTCGTATTAGTACGGTTATGTAACTGATACGATATGCTCGGACACTTTTTAGGGGCAAGTATACTAGTCGACTATACCTCAATCCACATAAGTAGTCATGCGAAGTGCGAATCAAAATGCGCTAAGGTTGATCAGACCGTAGTACACTGATTCTGAGTAGACACTTGTATTAGTGGGGTTGATCAGGCCTCAATAATACATGTGTCATGAACAAGCCCGATAAAGAGTAAGCTTGCAAAACTAGGCTATAAAATAGCAGCATAAGTCAAGTTCAGCAAAATTAAGTGCGCTAGATGGTGATGAAAAGGAGGTGCAAATTATTGAAGTTCACAAAATAACACAAAATAAGCACAATAGCAAAAAGTCTCTAAAACAGTTATCAAATTTTAAAAGCATACCAGGTATTTAGCAAGTTCAAAATCACTAGGTTGGGGCTGAGGTCACGAACTAATAGGCATGAGCTAAACAATACTAGAAAAGGTATCTACGAATCACTTACGCGCATTAGCTGCTTCCAGAGTTTGCGCGTTCTCCACGGTCATTACGTAAGCCTGTCCGAGTCCTTGAGCAGTGGGGCAGTCCCTCACTCGATGTTCTCCTGAGCCACAAAGTAGACAAACACCTAGCCTCTTTCTGCAAACTTGCCAAGTATGGCCTGGTCTATGACAATAGTTACAAGCAGCAGCTTGTTGGTTCTGTCCCTGGGCCTGGTGTTGGGGTGCTGGAGCTCGAGGGAGAGGACGCTGGGCTTGCTGCGGGGACCTCTGCTGTTGTTGTTGTTGAAAAAGGCGTTTGTTGGGTCCCGCATTTCCGGTATCTCTCTCTTGCTTTAGCTTATGCCCCATGTCTCTCTCAACGCCTTGTGCCACGCTCAAGATTTCCTCGTAGGTGCGAGCTCGGCTGGTGGTGACAGCAAGGCGAATATCCGGAGACAGTCCCTTCTTGAATCTACGGGCCCTGTCCTCCGGGGTACGGACCATGTACTCCGCAAAGTGGCTTAACCTGCTAAATTCAGCAGTATACTCATCAACAGATAGGTTACCTTGTTCCAGTCTCTCGAATTGGCTTTCGAGAGCTTCCCGAGCCACTTCGGGGTAAAATTTCTCCTTGAACAGTCTCTTGAAGTCCTCCCAGGTGAGGTCAGGAGCAGATAGTTGAGGTTCGTCTCTAAACCAGGTCCGAGCTATATCGAACAGTTGCAGGCTCGCAGACTCTACTTTGAGATCATCAGGGACCCGAGCAGTCTTCAGGAGTCGCTCTACGTTCTCTATCCATTCATCGGCGTAGAGAATACCCTCAGTTCCGTAGAATTCCAGGGGTCTGAGGTTCTTGAAATCTTTGGCACTTCCTGGCCTCTTTTGTGGCGACTCCTGGGACCTAAGAGCTTCTGAGAGGCTGGTCCGCAGAAGTGCAGTCTGCTCTTTCTGGGATTCCACCAATCCCTGGAACACTCCAAGTAGCTGTGCTCCATCCAGAGTAACTGCCGGAACAGATGGAGGCGGCGGGAGTGCAAGGGTCTCGGGCACATTCTGCTCAGCTGGTTCTGATGTGCCTCCTACTGTGTTCCTGGTCTGGACCATTCTGTAAGATTAAGGGATAGGGAGTTCAGAATAGGATACTTGGAAATCAAAGGCGATAGGATAATTGAGCAGAAATGATATCAAGAATTGAAATAAGGATCCTATACTGTGAATGAGCTTTTCCTAGAATCCTCAATTTTATTGCAGGCCTGTTCGGTCCCTAAGTTGAAACCGAACAATTTAGTCGTTTGACCTGCATGGGCCACCACTAAAACGTGTCACGACCCGCACCCGGAAATTCGGGCACGAGTGCGTGGGTACGTCCAGCCTACGCCGCAGTGTCGGCGGTAGTACGCTGTCTAGGGCATGACCACAAGTAATAAATCTAGCTCATTCACAATAATTAAATAGGCAAGAAAATAGCAGGAAAAGAATGCTAAGATTTTATAACCAGAATGTGATAATCAGATCCGGAGTTTATTACAGAACCATAGATTATATCGGGGACAAACCCGATTACTAAGATGAAAGGAAATAAACAACTAATGCTAACTACTCTGCAGGAGTAGTCTCCTGGGTGGGAACCGGCTCCGCAACTGTATCACCTGCTGGCTCATAGGGTCCATAGTAGGTGGGGGCAAGGTTCTCATCATCGCCTAAACAACAGATCCAGTCAGGAAAGGAGCAAAGTACACAGTGCACGACAAGATTAAACTAAATATTTTATGACAGTTAAATATTGGATATCATGTTGAGAAACAGCATTAGCAGAACATTATTATCTCAGAGTTAGCTGTAAACAGGAATATGAGAAACAGAAATAAATGGAACAGGAAATGAACTACAATAGCCAGCAAGAAATATAACATGACCAGAACTATCTGTGTGAACTTGTGTTTGTTTTTAGAATACATAGTTGGCATGCAGGGGTTTATAAGGCTAATCTGGCCGTCATAAACGGCTATTAGACAATTCAATCGAGATCCGGCTGATGGACAGTCGTGTACCAACAGCTATTAGTCAATCCAGGGGAAGGGTAAACTACATGCCTTCTAGGTATTCTCCCACCCGACATGAAAAACAAGACAGGAACTATCAATATTCAAGACATGAAATTCAACATTTCTACACGATGTGTAATCATCAAGGGTACATGTAAGACAGGGAATTAATTATCACAATATAAAGATTAACTTGAGGTGCAGGTACTTGCCTGTTGTTTGGATCTGATTAGTTAGGTTCTTGGAGAAAAAGTCCAGAGATGAGTCCAGAAGCTGAAATAGACATTACCATCATGCTCAGAAGATGTCAAATAGCTAGAAACGCCTGTCCTTGGGTCCAATTTGGAGACAAGGGCAAAAACGGCAGTTTCGGGTCAAAACGGGGTCCGCCGTTGGGCCCGCTTTGCACCGAAAAACGTGTCCAGGTCAACGGTCTCCAACTTCACCAAACTTAGTGTCAACAGGTCAGGAACGCTGATACGAACCCAACGGAACTTCCAGATTTGGATTCCGATGAGCCGAACACAAAATCGCCCGTCGAGCGGGGCCTGTGGGGCCCGCGACACGCGATTTCGTCAACGTTCTCAGAATCGAACCAAACTTGACCCACAGGACCAGCGTATCGCTACGAGTCCGATGGCGCAAGTTTCGTCTCGATCCGACTAGTGTACAAGAAGTTAGGGTGGATTGCAAAAATTGCGGATACGGGGCGATGTCCGCGGATACGCGTTGATTTCGGTGTGCACGCACACCCGAATCAGCTTCCGCGAAATCTCACACGTCCGTATCAACGCTGCGCACGTATCTGTGAAGACCGCGCGCGACCAAGTCGTCCCGTTTGGCGGGGCGTACTCAGTTTCGGGGTGAAACATGGTCTGGTTTTTCCTGTTTTTGGATCGCGGTGTGCGATCACCACAGGACGCGGTGCCACGAACAGTTTGTCCGGACACCGAGAGGGTCATACAGGCTACGCGTAGGAATTGACGGAATCGAAAACGGAGATCAGGGTTGCAAGTTATGAATACCTGAAGGGGACCGAGAAATCAGGGTTTCTGAACCGAGTCCGACACGCGATTCGTGTCCTGGACGTGTCCAGTGCTGTGTCCACTGCGTGTCCTGGCCGTGTCCGGGGCTCTGGGGTCTTGGCCGTCGGTCGGCGAGGTCGGGCCGGGCTCTGGCGGCTCAGGCGAAGTCTCCGGCGGCGCACCGGAGCGGCGGGGGTCGACGGCGGCTCTCGAACAGCGGGGGGAGTTGGACACGGGGTCGAAGGAGGTTCTGGAGGAGGAGGTACTGGGGGAGGTCGACGGCGGGTCTGGGAGGCCGGCGTAGGCGGCTGAGGGGAAGTCGGGGGCTCGCCGGAGCGTCGGGGGCTCGCCGGAGCGTCGGGGAGATAGGGTTAGGGTTTGCAGGTGGTTTGGGGGTGGAAGGAGGCGGAGATGGGGGTCTTTATAGGGGCTGTCGAGGCGGGGAAGGCCGGGGCGTCGGCGGGTTATCCGGAGGGGAAGACGACGTGGAGGAGGGCGTGGCGCGCGATTTCCGGCGCCGGCGGCGGGATCGCAGGGTCGTGGGAGAACGGGGACGACGGGGGTGATGGAGCGGGTCCGGGTCGGGCGCGGATCCGGTCAGGCCGACCCGCCCGACCCGCTAAGGCAATGGGGTTGGGCTGGGCTGCACTGGGCTCGGCCCACTGGGCCGGGCCGGGCCCAAACCGAGAAACAAAAAAAATAAATAATAAAATAATAATAATAATAATAATAATAATAATAATAATAAACAGTAATTAATTATTAATTAGGAAAATTAGTTTTTAGGCTTTTAAAAATAGGTCTGAGGCCCAGAAAAATCCAGAAAAATTTCCCTAAGTCCAGTTTTCCATTTTACACCCAAAAATATTATTTTCATAATATTTTAAATTTATTTATTAGCAATTAAAAATTATTTAATAATTAAAAGCCTTTATTTTAATTACAGAAAATTTCCAGAAAATTCCAGAAAATTAGGAAAAATCCAAGATTTAATATTTTTTAAAAAATCAGGGGCTTACATTATATTCCTGGTTTTTAGTGTTAAACTCTTAGTTATTATTATTACTTATTTATGCTTATTCTCAACATGATGCTTAGTCAGTTCTTTTCTACTTGTCACAAATATTTAGTTTAAATCTTGTTGTGCATTGTGTACTTTGCTCCTTTCCTGACTGGATCCGTTGTTTTAGGCGTTGATGAGAACCTTGCCCCCACCTATTATGGCCCCTTTGAGGCAGCAGGTGATACAGTTGCAGAGCAGGTTCCCCCACAGGAGACTACTCCTGCAGAGTAGTTCGCATTAGTTATTTATCTTCCTTTCATCTTAGTAATCGGGTTTGTCCCCGATTTAACTTCTGGTTTTGTAATAAACTCTGGTTCTGACTGTCATATTCTAGTTATAAAATCTCAGCATTTCCTTCCCTGTTATTCCTTGCCTATTTAATTATTGTGAATGAGCTAGATTTCATATTACCTGTGATTATGCCCTAGACAGCGTACTACCGCCGACACTGCGGCGTAGGCTGGACGTACCCACGCACTCGTGCCCAAATTTCCGGGTGCGGGTCGTGACATATTTTTGTGGTGGCCCATGCAGGTCCTATCCTTAAATAGGGTAATACCCTAGGACAGGGTATAGAATAAGATTGAGGATTATAGGAAAAGCTCATTCACAGTATAGGGTCCTTATTTCAATTCTTGATATCATTCTGCTCAATTTTCCTATCGTCTTTGATTTCCAAGTATTCTATTCTGATCTTCCTATCCCTTAATCTTTCAGAATGGTCCAGACAAGGAACACAGTAGGAGGCACATCAGAACCAGCTGAGCAGAATGTGCCCGAGACTCTTGCACTCCCGTCGCCTCCATCTGTTCCGGCAGTTACTCTAGATGGGGCACAGCTACTAGGAGTGTTCCAGGGATTGGTGGAATCCCAGAAAGAACAGACTGCACTTCTGCGGATCAGCCTCTCAGAAGCTCTTAAGTCCCAGGAGTCGTCACTCAAAAGGCCAGGGAGTGCTAAAGACTTCAAGAATCTTAGACCCCTGGAATTTTACGGAACTGAGGGCATTCTCTATGCCGATGAGTGGATAGAGAATGTCGAGAGACTCCTGAAGACTGCTCGGGTCCCTGATGACCTCAAAGTGGAGTCCGCAAGCCTGCAACTGTTCGACATTGCTCGAACCTGGTTCAGAGATGAACCCCAACTATCTGCTCCTGACATCACCTGGGAGGACTTCAAGAGACTATTCAAGGAGAAATTCTACCCCGAAGTGGCTCGGGAAGCTCTCGAAAGCCAATTCGAGAGACTGGAACTAGGTAACCTGTCTGTTGATGAATATACTGCTGAATTTAGCAGGTTAAGCCATTTTGCGGAGTACATGGTTCGTACCCCGGAGGACAGAGCCCGTAGATTCAAGAAGGGGCTGTCTCCGGATATTCGCCTTGTTGTCACCACCAGCCGAGCTCGCACCTATGAGGAAATCTTGAGCGTGGCACAAGGCGTTGAGAGAGACATGGGGCATAAGCTAAAGCGAGAGAGAGATACCGGAAATGCGGGACCCAACAAACGCCCTTTTCAACAACAACAACAGCAGAGGTCCCCGCAGCAAACCCAGCGTCCTCTCCCTCGAGCCGCAGCACCCCAACACCAAGCTCAATGACAGAATCAACGAGTTCCCACTTGTGGCTTTTGTCGAAAACAAGGTCACACCTGGCAAGTTTGTAGGAAGAGACTGGGTGCCTGTCTATATTGTGGATCAACAGAACATCAAGTGAGGGACTGCCCCACTGCTCCAGGACGCGGACAAGCTTACGTGATGACCGTGGAGAACGCGCAGACTTTGGAAGCAGCTAATGCGCGTAAGTGATTCATAGATACCTTTTTCTAGTATTGTTTTCGTGCCTATTGGTTCGTGACCTCAGCCCCAACCTAGTAAATTCTTGAACTTGCTAAATATCCTAGTATGCTTTTAAATTTGATAACTGTAGAGATTTTTTGAGGCTTTTTCGCTATTGTGCTTATTTTGTGTCTTGTGAACTTCAATAATTTTTGTACCTCCTTTTTCATCATCATCTAGCGCACTTAATTTTGCTAAACTTGACTTATGCTGCTATTTTATAGCCTAGTTTTGCAAGCTTACTCTTTATCGGGCTTGTTCATGACACATGTATTATTGAGGCCTGATCAACCCCACTAATACAAGTGTCTACTCAGAATCAGTGTACTACGGTCTGATCAACCTTAGTGCATTTTGATTCGCACTTCGCACGACTACTTTATGTAGATTGAGATATATAGTTGACTAGTATGCTTGCCCCTAAATACGTTCGAGCATATCATATCAGTTACATAACTGTACTAATACGAGCATGCGAATAAACGATTACCAGAATAGAATCTCAATCCATAACCGCCTGACAATTCCCATTAGAATTCTTGATCCCTATACCTCTGTTCTACCACACCGCCCTTAAACTCTTTATTATTGATCCTCGTCTTCCCTTATTTCGGAAAGACAAAATCATGTGTTTGGTATAAGCTGATTTGTAGTGCTAGACATACCCCTCAGACCGGTCAAATTGATGATAACCTCTCTGACTAAGGGAATACCATAGGTAGTGTACTTGTACTTAGATTCAATACCATAATTTATTAAGTTAGGACCTAGCTTTACTAGTTGTACAGCCTTAGAGGATATATGGGTAGAATTCTAAGTTGGGTAGCGACCGCAATGTCCACCTGAGAGAAACCCGTTAGACTGTAATCAAGTGAGTTTGGACAGAGAGAACCCTGCCATAATTTAAATTTCGAGGACGAAATTTTTGTAAGTTGGGTAGGTTGTAAACCCCCTGAAATTTTCAAATTATTAAATCTTGGATTTTTCCCAATTTTCTGGAATTTTTTGGGAATTTTCTGTAATTAAAATCAAGGTTTTCAATTAATAAATAATTTTTAATTGGCAATAAATAATATTAAAATATCATAAAAATAATATTTTTGGGTGTAAAATAGAAAACTGGACTTAGGGTAATTTTTCTGGATTTTTCTGGGCCTCAGACCTATTTTTAAATGCCTAAAAACTATTTAATTAATTATTTAAATTAATTATCTATTTATTTATTTATTATTATATATATATTTTTTATTATTATTTTCTTTTTCTTTTTCCGCAGCCCACGGCCCGTTGGGCCGCGGCCCAGCCCGCTCCCTCAGCCCAGACCCTACCCTATCGGGTCGGGTCGGGTTCAACCGAACCCGACCCGCCGTCAGCCCGACCCGCCAGCCCAGTCTCCCCACGACCCTCCCCGCTGCCCGAGTCCGGCGCCGCTCCGCCCGGGCCGCCGCGCCACGTCGGCCACGTCCCCCGCCCGCTCCGCGCACCTCCGCACCAGCCGCCTCCCCCTCCGCCGTTCCCGGCGCCTCTCTCTCCCTCACTCCCCTATTTAAACCCCGACCCCGGCCGCCCTTCGACCCACTCGCCCCGCTCCGCCGCTGCTCGCCTCCGCTCGCCCAGCCACCGCACCGCACCGCGCCGCCCGCCTGAGCCCGCAGCCCCCCCGGCCAGCGCCGCCGACGCTCCTCCCCGACGAAGACCAGCCGCAGCAGCAGCACGAGCAGCTCCCCACAGCCGCTGTCGGCCGCCCTGAGCCGCCGCCCCACCGTGGATGCCGCGCCGCCCCTCGGCGAACCGTCCTCCGCCCTCGCCGACGCATCTCCGGCCAGTCCCCGCCGTCCACGGCCGGAGATCCACCAGAACCCCTAACCCTAACCCTAATTTCGGATTCGCGTGTCCGACACGACTCGACCCTGATTTTTGGGTCCCCTTCAGGTGCGTGTAACTTTCGCCTCGTAGCTCTGTTTCCAATTCCGCAAATTATGTTGTGAAGCCTGTATGACCCTCTCGGTGTCCGGACAAACTGTTCGGGGCATCGCGTCCTGTGGTGATCGCACACCGCGATCCAAAAACAGGAAAAACCAGACCCTGTTTCACCCCGGAACTGAGTGCGCCCCGCCAAACGGGACGACTTGGTCGCGTGCGGTCTTCACAGATATGTGCGCGTCGTCGATACGGATGTGTGAGATTTCGTGGAAGCTGATTCGGGTGTGCGTGCACACCGGAATCAACGCGTATCCGCGGACATCGCCCCGTATCTGACTTTTTGGCAATTCACCCTAACTTATTGTACACTCGTCAGATCGAGACGAAACTTGTGCCATCGGACTCGTAGCGATACGTTGGTCCTGTGGGTCAAGTTTGGTTCGATTCTGAGAACGTTGACGAAATCGCGTGTCGTGGGCCCCACAGGCCCCGCTCGACGGGCGATTTTGTGTTCGGCTCATCGGAATCCAAATCTGGAAGTTTCGTTGGGTTCGTATCAGCGTTCCTGACCTGTTGACACTAAGTTTGGTAAATTTGGAGACCTTTGACCCGGACACATTTTTCGGTGCAAAGCGGGCCCACCGGCGGACCCCGTTTTGACCCGAAATTACCGTTTTTGCCCTTGTCTCCAAATTGGATCCAAGGACAGGCGTTTCTAGCTATTTGACATCTTTTGAGCATGATGGTAATGTCTATTTCAGCTTTTGAACTCATCTCTGGAATTTTTTCCCAAGAACCATATTAATCAGATCCAAACAACAGGCAAGTACCTGCACTTCAAGTTTAATCTTTATGTTGTGATAAATAAATTCTCTGCTTTATTAGTACTATTGATGATTACACGTAGAGTTAGAACACTGGATTTCATGTCTTGAATACTGGATTTCATGTCTTGCTTTTCGTGTCGGGAGGGAGAATACTAGGAGGCATGTAGTTTACCCTTCCCCCTATTGTTGCTAGCTGTTGGTGCGCGACTGTACCATCAGCCTTATACTTGATTATTCCTAGTTGCTAGTCGTCTATGACGACCTTATTAGCTTTATAAGCCCCTACATGCCAACTATGTATTCTAACTACACAAGTTCACACACAATAGGTCTTGTCTTGTTGCAGTTCCCGTTGTCTTGTCACAGTTATATTTTCCTGTTATTCCTGATTTACTCATATTCCTGGTTTATAGCAATTAATCTTGTCTTACTTATATTCCTGGTTTTTAGTGTTAAACTCTTAGTTATTATTGTTACTTATTTATGCTTATTCTCAACATGATGCTTAGTCAGTTCTTTTCTACTTGTCACAAATATTTAGTTTAAATCTTGTTGTGCATTGTGTACTTTGCTCCTTTCCTGACTGGATCCGTTGTTTTAGGCGTTGATGAGAACCTTGCCCCCACCTATTATGGCCCCTTTGAGGCAGCAGGTGATACAGTTGCAGAGCAGGTTCCCCCACAGGAGACTACTCCTGCAGAGTAGTTAGCATTAGTTATTTATCTTCCTTTCATCTTAGTAATCGGGTTTGTCCCCGATTTAACTTCTGGTTTTGTAATAAACTCTGGTTATGACTGTCATATTCTGGTTATAAAATCTCAGCATTTCCTTTCCTGTTATTCCTTGCCTATTTAATTATTGTGAATGAGCTAGATTTCATATTACCTGTGATTATGCCCTAGACAGCGTACTACCGCCGACACTGCGGCGTAGGCTGGACGTACCCATGCACTCGTGCCCAAATTTTCGGGTGCGGGTCGTGACAATGTGCTATCTCAACTGGCTCGCCATCCTATGGCCCATAATAGGTGGGTCACATCTCCTCCAACCAATCATCTAAAAAATATATTCAATCAGGATTGGAGCGAAGTACAAAACTCTAAAAATAGTTTCAAATACATAGTAGAGAATATATGACAAGGAATAGAAAAGAATACAAGATGTACAAGTAACTAGAGAATAGAAATATAACTGGAATAAGCAGGTAAAATACTAGGAAGATAAATATAGGCAATATGGAATAAACTACAAATAGGAGAAACAAGAATACTAACTAAGTGCCTTAGAGTACAAGTTCGTTATGTGATCGGTTTAGGTTGAATACGAATACACTAAGGTAACTCGATTATACGTGAGGTGTATAATCGTCATGAACACGAATATACTATAGTCTTAATCACATAACCAACTTCTACTCCCCCGCCCTAACCAATACTCATGGATCCGATCACGACACGTTACGTATACGAATTTAATATAAGTACACAAAGAACATGAATAAAAATGAGCATAAGGAATATCCGATGCACACGATAAAGTATATGTGGAAGGAGTATCTGAAGTACAAGATTAGGGATAACATCTCCTGACAGAATCCATATAGTACCAGTCTGTATAACAATGTGTCAAAATCAAGTATACAGTTTTAGAACATGTGATATATACACTATCATGTAATAAAAACTAACAGAGAGATATACTCGCTCTGGTCCTGAGCAAATGGTATGACTCGGTGTCCGAGCTGGTGTCACACAACCCTATATATGAATATCATGTCAATTTGGTGTAAAGAAGTGATAAATGAGCTAAAATGCACTAAATATAATTTTTTAGGTCAATACTAGGTCACGCTAGTCAAACTAGGTCAAACTAGACCAATATCTTGATATTAGGTTGTCACGCCCCAGTCCTAAAATGTCGAGGGACTGGACACGTGGCAATGGCCAGCAGCACGCACCGATGGATAACCCAATTTAATGGAGCCATCAGGGCGCACTTAAGCTGTAAATAAGGTCTACTACAACAAGTCACACTAATCTCATCCATAAAGATAAAAAAATAACTGCATAATGGAATGGAAATAAGTAGCAACAATAATCACAGCAAGTCAGTCGGAGAAACAACCCGACTTAGGTCTGAATAAACTGGCTCTATAGGCCAGGAACAAGAGATAAACATGAAATAAATACTGAGTACTGGAACAGGCACTCAGGAGAAGTCTTCGGCAGTCACCTCGTCTTCAGTGTTCGGTTCTATTCCAGCAATAGCTTCAGCTCCGGTCCCGTATACCTCGGGGTACTGCTCCTCTGCTAAACCTGGGGACATAATCTATTCCAGGTCCTCAGTGGACATAGCAAGGCACAAAATAAAACAAGCCAAATGAATAAGCAGTGCAATAAATAAATGAACAGCAGGGTAAACTAAGTAACCATCTATGTGATATGCAAATGAGAGCAACACTAGTACTCAGGCTGAGACCGCTACAAGCTCTGTGTCGGGGAGCCGGTAGCAGTAATAACACGTAAAGGGTCTAGCTCTGCTGGAGAGTCTACAACCTCACAATAATAGTAGATATATATGTAGAACAGCCTGTAGCCTGTGTGTCTCTCCCCACCCAATGTAATCACGCAAGCCATGACCATAACGTCTCATATCCATGTCAGCGGGATTATAGCTAATGCAACAAGTCATACTGTCTATAAATAAATATCTCTATCAAGTCCTGTATCCTATACAGAATCACCACGAATATCTCAGGAGGATTCTATCCATGATAGTGTCAAGTGTCCTGGGTTGTAGGGTACTTGATAGGTCAAGTACAAAGTAAGGGGATCGTAAATCCATCTCTAAATGACGAACCCAACACCGCGTACGGTGTCGGCACCCGACTATGATCGGACACTAGGTATGTCATACATTCCCTAGGTTAAGCAGTTTAAATCAGTTTATATAAATTTGCACAAGAAATCCAGCAGAGTATTTTTACAGAAAATATGAAAATAATGACTGCAAGTTTGGCAAGGTGCACTTGCCTGGTGTTTGAATTCCACTTAGGCCCTGGTTTCGGAAATTTCCAGAGATGTCTCCGAAAGCTGAAATAAACAGTACCATCATGCTCATAAGGTGTCAAACATCTAGGAACGCCTATCCTTGGGTCCAATTTGGAGACAAGGGCAAAAACGGTAATTTCGGACCAAAACGGGGTCCACCGGTGGGCCCGCTTTGCACCGAAAAATGTGTCAGGGTTAATGGTCTCCAAATTCACCAAACTTAGTGTCAACAGGTCAGGAACGCTGATACGAACCCAACGGAACTTTCAGATTTGAATTCCGATAAACCGATCACGAAATCGCCCGTCGAGTGGGGCCTGTGGGGCCCACGACACGCGATTTCGTCAACGTTCTCAGAATCGGACCAAACTTGACCCACAGGACCAGCGTATCGCTACGAGTCCGATGGCACAAGTTTTGTCTCGATCTGACGTGTGTGCACGTAGTTAGGGTAAATTGCTAAAAAGGCGGATACGGGGCGATGTCCGCGGATACGTGTTGATTCCGGTGTGCACGCACACCCGAATCAGCTTTCGCGAAATCCCATACGTCCGTATCAATGACGCGCACGTATCTGTGAAGACCGTGCGCGACCAAGTCGTCCCGTTTGGCGGGGCGTACTCAGTTCCGGGGTGAAACAGGGTCTGGTTTTTCCTGTTTTTGGATCGCGGTGTGCGATCACCACAGGACGCGATGCCCCGAGCGGTTTGTCCGGACACCGAGAGGGTCATACAGGCTTCGCGTAGAAATTTACAGAATCGAAATCAGAGATCCGAGGTGCAAGACACGAGTACCTGAAGGGGACCGGAGAAACCGGGGTTTTTCGTGTCCGTCTCGTGTCTTGGACACTGTGTCCTCTGCTAGGGCTAGGGTTTAGGGCTGTGTCCGCGTGTCTCCTGTTGGCGGACACGGCGGAGGCGACTCAGGGCAGTGAGGGGCCGGCGAGGTCTCGGGCGGTGGCTGCGGCTCTCGGCGAGCTGGTCGGCGTCGAGCGCCTGAGGGAGGCAGAGATGGCTGGGAGGCGGAGGAAGAAGAGGAAGGGGAGAGGGCAGCCGGCTGCGCTGGAGGAGCTGGGCGGCGCTGGAGGAGCTGGATGGCGGGTCAGGGAGGAGGTCGGAGGGTCTCGGGGTCGTCGGAGTAGGGTTCCGGTGAGCTTGAGGGGAGGATGAGGGAGGAGGAAGAGGTCGGGGTAGGGGGTTTTAATAGGGGGAGGGTCGGCCGTGGTCAAGGCGACGTGGGCCGAGGGTTTCGGAGGGGGAGGCGAGGTGGCCGGCCGAAAAATGCGGCGCCGGCGGAGAGATCGGGGAGAGGGAGACGTGGGGTTGGGGGTGACCGGGTATGTGGGCCGGGTCGGGCGCTGGTTCGGGTCTGGCCGACCCGCCCGACCCGCTAAGGTGTGAGAGGGCTGGGCTGGGCTGGGTCACTGGGCTCGGCCCACTGGGCCGGGCCGGGCCCAAACAACATAAAAATAATAATAAAAAAAAAAAATAATAATAATAAAACAGTAAATTTAATAATAAAAATTATTTAATTAATTAATTTAATTAGAAAAATAGTTTTTAGGCTTTTAAAAATAGGTCTGAGGCCCAATAAAATCCCAGAAAATTACCCTAAGTCCGGTTTTCTATTTTACACCATAAAATTATATTTTCATTTTATTTTAATGTTATTTATTGGCAATTAAAAATTACAAACCCACTACAGGACCTATGTAAATTCCTGAAAAATGCATATTAATTCCCAAAATTAAAATATCTGAAAATTTAGGGTGTTTACAATCTACCCTCCTTAAGAGGATTGCGTCCTCGCAATCGAAGGGTAAACTATAAAGGCAAGATTTACAGAATTAAAGAATGCTTAGGTTCTACCTGATTCTGCAAATAAGTGTGGATAACGCTGGCGCATAACATCTTCTCGTTCCCAGGTCAATTCGCCAGAAGAGTTGTCACGCCCCAGTCCCAAAATACCGTGGGACCAGACGCGTGGCAACGGCCAGCAGTACGCACCGATGGACCAACTCAATATAATGGATCCATCAGGGCATACTTAAGCTGTAAAACAAGTCTACGACAATCATGGCACAACTAATCTCATCCACACAAGATATAAACATGATCCACAGAATAAATAAAGAATGTAAATCATCAGCAAGTCTCACAAAGTACTTCGGGGAACAACCCGATAAATATCTAGTACAATGGTTCATCTGACCAGAATGTGAAAGACTGAAATAAATAAATGAAAGCTGCGCATGAACATTGATGCTCAAGAGAAGTCTTCAGCTAAGACCTCGTCCTCAGATGGTGGTACAACTCCTGGATCAGCTCCTGCTCCAGTCCCGTAGATCTCGGGATAAACCACGTCTGTAAAATCTGGGGAACAAAATCCGGATCCAGGTCCTCAGGGGACATAGCAAGGTACAAGAAAGCTCATGCCAATAAATACAGATAAGCAGTGCAGCAAATAAATAACTAAATGAACAATGGGGTAAATATGTAACCATCTAAGTGTAAATGCAAGTGAGAGCATCACTAGTCTCAGGCTGAGCCACTACAAGCTCTGTGTCGGGGAGCCGGTAGCGGTAATAACCGGTAGTGGGTCAGGCTCTGCTACGAGAACCTGCGACCTCTCAATAATAGAAGATATACATAAATACAGCCTGTAGCCTGTGTGTCTCTCCCCACCCAATGTAACCACGCTTATCATGACCACAACGTCTCATGCCCATGTCAAGCGCGATCATAGCTAAATACAACCAGTCATAAGTATCTAATAATATAATGTCCATGTCTTGTATCCTATACAGAATCACCACGAATATCTCGGGAAAATCCTGTCTCATGAATGGTGTCAAGTGTCCTGGGTCATATGGTACTTGATAAGACAAGTACGAGAATATAAAGTGTCACGGATGTCCATCTCTAGATGACCGTACCCAACACTGCGTACAGTGTCGGCACCCGACTGATAATCGGACGCTAAGTACGTCACACGGTCCTAGGTTGAGCATGCACAGCAATATATATAAAACAAGGAAAATAGATAACTAAACTGCAGAGTTTGGCAAGGTACACTTGCCTGATGTCCGAATATCAACAACTGCCCTGGTATCTGTGGATCCGGTGGGAACTACTCCAAAAGCTGTAATAAATATCACCAACAGTCTCAGAAGATGTCAAATAGCTGGAAATGCCTGTCCTTACGTCCAATTTGGACACAGGGGCAAAAAGGTCATTTTCGGGCCAAAGCGGGTTCCATATGTGGGCCCACTTTGCACCGAAAAGCGCGTCAGGGTCAAAGGTCTCCAAATTCCGCAAACTCAGTGTCTACAAGTCAGGAACGATGATACGAACCCAATGGAACTTCCAGAATTGGATTCCGATGAGCCGGTCACAAAATCACCCGTCGAGTGGAGCCGGTGGGGCCCACGATACGTGATTTTGTCAACGTCCTCAGAATCGAACCAAACTTGGCTTACAAGACCAGCGTATTACTACGGATCCGATGGCGCAAGTTTCGTCTCGATCCGACGTGTGTACACGAAGTTACAGCGTGTTTCAGAATCGACGGATACGGGGTGTCGTCGGCGGATACGCGTTGATTCCGGGGTGCACGCACCTCCGAATCGACTTCTGCGAAATCCTACACGACCGTATCAACGTCGCGCACAGTTTGGTAAAGACCACGTGCGACCAAGTCGTCCCGATTGGCGGGACGGACTCAGTTCCGGGGTGAAACAGGGCGTTGTTTTTTCCTTATTTTGGATCGCGGTGTACGATCACTACAGGACGCGATGCACCGAGCGAGTTGCACGGGCACCGAGAGGGTTATACAGTCTACGCATAGCAATCGACGGAATTGAAAACGGAGTTGCGAGTTGGGAGAAATCAATACCTGAACAGGGCTCCGTGAATTCTGTTTTCTGCGTGTCCGAAAGCCAATTCCGTGTCCTGGTTCAGAGTTTCAGCTTCCTCGTGTCCGTGGTGAGTCAGAGCTAGGGCTCTGTCCGCGGATGGCTTCGCCGGGGGTTCAGCCTCGAGGTCGGCTAGGGCCCGCTCTTGGGACGATCGGGTGGAGGGACGGCTGAGTCGAGGTGGTGAGGGGAGTCGGCACTGGGTTCAGTCGACGGGGGTGACTAGGCCGGGTGGAGCGCGTCTGACGGCGCGGGGCTCTGGGCTCGACGAGGTGGATGTCCGCGGTGGAGGAGGACGAATCGGTGGACGGGGTTCTGTGGTCGACGGGCGGCAGTGGACGATCGGCAGGGAGCAGTGGGGGTTCTGCGAGTCGGGGTACTCGCTGACGATGGCGGCCGGTCGGCGTTGCTTAACGGAGCGGCGGAGCGACTGGAGGTAGGGGTCGGCGGAGATGACAAAGGGAATTAGGGTGGCGGCGGTGGCTACACGAATATCGAGGAGAATATATAGGTTGTGAACAGTGTTTCCGGCGGAGAGTTTAGGGTTTCCCCCTGATGTCGAATCCGGGTCGGGTCTGGCTTGGGTCCGACCCGACCCAATCCACTGTTTGGTTCAGCCTGGGTTGGTTTAGGCAGGGGTGTTTGGTTTAATCATCCAAATAGCTAAAGGTCCTCGATTCGTTGCTCCGGAGTCCAATAAATTCACCGAAAAATGCCATGCGTCCGGTTCTCCATTATACACAATAAATTTTTTACTTCCAGAATATTTTGACTCCATTAAGCCACACTTAAAATTATTTAACCCATAAACCTCAGCTTTTAAGTTCCAGAAGAACACCAAAATACGGGAAAAATTGTATAAATCTTATTTCTGAAATTTAGGGTGTTTACAATCTTCCCTCCTTAAAAGGATTGCGTCCTCGCAATCAAAGAATAAGCTATTGGAGAAAGAGTTATGGAAATACAAGGTTGCCTAGTTTACAACTGCCTCCTCGAACAAGTGGGGGTATCGCTGACGCATATTATCTTCTCGTTCCCAAGTCGATTCGCCTGGTGAATGATGTTTCCATGCTACTCGGACCAGTCTGATTGTCTGTCCCCGCAATGTCTTCTCACTGACGTCGAGGATGCCAACTGGTTGTTCCTCATACCTCAAGCTCGGGCCTACCGCGATCTCTGAATGATCGACTACGTGACTTGGGTCGGTCACGTATCTTCGCAGCTGTGAGACGTGGAATACGTCATGCACTCCCTCTAAGGATGGAGGTAATGCAAGCCGGTAAGCCACCTCACCAACGCGCTCTAGAATGTCAAATGGCCCAATATACCTTGGGCTCAGCTTGCCTCTGCTCCCGAATCTGATAGTACCACGAGTGGGCGAAATCCTCAAGAATACGTGATCTCCTTCTTTGAACTCTAGGGGACGCCTGTGTGCATCAGCCCAATGCTTCTGTCGGTCCTGAGCTGCTCGCAGATGATTCTGTATCTGCTTCACCTTCTCCACTGTCTGGGTGACCAATTCTGGACCCAGTATTTGACGTTCACCAACGTCACTCCAACAC
Source organism: Iris macrosiphon (assembly GCA_036927795.1). NCBI lineage: Eukaryota > Viridiplantae > Streptophyta > Magnoliopsida > Asparagales > Iridaceae > Iris > Iris macrosiphon. Next base: position 49,894,777 of record JAYESA010000019.1, on the reverse strand, counting down.
ACAGGTGATCTACACTTCCTTCCGTATAAAGCTTCAAATGGTGCCATCTGGATGCTGGCCTGATAACTGTTATTGTAGGAGAACTCTACTAAGTGCAAATGATCTTCCCAAGATCCTCCAAAGTCTAGCATACATGATCTCAACATGTCCTCCAATATCTGAATGGTGCGCTCCGATTGGCCATCTGTCTGCGGGTGGTACGCCGTGCTGAACTTGAGTCTGGTGCCCAGACTCTCTTGCATGCTTCTCCAGAAATGAGATGTAAATCTCGAATCTCGATCCGATACAATACTAACAGGTACTCCATGTAATTTGACGATTTGTCGCATATACATGTCAGCTAGTACCTCTGTGGACTGTCCAACTCTAAATGGCAAGAAGTGTGCCGATTTAGTGAGTCGATCCACTATCACCCATACTGCGTCTCTTCCGCTGGGGCTCTTCGGAAATCCTGTGACAAAGTCCATCGTGATATGCTCCCACTTCCATTCCGGTATCGGGAGCGGTTGTAACATACCTGCAGTTCTCTGATGTTCGGCCTTTACTTGCTGGCAGACTAAGCATTTGGCCACAAATCTCGCGATCTCTCTCTTCATTCCATGCCACCAGTAATACTGTCTCAAGTCTCTGTACATCTTAGTTCCTCCTGGGTGAACAGAGTACATAGAGCTATGCGCTTCAGTCATTAACTCTTGTCTCAATTCTCCATTTGGAACATACAAGCGGTTTTCAAATCTCAATGTCCCGTCTTCGTGAATGCGAAGTCCTGTCTGAATACCTGCTTCTGTCCTTTCTTTGAGTCTTCGGAATCTAGCATCGGTGGGCAATGCTTCTTTAATCTTCTCCACGAGTGATGACTGAATCTCAAGGTTAGCCATCAGTCCATTCTGTCCCGGTACGATAACCTCTATCTGTAGCTCTTGTAAATCCTTCAATAACTCGGGCTGCATTGTCAAGAAATAAGCCGTAGGCTTCCTGCTGAGTGCATCTGCAACAACATTCGCCTTTCCCGGATGATACTGCAGATCGATGTCAAAATCTACCATCAGTTCCAGCCAACGTCTCTGTCTCATGTTAAGCTCCTTCTGAGTATACACATACTTCAGGCTCTTGTGGTCAGTAAAGATTTCTACCCTCTCTCCATAAAGGTAGTGCCTCCATATCTTCAATGCAAATATCACTGCTGCTAGCTCCAGATCATGCGTGGGGTAGTTCTTCTCGTGGTCCTTCAACTGTCTCGACACATAAGCAATGACTTTGCCATGTTGCATCAAAACACCTCCTAGTCCACTGCCGGATGCATCACTGTAAACAACAAAACCTCCTGACCCTGAAGGAAGAGTCAAGACAGGTGCTGTTGTTAATCTTCTCTTCAGTTCTTCAAAAGCCTTCTGGCAGTCTTCTGTCCATATAAACTCCTGATCCTTTCGTGTTAGCTTTGTCATTGGTTCTGCAATCCTTGAGAAATTTTCTACGAACCTTCGGTAATATCCCGCAAGTCCTAGAAAACTTCTTACCTCTGCAACTGATGTAGGTGTAGGCCAAGTCTCTATCGCCGCAACTTTCTCTAGATCCACTGAAAGTCCTTCTCCTGATATGATGTGTCCCAAGAAAGGCACTTTGTCCATACAGAACTCACACTTACTGAGCTTGGCATATAACTTCTCTTGTCTCAAGGTCTCTAACACGATTCTGAGATGCTCCTCGTGCTCTTCAGGGCTCTTGGAATATATGAGAATGTCATCAATGAATACCACTACGAATTTATCCAAGAATTGATGAAAGACTATGTTCATCAAACTCATAAACACTGCTGGCGCATTGGTTAAACCAAACGGCATCACCAGGAACTCATAATGCCCATACTTCGTCCTGAAAGCTGTCTTCGGGATGTCTTCCTTCCTCACCTTGATCTGATGATAGCCGGATCTAAGGTCAATCTTCGAGAATACCCTTGCACCACTCAATTGATCGAATAGATCATCAATGCGTGGTAAGGGATACCTGTTCTTGATGGTCACGGCATTCAGTGCCCTGTAATCAATACACAACCGTACTGTTCCATCCTTCTTCGGCACAAATAAGATGGGTGCTCCCCAAGGTGAAACACTGGGGCGAATGAAACCCTTCTCCAAAAGATCATCTACCTGTTCCTTCAACTCCACTAACTCCTTAGGTGCTAGCCGATAAACCGATGAAGTGATTGGCTCTGCTCCTGGAGTTAAGTCTATTGTGAATTCTATTTCCCGATCAGGCGGTAAACCTGGAATATCATCAGGAAATACATCCACAAATTCTGATATGACTCTCGGGTAACCTGTCTCCCCTTCTACAGATAGTACCCTAAGAGTAGGCTGAACTCCTTGCTCTACTGCTCCTCGGAGAAACTCAAATTCTGGGTGTCCTGGCGGTCTAAATATAACCCGCCCAAGTCGGCAATCAAGAGTCGCATGGTACTGTCTTAACCAGTCCATACCAAGTACGACATCATAATCCGGCATGGAAAAGATTAGAAATTGAGCTCGCATTTCTCGGCCACAAACTACTACAGAACATGATCTACAGACATCACTAACCGGAATAATACCTCCTCCCGTAAGAATCCTCTTCATCTTCGGAAGGGGTGCGGTAGCTACTCTATGGGTGGCTACAAAGCTAGCTGCTATAAATGAATGCGATGCTCCAGAATCAAATAAAACTACTGCAGGTAATGAAGCTACTAAAATAGTACCTGCGATGACCTCGCCTGCTGTAACCTCCTCCTCAACAGCTAATGGGAAAGCCTGTCCTCTTCCCTGAGCTGGACCTCTCTGCTGCTGCTGCTGCTGCTGGAATAGGGCTGCCTGTGGTGCCAGTGGTGGTCTCTGCTGATTCCCTCCTGGGGCTGGTGGTCTGACCCCACCAACTCCTGTCTGCTGGCCTCCTGCTGCTGGATAAGCTGGTCGTGGTGCAGGTAATGCTAGTCTTGGTGCTCCGTCCCGGCGCTCAGTACAGTCCCTGGAAAAGTGCTGGTTGGATCCGCAGCTCAAACACAGTCCCAACTTACGCCTGCATTCCTTCTCAATGTGTCCTACCTTGCCGCAGTGGTGACAAGTAGGAAGGGGTCTGTCTCTCTGTGCTGCTCTATCTGGCATACCCCTTTGGGCTCGCTTTGCTGAATCCCCATGTGCTGGCCTGGGTGGTGCTGATGTGATAGGCCTCTTCAAATTAGATTCCCTCCTGGTGACGCGCTCCAAGCGTCGGGCTGCTGCAAGGACATCGGTATAAGAGGTAGGTGCTACCGTCCCAATCACTCTCTGAAGCTCGAACTTCAAGCCATCAAAGAACTTCTCTGCTTTTTCTTCCTCCGTTGAAATCAGTGTTGGGGCAAAGCGGCTCAGGCGAATAAATTCTGCATTGTATTCCTCCACTGACATGCTGCCTTGGATAAGGCGGTTGAACCTGTCTCTGAGCTCTGACCGTGCAATGGCTGGAATGTACATCTCTTGGAAGAGTCTGGAGAACTCTTCCCATGTGACTCTGTCCTGTCCAAGTCTCCTTTCTTCTGCTAACCACCAGTGATGCGCGTTATCAGTTAACTGTATTCTGACGGCAGTCATCCACTTCTCTCTTGGAAGTTCAGCGGCTTCCAACTGATGCTGAATATTGGTGAGCCACTCATGAACTTCCGTTGGCCCTTCTTTACCGGAAAACGTGCGAGGCTTGAGATGACGGAAATCGGTGATAGATCCCATCGATGTTCACCTCGCTGCCGGATTTGCCTACTCCATTGCGGATACCAGGCTGGTCCTCAGATACTCGGCCTCCTGCCGATGAGCCTCTTGCTGAACTTGCTGCTGTGCTTGCATCATAGCATACATCATCTGGAACATTTGCTGTCCGTCCATGGCTTGTCCTGGTGGGAATACTGGCATCTGGGGAGTGAACTGTGGTGGTGGTGGAATATCATCTCTCCGGAACCTTGGATTAGGCTGTCCGGTTTGATCACTCTGCGATGCTTGTCCACCATCCCCTGGTGTCACTTCGTCTCCATAAGTAACCACAGCGTCGTGTGGTGTCTCCAAAGGAATATCATCTCTGTTCCCGGAATCCATTGCTCTGAAATCAAAAGATAAACTATGAGAACGCTCAGAGGAATCAATACAGGATGCAGTTCAAGTAACAAATTTCGAGATCGATATAGAGTTCAACAACTGGTTAAATAATGGATGAGATCCTATAGTTTATACTATCCTTAGGGCAGGCTGGTCCGGTCCCTAACTTGAAACCGAACTATTTAGTCGTAGACCTGCATGGGCCACCACAAAAACCATGTCACGCCCCAGTCCCAAAATACCGTGGGACCAGACGCGTGGCAACGGCCAGCAGTACGCACCGATGGACCAACTCAATATAATGGATCCATCAGGGCATACTTAAGCTGTAAAACAAGTCTACGACAATCATGGCACAACTAATCTCATCCACACAAGATATAAACATGATCCACAGAATAAATAAAGAATGTAAATCATCAGCAAGTCTCACAAAGTACTTCGGGGAACAACCCGATAAATATCTAGTACAATGGTTCATCTGACCAGAATGTGAAAGACTGAAATAAATAAATGAAAGCTGCGCATGAACATGGATGCTCAAGAGAAGTCTTCAGCTAAGACCTCGTCCTCAGATGGTGGTACAACTCCTGGATCAGCTCCTGCTCCAGTCCCGTAGATCTCGGGATAAACCACGTCTGTAAAATCTGGGGAACAAAATCCGGATCCAGGTCCTCAGGGGACATAGCAAGGTACAAGAAAGCTCATGCCAATAAATACAGATAAGCAGTGCAGCAAATAAATAACTAAATGAACAATGGGGTAAATATGTAACCATCTAAGTGTAAATGCAAGTGAGAGCATCACTAGTCTCAGGCTGAGCCACTACAAGCTCTGTATCGGGGAGCCGGTAGCGGTAATAACCGGTAGTGGGTCAGGCTCTGCTACGAGAACCTGCGACCTCTCAATAATAGAAGATATACATAAATATAGCCTGTAGCCTGTGTGTCTCTCCCCACCCAATGTAACCACGCTTATCATGACCACAACGTCTCATGCCCATGTCAAGCGCGATCATAGCTAAATGCAACCAGTCATAAGTATCTAATAATATAATGTCCATGTCCTGTATCCTATACAGAATCACCACGAATATCTCGGGAAAATCCTGTCTCATGAATGGTGTCAAGTGTCCTGGGTCATATGGTACTTGATAAGACAAGTACGAGAATATAAAGTGTCACGGATGTCCATCTCTAGATGACCGTACCCAACACTGCGTACAGTGTCGGCACCCGACTGATAATCGGACGCTAAGTACGTCACACGGTCCTAGGTTGAGCATGCACAGCAATATATATAAAACAAGGAAAATAGATAACTAAACTGCAGAGTTTGGCAAGGTACACTTGCCTGATGTTCGAATATCAACAACTGCCCTGGTATCTGTGGATCCGGTGGGAACTACTCCAAAAGCTGTAATAAATATCACCAACAGTCTCAGAAGATGTCAAATAGCTGGAAATGCCTGTCCTTACGTCCAATTTGGACACAGGGGCAAAAAGGTCATTTTCGGGCCAAAGCGGGTTCCATATGTGGGCCCACTTTGCACCGAAAAGCGCGTCAGGGTCAAAGGTCTCCAAATTCTGCAAACTCCGTGTCTACAAGTCAGGAACGATGATACGAACCCAATGGAACTTCCAGAATTGGATTCCGATGAGCCGGTCACAAAATCACCCGTCGAGTGGAGCCGGTGGGGCCCACGATACGTGATTTTGTCAACGTCCTCAGAATCGAACCAAACTTGGCTTACAGGACCAGCGTATTACTACGGATCCGATGGTGCAAGTTTCGTCTCGATCCGACGTGTGTACACGAAGTTACAGCGTGTTTCAGAATTGACAGATACGGGGTGTCGTCGGCGGATACGCGTTCATTCCGGGGTGCACGCACCTCCGAATCGACTTCTGCGAAATCCTACACGACCGTATCAACGTCGCGCACAGTTTGGTAAAGACCACGTGCGACCAAGTCGTCCCGATTGGCGGGGCGGACTCAGTTCCGGGGTGAAACAGGGCATTGTTTTTTCCTTGTTTTGGATCGCGGTGTACGATCACTACAGGACGCGATGCACCGAGCGAGTTGCACGGGCACCGAGAGGGTTATACAGTCTACGCATAGCAATCGACGAAATTGAAAACGGAGTTGCGAGTTGGGAGAAATCAATACCTGAACAGGGCTCCGTGAATTCTGTTTTCTGCGTGTCCGAAAGCCAATTCCGTGTCCTGGTTCAGAGTTTCAGCTTCCTCGTGTCCGTGGTGAGTCAGAGCTAGGGCTCTGTCCGCGGATGGCTTCGCCGGGGGTTCAACCTCGAGGTCGGCTAGGGCCCGCTCTTGGGATGATCGGGTGGAGGGACGGCTGAGTCGAGGTGGTGAGGGGAGTCGGCACTGGGTTCAGTCGACGGGGGTGACTAGGCCGGGTGGAGCGCGTCTGACGGCGCGGGGCTCTGGGCTCGACGAGGTGGATGTCCGCGGTGGAGGAGGACGAATCGGTGGACGGGGTTCTGTGGTCGACGGGCGGCAGTGGACGATCGGCAGGGAGCAGTGGGGGTTCTGCGAGTCGGGGTACTCGCTGACGATGGCGGCCGGTCGGCGTTGCTTAACGGAGCGGCGGAGCGACTGGAGGTAGGGGTCGGCGGAGATGACAAAGGGAATTAGGGTGGCGGCGGTGGCTACACGAATATCGAGGAGAATATATAGGTTGTGAACAGTGTTTCCGGCGGAGAGTTTAGGGTTTCCCCCTGATGTCGAATCCGGGTCGGGTCTGGCTTGGGTCCGACCCGACCCAATCCACTGTTTGGTTCAGCCTGGGTTGGTTTAGGCAGGGGTGTTTGGTTTAATCATCCAAATAGCTAAAGGTCCTCGATTCGTTGCTCCAGAGTCCAATAAATTCACCGAAAAATGCCATGCGTCCGGTTCTCCATTATACACAATAAATTTTTACTTCCAGAATATTTTGACTCCATTAAGCCACACTTAAAATTATTTAACCCACAAACCTCAGCTTTTAAGTTCCAGAAGAACACCAAAATACGGGAAAAATTGTATAAATCTTATTTCTGAAATTTAGGGTGTTTACAAGAGTGCTGTTTCCAAGCTACTCGAACCAGCCTGATTGTCTGCCCTCGCAGTGTCTTCTCGCTGGTGTCGAGTATACCCACTGGCTGCTCTTCGTATCTCAGGCTGGGTCCCACCGAAATCTCAGAATGATCAACTATATGGCTTGGGTCCGTCACATATCTCCTCAGTTGTGAGACGTGGAATACGTCATGCACTCCCTCTAAGGATGGAGGTAATGCAAGACGGTAAGCCACCTCACCGATGCGCTCCAAGATATCAAATGGCCCAATGTACCTTGGGCTTAACTTGCCTCTGCTGCCAAATCTGATAGTACCTCTAGTGGACGAGATCCTCAAAAATACATGCTCTCCTTCCTTGAACTCCAGGGGTCGTCGGTGTGCATCGGCCCAATGATTATGTCTATCCTGGGCTGCACGGAGATGGTTCTGAATCTGTTTTACTTTCTCCACTGTTTCTGTTACCAACTCTGGACCCAGTATTTGACGTTCGCCAACGTCGCTCCAGCATATTGGTGATATGCACTTCCTTCCGTACAACGCCTCGAAAGGTGCCATCTGAATGCTTGCCTGATAGCTGTTGTTGTAGGAGAACTCCACTAAGTGCAGATGATCTTCCCAAGATCCTCCGAAGGCCAGTATACATGATCGTAGCATATCCTCCAGGATCTGAATTATGCGCTCTAATTGGCCATCTGTCTGAGGATGATAGGCAGTACTGAACTTGAGCCTGGTGCCGAGACTCTCTTGCATGCTTCGCCAGAAGTGAGATGTAAATCTCGAGTCTCGATCTGATACAATACTAACCGGCACTCCATATAATTTTACGATCTGTCGCATATACATGTCGGCTAGTACTTTCATGGATTGTCCGACTCTGAACGGCAAGAAGTGAGCCGACTTAGTGAGCCGATCTAGGATGACCCATACTGCATCCTTTCCACTAGGGCTTCTTGGAAATCCAGTGACGAAGTCTATGGTAATATGCTCCCACTTCCATTCAGGGATGGAAAGTGGCTGCAACATACCTGCAGTCCTTTGGTGTTCGGCCTTCACCTGCTGGCAGACTAAGCATTTTGCCACAAATCGGGCAATCTCCCTTTTCATTCCATGCCACCAGTAATATTGTCTTAAGTCCCGGTACATCTTGGTTCCTCCTGGATGAACCGAGTATATGGAGCTATGGGCTTCTGTCATCAATTCCTGCCTTAATTCTCCATTTGAAACACATAGGCGATTTCCGCACCTTAATGTTTCGTCCTCGTGGATGCGAAGTCCAGTCTGCAGGCCTGCTTCTGTTCTTTCTCTCAGCCTTCGGAATCTGGCATCATTAGGCAAAGCTTCCTTGATTCTCTCCACCAGCGATGACTTCACTTTGAGGTTAGCCAGCAAACCATTTTGTCCAGGTAGAACAACCTCTATCTGAAGATCTTGTAAGTCTTGTAATAGTTGAGGCTGCTCCGTTAAGAAATAAGCCGAGAGTTTTCTGCTGAGGGCGTCGGCTACAACATTTGCTTTCCCCGGGTGGTACTGCAGATCGATGTCAAAGTCCACCATCAACTCAAGCCAACGCCTTTGCCTCATGTTGAGCTCCTTCTGTGTATAAACATACTTCAAGCTCTTATGATCAGTGAATATCTCGACCTTCTCTCCATACAGATAATGTCTCCAGATTTTTAATGCAAAAATCACTGCAGCTAGCTCCAGGTCGTGTGTGGGGTAGTTCTTCTCGTGGACCTTCAGCTGCCTCGATGCATAAGCGATAACCTTGCCATGTTGCATCAAGACACAACCTAGCCCACTACCGGACGCATCACTATAAACAACAAAACCTCCTGACCCTGAGGGAAGAGTCAAGACTGGTGCTGTTGTTAGACGCCTCTTCAGTTCTTCGAAGGCATTCTGGCATTCTTCTGTCCATATGAACTCCTGATCCTTTCGTGTCAGCTTAGTCATCGGCTCTGCGATCCTTGAAAAATTTTCTACGAACCGCCGGTAATACCCAGCAAGTCCAAGAAAACTTCTCACTTCCGCAATAGAGGTAGGGGTAGGCCAGGTTTCTATAGCAGTGACATTCTCTGGGTCCACAGACAGTCCTTCACCCGAGATAATATGCCCTAAGAATGGTACCTTGTCCATATAGAACTCACATTTGCTGAGTTTGGCATATAGCTTCTCCCTTCTCAAGGTTTCTAGCACAATCCGGAGGTATTCCTCGTGCTCTTCGTGGTTCTTGGAGTAGACTAGGATATCATCAATGAATGCCACCATGAACTTATCCAAGTACTGATGGAAGACCCCGTTCATCAAACTCATAAATACGGCGGGTGCGTTGGTTAAACCAAACGGCATAACTAGGAACTCATAATGTCCATACTTAGTTCTGAAGGCCGTCTTTGGGACATCTTCCTTCTTCACCCTAATCTGGTGATAACCGGATCTAAGGTCAATCTTTGAGAATACCTTAGCACCACTCAATTGGTCAAATAAATCATCAATGCGTGGTAATGGATACCAGTTCTTAATAGTTACAGTATTAAGGGCTCTGTAATCGATGCACAACCGTACAGATCCGTCCTTCTTGGGTACAAAAAGTATAGGTGCTCCCCATGGTGAAACACTGGACCAGATAAATCCTTTCTCCAGAAGGTCGTCAACTTGTGTTTTCAGCTCCACTAACTCCTTAGGTGCTAGCCGATATACCGATGAAGTGATAGGTTCGGCTCCTGGAGTTAGGTCTATTGTGAATTCTATCTCCCGATCAGGTGGTAAACCTGGAAGGTCGTCGGGAAATACATCCACAAATTCCGTTATGACTCTTGGGTAACCTGAATCCTCTTCTACAGTTAATACCCTAAGAGTTGGCTGGACCCCTTGTTCTACAGCTCCTCGAAGAAATTCAAACTTAGGAAGGCTAGGGGGTCTAAATATCACTTTTCCAAGCCGGCAATCCAGTGTCGCATGGTACTGACTTAACCAGTCCATACCAAGTACAACATCGTAATCAGGCATAGAAAAGATCAGAAATTGGGCTCGCATTTCTCGGCCACAGACTACTACCAAACATGATCTACAAGTATCACTAACCGGGATAATTTTACCTCCCGTTAGAATTCTCTTCATCTTCGAGAGAGGTGCGGTAGCTATTCTATGTGTGGCTACGAAGCTAGCAGCAATAAATGAATGCGAGGCTCCAGAATCAAATAATGCTACAGCAGGAATTGAAGCTACTAATATGGTACCTGCTATCACTTCGCCTGCAGTAGTTTCTTCAGTGACTGCTAGTGCATATGCCTGACCCCGTCCCTGAGCGGGACCCCTTTGCTGACGAGCTTGCTGGAACATTGCTGCCTGAGGTGGTAGAGGTGGCCTGGCTCCTCCAGGCCCTGTCTGTGTTGCTCCCCCAGCTGGAAGAGCTGCAGGTGGAGCTGGTCGATTCGGAACTCCCTCCCGACGTTCCGAGCAATCCTTTGAGAAGTGTTGTCCAGATCCGCAAACCAGGCAGAGCCCCAGCTTGCGTCTACATTCTTTTTCAATATGTCCTACTTTGCCGCAGTAATGGCAAGTAGGCAGGTTCTTAGTTGCTGCTCTTGGAGGCGAGCTCTTCTGGGGCCGTTTAGCAGGTTCCCTTGGTGATGACTTGGACGGTGCGGAGGGGAAGGGACGTTTCAGGCTTGATTCCCTCCGAGTAACGCGCTCCAGCCGACGTGCTGTAGCTAGGACGTCGGTGTAAGAGGTGGGCGCGACCGATCCGATTAACTTCTGAAGCTCGAACCTGAGCCCATCAAAGAACTTCTCCGCCTTCTCCTCTTCGGTAGGAATTAGCGAAGGGGCGAAGCGGCTCAGGCGAATGAATTCGGCGTTATATTCCTCCACCGTCATGTTGCCCTGGATCAGGCGGTTGAATCTGTCTCGGAGTTCTGACCGAGCCACAGCAGGGATGTACATTTCCTGGAAGAGTCTGGAGAACTCCTCCCAGGTAACCTGATCATGTCCGAGCCTTCTTTCTTCGGACAACCACCAATGATGTGCGTTGTCCGTCAGTTGCATCCTGACGGCAGTCATCCATTTGTCCCTTGGTAGTTCGGCGGCCTCCAACTGATGCTGTGTGTTTGTAAGCCATTCATGTACTTCAGTTGGTCCTTCCTTGCCCGAGAAGGTACGGGGCTTAAGTTGGCGGAAATCCGTGATGGATCCCGTCGCTGGCCGCCTATTCGGTGGATTTGCATGCTCCAACGCTGCGACTAGGCTGTTCCTTAGGTTCTCGGCCTCTCGGCGTTGGGCCTCCTGCTGGGTCAGCTGTTGGGCCTGCATCATTGCGTAGAACATCTGGAACTTTTGCTGGCCGTCCATTGCCTGTCCTGGAGGAAAGACAGGCATCGTAGGAGGGAACTGGGGAGGAGGCGGGATGTCATCACGCCTGAACCTGGAACTTGGCTGGCCAGTTTGATTGCTCTGAGAGGATTGTCCTCTGGTATCTGGCGTCGTTCCAGCTTCACAGGTTAACCCTGCTTCAGTCGGTGTACCCAAGGGGGTCTCGTCACCACGTCTGGGATCCATAACTCTGTACCAAAAGGAAACAATAAGAACGCACAGAGGAATAAAACAGGATACAATTCAGGCAATTAAAATTGAATTCGACATAGAGTTCAAAAATGATTCAATCAATGGATGAGATCCTATAACCTATCTTATTGCAGGCCTGTCCGGTCCCTAAGTTAAAACCGAACAATTTAGTACTGACCTGCGTGGGCCACCACAAAAACCATGTCACGCCCCAGTCCCAAAATATCGAGGGACTGGACACGTGGCAATGGCCAGCAGCACACACCGATGGATAACCCAATTTAATGGAGCCATCAGGGCGCACTTAAGCTGTAAATAAGGTCTACTACAACAAGTTACACTAATCTCATCCATAAAGATAAAGAAATAACTGCATAATGGAATGGAAATAAGTAGCAACAATAATCACAGCAAGTCAGTCGAAGAAACAACCCGACTTAGGTCTGAATAAACTGGCTCTATAGGCCAGGAACAAGAGATAAACATGAAATAAATACTGAGTACTGGAACAGGCACTCAGGAGAAGTCTTCGGCAGTCACCTCGTCTTCAGTGTTCGGTTCTATTCCAGCAATAGCTTCAGCTCCGATCCCGTATACCTCGGGGTACTGCTCCTCTGCTAAACCTGGGGACATAATCCATTCCAGGTCCTCAGTGGACATAGCAAGGCACAAAATAAAACAAGCCAAATAAATAAGCAGTGCAATAAATAAATGAACAGCAGGGTAAACTAAGTAACCATCTATATGATATGCAAATGAGAGCAACACTAGTACTCAGGCTGAGACCGCTACAAGCTCTGTATCGGGGAGCCGGTAGCAGTAATAACACGTAAAGGGTCTAGCTCTGCTGGAGAGTCTACAACCTTACAATAATAGTAGATATATATGTAGAACAGCCTGTAGCCTGTGTGTCTCTCCCCACCCAATGTAATCACGCAAGCCATGACCATAACGTCTTATGTCCATGTCAGCGGGATTATAGCTAATGCAACAAGTCATACTGTCTATAAATAAATGTCTCTATCAAGTCCTGTATCCTATACAGAATCACCACGAATATCTCAGGAGGATTCTGTCCATGATAGTGTCAAGTGTCCTGGGTTGTAGGGTACTTGATAGGTCAAGTACAAAGTAAGGGGATCGTAAATCCATCTCTAAATGACGAACCCAACACCGCGTACGGTGTCGGCACCCGACTATGATCGGACACTAGGTACGTCATACGTTCCCTAGGTTAAGCAGTTTAAATTAGTTTAATGAATTTGCACAAGAAATCCAGCAGAGTATTTTTACAGAAAATATGAAAATAATGACTGCAAGTTTGGCAAGGTGCACTTGCCTGGTGTTTGAATTCCACTTAGGCCCTGGTTTCGGAAATTTCCAGAGATGTCTCCGAAAGCTGAAATAAACAGTACCATCATGCTCAGAAGGTGTCAAACATCTAGGAACGCCTGTCCTTGGGTCCAATTTGGAGACAAGGGCAAAAACGGCAATTTCGGACCAAAACGGGGTCCACCGGTGGGCCCGCTTTGCACCGAAAAACGTGTCAGGGTCAATGGTCTCCAAATTCACCAAACTTAGTGTCAACAGGTCAGGAACGCTGATACGAACCCAACGGAACTTTCAGATTTGAATTCCGATGAGCCGATCACGAAATCGCCCGTCGAGCGGGGCTTGTGGGGCCCACGACACGCGATTTCGTCAACGTTCTCAGAATCGGACCAAACTTGACCCACAGGACCAGCATATCGCTACGAGTCCGATGGTGCAAGTTTTGTCTCGATATGACGTGTGTGCACGTAGTTAGGGTAAATTACAGAAAAGGCGGATACGGGGCGATGTCCGCGGATACGTGTTGATTCCGGTGTGCACGCACACCCGAATCAGCTTCCACGAAATCTCACACGTCCGTATCAATGACGCGCACGTATCTGTGAAGACCGTGCGCGACCAAGTCGTCCCGTTTGGCAGGGCATACTCAGTTCCGGGGTGAAACAGGGTCTAGTTTTTTCTGTTTTTGGATTGCGGTGTGCGATCACCACAGGACGCGATGCCCCGAGCGGTTTGTCCGGGCACCGAGAGGGTCATACAGGCTTCGTGTAGAAATTTACAGAATCGAAATCAGAGATCCGAGGTGCAAGATACGAGTACCTGAAGGGGACCCGAGAAACCGGGGTTTTCCGTGTCCGTCTCGTGTCCTGGACACTGTGTCCTCTACTAGGGCTAGGGTTTAGGGCTGTGTCCGCGTGTCTCCTGTTGGCGGACACGGCGGAGGCGACTCAGGGCGGTGAGGGGCCGGCGAGGTCTCGGGCGGTGGCTGCGGCTCTCGGCGAGCTGGTCGGCGTCGAGCGCCTGAGGGAGGCGGAGATGGCTGGGAGGCGGAGGAAGAAGAGGAAGGGGAGAGGGCAGCCGGCTGCGCTGGAGGAGCTGGGCGGCGCTGGAGGAGCTGGATGGCGGGTCAGGGAGGAGGTCGGAGGGTCTCGGGGTCGTCGGAGTAGGGTTCCGGTGAGCTTGAGGGGAGGATGAGGGAGGAGGAAGAGGTCGGGGTAGGGGGTTTTAATAGGGGGAGGGTCGGCCGTGGTCAGGGCGACGTGGGCCGAGGGTTTCGGAGGGGGAGGCGAGGTGGCCGGCCGAAAAATGCGGCGCCGGCAGAGAGATCGGGGAGAGGGAGACGTGGGGTTGGGGGTGACCGGGTATGTGGGCCGGGTCGGGCGCTGGTTCGGGTCTGGCCGACCCGCCCGACCCGCTAAGGTGTGAGAGGGCTGGGTCACTGGGCTCGGCCCACTGGGCCGGGCTGGGCCCAAACAACATAAAAAAAATAATAAATAATAATAATAATAATAAAACAGTAAATTTAATAATAAAAATTATTTAATTAATTAATTTAATTAGAAAAATAGTTTTTAGGCTTTTAAAAATAGGTCTGAGGCCCAATAAAATTCCAGAAAATTACCCTAAGTCCGGTTTTCTATTTTACACCATAAAATCATATTTTCATTTCATTTTAATGTTATTTATTGGCAATTAAAAATTACAAACCCACTACAGGACCTATGTAAATTCCTGAAAAATGCATATTAATTCCCAAAATTAAAATATCTGAAAATTTAGGGTGTTTACATAGGTCCATACCTAGCTTCTAGGTTGATTACAAGTCTAAATTAGTTGATTCTAGGTCATACATAGATTTCTTGGTCCATAACTTGTAGGTAATGGCTAAACTAGTTAATACTACTAGGTATTTATATACCTGACTCAAGAATACACTAGTTAATATCTATATTAGAATATCTTAGTAGCTATACTTATTTACCAAACTAATACCTTAGCTAACCACTATTAACTTGGTGTCTAGCTTAACTAATACCCTGCCTTGATACTGTAATTCATTACCTACACTATCTCCCTTACCCGGGTATTACTGATACTCAAGTATACCCCCTTCACCTTGCACAGTGACTGCACATACCAGTCCAACCTACTCTCAAGATACCCAATACTATACCATATAACTACTATCTTATATATATATATATATATATATATATATATATATATATATATATATATATATATATATATATATATATATATAACCCTTAGTTCGTATCAAGAACTAATATCCTAATCTCATATGATACATATCTTAACCAAATGATACTCTAATATCCTAACAAAAGTATCTCCAAGTCCCAAGTATACCACACTTAAGCTTACCCTCACGTACAATCACCCAACTCACTGTACATACCAACCTGCTGATCAATCCTCTTCCTACTGTACTCTTATAAAATCCTACCTGGACACCAATACAGTTACTTATCACTGTTACACATAATATGACACTCACTAAAATACTTGTTCATGTATCACTGAAAGCCCTTACTCTAATACTAATTTTCCCAACCAAGAATCCATTTTCCTGCTACTGATTACTCATTCACTGATGTTCCTACCTGTAGCACTTGTTGCTGCATGATCGTGTTACACTGGACTGCTGTTGCTGCTTGATGCTCAAGTAGATATCAAGGTATCTGCTGCTACTTCCTGATGTTCTGATACTCTCGGCTATCAATGATACCCGAGCATCAATTTCTACCCTAACTTATTGCTGTTGTGGTGTACTTACTGCTACCAAGTGTCCCTGACTCTTTCTTCAACTGATACGTACATGTACTCCTAAGTCCCCCACAAGATACACCTTATGCAATTACACTAACACACACCTGCAATAGTCCACTCCAACTACACACACACATATACAGAGACTCTCCTCAGTACATCCAAAGATACACACACACCCCTATGCCATATATATGCACATAACTTAATACAACTATATATACATATACTTATCTATAGTGCCATGGGTACACACTCCTACCATAATCATACATATATCACATTATGAAATACACTAGTAGTCAATACCTCAAACACCTAGGATACTCATGATACACATTCAAATAGAATACCAAAACTTCCAATACTTTCCAAATACTAATAATACATATCAATATTATTATAATACAACTAAATCAATTAGTTACAAATGGAAATTGAAGAGTAATTACACCATCATGCACAAAACCCCCAAATGGAACCCGTATCATAGCGTATCACAGAATACCATGATACGCTCTAATTATTATGGACACGTAGCTAGTCTCACATACTCAATATAAGTCTAATTAGATCTAATTGACATAATGACAAGCACTTGGTGCACCGATCTCAGAATTCTCCCAAATTGGGCATAAATCTCCAAGTAGAAATCACAATATAGGTCAAATGAATCTAGTTCTTGTTTCTATAGTAGCCCTAAGCTATGGGAGGGTTCCTAATGCTCAAATGCATGGATTAGAGTCTAATTGAAGGAGAAATTTAGAATTATACCTATTAAGAGATAGATTCCCAATGAATTGCTCAAATGGACACAATTAGGACACAAGCGCCTAGCCAATACCTTCTTCTCCAAGTTCTCCTTGCATTCTAAGCTTTAATGCTCCTTAATGATGAAAATGGAAGGAGAGTGATTTGTGGGAAATTGATAGAAAAATGAGTCAATTTGGGAAAGAACACAATTGGGGATCTATTTGGAATGAGGAATAAAAAGGAGAGAAAGAATTCCCTCTCTATAGTGGCCGACCCTAACCCCTCTCCCAAGCAATATAAATTGTCCTATTAGCCCCCACTAATTATTCATGAAGGGTATTTAATTAGAAGGGTTAATTATGGAAGCATCTAATTCTAATAAAGGCTTAATCTAATCTCCTATTTAATGAAGAGAATGGGTTTAATGGACCTAGCCCAAATGTTGTGTTCAAAGTGTCATATCAAGTCTAGTTGAGTCTACTGGTGCCAAATCCAAATAAATAGGCCAGTCCACTAACTAATAAATAAATAACACAATATATAAAATATAACCACTAAATAAAATAAAGTGTAAAGATAAAATTACCCTTATATAGAAATGTGTTACTGATAAGTCTACCATCCTTAGAAAATTTTTGTCCTCGAAATTTAAGGAAAGAACTAGCACTACAACAAGCAATCACAATAAAAAAAAGAAACTACCTCACGGATCAAAAATATAATGGTACTGCTCGTGCATCTCGGCTTTCCTTTTGCAGGTAGACTCTCCTGGAGAGTAATGCCTCCACGCGACGAATACTAAAGAAATCGTCTGGTTCCGCAACACCTTCTTCCTGCGATCCAGAATCTCCATCGACTGCTCTGGATAACTGAGAGTCAGACCCACCTCAATTTTTGAGTGATCTAATACGTGACTAGGATCTGCCACGTACCATCTCAGTTGTGACACATGGAACACACTATGCACTCCCTCTAGTATAGACAATAAGTCTAGTCTGTAGGCCACTGTACCGACCCTTGCAAGAACACCAAAGGGTCCGATGTACCATGGACTAAGATTTTTGCCTCCACCAAAGCGAATCGTGCCCCATGTTAGAGAAATCTGTAAGAACACCAGATCGCCAACCTAGAACAAAATACATCCTTAACACATAATCTAAAACAAAGCAATCACAAGCAATACAAACAAAACCTATACCTCAAACTCTAAAGGGTCTCCGGTGGCTATCGTCCAATGTCGCTGTCTGTCCTGCGCCACCCGAAGTCTATCTTTAATGAGATTCACCTTCTTAGATACATCCACAATCATTTCTAGTCCGAACAAGGCTCTCTCACCAACATTATCCCAAGATAAAGGAGTGTGATACCTTCGTCCATATAACGCTTCAAATGGTGACATCTCAATACTGGCCTGATAGATGTTGTTGTAAGCAAACTTTACCAGGTGAAGGTGATCCTACCAAGAGCCTCCAAAATCTAAAATATAAGTGTGAAGCATGTCCTCGAGAGTCTGAATAGTCCTCTCCGACTGCTCGTTTGTCTGAGGGTGGTATGAGGTACTAAACTTGAGCTGGGTGCCCAAACTAATCTGTAAACTCCTCTAGAAGTGGAATATGAAGCGAGTATCCCGATCTGAGACGATGCTTACAGGAACTCCATGCAATCTGATAATCTGTCGCACATACATCTCCGCCATCTTCTCTATAGACATGCCCACTTTGAATGGCAAGAAGTGGGCCGATTTGGTCAACCTGTTTATGATGACCCAAATTACGTCTTTCCCTCATGGAGAATGCAGAAGTCCCAAAATAAAATCCATGGTCATATGCTCACAATTCTACTCTAAAATGGGTAAAGGCTGAAGTAAACCACTTGGCCTCTGCCTCTCTGCCTTTACCTGCTAACACACTAAACATCTGGATACGAAGCGTGCCACTTTCCGCTTCATACCATACCACCATATATGCTCCCTCAAATCTTTATACATCTTGTTGGCACCTAGATGCATAGAGTATTGCGATCGATGCGCCTACTAAAGAACCTCCTTGCGTAATGCCCCACTCGGCACACATAATCTGGTACCGTGCCACAATGATCCATCCTCAGAAATAATGAATTCCTCTGACAATCCCATCTGAACATGTGCCCTGATACTATTAGATACTCATCATCATACTGCGTATCTCTGATACAGTCTATCAACTCAGACTGTATCTGTAATCCCCACATCTGTGCTTTGACACCAGGAACTAGCACCTCAATACCCAAGCTCTCAAGATCGGCCAATAAATATCTGTCTATCGTCAAGTACATAGCCACTAGATACCTACTTAAGGCATCAGCGTCTACGTTGGCCTTCCCTAGATGGTACTACAATAATATGTCGAAGTCCTTCATAACTCCAACCACCGCCGATATCTCATGTTTGCCTCTTTCTATGTAAACACATACTTCAAGCTCTTGTATTTTGTAAAGATATCCACATGCTCTCCGTAAAGATAGTATTTTACAGCTTTAGAGCAAAGATGACCGCTGCCAACTCTAAATCATATATAGGGTAATTTTTCACATAAGGACGTAATTTTCTGGAAGCGTAGGCAATCACCTTCCCATTCTGTTACAGAACACAACCCAAATCCTTCCCTGAAGAATCACTATAGATAGTGAATCCACTTGATCCCGATGGCAATATCAAAAATGGATATTTTATCAATCTCCTCTTAAACTCCTCAAAAGCGGCCTAACAATCCCCTGTCTAGACAAAATTCATATCCTTCCTGGTCAGCCTAGTCATCGACTCTGCAATCCTGGAGAAGTCCTGTACAAACCTCATGTAATAACCTGCCAGCCCCAGAAAACTTCTGATCTCTGCCACTGAACTCGTAGTAGCCCACGACTTTACTACCACGATCTTCTTCGGGTCTACTGAGATCCCGTCTCCAGTCACCATATGTCCAAAAAAATTAACCTTGTCAAGGAAGAACTCATACTTTGAAAGCTTTTCATAAAGTTTCTCTTTCTTGAGAGTCTCCAGAACTATCCTTAGGTACTCCTCATGCTCCTCTGGGGTCTTCGATTATACAAGGATATCATCGATAAACACCACCACGAACTTATCAAGGTACTGGTGGAATACCTTGTTCATCAGATTCATGAATATCGATGGGGCATTGTTCAACCCAAACGGTATCACCAAGAACTCAAATTGGTCATACCGAGTCCGAAAAGCTATCTTTGAAATATCTTCCTTCTTCACTTTTACCTGGTGGTAACCCGACATCAAGTTTATCTTCGAAAATACCTTCGCTCCGCTCAAATGATCGAAGAGATCATCTATCATCGGCAGTGAATATTTTTTCTTGAAAGTGAGATTGTTCAGAGCACTGGAGTCGATACACATACGTACCGGCCCATCCTTCTTCGGTACAAATAATATCGGAGAACTCCACGATGATAAACTGGATCTGGTGAAGCCTTTATCCTGTAACTCGTCCACATGCTTCTTCAATTCTGTCAGTTCGCTATTGTTGACCCTATAGACATGCTGAGATATCGGCTCTGTGCTTGGCACTAAGTCTAAAGAGAACTCAATATCTCGGTCTGACGGCAAGCCCGACAACTCCTCCGAAAAAATATCCATAAACTTTGCTATCAAAGGATGTGGCATCTCATTCTCTTCCACCATGTCTCCACAGATGGCATCATCTCTCTACTTCGCTGCTCCTTTGGCAATCTCAAACTCTGGCTCTCATGACGGTCGAAACAACACCCTATCTCTACGATAATCTATGCTAGCATGGTACCTACTCAACCAATCCATCTAGAGTACTATGCCATAGCTCAAAAGTGGCATTACGAGTAAGCACACACATAACTCCTGGCCTCCTAGTGTAACTTTTTGATCCTTGCAAACATCACTAACCAGGATAATGTTACCCCCAGTCGTGATCGTGCAAGTCCTAGCCAAAGATTCATCCTCTAAACGATGCTTAAGAGCAAAAGATACAGATATAAAATTATGAAAGGCACCAGAATCAAATAAAGCATGAGATGGAAAAGAATCAAGAAGGACTGAACCTGATATCATATCTCCCACGGGCTCGATCTCCTCGAACGTAATGGCGAAAGCTCGCCCCCTGATATGCATCTCTTTGTTGTTGGTGGTGTTGTACAAATCTCTGCTGTTGTGTCTGTAATGCAGGTCCTCTTTGCTGACCAGCAGGCGGCCTCGCTGGTGCTCTCTGAACTGGGGCTCCGCCTTGAGCTGGACGAGTTGGAGCGAGACAATAGTATCTCAACTGGTGATCTGCTACACCATAAAACAAATATTTTCCCAGCCATATTCTACAAGCATCACATCTGTATTTTGGCTTCTTGTAGAAATGGCAAATAGGAGCTGGCTGGACTGGCCTCTACATCTGATGTACCTGTTGTACTGGTGCTCTGATCGGTATAGGAAATTGTTGTCTTTATGGCTGGAAAGGTCACTGCTGCTAGAAATATGGTCGCTTAGCTCGACCTACACTGCTGCTAGCTCCCCCTGATGTATCTCTCATCCTCTTGGACCTGGGCTCCAAGTCATCCTCTGTCCTCTGGACATCCGCCAGAATCTCCTCGAATGTTGCAGTAAGGTGACCCCTAGTGAGCGATTTGACCTCCCTGATCAAACCCTTCCAAAAATTTCTCGCTCTTCCTAAGGGATTTTGTCATTCCATAAATCTGCCCAACCGACAAAACTCGACGGCGTACTCGTCCACCGTCATACTCCCCTGGACAAGGTCCTAAAACTGGCTCTCTAGGGCACTCAGAGCAACATCTGGAAAGAACTTTTTCTTGAAAAGCTTTTTAAAATCTTCCTAAGTCCAACCAGGCGCCGCAATCCTCGGACCCGTACGAAACCATGTCAGGGCTATGTTAAACATCTGGCTACCGTCCGTCTCTATTTGTAAACTCTCCGGGATCTGCGCCATCCGTAGGATCCTCTCGATGTCCTTTATCTAGTCGTCTGTATACAAGATCCCCTCTATGCCCTTAAAATCCTTGGGCAACTTCCTCTTGAAATCAACAATAGTGCTTGGCCTTGGCTGCCGCGGGGCATGATAGGGTAGAACAACCTGCGACTGAACTAGTACAACTCTCTCTATGGCTGCAAGTGCTAACTAATAAGCGTTCTCTATCCCTTGCCTTATCACGTCTGACTGGTGATGTTGTGCCTCCATCTGGGCCCTTTGGGCCTCTATCGTCTCCCGAAAAAGCATAAATATTTGAGCGGTATCGACTGGTACTGGGGGTAGCGGAAGCTCCTCTGAAACGACGGGGACAGTCCTCTTAACTGGAGGTGGACCACCCCTGAAAGATGCTGAAGCCCCCACCTGAACCGGTAAGGCAACCCTTTGAGCTGGAGAAGGTGGAGCAGTAGCTGCTCTGTCCGCCTCGATGGTGGAGAAGTAACCGATTGCGCTAAAACTGCGCCAGAGCATTATGATATGGTCTTCGGCGGTATCCTGAAGACAGATCTAAACAAAGGAATTAATAAGGCACAAGATAAGATATCATCAAAGAAGGACAGTAATATTTTAAAGAAAGCAAATATTCATATTGATAAGGATAGTAAAATTAATAGATTAAAAATGTTCCTAGTTATGATTGAGTATCCTCTCATCCTATATCTTAAGTCTTATATCCTATAACAGGCTTGTAGTAATACTCCAAGTCTGAGCACTAGCACCTTGACCTGCATATGGGTCACCAAAAAAATGTGTCATGACCCACACCCGAAATGAGGGTACGAGTACGTCGGTACGTCCAGCCTACGCCGCAGCATCATCGGTAGAACGCTATCAAGGTCAACAATACTATCTAGACATCTCACACAATATATATAATGTACTTGTCATTGATATCTCAACTCCAAACAGATGACAATATGATAATATGATAATGGTAATCAATACTCGATCATAATATAAAATTAGAGGAAGATATGGCACGATATGGAATAGAAAAAATAGAAATCATAAGTCAAAAATAAAACTCACATCCAAGTCTAATAAACTAGCACAATGGTCTCAAATATAATACATGTCAAAATGTCTAACTAAGACATATCCAAAATAATAAAGAAACTAGCTAAATATCCTCAATAGCTAGCTCTAGCTCAACATGCTCTACAGGTGCTATCTCAACTGGCTCGCCATCTTGTGGCCCATAATAGGTGGGACACATCTCCTCTAACCAATTATATAAAAAATATATCCAGTCAGAATTGGAGCAAAGTATAAAACTCTAAAAGCAGTTCCAAATACATGGTAGATAATATATGATAAGGAATACAAAAGAATACAAGATATACAAGTAACTAGAGAATAAAAATATAACTGGAATAAGCAGGTAAAATACTGGAAAGATAAATACAGGCAATATGGAATAAACTACAAGTAGGAGAAATAAGAAAACTAAATGCCTTAGAGTACAAGTTCGTTATGTGATCGGTTTAGGTAGAACACAAATACACTAAGGTAACTCGATTATACATGAGGTGTATAATCGACATGAACAAGAATATACTATAGTCTTGATCACATAACCAACTTCTACTCCCCCGCCCCAACAAATACTCATGGATCCGATCACGACATGTTATGTACACGAATTTAATATAAGTACACGGAGAACACAAATGAACACGAGCACAAAAAATATCCGATGTATACGATAAAGTACATATAGAAAGAGTATCTGAAGTATACGATAAGAGATAACATCTCCTGACAGGATACATATAGTACCAGTTGTCCACCATTACAAGTTTTAAACGTTGAAATAACAAATAAAAAGGTACAAAGAGATCCTAAAAAGAAAATCTAAGTATAATATTTTGATCTGGGTAGTGACGATGGAGCTTGAGCGCGGCAGCGTCTCCTTTACTCCGTTAATGGTTTGACGAGGGAATGAGGATGTTTTCTTCTCTTCTCTCTCCTAAGCTTGTGTGCATGTACATAGCTGGACGGGATCGTCTGTTGTAGGGTATGCTACCCTTGCTATTTATAGCCATCCTGCTAACGGGCTATATGTGCCGTATATGCCTCTATTTGGTGGCCGCATATGACTCCTTCAACAGAATATGGTTATAACTGCAGTCGCATGCCACGAATATGCTATCACGTGGTCTTGGTTACGATATATTGTTGAAGAGATCTTGGGGTTGTTGCGTATGTGACTTGGTCTGCTGGACATGTAGTTAGTATTGATTGTACGAGAAATCATCTCCGGTTGTAACAGAAAAATCCTATAAGTCAAGAGCCGCATAACATCTTGGTCGCATATCGTCGTGGCCACATACGTGCTCTCATTTGGCCTTGGTCGGATGGACACTCTGGCCGCATGATAACGAGGCCACATGGGTATGTAGCCGCATGCAAGCTCTCATATGGCCTTGGTCAGATGGACACTCTGGCCGCATGATGACGAGCCGCATGGGTGTGTGGCTGTATATGAATGGGCATGTGGCGTGGCACGTCTGTCGTTGCCATTAATAAGTTGATATAACTTTTTATCTTTTCTTGAGCCATCATCCTCACGAGTCTCAAAATGTCTCAGTGTGATGAGTGATGTGTCAGAGTCTGACAGTCATCGAATGCTGTGTCAGGAGAGTTTTATGCGGCCTCCCTGCTCTTTGGTCATTCAAGCCGCATAGAGCATACTATGCTGCTTCTAGATCTTTGGTTAACCAGGCTGCATATGGATTCTCTGCAGCTTGGTTATTCAAGCCGTATGTGACTTCTTTGCAGCTTGGTTGTTCGTACCGCATATGACTTTTCTGCGGCTTGGTTTTATTTTTGAAGGGCCATGACCTTTATGCGGCCTGCATGATTTTTTATGCTTCTATAAGACCCCCTTCAAAGTTTCCAAAATGACAAGTTTGGGAATACTTTGAAAGAAGCATGGCCGAGCGCTATTGACCGTATATGCAAGGCATGCCGCATAGTCTCATGGCCGCATAGTTGTCTCTGATAGAATGTCAGATCATTAAATAAGAAGATTTGCTTTGATCCTCGCACAGATCTCTTGGAATTCTGTGCCATCAAGGAATAAAGTAGCTCAACTAACGAGGAGTCGCTGCCATCAATTGTCGCTACTTAGATCAAGGCAGATCGGGATTCGAACAGCCGCCGTCGTTATCCATTGTCGCATACTCTCCATGAGCGGATAGCAGAGTTATGCTCTGACCAATAGCACCGATTGTTCTTGCTTTTTGTAATACCTCCTTTTGTGCCTTTTGTTTTAACTTTGGGCCAGGGACCTTGGTAATTCCTCAGATGTAGTTCATTTTTAATTTCTCTTCGTGGAAAGAAATAAAAGTTATTCTATTTATTGTACTTGTCTGTGTGAGCTTTGGATACCATACTAGAGGTAATATGGATGTAGTACAATATCGTAGTCTATTTAGGATGTTCCACTAGAGAACTTAGGTAGACCTATTACTTCTTGCGCACTGGAGTGCAAGTAGTAGGTTCGAGACAAGCCCTTGCCAGAGGTGATATGGACGTAGCATGTTTTGTGGACTTAACACAGCTGACATACTTAGAGTTAAGTACGGGTGATAAGTTGAGATAACAACCGATATCAGAGGTAATGTAGACGTAATAATCGATAGCCAAACCCAGAAGATTTGCTCAGAGGTAATATGGACATGGCAAACACGACCAGGAAGAAATGTTAGGATAGTAGTTCAGAAGGTAGTATGGACGTGAACTAGCATTCGAGAAACTCACCAAGGAGTGATTTGTTGAGTGTGGTCTATCCAAGAATGTAGATAGACCTGAGGGTTACTCCACTGGAGAGATTGTTAGGCCGATAGCTCAGAGGTAATATGGACATGGCTAGCGTCTAACATAACTAGTTTTTAAGTGGTCCCTGCAAGAGTGTGCAGGTGCACTTGAGGACTGCTCTGCTAGGAAGCTTTTGAGGATCCATTATCTGTTGCGTATCTACGACTCCTGAATACCGATAATGGCTTTTTGAGGAAGGGCAATGTCGTGCATAAGCACGCGCTGGGGACAGACAACAAAAGGTAGGCACCTTGTACATCTTTGTTATCCTGATCGGGATAGAGAGAAGTACAAGCCTAGCCTTAGACATAGTACTTCTTTAGGAACTTGCCATTGATAGACATCAAGAATAAATTGCCATTGGGTTTCGTTAGCCGGTAGGCGCCGTTGGAGAATACAGATTGTACGACGAAAGGACCTTCCTATTTGGGTTGGAACTTACCGTCCATCTTGTGGGTCATAACCATCGGCTTCCTTACTGTTAGGACGAGGTCACCCACTTAGTAGGTCCTCTTCTTAACCCGTTTGTTGAAGGCTCCTAAGAGGCGCGCTTGGTATAACTCAATGCGCTGTTGAGCTAAGAGGCATTTCTCATCGAGAGTTTCTAACTCTTGTAGCCGTCGGCGGTGATTGTCGTCGATGGTTAGCCGGTTGGAGAGAGCTACTCAGAGCGAGGGAATTTGCACCTCGAGGGGGAGGACTGCTTTGCTCCCGTAGACCAAGAAGAATGGCGTGCTACCAGTTGGGGTTCGGGCCATTGTATGATAGGCCCAGAGACATTTGCCGAGCATCTCATTCCAATCACGCTTGTTAGATGACACAAACTTCTTGAGGATCTTGATAATGGTTTTGTTGAATGCCTCAGCCAGACCATTTGCTGCTGGATTGTAGGCAGTTGATGCTATATTATGAATTCGGTACTTGTCACAGAATCGATAAAAAGTATGTCTTGCAAACTGTTGACCATTATCGTGGATGATCCTCTGTGGCAAGCCAAAGCGATATATGATGTGATGATTGACAAAGCTGATCATGTTTGATGTCTTGACTTCAGCGAGAGGAACAACTTCTACCCACTTGGAAAAGTAGTCGGTGATAGTCAAGATGAACCGATGTACCTTCGATGAAGGTGGACTAATTGGTCCGATAATGTCCATCCCCCATGGTTGGTGGATGAAGTCAGTATAGATTTGGCATGCTTGGCACTTTCTTGCGTAGTTGACAGCATCCGCGACCATTGTCGGCCAATAGTAACACATTCTCCGGAGACGGTCCTGTAGGTTGGGTCCGAGCTGATGGGCACCCAAACCCCCTCATGAGCCTTGCGTAGAGCCTGCTTTGCTTCTGTATTTGATAGGCATCATAGCAGAAGGTCATCGTAGGAACCACGATACAACATTTTGGTAGCCGTATCATAATTGAACCGGAGGGAACGTCTTCTGATGGAAGTGGCTTTCATTGGGTTCTCGGGGAGGATTCCATAGACTGCGTAGTCGATAAAAAGGAGCCTCCAGTTTTGGATGCTAGTTTCTGCCTCTGCGACATAGCTTAGACACATGCAGAGGTTATTTTTTGGGCATACTAGCTCTTAGCTGACCACAGTGATCAACTAGTAAGTGTTGGCAGGGATAACCAAGGAGACAGCAAGATCGGTAAGGGCGTCAGCCTCGATGTTTTGTAGTCGAGGGACGTGCTCTATGAAGAACCCCTCGAAGGTAGAGATTCTACCAAGCACGACTTGGTGGTAGGAAATTAAATCCTCATGCCGGGCTTTGTACTCGCCCCGGACCTGACTGACGATCAGCTTAGAGTCATCGTAGGCCTCCAGGTAGTCGGCTCCTACTTTCTTAGCGAGCTGGAGTCCAATAACGAGTGTCACGCCCCGATCCCGAAAGAGTCAATCGTCCTCGTAGGATCCTTTACAGAACTGATTCGTCCTCGCTTGGGGCGTGATGTCGTGCGAGCCTGGAGTTGCGCTCGCACAAGGCAAGAACTTGCAGTTTTAGGAACCCACTTTGAAACACAATTTATAAATGACATTCATAGAGATTTTTACACAAATGCGGAAGAAACATGCTTTTTCATTGATAATTCAGAGTAATTTACATAGAGTTTACATTGATGCGCCTTCTCGGCTATTTGAATTGCATTACAAAAGATAACTCAAAATGCAGGGCACGCTCCGTCAGATAGTCCACGTCGTTTGTACATTACGTCCTTGTATAGATTGAAGTCCATGCCTCCAAAATGAACTGACTCCAGCTATACTTCAAAATAGAGGTGCTCCTAACGCCTCCTCGCTATGCACTAGCGTTGTACCGTCTGATTGCCTAAAATAGTTGCCCACAACGTGGGTCAATACTCAACTTGTACTGGTGAGCGGGATGAACCCACTCGACTAAATCGATACTAGCTTGTTAGGGGCGAGCATGCATTAAGATAACTTCTATAAGAAAGCAAGTGAAATCAATTCATATCAGTTGCATGTTTTGATAGAAATAAAAATAGCATCGAATCCAACCAGTACACCGATTGCTTACTCAATCGATGCATGCCTTCCCTGCAACGAAACACAAGTATACTTACCATCTACACAAGACAATAATTAGCATGTGTTCCATTCTTTACGGTCATTAGTGTGATCGACACCTTAGGGACATATTTCCAAGCATTAGCGGCACGCCCTATCAGCCCGGGTAGCAAGCCCTGCTGGAGGTCCCGCTAAGCATCGTGACTAGCACGAATCAAATATTTTCCTCCGGATCGATACGGTTCCAGTGCCCCGGAAAACTGTTTCGAGGAAATGCCAAACCTTGTGCACAAGTTGTCCTAGACCATGCAAATGCATGAATAATTCATATCTCATACAATGTATCGAAACAAACAGAAGAAGTAAAGCAGCAACATATATATCTCATGCAACAGTTCATATTTTCTCAAGCGGTATTTCGATTTTGGTACCCCATGGGTCCAAACTCTATCCGAGGCACCAGGCCGCCACCAACGACCAACTTTTTTTCTTATACCCAAGTTTATAATGTGTGCAAGCATATAATAAAAATAGTCTACAATTCCCATATTTCTTTCTTGGTGGCTGGCATGCCTGTGGCTAAGGATTTCCTAGGCGTCCAACCGGGCATCATCGAGTGAACGATTGAAACTTAGAGATGTTGGCATGAAGAAGTAGGAAAGAAGGGACCAAACCACTCACAGGTTAAGGGAAAAGAGGCTGAAACAAGGAATCCCGCTAGCGACGATCAAACGTCAGTTACGCGAACCTAAAACAGCACGAGCACCGAGTTAGAAATCTTGCCTATCCTTCCTTGCCGAACTCCCCAAAATCCAAGCTCCAAACGATAAAACAGCAGCAAAAACTAAGCAAATCAAAAGCAACACCAAATCAAAATCCTAAAGCGGCAATCAAGAAAACCAAGCAACCAAAACACGAAAACTATTGGACTCGTTTCAATAGAGGCCTTTCCATGAGTTGGAAAGGATCATCGCATTTCGTCCATGGCAAGAAGATGCCGAGATCTAAGTTATGACTCAGATGGACTAGCCACAAGCCCAATTACATAGTGCTCGTCCCGGTCGGATCGGGATTTGAGGCACTACATAATATACCACTAAGAAAAAGTTTTGCCCCGAAACTTAAGAACAAGGCCGACCCGAAACTTAAGAACAAGGCCCTACCTCCGACTGAATAAACAATAAAGGATACTTCTCCTTCATCTCCGATTCTATCTCCCAAGTTGATTCCCCAACTGTATGGTTCCGCCACAACACGCAAACCAAGGACATCGTACGGTTGCGAAGTACTTTTTCCTTACGATCCAGAATCCGCACCGGCTCCTCTGAGTATGACAAATCCGTGCGCAATTCTAGCTGTTCGAAGCTAACTACATGACTCGGGTCATGCACATACTTCCGAAGTTGAGAAACGTGGAATACGTCGTGCACTCCAGCCAAGGCGGGAGGTAGTACAATTCGGTATGCCACAGCTGCCACTCGTTCTAGTATTTCAAAGGGCCCGACAAACCTGGGACTCAGTTTGCCCTTCACGTCGAAACGCATCACTCCACGCATCGGCGTCACTTTCAAGAAGACATGATCCCCAACCATGAACTCCAAGGGCCTACGATGAGTATCGGCATAGCTTTTCTGTCGGCTCTGCGCAGTGCGGAGTCTTTCCCGAATCAAGCGAACTTTCTCGACTGCCTGCTCCACCAGCTCTGGCCCGAGTACCTGCCGCTCGCCGACTTCGTCCCAACAGATTGGAGATCGACACTTGCGCCCATAGAGTGCTTCGTACGGTGCCATCTGGATGCTCGATTGGTAGCTGTTGTTGTACGCAAACTCTGCCAACGGAAGGTGCGTGTCCCAACTAGTCTTTAAATCGATCGTACACAGCCGTAACATATCTTCAAGTATCTGATTTGTCCTCTCTGTTTGGCCATCAGTCTGGGGGTGGTATGCGGTACTGAACTGTAGCTTGGTTCCCAAAGTAGACTGTAGGCTAGTCCAGAAACGAGATAAGAAACGTCCATCACGGTCAGAGACGATAGAAGCAGGCACTCCGTGTAATCGAACAATCTCGTCTATGTAGATCTGTGCTAACCGATCGACGCTCCACGCAACTTTTATTGGCAGAAAGTTGGCTGATTTGGTCAAATGATCAACTATGACCCAAATTGCATCATGCCCCCGTGGCGTCTTCGAAAATCCCACAATAAAATCCATAGTGATGTTGTCCCATTTCCACTCGGGAATAGCGAGGTTCTGCATCTCCCCGCCGGGCCTCTGATGTTCAGCTTTCACCTGTTGACAGGCCATGCACTTTGACACAAAGATTGCCACATTCCGCTTCATACCTTGCTACCAGAAGGTACCGCGTAAGTCCTTGTACATCTTAGTGCTCCCCGGATGCAAAGAATACTTCGCGTAGTGCGCTTCTGCCATAATTTCCCTTCGGAGTTCAGGGTCGCTAGGGACGCATAGTCTTCCTTTCATTTGTAAGGCCCCATCTTCGCCTGCCATAAAGTCAGACGTCTTCTCCGCCGAGATCAATCCGCGTACCTTCGCTAGGAACTGATCGCCCTCCTGAGCTGATTTGATTCTATCACGTAAACTCGGTTCAAGATGGAGTGGTGCCAGCTGCACTCCTTGATGTCGAACTCGAAACTCGATGCCCATCGCCTCAAGATCTTGAAGTAAATGGTTGTTTATAAATAACGAGCCCACGTGCTTTCGACTCAGAGCATCAGCAACGACGTTTCCCTTGCCCGGAGTATAAGCGATCGTTAGATCATAGTCCTTAATAAGTTCTAGCCAACGCCGCTGCCGGAGGTTCAGTTCCCGTTGGGTGAATAGATACTTGAGGCTCTTGTGATCTGTAAAGATTTTGTAAGCAACACCATAAAGATAATGCCTCCACAACTTCAGTACAAATATAATCGCCGCCAATTCCAAATCGTGTGTCGGGTAGTTTTTCTCGTACGGCTTCAGTTGCCTGGAGGCGTACGATATTACCTTGTTCGTTGAATGAGTACACATCCCAATCCGAGTCCTGAAGCGTCACTGTATATCTGAAACTCCTCTACCCCATCTGGAAGTGCAAGAATCGGAGCTGAAATAAGATGCCGCTTAAGTTCACTAAAGCTGGCTTCGCATTCATCACTCCATTTGTATATAATTCCTTTCTGAGTAAGGCGAATCAAAGGCGAGGCCAGTTTAGAGAAATCTTTCACGAACCTACGGTAGTATCCTGCTAGGCCGAGAAAGCTTCGAATTTTGCTGGCTGACGTAGGTTGTTTCTAGTCCACCACCGCCTCTATTTTCTTCGGGTCTATGGCGACGCCTTCTGCCGAGACGACATGACCAAGGAACGCTACGCTGTTTAACCAGAACTCACACTTGCTGACCTTAGCGAACAACTTATGTTCTCGTAATGTCTGCAACACGATCTTTAGGTGTTCCTTGTGTTCCACCTCATTATTGGAATATATTAGAATGTCGTCGATGAACACGACGACAAACTTGTCTACGCACGGCAGAAACACGCGGTTCATCAGATCCATGAAAGCTGCAGGGGCGTTCCTTAAGCCGAACGACATCACGAGGAACTCATAGTGTCCGTAACGGGTCCTGTACGCAGATTTTTGAATATCTTCTGGTTTGATTTTCAACTGGTGATACCCTGACCTGAGATCAATTTTAGAGAAAACTGTTGCACCTTGCAGTTGATCAAATAAGTCATCTATCCTTGGCAAAGGGTACAGATTTCTCACGGCCACCTTATTTAATTCTCGGTAGTCAATACACAGCCGCATGGATCCATCTTTCTTCTTCACGAAAAGTACCGGAGCACCCCACGAAGAAACGCTTGGACGTATGTATCCTCGGTCCAACAGATCTTGTAATTGAACCTTAAGTTCTTTCAGCTCTGCTGGGGCCATTCGATAAGGTGCCTTTGATATCGGTCGCGCATCTGGAAATGTGTCGATGCTGAATTCGATCTCACGATCAGGAGGCATTCCAGGCAGCTCGTCCGGGAACACGTCAAAGAAATCTGCTATAACATCAGCCTGATCTGCATTTGCACTTTCCTGTCGGGTGTCTCGAACAGAAGCTAAGTACCCTTCACAACCCGAATGCAGCATACGCCTAGCCGAAATTGCCGATATCACCATTGCCGTCTTCGGTGCAGCGCTGTACGAATAGTAGAAGTCTGCCTCGCCGGGTAGACGAAATACGACTCGCTTCTCCGCGCACTCGATTGTTGCATGGCAAGCACCCAACCAATCCATCCCGATAATAATATCGTAATCCTTAATGTCTAGTACAATGACATCTAAGGAAAGCTTTCTCCCTCCGATGCAAATATAACCATCCCTACAGATCGCATGGGCGTATGTCGACTCCCGAAGGTGTGCTTACGCAAAGATTCATAGTTAAGGGAGTAGAAGCTAATTTATGCTCAACAGTAAAATCAGCAGATATGAAACTATGCGTAGCACCTGAATCAAATAAGACTCTAGCGGGCAATTCTCTGAAAAGTAATATACCTGCCACGACCATTTCAGAGACAGATGCCTCATCCCGAGTCAATGCATAGACTCGGCCTTGAGCACCCTGGCGTTGTGGGTTCACTGGCACAGCATTGGCATCACTTGCTGGAGGCCCCCTGTTCTGATTTCCATTGTTCCGATTCCCGTTGTTCTGGTTTCCGTTGGTCTGATTCGGTTTGCCCTCACAGCACTTAAAATGTTTGTGGTCCAGATGACCACATTTAAAACACCCTCTAGCTCGGCATTCATTCATTCGATGCCCTAATCTGCCGCACCTATGGCAGTACGGTGCCTGGGGTGGACCCTTGTTTTCTGATGTATGCGGACGTTTTTGTGCTCCAGACCCTCCCATTTCCAGAGGTTCTTTGCTGTTGTTGGTACGGGGGGTTTGCACGTCGACCTTTGGGGGATTGCGTCCAAAGATCCGCTCATTATTCAGGGCTGTTTCATAGCATTCCCTGTATGTTTGGCACCTCTGGTTGATGACGTCCCTACGCAACTCGTCATTCAAACCCTTCTGAAAATGATAGCACCACGCCTGCTGGTTAGGCAGGAAGTGTAAACTCCCTCACCAAAAATAGGTATTTTATGTATATTTTATATTATTATATTTATTATAGATGTTGAATTTATTTAGAATATTCTCTTAGTTAATTAAAAAATAAATTATTTTAGTATATTTACTTATATAAATATTTATTTAGAATTATTTTAGGCTATTTTAGATTATTGGGATTTTTCCATAATTTTTAGTTAATTAAAAACTAGTAACACTAATTTTCTAGAACTTTGAAGAATTTATTTTATGTTCAAACTTAAATAAAAATATCCCAAACTTTTATTTTAGGTTCTAAATAATAAAATATATTTTCTATAATTTTTTGGGAATTTTCTGATTATTTTTAGCATTTATTTTGAGTTAATTATCAAAAATTGAATTAAAAACTATTTTCTGAAAAAGAAAAACCCAAAAAGAAATTATTTCTGCCCAGTCAGCAAACATGGGGCCCACCTGTCAGCCGCCCGCAGCAAACAGTGCCGGGCCCACCTGTCAGTGACTGCGGGGCGGGCATCGTTGGATGGCTGCCACGTGTCAAGATCTGAGCCGCGACTGCTTTCTCTCTCCTCTATATATATATTAGTTTAAGTTTATTTCTAGGATTTTTCTTCACCCAAATTTTGGAGAATTACCATCTAGGGTTACTTCATCTTCCAGAAGCCATTGCGCATAGCTCCGGACTCCAAATGAGGTCTAGTTTTTTGTGTTAGAAAGATATTGAGGTTAGCTTTCTGATTATGTAATTTATTTTACGAAATTATTATTATTAAATTCTTGAAAATTCGTAGAACACAGCATGTCCGAAAATAGACGTGTTTCGATGTTTTCGTGATTCCGGGAGAACCAGGAATCAGAATCATGAACCGTTTAAAGTTTCGGAAAGCTAATGTCGAGATCATTGACATATGTTTTTCCCAGAATTTATTTCGAAGTATTTTTATATTGTTAATTCTATAGAACTTCTAGGGTAAAATTTAACCATCGGTGCACGATACGAAACTTGTATGTGCCATAATTTCCAAATAAATTTGAATTCGGACGAGCCGTAAATTCTAGCATGTTTTTGACGCTGAAATATACAGGAATTCATGCATGAAAGTCAAGTTTGTGTCAGTTGACTTTTCGGTCAACAGATTGCCTCGATTTGCGTGCCATGAGTCTCGAGTCGATAAAATTCAATTCCTTAGGACAAAATTTAGGTATTAATCTAAAAATCAGAATAATAAGATTAAAATAGGATTTTAAAGTAATTATTACAGAATTAAATAAATTAAAATAAATTATCCTTTGACGTGATGAATTTATAATACATAGGCTATTTGGACTGTGACTTGGACTCTGATTCATACCAGCAGCAGGACCCCAAGCAAGATACCTTGCCAAATTGTTTACAGTACTTTGCATGCTTAGTATATTTCTGTATATTTATTGCATTTCTGTTTATTCTTGCATGTGTAGTTTTCTTTCAGTCATTACTATATATTAGATATGTTGACACACACTTGACACTTAGTATCATAGAGGACAATCATTAGGCGTATGGGCTTTAACCACTCTGGTAACACCGTAGTCACTAGCACGCACTATGGTGGGTCGTGTCCGATGGTCGCTACCCCCGAGGTATGTCGATTGATGGAGTCCGAGGGTCGCTACCCCCGAGGTATGCCGGCTGATGATGTTCATGGACGAGTGCATGAGTTGTGAGGCTTAGATCGAGTAGACTACCCTTGCCCATACGTCAAAAAGTTGTCCTCATTTGCATTCATATAGATTGTCTTGTACAGCGTACTTATTTATTTTCAAATTATATGCATGTTTACTGTATTCAAGTTGGCTCGTATTTTCTGTATCTTGTTACGTCCCTCTGAGGACCTGGTCCGCTGCCAGGTGTACCTGTTCTTGAGTATTTACAGGAGCGCAGATTTGGATGGTTATAGATGCTTCGTGGACGTCTTCTCTCGAGCCGTGATTGATAGCTGGTACTTATATTGTTTGATGGTGTTGTACTTATATTGTATTTACTTTTTCCATTTGAGTTGGTAGTGGATTTATTTCCATCCAACTATCATCCTTAGATACTCCTTATTGAGATCTAGTTTCATAGACATTGGTTATTTTATTCATATTTGATTTTCGTGGATGAGATCTAGATTATACCCTGTGACTTGTGACATATGTTTATACCACTTGTGGATTTGATATTCATATTACAGCGTACATGTGGATTTGGTTTCCATATATTGGAGTTGCCATATCCATGCGGCTGGCATGCTTACGTGTCCTAGTCCTGCGTATTTTTGGGACTGGGGCGTGACATATTTTTGTGGTGGCCCATGCAGGTCGAGAGCATATTGTCTCGGTTACGTTATTGTACCGAACAAGCCTGCACCTAGGACTAGAGTATAGGATCTCATCCACAATTGACTATGATTCATCTTCCTCCTATCTGTTCTATTTGAACAATTGTATCCTGCTTGATTCCTGTACTCCCCTAATAGTTCTTGAGTATAGCCTCCTGCTAGAATATAGGAACCCATGTTATTAGGATAATGATTATGGTAGCACACCTATTAAGAATACAACGGGAATATAGACACACCACTAAGTTTAGAATATCTAGTGAACCCTAGAATTTCTTTTCTATAGATTGGTTTACCATTACCCCTTGATGTATTATGAAGACTTGAGAGTAGTATAGACACTACTAGAGTTAGTTAGAAGTTTTACCATAATGTTTGAACCTAGTATAGAGGATACCCTAATATGTACCAAGACCTCTTCTCGTAGACCTTAACAGGAGTTTCTACGGTATGCTTAAGACAATTATAGTATTAGTTTATTATTATAAGTTGGGTAGTATACCTCACAACCTAGCATCACATAGTCTTTTGCCCTATTATTGAAGTGTAACTGAATGACATTTGTCGTATGCTAGCGTAAGACGATAGTATTTATTCAGACTATAGGACTTAGAGGCTCATACCCCAATTTAGTCGACTAACGACTTAGACAGGGAGTTAGTATGACAACTGTAGAGATTGTAGGGTCTTTTATTATTATTGCTTATGTTATTTTTGCTTCTGCGAACTTGAATTAATTTGAACCTTCTTTCATCATAATCCAGTGTACTTATATTTTTTGTACTACCTTGATTTATGCTGCTATTATAGCCTAGTTTTTGCAAGCTTATTTTTTTATCGAGCTTGCTCATGGCATATGTATTATTGGGTGCACACAATGATGGAATTGCCTAATCAGAATCAGTGTATTAAGGTCTAGCTAACCTTAGTGCGCTTGGTTCGCTCTTCGCATGACTACTTTACGTGGATTGAGATATATGGTAGTAGACGGATATACTTGCCCCTAGACATGTCTGACACATCGTATCGGTTATATAACTGTACTGATACGAGCATGTAAATATGAAGTTACCAAAAATAGGATTTTAATCCACAACTGTCCTGACAACTCTCTTTTCGAATTCCTTAATCTCTTTGAACCTCGTACTCGTATTCTGTCACCTTCACCTTGAATTCTTTATTATTGCTCTCCGTCTTTCCCTATTTCGGAAAGACGAAACCTCGTGCTGGTATAAGTTGACACTGATAGTACTAGATATACCCCATAAGGCTAATCATATGACATAGTGACACTTTTTTATAATTGATTAAGGGTCTATCATAGGTGATATGTTTGGTGTTAAAACTTTGATAATTGAATAGCATGAGTAAATAAATTAAGGAATATTTTTCTTAAAGTATATAGCCTTCTGTGATAGATGGGTAAATTCTAAGTTGGGTAGCAGTGCATTGGCAGCTCGAGAGGAATTTCTTTTAGATTGTGATCGAGTAAGATTAGATTGGGAGAGGTTCAAGCCATTTAATTTTGAGAATTTTAGAAGAATGACTAAGATGATGAGGATTAATGAATTTTAAAAAATCTTGATATTGAGGACCCAATATTTATACCTTAAGTACATAATTTAAATTTTTGAGTATTGAAGGTAAAATCAACAATTTGAATTTGAAGGATAAATATATAATTTCAGACTTGAACATTGGTGGACTGCATTTAAATTATTTTTCAATTTGATGATTTAAAAAAAAAATTGATGATTGGACTACCTATTTAAAATATTGAGGATGTGAATGGAATTTAAAAACTTAAAAAAAAAAATTATAAGTGAAAATAGGAATAATATTGGACTCGAATTACTTCTAGAGGAGATTATGATACTTGGAGATCGTGAGGTAAAATTTGATATGGATTATTTAAATCTTGAAGATATTATATGGATTTAATTTAAATTTGGATATTGATGAGTTGGAAAAGTGAGAAGAGATTACAATAGGTTGAATTTTGATTTGAACAATGATTATCTTAATTTTGAAATGATCGCGATAGATTTGAATAGATTTTGTTATTTAAATTTTTGGAAGAGATTGCGATTGACGTACCTTATGTATGAATGTGAAGGATTTAACAAATTATGCCTTATTTTAATTTCGAGGACGAAATTGTTTTAAGTTGGGTAGATTGTAAACTCCCTCACCCAAAATAGTTATTTTATGTATATTTTATATTATTATATTTATTATAGATATTGAATTTATTTAGAATATTCTCTTAGTTAATTAGAAAATAATTTTTTTTAGTATATTTACTTATATAAATATTTATTTAGAATTATTTTAGGCTATTTTAGATTATTGGGATTTTTCCATAATTTTTAGTTAATTAAAAACTAGTAACACTAATTTTCTAGGACTTTGAAGAATTTATTTTATGTTCAAACTTAGATAAAAATATCCCAAACTTTTATTTTAGGTTCTAAATAATAAAATATATTTTTTATAATTTTTTGGGAATTTGCTGATTATTTTTAGCATTTATTTTGAGTTAATTATCAAAAACTGAATTAAAAACTATTTTCTGAAAAAGAAAAACCCAAAAAGAAATTATTTCTGCCCAGTCAGCAAACATGGGGCCCACCTGTCAGCCGCCCGCAGCAAACAGTGCCGGGCCCACCTGTCAGTGACTGCGGGGCGGGCAGCGTTGGATGGCTGCCACGTGTCAAGATCTGAACCGCGACTGCTTTCTCTCTCCTCTATATATATATTAGTTTAAGTTTATTTCTAGGGTTTTTCTTCAGCCGAATTTTAGAGAATTACCATCTAGGGTTCCTTCATCTTCCAGAAGCCATTGCGCATAGCTCCGGACTCCAAATGAGGTCTAGTTTTTTGTGTTAAAAAGATATTGAGGTTAGATTTCTGATTATATAATTTGTTTTACAAAATTATTATTATTAAATTCTAGAAAATTTGTAGAACACAGCATGTCCGAAAATAGACGTATTTTGATGTTTTCGTGATTCCGGGAGAACCAGGAATCAGAATCATAAACCGTTTAAAGTTTCGGAAAGCTAATGTCGAGATCATTGACATATGTTTTTCTCAGAATTTATTTCGAAGTATTTTTATATTGTTAATTCTGTAGAACTTCTAGGGTAAAATTTAACCATCGGTGCACGATACGAAACTTGTATGTGCCATAATTTCCAAATGAATTTGAATTTGGACGAGCCGTAAATTCTAGCATATTTTTGACGCTGAAATATACAGGAATTCATGCATGAAAGTCAAGTTTGTGTCAGTTGACTTTTCGGTCAACAGATTGCCTCGATTTGCGTGCCATGAGTCTCGAGTCGATAAAATTCAATTCCTTTGGACAAAATTTAGGTATTAATCTAAAAATCAGAATAATAAGATTAAAATAGAATTTTAGAGTAATTATTATAGAATTAAATAAATTAAAATAAATTATCCTTTGACGTGATGAATTTGTAATACATAGGCTATTTGGACTGTGACTTGGACTCTGATTCATACCAGCAGCAGGACCCCAGGCAAGATACCTTGCCAAATTGTTTACAGTACTTTGCATGCTTAGTATATTTCTGTATATTTATTGTATTTCTGTTTATTCTTGCATGTGTAGTTTTCTTTCAGTCATTACTATATATTAGATATGTTGACACACACTTGATACTTAGTATCATAGAGGACAATCATTAGGCGTATGGGCTTTAACCACTCTGGTAACACCGTAGTCACTAGCACGCACTATGGTGGGTCGTGTCCGATGGTCGCTACCCCCGAGGTATGTCGATTGATGGAGTCCGATGGTCGCTACCCCCGAGGTATGCCGGCTGATGATGTTCATGGACGAGTGTATGAGTTGTGAGGCTTAGATCGAGTAGACTACCCTTGCCCATACGTCGAAAAGTTGTCCTCATTTGCATTCATATAGATTGTCTTGTACAACGTACTTATTTATTTTCAAATTATATGCATGTTTACTGTATTCAAGTTGGCTCGTATTTTCTGTATCTTGTTACGTCCCTCTGAGGACCTGGTCCACTGCCAGGTGTACCTGTTCTTGAGTATTTGCAGGAGCGCAGATTTGGATGGTTATAGATGCTTCGTGGACGTCTTCTCTCGAGCCGTGATTGATAGCTGGTACTTATATTGTTTGATGGTGTTGTACTTATATTGTATTTACTTTTCCCATTTGAGTTGGTAGTGGATTTGTTTCCATCCAACTATTATCCTTAGATACTCCTTATTGAGATCTAGTTTCATAGACATTGGTTATTTTATTCATATTTGATTTTCGTGGATGAGATCTAGATTATACCCTGTGACTTGTGACATATGTTTATACCACTTGTGGATTTGATATTCATATTACAGCGTACGTGTGGATTTGGTTTCCATATATTGGAGTTGCTATATCCATGCGGCTGGCATGCTTACGTGTCCTAGTCCTACGTATTTTTGGGACTGGGGCGTGACAGAAAGTGTCCAGCAAACTTAGCCAGTTTAGCGAACACTGAGTCATAATCGTCAACAGACAAACTTCCTTGCACTAGATTGCTGAAGTCGTCTTCCTTCTGTTGACGCACGGCCCAGGGAATGTATTGTTTAATGAAGGCTGATTTGAACATTTCTCAAGTAATTTTACAGTTGGGATTGGCATCGTAATTCCCTTGCTTAGTTGCCTCCCACCAATCATGCGCACGCAGTTCCAGCTGAACCGATGCACAGGCCACTCGCTTGGATCCCCGGATGCCGACCAGATTGAAGAGTCCTTCCAGCTTAGCAATCCACCCCATCACCACGTCCGGTTCTGCTCTTCCATTGAACGTTGGCGGATGCATTTTAGTGAACTCTGCGGCACGGTAGGAGTTCCTTGCTGGAGGATGCTGACTCATATTCTACCGCCACGACCGGCGGTGTCGTTGTCGCTCCCCCGTTGTTGGGTACCAATGATGCAATCAGTTGCATCATAGTATCCAGCTGCTTTTGTTGAGCAGCAAACTGGGTCTGAATATTTGCCTGCTGAGTAACAGCTTGTTGTTGCTGCGCCTCCATAAGGTGCATTAGCCGTTCTGACATCCTGTTTGAACCCGCTCCTCCGGATTCTCCAGAACTTGTCGGATCGCTTTGAATAAGTTGAGCACTGCTTACAGCGGCAGTATTTTTCTTAGTCATTGCTACAAAAGAGAGTAGCTTGTTAACACTCCAAAATCGATAAATTTTATATCTACGGGCTCATTGTATAGGCGACTCATCTCATGCAGCGGACGCCGAACGTAACTCAATTGAGAGGCGCATCAAACTCCTTTATATTCTTTTGAAATCCCAAGGAAGTACAGCCGTGCTCTGATACCAATATGTCATGCCCCGATCTCGAAAGGGTCAATCGTCCTCGCCGGATCCTTTACGGAACCGATTCGTCCTCGCTTGGGGCGTGATATCGTGCGAGCCTGGAGTTGCGCTCGCACAAGGCAAGAACTTACAGTTTTAGGAACCCACTTTGAAACACAATTTATAAAACACATTCACAGAGATTTGAACACAAATGCGGAAGAAACATGCTTTTTTATTGATAATTCAGAGTAATTTACATAGAGTTTACATTAATGCGCCTTCTCGGCTATTTGAATTGCATTACAAAAGATAACTCAAAATGCAGGGCGCGCTCCGTCAGATAGTCCACGTCGTTTGTACATTACGCCCTTGTATAGATTGAAGTCCATGCCTCCAAAATGAACTGACTCCAGCTATACTTCAAAATAGAGGTGCTCCTAACGCCTCCTCGCTATGCACTAGCGTTGCACCGTCTGATTGCCTGAAATAGTTGCCCACAACGTGGGTCAGTACTCAACTTGTACTGGTGAGCGAAATAAACCCACTCGACTAAATCGACACTAGCTTGTTAGGGGCGAGCATGCATTAAGATAACTTCTATAAGGAAGCAAGTGAAATCAATTCATATTAGTTGCATGTTTTGATAGGAATAAAAATAGCATCGAATCCAACCAGTACACCGATTGCTTACTCAATCGATGCATGCCTTCCCTGTAACGAAACACAAGTATACTTACCATCTGCACAAGACAATAATTAGCATGTGTTCCATTCTTTACGGTCATTGGTGTGATCGATACCTTAGGGACATATTTCCAAGCATTAGCGGCGCGCCTTATCAGCCCGGGTAGCAAGCCCTGCTGGAGGTCCCGCTAAGCATCGTGACTAGCACGAATCGAATATTTCCCTTCGGATCGATACGGTTTCAGTGACCCAAAAAATCGTTTCGAGTAAATGCCAAACCTTGTGCTCAAGTTGTCCCAGACCATGCAAATGCATGAATAATTCATATCTCATACAATGCATCGAAACAAACAGAAGAAGTAAAGCAGCAACATATATATCTCATGCAACAGTTCATATTTTCTCAAGCGGTATTTCGATTTTGGTACCCCATGGGTCCAAACTCTATCCGAGGCACCAGGCCGCCACCAACGACCAACTTTCCTTTCTTATACCCAAGTTTATAATGTGTGCAAGCATATAATGAAAATAGTCTACAATTCCCATGTTCCATTCTTAGTGGCTGGCATGCCTGTGGCTAAGGATTTCCTAGGCGTCCAACCGGGCATCATCGAGTGAACGATTGAAACTTAGAGATGTTGGCATAAAAAAGTAGGAAAGAAGGGACCAAACCACTCACAGGTTAAGGAAAAAGAGGCTAAAACAAGGAATCCCGCTAGCGACGATCAAACGTCAGTTACGCAGACCTGAAACAGCATGAGCACTAAGTTAGAAATCTTGCCCATCCTTCCTTGCCGAACTCCCCAAAATCCAAGCTCCAAACGATAAAATCAGCAGCGAAAACCAAGCAAATCGAAAGCAACACCAAATCAAAATCCCAAAGCGTCAATCAAGAAAACCAAGCAACCAAAACACGAAAACTATTGGACTCGTTTCAATAGAGGCCTTTCCATGAGTTGGAAAGGATAATCGCATTTCGTCCGTGGCAAGAAGGCCGAGATCTAAGTTATGACTCAGACGGACTAGCTACAAGCCCAATTACATAGTGCTCGTCCCGGTCGGATCGGGATTTGAGGCACTACAACGAGGGGGTTATACTCCGCCATGTTGTTGGAGCACGACTTTGTGAGAGAATAAGCGTGGATAATAACCAAATTTTCTGGGAAGATCAATACGATCCCGACTCCAGTGATGGTGTCACCCTTGGGCCTTGTTCTTGAAGCACCATCAAAGAACATCCGCCAAACGACTTCTGCGCTGGTCAGTCTGCCACTTTGTCTGAGATTTTCTCATAAATCTTCGAGGTTTCTGGCACGGGATGGGCAGCCAGGAAGTCAGCCAATGCTTGATCTTTGACCGCCTTCTATGGAACAAATATCATGTCGTATGGTGACAAGTATATCGCCCACGTAGCCAAGTAGGAGTTGAGTGCCTCGGGTTTGGTCATGAGGACCCTGAGGGGGTTGATCCGTGAGATCATATGGATCATTTATCCTGTCACATAATGTCGAGTTTTCTATATAGCAAAGACCAGAGCAAGGCACTCCTTCTCGACGGGATTGTATTTGTGCTCCGTGCTGACCATAATTCTGCTGAGGTAGTAGATGGCCTTCTCATGACCTTTGTCACTCTTCTGGGCTAGCAGAGCGCCAAAAGAGTGATTCAATGCTCGTACATAGAGCAAAAATGGCTTTCCTACTATAGGGGCTACCAACACTGGAGGGTTCATGAGGTATTCCTTGATGTCATCAAATGCACGCTGGCACTCTTTGTCGCAGAAAAAGAAGACTCCCTTCTTTATAAGCTGGGTGAATGGATGACAACGTCCAGAAAGATTTGCTATGAATCTTCTGATATATGCCACTCTCCCTTGAAGGCCGCAAAGTTTTCTAAGGTTCTTCGGTGGATGCATTTCAAGGATCGCTTTGGTCTTGTCAGGGTCTATGTGGATACCCTTCGAAGTTATAACGAAACCCAGAAACTTGCCGCTGTAGACTCCTAGGAAAGTTTTGGTCAGGTTCATCTTGAGTTGGTGCACACGCATCAGGTCGAACACAGTTCTCAAGTCCTGAAGGTGATCATCTTTGGAGCAACTTTTGATAGCAATGTCATTAACGTAGCACTCCACTATTTTGCACAAATATTTATGGAAGATGGTGCTCATAACTTGCTGGTATATAGCACCTACATTCTTCAGAGCGAAGGACATGACTGTGTAATAGTATACTCCTATCGGCATTCAAAATGATGTATGCAAATCTTCATCAGAAAATATCTTGATTTGATTATAACCCAAGAACCCATCCATGAAGGACATGCGCTCGAAGTCGCATGTGTTATCGATCATTATGTTAGTGATCGGAAGAGAAAACTCTTCTTTTAGGCATGCCACATTCATATCACAGAAGTCTATGCAGATTTGAATCTTCCCATTTTTCTTGATGACAGGCACGATATTGGCCACTCAATCGGGATATTATTCCTCGCGGATGAAGCCACTAGATATAAGTTTGTTTACTTCAGCTTCGATAGCGTTCATGATATCCGGACGAAACCGTCATTGCTGTTGCTTCACTAACTTAGCGTTCGGCAAGATGTCGAGTTTGTAGACCATGATCTGGAGGGTCCAAATCCGGCATGTCTTCATAGCTCTAAGCAAAGACATCGATATATTCTCGTACGAGTTGTAGCAGGAATTCATGATCTTCACCGGATAAACTTTTGCTTATAAAGATAGGTTTGGGGGCAGATTCCTTGTCCAGGTCGACTTGCATGACCTTGTCTTCTGTGGGAGATTCTCGCTGCTCGAAACGTAGCTCCCACTGCAAGTCTAAGCGTTGGTCCCACGGTTCTACTT
Organism: Iris macrosiphon; assembly: GCA_036927795.1. NCBI lineage: Eukaryota > Viridiplantae > Streptophyta > Magnoliopsida > Asparagales > Iridaceae > Iris > Iris macrosiphon. The sequence continues at coordinate 49,850,456 of JAYESA010000019.1, read as the reverse complement.
CAAAGAGTCTGATGATTCCTCGTTGTCTTCCACAGGGTCAGCTGACGCCATGTTAACAGACAATGTTCGTCTAAAGAGGTCTCCAATACTGGTGTCGGAGTTCCACGAGGAGGATTCCGAAGAGTGTGACTGTGACTTATCTTCTTTCTCCAAGGCTTTGGGGCTTGATAGAGGTATTATGTACCCTAGGTCATTCCGGGTCTTGTGGTAGTAATCCTCAGCTTTGCCTACCGGAATGAAGAGACGCAAGGATAGTCATCAACCTTTGCCATAATTTAGACATCAGTCGCTTTTAAGATCATAACCCATCTTCTGGATGAGGTACTTAGCTTGACAACTGAACCGATAATGTTATATTTTGCCGGAATTAGATTCTGGCTCTTGTTCCTTTGGGATGAAGGACTGGGGGCTTTCTACCCTGTCGAAGATGATGACTTTGTCTCTCCTCCTCCTCGCTGGGGCCGTGAAGTAGAAACTTTGGCTAGAAAGAATCTGGTTTACTGCATAGATAATAGTTACATGTGTATGCAATTGCAGGCATATACTGTGCTCTACGGAGTACAATATGCTCAAATGTGCGACATTGGAATAGTTCAAAGATAATCCTTTATTCATAAAGTAGGGGATTTTTTCCAGAAAAATTGTATCGTCTGGGACGAAGCATTAGCATGAGCCGCTACGTACTCTTCTAGTTCATCTTCCTCAGGATTTGTCTCTAATGCGAGCGAGGGCTTTGGAGGCCCCCTACGAAACTTGACCACCAAAGGTTCGAGGGCAGGAGTTGGCGCTGGGTCCTACTTTTGACTTGGCAGTCGTACCGTCAGAGTTTATGGCGCCTTTCTCTGTATTTTCACAAAGAGGAGAGGGGTTGTATCACGAGCATGTCCTTTGAGGTGGATCATCAAAGGTTTGCCTGACGTCACACCGATCTCTGCTTCATCATCGACATCATTCCCTCCGTTCTGGCGGACTTGTTTGTATGGGAGTGAATCAGAGTAGTAGGCCTATACCCCTTTGAAGGGATCGACATCGGCGAACTCTGTCTTAACCGTGCTATAGTCGTCAACGTACTCTAGGCACTGGTACAGGGTTGATGGCACGATCATGTATTCGTGTATCCATGGACGCCCCAGCAGGACGTTGTAGGATATGTCTACATCAATGACATAACATGTGACTTCTGTCTCCAAGTTGCCTATCTGACATTTTAGGCGAATCTTGCCTAGAGGGTAGCTTCTTCTAGTGTATAATCCACTGATGGTAGTGTCACTACCACATTTTAGTAAAAATGGTATTTTAGTAATTTTCTATTTAAATAAATATTGTGTGTCATGCCCCAGTCCCAAATACGTAGGACTAGGAACACGTAAGCATGCCAGCCGCATGGATATGGCAACTCCAATGTATGGAAACCATAATCCAAGCGTACGCTGTAATATGAATATAATTCACATGTGGTATACATAATGTCACAAGTCACAAATATGCTAATCTCATCCACACAACAAGTCATAGAAACGAAATACTAAACTAGAATAAGGAGTCTGAAATATCTAAAAATAATAGTCGGGTGGAGACAAATCCACTACCAATGACTATATCTAAAACTAAAATGAGAGAGGAGTATAAAGTCTCCAATATAAAATAATGTGAAGATAAAAGTGTGTCAGCTAAAGAATCCATCGCCAGATGATCAACGATGCTCAGAAGGTAAGACCTCCTCGGCAGAAAGGAATGCGTCAGGTCCAGGCCCGTACTCCTGCAAATACTCAAGAGCAGATACACCTGGCAGGGGACCAGGTCCTCAGAGGGACGTAACAAGATACACAAAACATATGCCAATTTGAATACAGTAAACATGTATATAATTTAAAAATAAATAAGTACGCTGTACAAGACAATCTATATGAATGCAAATGAGGACAACTTTTCGACGTATGGGCAAGGGTAGTCTACTCGATCTAAGCCTCACAACTCATGCACTCGTCCATGAACATCATCAGCCGGCATACCTCGGGGGTAGCGACCCTCGGACTCCATCAATCGACATACCTCGGGGGTAGCGACCATCGGACACGACCCACCATAGTGCGTGCTAGTGACTACGGTGTTACCAGAGTGGTTAAAGCCCATACGCCTAATGATTGTCCTCCCATGATACTAGGTGCCATGTGTGTGTCAACATATCTAATACATAGTAATGACTGGAGAAAAACTACACATGCAAGAACTATACAGAAATAAAATAAATAAAAAGAAATATAAATAGCATGCAAAGTACTGCAAACAATTTGGCAAGGTATCTTGCCTGGCAAGAAGGCTGCAAAATGTAGTGTCCCAATGTCAACACCAAGAGTCAGAAGCTACGGCCTCAGAATGAACGTCTCCGGATGCTGAAATAAATATCACCAACGTTCCCAGAATAAGCAAAATAGCTAAAAAGCACTTCCCTTTCGTCCAATTTGGACACAGGGGCAAAACGGTAATTTCAGGTAAAAGTGGGGTCCACATGTGGCCCACTTTGCACCGAAAAGTGTGCCAAGGGTAACAGTCTCTAGATGGGACAAGCTATAGGTCAAACAACTCTAAATGTCAATACGAACCCAACGGTATGTCCAAATGTGGATTCCGATGGGCTGAACTCAATTTTGTCCAAAAAGTCAACTGTGGGACCCGCCAATTGACGATTTGGTCAACCGTCTCAGAATTGCGTGAAAATTGGGTCACAGGACCAGCGCGTTACCACGAGTCCAGCGGCGCAAGTTTCGTCGTAATCTGACAAGCGTGCACAAAATACGCGCGAGTTCTACAAAAGTTGCGACACGAAATGTGTCCGCGGATACGGCCTGATTCCGGCGCGCACACGCGTTCGAATCAGTCTCCACGAATTTTCACGTGTCCGGTTATGCTGCGTGCACCATTCGGTACACTTGGTACACGGCGGGGCGGTCCCGTTTGGCGGAACGCGCTCCGTTTTTCAACTTTTGGAAATCTGGAAAAAGTGGGTTCGCACGGTTTTGTGACGAATATAATTCTGTCCACAGCAGCTAATAATATAGGGTTATTTAACAGAAAATAAACTAGGTCAGGTGTTCTACAGGTATCAAAAAGAATCACCGAATTCGGATCCCTGTGGTGGGAGATACGAACTCGACAATATGGGTGGTCATTCTGGAATTCTGCGATTCCAGAATTCTGTCTGCTCGCGCCGACTTGGACGCTGTTTTCCACCTAGGGGTACACGTTTTCCGAGGTTGGCTATAAAACAAATATGGAAGAGGGTTAAGGGGTGATCATACCTATGAAGACGGAACAGTATTTGGTTGAGCGAGTCGACGGAAAATCACTCCGGAACGAAGGTGCTTCGAGTGGGATTCTGCTGTGCGCGAGGTTGGAGTCGTCGGGATGGTTTGGACGGCTTGGCGGGGCTTCTCTGGCTGCGGTGACGGCTCTTAGATGGGAAGAGGAGCTCTGGAGATTTAGGTTAGGGTTTTCGGAGAGATATTATATATATATGTATATATATATATATTTATTTATTTATATATATATATATATATATAATATAGGTCTGGAGGGGGAGCCTTCCGCGCGTATAATGGCTGCTGGTTGATAGCATTTTAAAGGGTTTTGTGATTTATCACTTTAGCCCCCCTTTCTTTATTCTTTTCCTTTTCCCTTTTTTTTTCTTTCTCCTTTTTTCTTTTCCATTCTTTTCTTTTCTTTTCTTTTCTTTTATTCTTTTTCTTTTTCATTTCTTTTTCTTTCTTAATATATATATACATATATATATTTGTATATACATATATATTATATATATACTCATAAGAAAATTCATGGATTAGAATAATGCACACCATTAGGCTAGCAACTGCTCAAGGGGGTCTCCTACATGAAATAAATTCCGAAAAATTCCTGATGCTCCTATAAATCCTCTAAGTGCCCGAACACCTAAAATAAAAATTATTAAAAATTTATTTCTCCTATTTAGCCACTAATTACTATATTTAAATTATTAATTAATAAAAAAAAATAATAAATACGGTTTTTGAAATAGGGGTTTTACATTCTACCCAACTTACAAAAATTTTGTCCTCGAAATTGACACTAACCCATATTCATAATGATAACTAGAACTATTACACTATATTGGTGTCTAGCAGGATTCTTAAACTCATGGTCTGCCATTCTAACACTTTCTCATCTATTGTCCATACACTATTCTATCATCCTCTAACTTGTCTACACTACCCAACTTACAAGAATTCTACTAGTGGTCACCTTCTTTGAAGCTATTGTCTAGATTGTAAGGCAATTATATTTATTGGGTCAAGAATCTTGGGATACCTGTCTAGAATCTCATTACTATGACTTTTTCCCATAACCGTCAAGTATCATAGTCTAATACTGCCTCGCCACCTGGCCAGTATGGCTGCAAGTAATTCGACTACTCTACCATAATCATCTGGCGGCAACTGTTGCTACCTCGCCAGCGATTTGTCATAGTCATCAGTTCGTAACAGTGCCTTCAACTCTTTCCTAGGCATAGTCTAGGTTTTAGGGAAACACTTAAGGTCTTGACTAACTATTAGGGGTATGATCTGCCTCAAATGGTCTAACAATTTCTACTAGGCTACATGGTGCTACTTAAGGGTTAAACTACTAAAGAATACAGATATTGCTATAGTGCATATATATATTAAAAACTCATCCTTAGTTATCAAGCATTACTAACACATTTATGTTTAACTAACAAAATAGGGGTGAGATTGATATCAAACAATTCATAATGGCACGAAAGATATGACTATGATAGGAAGAGTTACGCACGAGATAAGAAATAAATATAAAAGGAGAAAATGAGTCACCCAAGAGGGCGAGATAAGGATAGGGGAAGAATACTACTACTGCTACTCCCGTCATCCATTAGCATCGCGTGTATGCCATCTGGATAGAATAGAAATATATCCTCATAACTGCTAGACTACCATATATATAATTCTATATCTATTTGTGCATCTAAGGTATTGTGTCACAATGGGGTTATGAGTATGCAAAGACAATTATAACTAAAAGGTCGTACCTGTATCTACGGCTTCCTGTGTCTGCTCTCCCATACTTGTCATAATGAGTGCTTGGCCTTGTCCTTGGTTATTCAACTGGGGTCTAGTCCCCTCCATTTGTGCAGACTGTAGAAGCAGTGGTGGGTCCCTTTGGTCTTCTATACTTGAGGGTGTAAGCGGTGTTCCTGATTCTAATGCCATAGGTCTCTGGTTCTGTTTAGGACATTCTTGGGCTTGATGGTGACTTGATCCACATATCATGCACAACCCCAATCGACGATGACAGTCTCTTAGAATATGACCTGTCCTACCACAATAGTGACAAGTACGGAGCTCCTTGGTTGGATATGGTGCAGCACTATCTGATTGCTGGCGTGTCAAAGTGTGTCGAATGGGTCCTCCTTGCTGTATTCTTACTGGTCCTTGGTGACTTCTCTGTTGAATTCCGTTTTCCTTGCTGATGGCCTCCTGGATCCTGGCCTCTGTCAATAGCTCGGCATAAGAGATCCGGGACTGGGAGCTAGTGTAGTGCTGGAGCTCCTGAGTCAGCCCGCAGTGAAACCTCTTAGCCTTCTCCAAGTCATTAGGTATTAGGACTGTGCCATACTTACTGAGACGGCTAAATTCTGCGTCATACTCATCAACCATCTTGTCCCCTTGCTCTAGATGGAGGAACTGATCGTACAATGCGTCCCTTACAGTATCCAGGAAGTACTTTCGCTCAAAGCACTCCAAGAATTGTTCCCAAGTCTGACGCGTACCCAACTGGCGCTCCATTGATTCCCACCAGTGATGCGCGTTGCCTTCTAACTGAGTCCTCACGCCTATCATCCATAGGTCAGAAGGTAATTGTGATGCCTCTAACAACTTCTTGGTATTGGCAATCCAGTTCGTTGTCTCCTCTGGACTCTCATTACCCTTATATGGCTTAGGGCCCATCTGCACAAAGTCCTTGACTGAACCAACCCGAGCTTGTGGTACTGAAACTAGTGCCTGGGTTGGTGCAGGGGCTAGTACAGCCATCCTCTCCAGTGCTGCCAAAAATTCTTGCCTCTGCTCGGCTGCCTGCTGCCTCTGCTCGGCTGCCTGCTGCCTCTGTTCCTGTATTATCATCTGGAAGAATTGGAACAGCTGTGCTTGGCCATCTTGCGGTGCTAGTGGAGCTGAAAAAGTCCCATTAGGTATCGTGGAAGGAGTTGATGGAATTTGATTGTTAGTCAGTCCATCCGGTCCGGGAAGGAGAGGTGTCGTTGAGGTCACTCCTAGTGGTTGGTCGTCGTCCCCTGGAGACGTGTTGTCCCCGGTGGCGGCATGCCCGTTATTCAAATTCATCTCTCTGCAAGAGATGGACGAAGGATTAAGAAGAGTACATGAATCAAGCAGGATGCAAGAACTTAAGTAGGACATGTTGGAAGGAAGGTAAGTTATAGTCAAGTGTGGATGAGATCTATAATTCTAATCCTAGGTGCAGGCCCGCTCGGTACAGTTACGTAATCGAAACGGCTAACTAGACCTGCATGGGCCACCACAAAAACATGTCATGCCCCAGTCCCAAATACGTAAGACTAGGAACACGTAAGCATGCCAGCCGCATGGATATGGCAACTCCAATGTATGGAAACCATAATCCAAGCGTACGCTGTAATATGAATATAATTCACATGTGGTATACATAATGTCACAAGTCACAGATATGCTAATCTCATCCACACAACAAGTCATAGAAACGAAATACTAAACTAGAATAAGGAGTCTGAAATATCTAAAAATAATAGTCGGGTGGAGACAAATCCACTACCAATGACTATATCCAAAACTAAAATGAGAGAGGAGTATAAAGTCTCCAATATAAAATAATGTGAAGACAAAAGTGTGTCAGCTAAAGAATCCATCGCCAGATGATCAACGATGCTCAGAAGGTAAGACCTCCTCGGCAGAAAGGAATGCGTCAGGTCCAGGCCCGTACTCCTGCAAATACTCAAGAGCAGATACACCTGGCAGGGGACCAGGTCCTCAGAGGGACGTAACAAGATACACAAAACATATGCCAATTTGAATACTGTAAACATGCATATAATTTGAAAATAAATAAGTACGCTGTACAAGACAATCTATATGAATGCAAATGAGGACAACTTTTCGACGTATGGGCAAGGGTAGTCTACTCGATCTAAGCCTCACAACTCATGCACTCGTCCATGAACATCATCAGCCGGCATACCTCGGGGGTAGCGACCCTCGGACTCCATCAATCGACATACCTCGGGGGTAGCGACCATCGGACACGACCCACCATAGTGCGTGCTAGTGACTACGGTGTTACCAGAGTGGTTAAAGCCCATACGCCTAATGATTGTCCTCCCATGATACTAGGTGCCATGTGTGTGTCAACATATCTAATACATAGTAATGACTGGAAAAAAACTACACATGCAAGAACTATACAGAAATAAAATCAATAAAAAGAAATATAAATAGCATGCAAAGTACTGTAAATAATTTGGCAAGGTATCTTGCCTGGCAAGAAGGCTGCAAAATATAGTGTCCCAATGTCAACACCAAGAGTCAGAAGCTACGGCCTCAGAATGAACGTCTCCGGATGCTGAAATAAACATCACCAACATTTCCAGAATAAACAAAATAGCTAAAAAGCACTTCCCTTTCGTCCAATTTGGACACAGGGGCAAAACGGTAATTTCAGGTAAAAGTGGGGTCCACATGTTGCCCACTTTGCACCGAAAAGTGTGCCAAGGGTAACAGCCTCTAGATGGGACAAGCTATAGGTCAAACAACTCTAAATGTCAATACGAACCCAACGGTATGTCCAAATGTGGATTCCGATGGGCCGAACTCAATTTTGTCCAAAAAGTCAACTGTGGGACCCGCCAATTGGCGATTTGGTCAACCGTCTCAGAATTGCGTAAAAATTGGGTCACAGGACCAGCGCGTTACCACGAGTCCAGCGGCGCAAGTTTCGTCGTAATCTGACAAGCGTGCACAAAATACGCGCGAGTTCCACAAAAGTTGCGACACGAAATGTGTCCGCGGATACGGCCTGATTCCGGCGCGCACACGCGTCCGAATCAGTCCCCACATATTTTTACGTGTCCGATTACGCTGCGTGCACCATTCGGTATACTTGGTACACGGCGGGGCGGTCCCGTCTGGCGGGGCGCGCTCCGTTTTTCAACTTTTGGAAATCTGGAAAAAGTGGGTTCGTGCGGTTTTGTGACGAATATAATTCTGTCCACAGCAGCTAATAATATAGGGTTATTTAACAGAAAATAAACTAGGTCAGGTGTTCTACAGGTATCAAAAAGAATTACCGAATTCGGATTCCTGTGGTGGGAGATACGAACTCGGCAATATGGGTGGTCATTCTGGAATTCTGCGATTCCAGAATTCTGTCTGCTCGCGCCGACTTGGACGCTGTTTTTCACCTAGGGGTACACGTTTTCCGAGGTTGGCTATAAAATAAATATGGAAGAGGGTTAAGGGGTGATCATACCTATGAAGACGAAACAGTATTTGGTTGAGCGAGTCGACGGAAAATCACTCCGGAGCGAAGGTGCTTCGAGTGGGATTCTGCAGTGCGCGAGGTCGGAGTCGTCGGGATAGTTTGGACGGCTTGGCGGGGCTTCTCTGGCTGCGGTGACGGCTCTTAGATGGGAAGAGGAGCTCTGGAGATTTAGGTTAGGATTTTCGGAGAGATATTATATATATATATATATTTATATATATATATATAATATAGGTCCGGAGGGGTAGCCTTCTGCGCGTATAATGGCTGCTGGTTGATAGCATTTTAAAGGGTTTTGGGATTTATCACTTTAGCCCCCCTTTCTTTATTCTTTTCCTTTTCCCTTTTTTTTTCTTTCTCCTTTTTTCTTTTCCATTCTTTTCTTTTCTTTTATTCTTTTTCTTTTCATTTCTTTTTCTTTCTTAATATATATATACATATATATATTTGTATATACATATATATTATATATATACTCATAAGAAAATTCATGGATTAGAATAATGCACACCATTAGGCTAGCAACTGCTCAAGGGGGTCTCCTACATGAAATAAATTCCAAAAAATTCCTGATGCTCCTATAAATCCTCTAAGTGCCCGAACACCTAAAATAAAAATTATTAAAAATCTATTTCTCCTATTTAGCCACTAATTACTATATTTAAATTATTAATTAATAAAAATAATAATAATAAATACGGTTTTTGAAATAGGGGTTTTACATTGTGCATGGTAAATAATTTTTGTTGTATTATTTAATTATTGTTGGATGTTATTTAATCATTTTGGACTTATTTTAGTAGGCCCAACTAGTGTAGTTTAGACCCATGGACCAACATGAATTAAATAGTTAGATTTGGCCCATTTAGAAAGCCCATAGTTAAGGAGATGGATTAAATTAATTAAGTGATTAGACTAGAAGCTTCCTTCCTTAATTATTTCTTCATGAGAGGCCCCAAGGGGTACATTGGACATTTTACAATTGCTTGGGAGAGGGGCAAGACCGGCCTATTAAAAGAGGGGGGAAATTTCTCTCTCCTCTCATTCTCATTCCAAATCTAGATCTAGAATTTCCCACTCCCAAATTCCCTCCATTTCCATTCCAATTCCCTACCAAATTCATTCCAAATTCTTCCTAATTCACCATTAGAGAAGGAGGAAGCAAGGATCTAGAAGAAGGAAGCAATGATCTACAAAGAGGAGCAAGGATCTACAATTTGGAAGCAAGTTCTTCTCAATTGGAGGTTTCATTGGGAATCCATCTCCCAATAGGTATAATTCAGATTTTCCCATTTAAATAGCTTCTAAATCTGAGATTTAATCATGTAAAATCAACCTATATGTATGTACTACCCATAGGACTTTGTTTTGTGTTCATAGGAGACCCATGGAGAAAGTTATGGTGCTTTTTGTGTTAATTTTGTTGGAATTCCGAATTTATATTTTGTTGTGTGTGTCAATTGATCCTATAGATCAATTGGGCATGTGCTTATGTGTTTGGGGCTTGTTTCGTGTCCATATTTGGGTACTTGTGATTCGTATCCCAACTATTTGGTGATACGTGTCATTTTGGGGGTTTTCCCTCCGATACGGGGCTTTGAACATGTCGTATTTTGACACGGACACATAGATCTACTTTTGACACTTTAATTTATTCATAAATATTATTTGTGCTTTGTTTGTATCCTTCGGGGTGCAATTGGTTGTGTGTTGGACTCGTGTCACATGCGTATCCTAGATCTAGTGGGATACGGTGTGATACTCTCCAATTGTGTGGATTTTTGAATAGATCTAATTATGTATGGTTTAAATTCTTCAATTATAATTAGTAAATATATATAGATATTATATATTTATTTTGTGTATTTATTATAGTAATTATTGTAGCATAGATCTATATATTTTTGTGTGTGCTAATATGATGTACAAATATAATATGTAGCTTTCTCACATGTAATTATATATATACTTATGTTAATAGTATAAATTATACATAAATATTTTATAAAATATATTTATGTGTTTAATTGTGTAATTATATTATTTATAATTATTATGTAATTATTTGTATATTAATGTATATATTTTAGGTGTGCTTCTAGCCATATAAAATATGAACATTAATATGTGCATGTGTTGTAACTATTGGTATTTAATTATAAGTTTATATGTGCATATATATATATAAGTATATAATTATTTATTTATATATATGTATTATGATTATTATTGCATATATATATTTATATATATATATATATTTCTGTGTTTTAGTGACAGTGTGTTTGTGACAGTGAAACTGTTGCTAAATAGGCGGGTCAGCAGCAGCCGCTGTAGCCCACTGTGCATTAATGACAGTTCTGTCATTAATGCTGCGGGCGGGATCTTAGCAGCAGTGGCAACAGTTTTTGGTGATAGTTGATTAACTGTCACCAATGCAGCAGCAGTGGGTTTTATTACACAGTGGCTTTTGCGACATTTTCTGTGACAGTTGAGACTGTCACTATAAGCTGTTTTAATTAAATTGTATTTTTAACTCCCTGTTTTCAGTGACGCTTTGGCAGTTTTAAATTATATTTTATATATTATTATTGTATATATATATATATGTGTATATATATGTGTTTTGTATAATATTTGTAATAATATATTATGTTATTTGTATACATATTGGTTTGTATATATATTATTTTAGGGTATATATTATTTGTATTAGTAGTATACTTTGTGTGAGTATGATTTGGGATCTAATTTTTATTCCTAAATTGTTGTATTTTATTTCTATATTATTTATATAGATTTCTTGTGAGGTTGACCTTGGTTTGACTTTAGTTGACTTTAGAGTTGACCATAGTTGACTTTTGACTTATAATTTATTTATTGACCTAGGAGTTGACTAGTTTGACTTGTTCTCTTTCCGGGACCTTGTTTTAATGTGGTATTCCATATCTAGGTCTTCGAGGCACCGAGTCAGATATCTGTGAGACTGTTCTTTGGATTTTAGGCGAGTACATTCTCTGATAGTTTCTCATTTATGATATCCTCTATGTTCGTTGTATCTAGTATAGATTTACATGTTTCTCTCGACACTATGGTTACACGGATTGGTATATCCGGATCTCGTTATGAGATGTTATTCCTTGGTATATGGTGTATATGGTGCAAGTATTATTTCATTGGTTATCTTGTACATGTACAGACACCGATTCTCGGGGAGACTAGCTATCTTTTTGGAGAATCTAGTGCCATAGCATACCGTGGTTGGATCTATTATACCAGTTGGGGGTGGGGAGTATTAGTATAGATATGTGATCAAATCCCTATTGAATAAAGTATTGGTAAGCGAATAGTGTTGATCATGCACCGCACGTATGATTAGCCAGGCCGCATTGTATCTTGCCCAAGCCGATCACATGTTAAGCTAGTACTCACACACTTAGTCATTAGTATTATTGTTTCATTGGCATATTGTTCATTATTGTATTTCTTTCCAGTATTTCCTTATTGTCTATATATCTCTTGTATCTATTTTGTGCATCTTGTTTATCCACAGCTATTTACTGTTACATAGTTTTTATCATGGATTAGAACTGCTGTTAGAGATGTACTCTGCTCCTTTCCTGACTGGATATATTTTTTCAGATGACACTGAGGAGTACCCTACCTATTATGGACCCCAGGATGTTGTGGGTTTAGATTCGGAGACCCTGGCTCAAGAGGGACTTATCCCAACTGAGACAATTGACCCTGGAGTGTAGCTTATAGTATGATAGTATTCTTTTGTACTGGATTTGTCTCCAGCTTATTTTTGTTACTCTTCAGACTCATTGATGTATTATTTTAAACTCATGAGTTGATAACTATTCTATTCTTATCTGATCCGTGTTCATTCTATCTTAGTTCTGTGATTGAGTACACTATCTTTTGGTGGTTCATTATATTAGATAGACTTTCTAGACAGCGTTCTACCGCCGATTCTGCGGCGTAGGCTGGGCGTTGTTTCCGACTAGTACCCTTACCCCGGGTGCGGGTCGTGACACGTTTTTGGTGGTGGCCCATGCAGGTCAAGCTTCACAAGTATGTGATGTTGTGGTAGTACGACAACTTAGTTGTACTACTGCGAGCCTGCGATAGGATATAGGATATAGGCTGAGATACTCAATCACATCTAGAAAAATTCTTTTGATTCAACTATTCTCCTTTGACATTGATACTTGAACCCTTAAACTGTCCTTTCCTTGATGTCTTACATCATATGCCATATTGATCCTCATTCCGTCTTTTTATGAGACATACTCGGAGATACTTGCGGAGGCACGAAAGGTTGAGCGGGATCTGGGTTTGAAGACCAAGAGAGACCGTGATTCTTTTCTGGGGGCCAACGGCAGTGCAGTATCTGCCAAACGTCCTCATTTCCAGTCCAGACCTTTCCAGCAGCCACAGCAGAACTAGACTCCAGCTAGAGCGCCTTTTTACCAGGCACCTCAGCAGCAGAGGCAGTTACAGCAGGCCCCATGCAACTTCTGCAAGAAGCCCGGCCACATCTGGGAAGTTTGCAGGAGGAGGCTAGGAGTTTGTTTGTATTGTGGTACTGAAGGGCATCAATCGAGGAAGTGTCCTCGTCGTGCAGTTCAAGGAGCAGCTCCAGCTCCGAGGACACATACGAGACCACCTGCAGCACAGCCGAGGGGACCGCTTCCGACACAGCAGCAGCGTTTTGTCTAGCATCAACAGCAGGGAGGTGCTCGGCAGGGACGAGCGTTTGCTATGACCGTCGAAGAGGAGGAACCCACAGGAGATGTCATCGCAGGTTCTATTCTTCTTGATTCCATTCCAGCTTTAGCTTTGTTTGAAAGTGGTGCTTCCCATAGTTTTGTATCTGTTTCTTTTGCTCTGAAGCATGGTTTGGTAGCTGAGTCTTTGCTTAGGACTTGCAAGATCATGACCGGGGGAGGCATTATCCTGGTTAATGATATTTGCAAGGATCGAAGAGTTACTCTGGGAGGCCGGGAGTTGAGTGCGTGTCTACTTGTAATGCCACTTCCAAGCTATGACATTGTACTTGGGATGGATTGGTTGAGTAGGCACCGTGCTAGCATAGAATGTAGAGGAGGTAGAGTTTTGTTTGGTCCGCCAGGAGAGCCAGAGTTCGAATTTACTAGAGGAGCTGCGGAGCAGGAAGAAGGCATTATTTGTGGAGCTATGGTAGAAGACAAGGAGTTGACACATCCGTTGATAGCAGAATTCTTGGATGTATTTCCTGAGGAATTGCCAGGATTGCCACCCGATTGAGATGTTGAATTTTCTATAGACTTGGTGCCAGGTGCAGAACCAATTTTGCAACATGTCTATAGAGTAAACAACAGCGAGCTGGTCGAGTTGAAGAAGCAGGTGGACGAATTGCAGGATAAGGGGTTTATCAGATCGAGTTCTTCACCATGGGGATCCCCGGTATTGTTTGTACCAAAAAATGATGGATCGGTGCGCATGTGCATTGATTACAGGGCTTTGAATAATCTCACTATCAAGAATAAGTATTCTTTGCCACGGATTGATGATCTGTTTGATCAGTTGAGTGGTGCGAAGGTGTTTTCTAAGATAGATTTGAGATCAGGCTACCATAAAGTGAAGGTGAAGCCGGAGGACATACCAAAGACTGCTTTTAGAACTCGGTATGGTCAGTATGAGTTTATGGTGATGCCGTTTGGTTTGACTAATGCACCGGCGGTATTTATGAACTTGATGAACAAGGTGTTCCACCAGTACCTTGACAAGTTCGTGGTGGTGTTCATCGACGACATACTCATATACTCGAGGACACCAGAGGAGCATGAGGAGCATTTGAGGATTGTGTTGGATGTACTGAGGAAGGAGAAGCTGTATGGGAAGTTGTCCAAATATGAGTTTTTCTTGGACAAAGTAGAATTCTTGGGGCATGTTGTGACTGGTGATGGTATTTCAGTGGATCCGAAGAAGATTTCAGCAGTGGAATCTTGGAAGACTCCGAGTTCAGTAGCAGAGATCAGGAGTTTCTTGGGATTGGCAGGCTATTACAGGAAGTTTGTGCAAGATTTTTCGAGGATTGCCGAGCCGATGACCAGACTCACAAGGAAGGATGTGGAGTTTGTTTGGACGGAGGATTGTCAGGTTGCTTTTGAGGAGTTGAAGAAGAGGTTGACGTCTGCTCCTATTTTGACGTTGCCATCAGGGTCCGGAGGTTTCACTATTTATAGTGATGCATCGGGGAAGGGTTTAGGTTGTGTTCTTCAGCAGCATGGGAAAGTGATTGCCTATGCATCCAGGCAATTGCGTCCTCATGAAAAGAACTATCCTACCCATGATTTGGAGTTGGCAGCTGTCATATTCGCCCTGAAGTTGTGGAAACATTATTTGTACGGAGAGCGTGTGGAGATCTTCACAGACCACAAAAGCTTGAAGTACGTTTTTACGCAGAAGGAGTTGAACATGAGGCAGCGTCGGTGGTTGGAATTGATGAAGGATTTTGATATCTCTTTGCAATATCATCCTGGGAAAGCCAATGTAGTTGCCGATGCTTTAAGCAGGTATCCAGTAGCTATGTTCTTGACGCAGGATCGATATTTGTTGGAGGACTTGGAGAGCTTGGGCATTGAGGTGATTGTTCCTGGGTGTGCTATGCAAATATGGGGATTGCAGATACACTCAGTTTTGATGGACAGGATCAAGGCAGCACATTATGATGATGTATCCTTGAGGAGTATCAGAGCTCAAGTGAGAGCAGGATTGGAGGATGATTTCACTATTGCAGAGGATGGATCCTTGAGGTATGGAGTTAGATTGTGTGTGCCTAGTGGGGAGTTGCGCGAGGAGGTATTGCAGGAAGCGCATCGCTCTCAGTATTCCATACATCCAGGTGCTAACAAGATGTATCGGGATATGCGAGAGAGTGTGTGGTGGTATGGCATGAAGAGGGAAGTGGCACAGTTTGTATCCAGATGCTTAGTGTGCCAGCAGGTGAAAGCCGAGAGGAAGAGGCTAGGAGGGTTACTTCAGCCATTACCCATTCCAGAGTGGAAGTGGGAACATATTACTATGGATTTTGTGTCCGGACTTCCACGATCTCCAGGAGGGAAAGACGCGATTTGGGTCATTGTTGATAGATTGACCAAGTCGGCCCACTTTTTGCCTTTCAAAGTGGGTTTGTCTACGGAAAAGCTGGCAGAGATGTATGTGAGGCAGATCGTTAGGATACACGGAGTTCCCGTCAGCATAGTCTCAGATCAAGATAGTCGTTTCACTTCTCATTTTTGGAGGAGTTTGCAGGAGAGTTTGGGCACTCAGCTCAAGTTCAGTACTGCATATCATCCCCAGACAGATGGGCAGTCAGAGAGGACTATCCAGACTCTCGAGGATATGTTGCGCACTTGTGTACTAGATTTTGGGGGTTTTTGGGAGGACCATCTCTATTTGGTAGAGTTTGCTTACAACAATAGTTACCAGGCCAGTATAGAGATGTCACCTTTTGAAGCTCTATATGGTCGGAGGTGTCATACTCCTTTGTCTTGGGACGATGTTGGAGAGAGAGTTTTTCTTGGGCCAGAGATGGTTGTGGATGCAGCGGAGAAGGTTCATTTGATCAGAGACAGACTTCGAGTGGCGCAGGACAGACAGCGGCATTAGGCCGATAGCCATCGGAGACCTTTGGAGTTTGAGGTATAGTTTAGATTTTGTTTGTGCTTATTCTTGTTTGTTATAGATTAAGTTCTTAAGATGGTGTTTTGTTCTAGGTGGGTGGTTTGGTGTTTCTGAGGATTTCTCCGACAAGAGGCACGATTCGCTTCGGTGGAGGCGGAAAGCTTAGTCCGCGATTCATCGGACCTTTCACTATTCTAGAGAGGGTCGGTGCAGTTGCTTATAGACTAGACTTGCCACCTGCATTGGAGGGAGTGCACAACGTGTTTTATGTGTCACAGTTGAGATGATACGTGGCAGATCCTAGTCATGTATTGGATCACTCGGAGATAGAGGTGGGCCCTACTCTTAGCTATCCAGAGCAGCCAGTTGAGATTCTGGATCGGAGAAAGAAGGTGCTGAGGAACCAGACTATTCCTTTGGTGCGCGTCGCATGGAGGCATCACTCTCCGGAGGAGTCTACCTGGGAGAGAGAGGATGACATGCGAGAGCGTTATCCATATTTGTTTGTACCTTGAGGTATGTTATTTCTAGTTATGTTCTATTCATTGTTATGTTCTGTTCATTAGTTAGTTGTGATTCTTTAGTTCTGTTCTGTGTTTTTCTGGGGGTAGTTTTCGTCTTTGAATTTCGAGGACGAAATTATTTTAAGGAGGGTAGACTTGTCACTACCATATTTTAGAAAAAAGGGTATTTTAGTAATTTCCTATTTAAATAATTATTGTGCATGGTAAATAATTTTTGTTGTATTATTTAATTATTGTTGGATATTATTTAATCATTTTGGACTTATTTTAGTAGGCCCAACTAGTGTAGTTTGGACCCATGGACCAACATGAATTAAATAGTTAGATTTGGCCCATTTAGAAAGTCCATAGTTAAGGAGATGGATTAAATTAATTAAGTGATTAGACTAGAAGCTTCCTTCCTTAATTATTTCTTCATGAGAGGCCCCAAGGGGTACATTGGACATTTTACAATTGCTTGGGAGAGGGGCAAAGCCGGCCTATTAAAAGAGGGGGGAAATTTCTCTCTCCTCTCATTCTCATTCCAAATCTAGATCTAGAATTTCTCACTCCCAAATTCCCTCCATTCCCATTCCAATTCCCTACCAAATTTATTCCAAATTCTTCCCAATTCACCATTAGAGAAGGAGGAAGCAAGGATCTAGAAGAAGGAAGCAATGATCTACAAAGAGGAGCAAGGATCTACAATTTGGAAGCAAGTTCTTCTCAATTGGAGGTTTCATTGGGAATCCATCTCCCAATAGGTATAATTCAGATTTTCCCATTTAAATAGCTTCTAAATCTGAGATTTAATCATGTAAAATCAACCTATATGTATGTACTATCCATAGGACTTTGTTTTGTGTTCATAGGAGACCCATGGAGAAAGTTATGGTGCTTTTGTGTTAATTTTGTAGGAATTCCGAATTTACATTTTGTTGTGTGTGTCAATTGATCCTATAGATCAATTGGGCATGTGCTTATGTGTTTGGGGCTTGTTTCGTGTCCATATTTGGGTACTTGTGGTTCGTATCCCAACTATTTGGTGATACGTGTCATTTTGGGGGTTTTTCCTTCGACACGGGGCTTTGAACATGTCGTATTTTGACACGGACACATAGATCTACTTTTGACACTTTGATTTAATCATAAATATTATTTATGATTTGTTTGTATCCTTCGGGGTACAATTGGTTGTGTGTTGGACTCGTGTCACATGCGTATCCTAGATCTAGTGGGATACGGTGTGATACTCTCCAATTGTGTAGATTTTTTAATAGATCTAATTATGTATGGTTTAAATTCTTCAATTATAATTAGTAAATATATATAGATATTATATATTTATTTTGTGTATTTATTATAGTAATTATTGTAGCATAGATCTATATATTTTTGTGTGTGCTAATATGATGTACAAATATAATATGTAGCTTTCTTGCATGTAATTATATATGTACTTATGTTAATAGTATAAATTATACATAAATGTTTTATAAAATATATTTATGTGTTTAATTGTGTAATTATATTATTTATAATTATTATGTAATTATTTGTATATTAATGTATATATTTTAGGTGTGCTTCTAGCCATGTAAAATATGAACATTAATATGTGCATGTGTTGTAACTATTGGTATTTAATTATAAGTTTATATGTGCATATATATATAAGTATATAATTATTTATTTATATATATGTATTATGATTATTATTGCATATATATATTTATATATATATATATATTTCTGTATTTTGGTGACAGTAGGTTTGTGACAGTGAAACTGTCGCTAAATAGGCGGGTCAGCAGCAGCCGCTGTAGCCCACTGTGCATTAATGACAGTTCTGTCATTAATGCTGCGGGCGGGATCTTAGCAGCAGTCGCGACAGTTTTCGGTGACAGTTGATTAACTGTCACCAATGCAGCAGCAGTGGATTTTATTACACAGTGGCTTTTGCGACGTTTTCTGTGACAGTTGAGACTGTCACTATAAGCTGTTTTAATTAAATTGCATTTTTAACTCCCTGTTTTTAGTGGCGCTTTGGCAGTTTTAAATTATATTTTATATATTATTATTGTATATATATATGTGTATATATATGTGTTTTGTATAATATTTATAATAATATATTATGTTATTTGTATACATATTGGTTTGTATATATATTATTTTAGGGTATATATTGTTTGTATTAGTAGTATACTTTGTGTGAGTATGATTTGGGATCTAATTTTTATTCCTAAATTGTTGTATTTTATTTCTATATTATTTATATAGATTTCTTGTGAGGTTGACCTTGGTTTGACTTTAGTTGACTTTAGAGTTGACCATAGTTGACTTTTGACTTAGAATTTATTTATTGACCTAGGAGTTGACTAGTTTGACTTGTTCTCTTTCCGGGACCTTGTTTTAATATGGTATTCCATATCTAGGTCTTCGAGGCACCGAGTCAGACATCTGTGAGACTGTTCTTTGGATTTCAGGCGAGTACATTCTCTGATAGTTTCTCATTTATGATATCCTCTATGTTCGTTGTATCTAGTGTAGATTTACATGTTTCTCTCGACACTATGGTTACACGGATTGGTATATCCGGATCTCGTCATGAGATGTTATTCCTTGGTATATGGTGTATATGGTGCAAGTATTGTTTTATTGGTTATCTTGTACATGTACAGACACCGATTCTCGGGGAGACTAGCTATCTTTTTGGGGAATCTAGTGCCATAGCATACCGTGGTTGGATCTATTATACCAGTTGGGGGTGGGGAGTATTAGTATAGATATGTGATCAAATTCTTATTGAATAAAGTATTGGTAAGCGAATAGTGTTGATCATGCACCGCACGTATGATTAGCCAGGCCGCATTGTATCTTGCCCAAGCCGATCACATGTTAAGCTAGTACTCACACACTTAGTCATTAGTATTATTGTTTCATTGGCATATTGTTCATTATTGTATTTTTTTCCAGTATTTCCTTATTGTCTATATATCTCTTGTATCTATTTTGTGCATCTTGTTTATCCACAGCTATTTACTGTTATATAGTTTTTTTATCATGGATTAGAACTACTGTTAGAGATGTACTCTGCTCCTTTCCTGACTGGATATATTTTTCCAGATGACACTGAGGAGTACCCTACCTATTATGGACCCCAGGATGTTGTGGGTTTAGATTCGGAGACCCTGGCTCAAGAGGGACTTATCCCAACTGAGACAGTTGACCCTGGAGTGTAGCTTGTAGTATGATAGTATTCTTTTGTACTGGATTTGTCTCCAGCTTATTTTTGTTACTCTTCAGACTCATTGATGTATTATTTTAAACTCATGAGTTGATGACTATTCTATTCTTATCTGATCCGTGTTCATTCTATCTTAGTTCCGTGATTGAGTACACTTTCTTTTGGTGGTTCATTATATTAGATAGACTTTCTAGACAGCGTTCTACCGCCGATTCTGCGGCGTAGGCTGGGCGTTGTTTCCGACTAGTACCCTTACCCCGGGTGCGGGTCATGACAGGTAGTATTGGTGGCTGCCAGCCGATGCATTGGGATGCCCAAGATGTGAAACATACTCAGAGGGATGATGCTGATGGACGGACCCGGATCGATGTGCATCCGGTCCACCTTGATGGCACCGATGTACCTCGTGTAATACAGAAGGCGATCGTGCCTATTGTTCTTCAATAACATATCTTGTTGTGAGAACGTAATGCTGGGTATTGCCTCTATCACATTATTATAGTAGGGGCATGCCGCAGGATCTTCAGTTGGCGGCTTGACCTGCACCAAGTAGATGTCGACGTTCTGCAATGCCTTACTCCGAGCATTCCGAGTGTCTTTGGGGAGTCGGAGAAGCTCAAATAGTAACAACTTTGTCGGAGTATTAGCAATTTGTACTACGATGCAGAATCCCAGGGTCAAAACAGTAGCAAGGCCATGGTCTCAGTTTGGGTGGTTAGCTAGCACAGACCAGAGTACAGTTAAAGTTATAGGGCTTCTCTCGCCCATGTGACATATCTTTGCACAACGGTTTATCGAAGAGAGTTTCTTTCTGCTTGAACTTGTCCATGGTTGGAGGTTAGGACGGTCCCGAATTCAATGCAGCAGGTGTAATGAGTACGACCGTTGGTGGAGCATCATTGTTGGAAGTATTATCGTCCCGCTGGTAGGTAAGACCCGATCAAGTCACCCTTACCCTAGCTTTCTTAGTGGTGGGGGATACTATATGGCAGGACTTGGACTTCTGTCCTTTGGACTTGATGGCGGAAGGCGTTGCTTGCTGCATCAAATCTGGAGCAAGGTCTGGGTGAACCCACATGACCTCGCCCCATGGTGTGCAAAAGGGTACCAGCCTGACGGTTTGGTCGCGAGTTAGTGGAAAATTAAATACCTCCATTGTGGCCTTTGGGATTGGTACCACCATGTCTCGGGCTTCCGTTACCAAACTAGAGGGATACCATATTGGCGGCAACCATTTTGTCCTCAAAATCTAAGTTTTAGAATCGAGTAGACGCTGGATGTAATGCTTCAGTGTGTAGCAATCTCGTATCGCATGATGGACATGCCGATG
Source organism: Iris macrosiphon (assembly GCA_036927795.1). NCBI lineage: Eukaryota > Viridiplantae > Streptophyta > Magnoliopsida > Asparagales > Iridaceae > Iris > Iris macrosiphon. The sequence continues at coordinate 49,829,116 of JAYESA010000019.1, read as the reverse complement.
GTAGTGGCAGTACTTGGGGTTATTTATGTCTTTTGCCTCATCGGGGCGCTTGATCTCGGTGAGGCGGAGCTTGTTCCCCTTTATCAGTACGTCAAAGATTGCCAGGATTTTATCATCCTCGAAAGAGTAAGTCTCCTTTGGCTTTGGAGCCTCTGTCGACTTCTGTTCCGGCTTTTTGGCTATATTGGCGACAAGGGCCTGCTTCCCTTTGCCGTCATGACCACTATTGCCACCGTTGTTGCTGTTGTTGTAAGGACGCTTTTTCCTGTCATCAGCGATAGAAATTTATATTTCCAGTAGTCAGGCTTCTTTTACTTTACTCTCAACACTGACAGCATTTATGATGAACGTCGTCCAGTCTTTGAACTGAGTGTCACCTATCCAGAGCCTGACTGCCGAAAGTAGATTCTTCCGACACATGTCCATCAGTGTGGATTCAGGATTACCCAGAGATAATTTTAGTGCAGCTTGCCTGTAACGTTTGATATATTCCCGTACAAGCTTATTTTCTTTTTATATGATGTCCAGCAAGGAGGACATCATCATATCACATCTTCCGTCATAGAATCGGGCGAAGAAGAGACTTTTAAGATCATCAAATGATGATATACACTTGCCCTGGAGGCTGCAGAACCAATCGAAGGCCACCCCAGACAATGCCTCGACAAAGAGCTTGGTGAGAAGAGCGTCACTGCAGGGTAGATGCCCTGTTGTTGTCTCAAAGTAGCTCATATACTGACGAGGAGATATCTTCCCTTCAAATAGATTTAATTTGAAGGGCTTTATTTAGGTGAATAGGGAACGTCTCTCCACTCGAGGGGATATGGTTATGGAATCCCAAGCTCACGCAGAGAGTCTCGATTATCCATTGAGTCCAAGCGAGCACGCAGTTCTCGCACCTCCCGTATTGCTTCCCGAGCCTCGTCTACTACAAAAGAAGCAGATGATCCAGGCCTAATGTGATCGCCATTGATGGGCAGAGCGGTGGCGTTTGAGTCTCCATTTGCCCCAGGATCTTGACTAGCTTGTCCCGAGGTTCTTGGCGGCTGTGAGGCCATGTTTGCCTTGATCTCTAGTTGTCACTACCACATTCCAAAAATAGGAATATTTTTGACTTTTTATATATTATTAATATTATGATATTTATATTAAATGGTTTCTCGATATGTGTATTTAAATTAAATAATTGCATGAGATGTGTATTTAAATATATTATATATATACAATGTTCATTAATGTTTGAGCTGGTAGACTTGACCTAGAAGCCCACTAGACGAACACCTGACCGAATTATGGAATTTTGTATTTAATTATTTTATTTATAATTTAATTTTTGGAGGTAGTAATTAATTACCGTAATTTATTTAATTGTTGCACCTTACCGTTGCTTCGATATTTGGAGCGCTATCCTGACTCTTGCCTTCCAAAAAATTTCATAACCTTGCCCTAGACATGCCTGCCTTCCATTCTGACCTTTTTGTAACTCATAATTATTCTCTCTTGTGCTTCATTTTAGCCGTACAATATTCGTCACGGACGTTTATTTAATTTTTAAATAAATTCTAACTTTGTATCGTTGTGCGTTCCAATCAAAATTGGAGGCAAATCTTGACCCATTTTTCGTGCAACCCAAATTAGGATAATATTCTGTTCTGAGTCGTCTTCACTAATGATATTGGTGACCCGACCTAATTTTGGCCCCATGTACTCCTAATTAATAATAGAACACCGCTTGCATTTATTTTTAATTAAATTGGGGATACCATTTAGGTTGATTCCGTTAATCCCGATTTAATTCCAGTACCCCACTAAATAAGCCTATACCAAACACACAACGCCCCCTCACCCTACAAAACACCAAACACCAAATCACCCACCAATTTTTCATTATTTCCTGTGTCTGTGCAAATATCCAAATTTATGGGGGACTAATTTACAAATATTGCATTAGGTGTCAACACCCCATTGGTTCAAACCAATGGAGAAGCCCAACATTGACTAATCAACCCAACCCTCATCCTTACATGAAGGATTCCTTTATGACAAATCTAGACCACCCATTTAAAATGGGTGCATCTACACCTTTCATTCCCACACACCCTCTCCCTATTTAATGTCCCATCACACAAGCCATAATCCCCAAACCTAGGGAAGCCCCCACCTCCTCACAAGCTCTCAACCGTAGCCAGCCTCTTTCCTACATTTTTATTTTTTCTTTTTCTTCTTCTCTTCTTCTTCTTCTTCTACTTCCTTCTTATCCACCTCCTTTTTATTTTTATTTTTAAATTTAAGCAAAGGGAGAAAATACCTACCACTGTTCACACTCCTACACCGGCACCACCATTGCCACCCGATCACCCGGCCGAGCTCCGACCAGCCCGCCGAGCGCCGTTCGACTAGCTCAGCCTCCTCCTCACCCCGAGCTGTCCAACCCCTCGCTGCTCATCTCCTCCGGCGAGCCCCTCGAATCCGACCAGCGGCCAACTCCCCCTCACTGCATCCCGAGCGTCGAGCCCCGACATCCCGCTGTCTTCTCCGGTCGCTCCTCCCTACACCGGCGTCTTCCTCCTCCTAGCTCCTCCACCGGCACCACCACACGATGACCCGACTCTACTGCATCCAGCTCCACCCTCGTCGACATCCTCCTCCCTGCGTTTCGACCAACTTCTTTCCCGGCCTGCTGTGCAACCGATACCCGTCCGGCCAGTGCAGCCGACCCCGCGTCTAACCGACAGCGACTGAACCGAGCCACTGCTCCGGCACTGTGCATTACGGCTGACCCGCTCCGGCAGTGCGGCTGACCCGCAGCATCCGGCCACCCTGCTGTCCCCGACTCCCTGCTGCTCCTCCTTTCTTCTTTCCCGGCCACGTAGCCCGGCCGACTGCCACCCGAAGCTCCACCACCCTCGATCCGGCGAGCTGCCACCTCCGCACCGCAGCCACTGCTCCTCCGCAGTCTGATTCCGGCCACCACCGTGAGCCTCACCCTCTTCCCTCCTTAATTAGTATGTATATATGTATATATAAATACGTATATACGTATATGTGTATGTGCGTATATGTGTATATGTGTATGTGCGTATACATATATACGTATGTATATATAAATATGTGTATGAGTATAAATAGTGTGTTTAATATGTATATGTATGTATTTAATTAATGTATATGTATGTGTATATTTAATATAACTGGTATACATGTATGTATATGTACGTATTTAATATAATTGGTATATATGTATATATATATATATATATATATATATATATATATATATTGTATATGCATTTAGTATATCCTTAATATATATAGTATAAACTTAATTTGGTGTATTAATATTAGTATATTTTAATAATAATGTTGACAATATATATGTATATTTTAAAATGTATTTTGGCATATATATGAGTATACATATATATTGTTCAACTAGTATATATATTAGATATGTGATTAATTGGTATACATATATTGTATATGTATTTTTTATTGGTGTATATATATGTATAAATATAACACATGTATAATTTCACTAATATATATATATATATATATATATATATATATATATATATATATATATATATATATATATATATATATATATATATATATATTATATATATTCTTAAATACTGGTAGTATATGTATAAAATATGTTATGTATATTTTAACATAATATATATATATTTCTATTTTAGTGTATATACACTTATACATATTGTATATAATTATTGGTATACCCTAAATATGTATTAATTAAATTATTGGTATATACATTGTATTTAATGATATATGTCTATTGATAAATATTGTAGGCGACCCGAGTGTAAATACGGATACCCCGTAACTACACATGACCTATGACCCTGTGAACTGTTAGCATACTGCACACGTACACTGACGTACTGGCAAGCCACGTACCATTTTGATCGTCTGTCTTGTCCAACAATCACAGACGCGACGCCCGTGCAACTTGACGCACTTAACCCTAGCTGACTAGTGCCATACCTGGCATAGCCCTGAGGCCAGTGTATTTTTAATTGTGTGTAATGTAGCATCTGATACAAATATTATATTATTTTATTATATGTCTATAGGACTGTTGGATCCTCCAGATGATACTCTGGGACTGGACATTGGTATTACCAGCTAAGGACCCAAGGCGAGTACATTCTCTGATTAGTTTCTTCTTTATGATATCCCCTATGTTCATTGTATCTAGTGTAAATATCCGTATTCTTGACACGCTGGTTACACGGATTGGTGTATACGGATCTCGTCATGAGATGTTATTCCTTGTTCATGGTGTAGCTTGTACAAGTCTTGTTTTATTGTTATCTTGTACATGTACAAACACTGATTTCCGGGGAGACTTGCTACCTTTGTCATGCCTCAGTCCCAAAATACGTAGGACTAGGAACACGTAAGCATGCCTGTCACGACCCGCACCCGAAAAATCGGGCATGAGTCATGGGTACGTCCAGCCTACGCCGCAGCATCGGCGGTAGAACGCTGTCTAGGTCAACTAACTAGATAATAATCTCACACAAAAATCGGGCATGACCTCTCCAAAAGGAGGGCAACCACACAAACAATATATCAACCTGTCAAGATCTCAACTCCAAACGGAGGAGCAAATATCATAATGATAATCTCAAGTACTCAATCACGAGTCTAAGCACGATAAGATGACAAAGAAGACTAACAACTATAAAGTCTAACCAACAACAACTACTACAACTACTACAACAACCACAACATCAAATAATAATACAACAATATCCAAAATAATATACAAACAAGGTCTCAATCCAAAACCGGAGACAAATCCGGTGCTAAAAGCTAATAAAAACAACAACAAGGTCTCAGTGATCCCGGCTACCAACCCGGAAGTCACCCCTAAGCTAGAGGGTCTCTGTCTGCACCATCGATAGGCTCAGGTCCATAAAACGTCGGACACCACTCCTCCGGATACTCTGAAAAATATGTCCAGTCAGGACTGGAGCAAGTACATCTCTAACAGCAGTTCCATTTAAATGATAAAAACTATAAAACAGTTATAGCAAGTAGCAAGAAAAATAGAGCAAGTATGAAACAAGAAAATATGTAAGTCACTGGTGCATAAAGGTAAAGATGCATGGATATCAGAGCAAGATAGTAATAACTGCAAGATACAGAAATCTAAGCTAAGATCAAGTCCGTGCACATGAACGTGTAGTGAGTCCAGCATGAAAAATATGTAGTGAGTCAAGTCCAGAAACATGTAAGTGAGACAAGTCAAGAAATGCATGAGAGTCCAGACTATAAAGAATGAACTCAGTGTCTTTGAAATACTTGTTTCGACATGTAAACGGCTAGGGGTAAGTACGGCTCACCGCGCACTGGGTGCGCGGCTGCTATCATTCCAGATTAGACCAGAGGGAGTGATTCCTGATAATGCCAGATAGGAATGTTTACATGTCTACTCGAGTATTTCCCCGCCCCGACTAATACAAGTGGATCCAAGACCCGACACGCAAATCAAGATGAGTCCAGCCTGTACATGAATGATGCCTGTAGTGATGCCTGTAGGTGATGCCTGTAGTGATTCCAGAATAGAGGCCAGAAATATAAAATGTACGTGTCGCAAGTAAATGAATCCAGAAATACCAATCAGTGTCCCGTATTGTGCCAGAATAATCATATGATACTATACTAGAAGCTGAATCATAATAATCATCAGATAATAAAAACTATCAGAGAATGTACTCGCCTGACGTCCTGAGCAACTGGCGATCCGAACCGGTGTCGCAAGGACCTAATACGAAAAGCAAGGTTAAACAGGGTGCTAAAGAGTTAAACAGATATAAAATAACTAAAAATAGGCTTCTAGGGTCGTTCTAGGTCAAACGGGTCAAACCGGTGAAATCTGGGTCAAAAAGTCAACTCTGGGTCCAAAAAGTCAACCCTGGGTCAAAACTAGGTCAAAAGTTGACTTTGGCGGCCAACCGAGTCAACTACGGTCAAGTCTGGGTCAAACTAGGGTGCTTCTGAAATTCTAGGTCAAACCGAGCTCATTAAGCTAGAAAACTCACAAACTCGCTCCTTGAGATACCGGGATACCCTCGGTATCCGATACCTCAACCTACGCTATATACCCCGTCTAAACCCGCTAAAACCTATGCTAGCACGCGTAAATATATACACATAAGCATATAAAAATCACTCCAATACTATTCCTAGGCTATTGCTCAAAAACCCCGCTTGAAATCCAATACCTTGGTTATCTTAAGGTATTGAAATACCTCGGTATCTCAAGGTATTGAGGTTTCGCTCTAAAACCCCTCTAACTAGCTATCTAGCTACTAATTATGCACCTAGTTATTAATCTAGGCTAGGTAGTATAGATATCTACCATATTTATATATATCTAACTATGTATATACCTATATATATAGATATCCACACACATATACCCGAATACCCATTATCTTACCTATACACATATATATATAACTTATAGGCATATAGATATCTATATCCTAGATAGGTATATCTAAGTATCTAGCTATCTACCTATCTAGTATCCATCTATCTAAATACCTAGCTATCTATCTATTAATCTAGCCCTCTAACTATCTATTTATCTTATCTACCTATTTATCTATCCATAGATATAGGTATCTACCTATGCATCTACTTATCTATATATCTAATTATCTATTCTAGTAACTATCGACTTAGCTATCTATCTATAATACTAACTAATAGCTAACTATAATCTATCTATCTATCTTATCTATTCTAATCTAGCTAGCTATCTATTTACCTAGCCATTTAACTATCTAACTATCCAATAAGTTATCTTACCTATTTATCCATCCATTTACCTATCTATCTATCTATCTATCTATCTATCTATCTATCTATCAACATATATATATATATATATATATCAATCTCTCACTCTCCCTCACTAGCTCTCACTACCCCTGCATACTTGCTAACCCCGCTGCTGCTCCATGCTACTGCTGCTGCTGCTGTGCTTCGCTTTGCTGCTGCTACTGCTCATGGTACTGCTGCTGCTGCAGCTTCAAATGGCTGCTGCTGCCCCTTGTTGCTGCTGCTGTTGGGGGCAGCAGCTGCTGCTCCTTCTGCAGTTGGCTGAACCCCCCCTCTAGCTACAAACACACACACACACACACACTCCTATATATATATATATAACTCCCTCTATATATATATATACACACATATATAACCATATATATACCACTAGATACCTATATATATATACACTTATATCTATTCTAACACACTCACTAACACACTAATACACACACTCACACACAAATATATACATAGCTATATATATATATATAAATACCTATATTAATATATATATATACACACATACAAATATATATATACACATCAATACACACACACACACACACTCTAAGATACATATATATAAACGTATACTCAAATAAATATATATATATATACATATGCACACACAAGCACACTTACACATATACATATATATATATACACATAGACATATACACACACAAGCACATAGATATAAATACACTCATATATATATATAAATATATATACACAACACACATACATATATATATATATATATATATATATATATATATATATATATATACACACACACACACATATACACTAACACAACACAACACACAACAACACACAAACCACACGCCCCACTCACGCCCAACGACCCCGACACTCACCAACACCCTAAAATATATAAAATATAACTCGAAAACTCTAGCACACGCTCCCCGATACTAACCCAACGCGCGCACAAGCCCGAAACGAGGAAACCAAGTCGAAATGGCCGTTCGGTCATTTCGACGAACACGTGGTGCGCGGCTCGGAAAACCTCCTGAAACGCACACCAAACGAACTCGGAATCGGCCCAAAATTTACCCACACGCTCTAAATGATGTCTAGATCCTAGAAAATGCGCTCCGACGTCGATTCTAGGCCCGTGGCGGAAACGCACACGCACTTAGAATCGGCGACGACGAAAAGCCCCAATTTCGCCCGAAACGCCCATTTTTTCGCGACACGGCTTCCCGTGTCCGAACGGAGACACGCACTCACCCTCAAGACACCCGACAACATCTACCTAGGTCCATCTAACCTAGGGCATCACCCAAAATTGGGCCAAATTCGGATTCCACCCGAAATTGACACAAAACCTAGTGTTAAAGTCTCCAAACACTACCCAACTAGTTCCAACTTCCTCCCACGGGTAGCCTAAGGGTCTAGGAAGGTTCTAAACTATTAATTACACTATATAAGAGTAATTACAAGGGGAAATTTAGGGTTTTACCTCTTGGGAGTTGGAATCCCAAGCCAAAATCTCAAGAATGCTCCAAATCCACCTCCCTCAAGCTCCAAGCCTCAAATCCAAGCTCCAACACCAAATCTAGGCTCTACCCACCTAGGTTAGGGAAAATGCAAGGTTAGGGTTCAAGTAAGGAAGAAGAAATAGAAGAAAAAAGGAAGAAAAGTGAAGAAGAACTTACTTTGGAGAAGAAAGAAGAAGAAAGAAGAAGTAGAATGTGAAGAAGAAGAAGAAGAAGAAGTGGAATGAACAAAGGGGGAGAGAGGGGCTGCTCCCTGCTGGCCACGGGTGGGAATGGGGACTGAATGGGTCGGGTCTCACATGTAATAGGGTTTACAAGTCTCAAAAATACCCAAAATGTCCTCCTAACTCTCGGTTTTGTGTTCCGGGTTCCAAAAATACTCAAACTAACTCCAAATCTCTCCCACTAACCTTCTAAAAATAAAATAAATATTTTTAAGCCCCAAAATAATTCTCACAAGGGTGCGGGCTGGGTCGGACATGGGTCCACTAGGGTCTGACATGGGTCCAGGCTAGCCAAAATCCTAAAACAAACAATAAAAATATAATGCAATCATTAATTAATTATAAATACAATTAATAAAAATAATGCACAATTAACTAAATTAAAAATAATAAAAATACCCGGCTCTGGAAATGGGGTGGTGACAATGCCAGCCATATAGATATGGCAACTCCAATATATAGAAACCACAACCCATACGTACGCTGTAATATGAATATCAATCCACAAGTGGTTTAAAATGTATCACAAGTCACAGGGTACAATCTAAATCTCATCCACAGAAAATTAATATAAATGAATAACCAGCATCTATATAACTAGATCTCAACATAAGTATCTAAGGATGATAGTTGGATGGAAATAAATCCACTACCAACTCGAATAGAAAAGTACAGCACAATAAACACAATACAAGAATACCATCTAACAATCATGGGCTCGGAGAGAAGACATCCTCGAAACATATGTAACCATCCGAATCTGCGCTCCTGCAAATACTCAAGAGCAGATACACCTGGCAGCGGACCAGGTCCTCAGAGGTGTAAACTCCCTCACCTAAAATAGGTATTTGTGTAAATTTTATATTATTATATTTATTATAGATGTTGAATTTATTTAGAGTATTACCTTAGTTAATTAGAAAATAATTTTTCTAGTATATTTACTTATATAAATATTTATTTAGAATTATTTTTAGGCTATTTTAGATTATTGGGATTTTTCCATAATTTTTAGTTAATTAAAAACTAGTAACAATAATTTTTGAGGACTTTAAAGAATTTATTTTATGTTCAAACTTAATTAAAAATATCCCAAAATTTTATTTTAGGTTCTAAATAATAAAATATATTTTCTAGAAATTTTTGGGAATTTTTTGATTATTTTTAGCATTTATTTCGAGTTAATTATGAAAAACTGAATTAAAAACTAATTTCTGAAAAAGAAAACCCAAAAAGTAATTAATTCTGCCCAGTCAGCAAACAGGGGCCCACCTGTCAGCCTCCAGCAGTGAACAGTGCCGGGCCCGCCTGTCAGTGACCGCTGAGTGGGTGCGAGCCGAGCCGAGCCGACCTCGAGCCGAGCCGAGACCGAGTTCGACTCGGACTCAGCTGAGCCGAGCCGCATCGAACTGCGACCGTTCGATCTGGGCGGGGCTGCATGGATGGCTGCCACATGGCGCGCTGTGAGCCGCGGCTTCACTTTCTCTCTCCTATATATATATATATATATATATAATAGTTTAGATATTAATTTCTAGGGTTGTTCTTCAGCCGATTTTTGGAGAATTGTCATCTAGGGTTCCTTCATCTTCCAGAAGCCATTGCGCATAGCTCCAGACTCCAAACGAGACCTAGTTTTTTTTGTTAGAACGATAATGAGGTTAGCTTTCTGATTATATAAATTTTTTTTCTAAATTATTAGTATTAAATTCTGGAAAATTCATAGAGCACAGTATGTCCAAAATAGACGTATTTTGATGTTTTCGCAATTTTGGGAGAACCCGGAATCAGAATCATGAACCGTTTAAAGTTTCGGAAAGCTAATGTCGAGATCATCGACATATATTTTTCCCAGAATTTAATTCGAAGTATTTTCATACAGTTAATTCTGTAGAACTTCTAGGTTAGAATTTAACCATCGGTGCACAATACAAAATTTGTATGTGCCATAATTCCCAAACGAATTTGAATTCGGACGAGTCGTAAATTCCAGCATGTTTTTGACGCTGAAATCTACAGGAAATCATGCATGAAAATTAAGTTTGTGTTGGTTGACTTTTCGGTCAACAGATCGCCTCGATTTGCGTGCCATGAGTCTCGAGTTGATAAAATTCAGTTTTTTTGGACAAAATTTAGGAATTAACATAAAAATCAGAATAATAAGATTAAAATAGGATTTTAGAGTAATTATTCCAGAATTAAATAAATTAAAATAAATTATCTTTTGACATGATAAATTTGTAATACATAGGCTATTTGGACTGTGACTTGGACTCTGATTCATACCAGCAGCAGGGACCCTGTAGCCGCTTATAAGAGGTCGCCTCGACATCCGTGCTGCTCCTTTCCCCCTCTGCTCCGTCGTGTCACTCCGATCCGCCTCAACTCGAACACAACCGCCCCCTCCTCCTCTCGAGCCGGCCTCGAACTCCCTACGGTCCGGCCAACTTTCCCCAACTCGAGCGTCGACGCCCTTGACTCCTCGCCTCGACAGATTTCCGACTTTCCCATCTCCGCCTGGCTAGTCGACCCCCTCCGACGACGCCATCGACCGGCTGTGCTCATCCCGAGCCCAATCGCACCCACCGTCCGAGACTCGCGGCGCCTGAGCGACGCCGAACCTCCACCAGCGTGCGACCCACTCCGACCAGACCGGGCAAAACCGCTGCCCTAACCCGACCTCGAGCCCGACCTCCTCCGGCGAGGCCCCTCTGCCGTCTCGACCAGAGCCCTAGCTCGGACTCACAGCAGACACGACCAGGACTTGGCTCGCGTCAATTTGACTTTCGGACACGCAGAAATCAGCGTTCACGGAGCTCTGTTCAGGTACCGTTTTCTCTCAACTCGCAGCTCCATTTTAGTTTCCATCAGTTGCTACTCATCGACTGTATAACCCTCTCGATGCCCTTGCAACTCGCTCGGTGCATCGCGTCCTGTGGTGATCGCACACCACGATCCAAAAACAGGAAAAACAATGCCCTGTTTCACCCCGGAACTGAGTGCGCCCCGCCAAACGGGATGACTTGGTCGCACGCGGTCTTTACCGAACCGTGTGCGACGTTGATACGGTCGTGTGGGATTTCGTAGAAGTCGATTCGGAGGTGCGTGCACCCCTGAATCAACGCGTATCCGCCGACGACACCCCGTATCCGTCCTTTCTGGAACACGCTGTAACTTTATGTACACACGTCGGATTGAGACGGAACTTGCGCCATCGGACTCGTAGCAATACGCTGGTTCTGTGAGCCAAGTTTGGTCTGATTCTGAGAACGTTGATAAAATCGCATATCGTGGGCCCCAAAGGCTCCACTTGACGGGCGATTTTGTGATCGGCTCATCGGAATCCAATTCTGGAAGTTCCGTTGGGTTCGTAACATTATTTCTGACTTGTAGATACTGAGTTTGCAGAATTTGGAGACCTTTGACCCTGACACGCTTTTCGGTGCAAAGTGGCCCATATGTGGACCCCGCTTTGGTCCGGAAATGACCTTTTTGCCCCTGTGTCCAAATTGGACGTAAGGGCAGGCATTTCTAGCAGTTTGATACCTTCTGAGACTGTTGGTGATGTTTATTATAGCTTTTGGAGTAGCACCTACCGGATCCACTGATACCGGGACGACTGTTGACATTCAAACATCAGGCAAGTGTACCTTGCCAAACTCTGAGTATTGTTATATATTTTTCTTGCTTCATTATATTTCTGTGCATGCTCAACCTAGGACCGTGTGACGTACTTAGCGTTCGATTATCAGTCGGGTGCCAACACTGTACGCAGTGTTGGGTACTGTCATCTAGAGATGGACATACGTGACACTATATATTCTCGTACTTGTCTTACCAAGTACCTTATGACCCAGGACACTGGACACTGTTCATGAGACAGTATCCTTCCGAGATATTTATGGTGATTCTGTATAGGATACAGGACTTGACAGAGATACTATATTCTTAGATACATTATGACTTGTGCATTAGTTATGATCCCGCTGACATGGACATGAGACGTTATGGTCATGATATGCGTGGTTACATTGGGTGAAAAGAGACACACAGACTACAGGCTGATCATATATATACACCGCTACTATTGTGAGGCCCAAGACTCTGAAGCCGAGCTTGGCCCATTACTCATTATTACCGCTGCTACCGGCTCCCCGACACAGAGCTTGTAGTGGCTTCAGCCTGAGTTCTAGTGCTGCTCTCATCTTGCATATCACTTAGCTGGTTATTTAGTATTCCCTTATTGTTCCATATATTACTGGAGAGACCCACAGGCTACAGGTTGACTATGTTATGCCGGCTACTCAGTCTCCCGCTGAGCTAGACCACCTCTTGACACCACTGCTATCGGCTCCCCTACACAGAGCTTGTAGATGTTCAACCTGAGTACTATTGATATTCTCTCTTGCATTTTATACAGATGTTTACATACTTACCCTGTTTACCTCATTATTTGCTGCACTGTTTATATTCTGGCTTGTATTATTTTCTGTACCTTGCTATGTCCCCTGAGGACCTGGATATGGATTATGTCCCCAGGATTTGCAGACGAGATCTATCCCGAGGTATACGGGACCGCAGCAGGAGCTGAACCAGGAGCTGTACCGCCATCCGAGGAAGAGGTGTTAGCCGAAGACTTTTCCTGAGCATCCATGATCATGCTCAGTATTTATTTATTTATTTCAGTCTTTTATATTCTGGTCTGTTGAACCATTGTACTAGATGTTTATCGGGTTGTTCCCCGAAGTACTTTGTGGAGACTAGCTGATGATTTACATTCCTTATTTATTCTGTGGATCATATTTTATATCTTGTGTGGATGAGATTAGTTGTGCCTTGATTGTCGTAGACTTGATTTTACAGCTTAAGTATGCCCTGATGGATCCATTAAATTGGGTTGTCCATCGGTGCGTACTGCTGGCCAATGCCACGTATCTGGTCCCACGGTATTTTGGGACTGGGGCGTGACATGATTTTTGTGGTGGCCCATGCAGGTCTACGACAAAATTGTTCAGTTTCAACTTAGGGACCGAACTAGCCTGCCCTAAGGATATGATAAGTTCTAGGATCTCATCCATTATTTAACCCATTGTTGAACTCTATATCGAACTCGAAATTGTTACTTGAACTGCATCCTGTATTGATTCCTCTGTGCGTTCTTACAGTTTATCTTTTGGTTGCAGAGAAATGGATCCCAGGAACGGAGATGAGATTCCATTGGATACGCCACACGATGCTGTGGTTACTTATATAGACGGAGTGACCCCAGGGAATGGAGGACCAGCATCGCAAAGCGATCAAACCGGGCAGCCTAATCCAAGGTTCCGGAGAGATGACATCCCACCTCCACCACAGTTCACTCCCCAGATGCCAGTTTTTCCGCCAGGGCAAGCCATAGACGGGCAATAGATATTCCAGATGATGTATGCTATGATGCAAGCACAGCAACTGATTCAGCAAGAGGCACATCGTCAGGAGGCCGAGAATCTGAGAACCAGCCTGGTATCCGCATTGGAGCAGGCAAATCCACCAGCAAGGCGATCAACGACGGGATCTATCACCTATTTCAGTCAGCTCAAGCCTCGTATATTTTCTGGTAAAGAGGGACCAACAGAAGTTCATGAATGGCTCACAAACATTCAGCATCAGTTGGAAGCCGCTGAACTTCCGAGAGAGAAGTGGATGACTGCAGTCAGAATGCAGTTAACTGAGAATACACATCACTGGTGGTTAGCAGAGGAGATGAGGCTCGGGCAGGACCGAGTCACCTGGGAAGAGTTCTCCAGACTCTTCCGAGAGATGTATATTCCAGCAGTAGCACGGTCAGAGCTCAGAGACAAGTTCAACCGCCTTATCCATGGCAACATGACAGTGAAAGAATACAACGCTGAATTCATTCGCCTCAGTCGCTTTGCCCCAACCTTGATTGCGACAGAGGAAGAGAAAGCTGAGAAGTTCTTTGATGGGCTAAAGTTCGAGCTCCAGAGATTGATTGGATCGGTCGCACCTACATCTTATACCGACGTTCTCGCAGCAGCACGACACATGGAGCGCGTCACTAGAAGGGAGTCGAACCTGAAGAGGCCTATCAACTCAGCACCATCCAGGACAGCACATGGGGATTCAGCAAAACGGACCCAGAGGAGTATGCCAGAGAGGACAGCACACAGGGCCATATCTCTCCCTACTTATCACCACTGCGGCAAGATAGGTCACATTGAGAGAGAATGCAGACGCAAGTAGGGACTCTGCCTGGCTTGCGGGTCCAACCAGCATCAGACCAGAGACTGCACCGAGCGCAGAGAGGGAGCACCGAGATTAGCTTTGCCTGTACCACGACCAGCTTATCCAGCCGTAGGAGCACAGCAGACAGGAGTTGGAGGCGTCAGGCCACCAGCCCCAGGAGGGAACCAGCAGAGACCACCCCTGGCACCACAGGCAGCTCTATTTCAGCAGGCTCAGCAGCAGAGAGGCCAAGCTCAGGGACGAGGCCAGGCATTCATATTAGCTGTTGAGGAGGAGGCTACAGCAGGCGAGGTTATCGCAGGTACTATTTTAGTAGCTTCATTACCAGCTGTAGCATTATTTGATTCTGGAGCATCGCATTCATTTATAGCAGCTAGCTTTGTAGCCACCCATAGAGTAGCTACCGCACCCCTTCTGAAGATGAAGAGAATTCTTACGGGAGGTAGAATTATTCCGGTAAGTGACGTCTGTAGATCATGTTCTGTAGTAGTTTGTGGCCGAGAGATGCGAGCTCAATTTCTGATATTTTCTATGCCGGATTATGATGTCGTACTTGGTATGGACTGGTTAAGTCAGTACCATGCGACTCTTGATTGCCGACTTGGGCGAGTTATATTTAGACCGCCTGGCCATCCAGAATTCGAGTTTCTTCGAGGAGCAGTAGAGCAAGGAGTTCAGCCTACTCTTAGGGTACTATCTGTAGAAGGGGAGACAGGTTACCCAAGAGTCATATCAGAATTTGTGGATGTATTTCCTGATGATCTTCCAGGTTTACCACCTGATCGGGAAATAGAATTCACAATAGACTTAACTCCAGGAGCAGAGCCTATCACTTCATCAGTATATCGGCTGGCACCTAAGGAGTTACTGGAGTTGAAAGAACAGGTAGATGATCTTCTGGATAAAGGTTTCATTCGGCCCAGTATTTTACCTTGGGGAGCACCCATCTTATTTGTGCCAAAGAAGGATGGAACAGTACGGTTATGCATTGACTACAGGGCACTGAATGCTGTGACTATCAAGAACAGGTATCCCTTGCCACGCATTGATGACCTATTTGATCAATTGAGTGGTGCAAGGGTATTCTCCAAAATTGACCTTCGATCCGGCTATTATCAGATCAAAGTAAGGAAGGAAGACATCCCGAAGACAGCTTTCAGGACCAAGTATGGACATTATGAGTTATTGGTGATGCCGTTTGGTTTAACCAACGTGCCAGTAGTATTTATGAGCTTAATGAACAGAGTCTTTCATCAGTTCTTGGATAAATTCGTGGTGGTGTTCATTGATGACATTCTCATATATTCCAAGAGCCACGAAGAGCACGAGGAGCATCTCAGAATCGTGTTAGATACCTTGAGACAGGAAAAGTTATATGCCAAACTTAGTAAGTGTGAGTTCTGTATGGACAAAGTACCTTTCTTGGGACATATCATCTCAGGAGAAGGACTTTCAGTGGATCCAGAGAAAGTTGCGGCAATAGAGACTTGGCCTACACCCACATCGGTTGCAGAAGTGAGAAGTTTTCTCGGACTCGCGGGATATTACCGAAGGTTTGTAGAAAATTTCTCGAGGATTGCAGAACCGATGACGAAACTGACACGTAAAGACCAGGAGTTTATATGGACAGAAGACTGCCAGAAGGCCTTCGAAGAACTGAAGAGAAGATTAACAACAGCCCCTGTCTTGACTCTTCCTTCAGGGTCAGGAGGTTTTGTTGTTTACAGCGATGCATCAGGTAGCGGACTGGGATGTGTTTTGATGCAACATGGCAAAGTCATTGCTTATGCATCAAGATAGCTGAAGGTTCACGAGAAGAACTACCCAACACACGAACTGGAGTTAGCAGCAGTTATATTTGCGTTGAAGATTTGGAGACACTACCTTTATGGGAAAAAAGTAGACATCTTTACAGATCACAAAAGTCTGAAGTATGTATATACTCAGAAGGAGCTTAACATGAGGCAAAGACGTTGGCTGGAACTGATGGTAGATTTTGACATCGATCTGCAGTATCATCCGGGAAAGGCGAATGTCGTTGCAGATGCGCTCAGCAGGAAGCCTACGGCTTATTTCTTGACAATGCAGCCCGAGTTATTGAAGGATCTACAGGAGCTTCAGATAGAGGTTGTCTTACCGGGACAGAATGGCTTGATGGCTAATCTTGAGATTCAGTCATCACTCGTGGAGAAGATTAAAGAGGCATTGCCCACCGATGCTAGATTCCGAAGACTCAAAGAGAGGACAGAAGCAGTCATGCAGACAGGACTTCGCATACACGAAGACGGGACATTGAGGTTTGGAAATCGCCTGTATGTTCCAAATGGAGAATTGAGACAGGAGTTAATGACGGAAGCACATAGCTCTATGTACTCTGTTCACCCAGGAGGAACCAAGATGTACCGAGACTTGAGACAGTATTACTGGTGGCATGGAATGAAAAGAGAGATTGCAAGATTTGTGGCCAAATGTCTAGTCTGTCAGCAAGTAAAGGCCGAACATCAGAGGACTGCAGGTATGTTACAGCCGCTCCCGATACCGGAATGGAAGTGGGAGCATATAACGATGGATTTTTTCACAGGATTTCCGAGGAGCCCCAGCAAAAGAGACGCAGTATGGGTTATCGTGGATAGACTCACTAAATCGGCACACTTCTTGCCATTTAGAGTTGGACAGTCCACAGAGGTACTAGCCGACATGTACATGCGACAAATCGTCAAATTACATGGAGTGCCAGTCAGTATTGTATCGAATCGAGATTCGAGATTTACCTCTCATTTCTGGAGAAGCATGCAAGAGAGCCTGGGCACCAGACTCAAATTCAGCACCGCTTAACACCCGCAGACAGATGGCCAATCAGAGCGCACCATTCAGATATTGGAGGACATGTTACGATCTTGTATGCTAGACTTCGGAGGATCTTGGGAAGATCACTTGCACTTAGTAGAGTTCTCCTACAACAACAGTTATCAGGCCAGCATCCAGATGGCACCATTTGAAGCTTTATACGGAAGGAAGTGCAGATCGCCTATATGTTGGAGTGACGTTGGTGAACGTCAAATACTGGGTCCAGAATTGGTAATGCAGACAGTGGAAAAGGTGAAACAGATTCAGAATCATCTACGAGCAGCTCAAGACAGACAGAAGCATTGGGCAGATACACACAGACGTCCCCTGGAGTTTAAAGAAGGAGAGCATGTGTTCTTGAGGATTTCGCCCACTCGTGGTACTATCAGATTCGGGAGCAGAGGCAAGTTGAGCCCAAGGTATATTGGGCCATTCGACATTCTAGAGCGCGTTGGTGAGGTGGCTTATCGTCTTGCATTACCTCCATCCTTAGAGGGAGTGCATGACGTATTCCACGTCTCACAGCTGCGAAGGTACGTGACCGACCCAAGTCACGTAGTCGATCATTCAGAAATCGCAGTAGGCCCAAGCTTGAGATATGAAGAACAACCAGTGGGCATCCTCGACTTCAGTGAGAAGACATTGCGGGAACAGACAATCAGACTGGTTCGTGCAGCTTGGAAACATCATTCTCCGGGAGAATCAACTTGGGAACGAGAAGATAGTATGCGCCAGCGTTACCCCTACTTGTTCGAGGAGGCAGTTGTAAACTAAGCAACCTTGTATCTCCATAACTCTTTCTGTAGTAGCTTATTCTTTGATTGCGAGGATGCAATCCTTTTAAGGAGGGAAGATTGTAAACACCCTGTTTTCAGAATAAATTTTTATATATTTTTCAGAATTTTCTGGAGGACGAATCAAGATAATTGGGAGTTAAGGATTTTTAAATGCAGTTTATAGGTGTTAAAATATTATGGAAATAATAATTTAGGGTGTAAAATGGAAAACTGGACATGTGGTATTTTTCGGTAAATTTATTGGACTCCGGAGTAACGTTTTAAGCTCTAAAAAGCTATTGGTTGTTGACCCGAACCGAACCACACTAACCCGACCCGAAACCCTGTTGGAAACCCTAGTAGCAGCCGCAGGGACCCTGTAGCCGTCTATAAGAGGTTGCCTCGACATCCATGCTGCTCCTTTCCCCCTTTGCTCCACCGCGTCACTCCGATCCGCCTCAACTCGAACGCAGCCGCCCCCTCCTCCTCTCGAGCCGGCCTCGAACTCCCCACGGTCCGGCCAACTTCCCCCAACTCGAGCGCCGACGCCCTTGACTCCTCGCCTCGACAGATTTCTGACTTTCCCATCTCCGCCTGGCCAGTCGACCCCCTCCGACGACGCCATCGACCGGCTGTGCTCATCCCGAGCCCAACCGCACCCACCGTCCGAGACTCGCGGCGCCTGAGCGACGCCGAACCTCCACCAGCGTGCGACCCACTCCGACCAGACCGGGCAAAACCGCTGCCCTAACCCGACCTCGAGCCCGACCCCCTCCAGCGAGACCCCTCTGCCGTCTCGACCAGAGCCCTAGCTCGGACTCACAGCAGACACGACCAGGACTCGGCTCGCGTCAATTTGACTTTTGGACACGCGGAAATCAGCGTTCACGGAGCTCTGTTCAGGTACCATTTTCTCTCAACTCGCAGCTCCGTTTTAGTTTCCGTCAGTTGCTACTCGTCGACTGTATAACCCTCTCGGTGCCCGTATAACTCGCTCGGTGCATCGCGTCCTGTGGTGATCGCACACCGCGATCCAAAAACAGGAAAAACAACGTCCTGTTTCATCCCGAAACTGAGTGCGCCCCACCAAATAGGACGACTTGGTCGTACGCGGTCTTTACGGAACCGTGCGCGACGTTGATACGGTCGTGTAGGATTTTGCAAAAGTCGATTCGGAGGTGCGTGCACCCCTGAATCAACGCGTATCCGCCGACGACACCCCGTATCCGTCCTTTCTGGAATACGTTGTAACTTTGTGTACACACGTCAGATTGAGACGAAACTTGCGCCATCGGACTTGTAGCAATACGCTGGTCCTGTGAGCCAAGTTTGGTCTGATTCTGAGAACATTGATAAAATCGCGTATCGTGGGCCCCACAGGCTCCACTTGACGGGCGATTTTGTGATCGGCTCATCGGAATCCAATTCTGGAAGTTTCGTTGGGTTCGTACCATCATTCCTGACTTGTAGACACTGAGTTTGCAGAATTTGGAGACCTTTGACCCTGACACACTTTTTGGTGCAAAGTGGCCCACATGTGGACCCCGCTTTGGCCCGGAAATGACCTTTTTGCCCCTGTGTCCAAATTGGACGTAAGGACAGGCATTTCTAGCAGTTTGATACCTTCTGAGACTGTTGGTGATGTTTATTACAGCTTTTGGAGTAGCACCTACCGGATCCACTGATACCGGGACGATTGTTGACATTCAAATATCAGGCAAGTGTACCTTGCCAAACTCTGAGTATTGTTATATATTTTCCTTGCTTTATTATATTTCTGTGCATGCTCAACCTAGGACCGTGTTACGTACTTAGTGTCCGATTATCAGTCGGCTGCCAATAATGTACGCAGTGTTGGGTACTGTCATCTAGAGATGGACATACGTGACACTATATATTCTCGTACTTGTCTTACCAAGTACCTTATGACCCAGGACACTGGACACTGTTCATGAGACAGGATCCTCCCGAGATATTCGTGGTGATTCTGTATAGGATACAGGACTTGACAGAGATACTATATTCTTAGATACATTATGACTTGTGCATTAGTTATGATCCCGCTGACATGGACATGAGACGTTATGGTCATGATATGCGTGGTTACATTGGGTGGGGAGAGACACACAGACTACAGGCTGATCATATATATACACCCCTACTATTGTGAGGCCCAAGACTCTGAAGCCGAGCTTGGCCCATTACTCATTATTACCGCTGCTACCGGCTCCCCGACACAGAGCTTGTAGTGGCTTCAGCCTGAGTTCTAGTGCTGCTCTCATCTTGCATATCACTTAGCTGGTTATTTAGTATTCCCTTATTATTCCATATATTGCTGGAGAGACCCACAGGCTACAGGTTGACTATGTTATGCCGGCTACTCAGTCTCCCGCTGAGCTAGACCACCTCTTGACACCACTGCTACCGGCTCCCCTACACAGAGCTTGTAGATGTTCAACCTGAGTACTATTGATATTCTCTCTTGCATTTTATACAGATGTTTACATACTTACCCTGTTTACCTCATTATTTGCTGCATTGTTTATATTCTGGCTTGTATTATTTTATGTACCTTGCTATGTCCCCTGAGGACCTGGATATGGATTATGTCCCCAGGATTTGCAGACGAGATCTATCCCGAGGTATACGGGACCGCAGCAGGAGCTGATCCAGGAGCTGTACCGCCATCCGAGGAAGAGGTGTTAGCCGAAGACTTTTCCTGAGCATCCATGATCATGCTCAGCATTTATTTATTTATTTCAGTCTTTTATATTCTGGTCTGTTGAACCATTGTACTAGATGTTTATCGGGTTGTTCCCCGAAGTACTTTATGGAGACTAGCTGATGATTTACATTCCTTATTTATTCTGTGGATCATATTTTATATCTTGTGTGGATGAGATTAGTTGTGCCTTGATTATCGTAGACTTGATTTTACAGCTTAAGTATGCCCTGATGGATCCATTAAATTGGGTTGTCCATCGGTGCGTACTACTGGCCAATGCCACGTATCTGGTCCCACGGTATTTTGGTACTGGGGCGTGACACATTGGAATAGACGGTTTCATAAAATCATAAGTCAGTAAAGAGTTATGGCCACAAGGGCGCACAGATGATAGTTTTCGGTGGTTTCCTATTTACGTCTACGTTGCACAAATTTTTACAGTAGAATAAAATTATATTTTAAATTCTGTAAAAATACTTTTCTGGAAGTTCATCATGTCAGCTTTCAGAAACTTCAAACGGTTTGTAATTCCGAGTTCGGGATCTCCCGAAATCTCGAAAATACCAAAACGCGTTTGATTTCGGACAGCTGGCACTTTCAGAATATTCTGGAAAAATAGGTTCATAAATTATTAAAATAAATTATATAATCAGAAAACTAACCTTGATATGATTCTAACAAAAAAAAACTGGAGCATGTTTGGAGTCCGGAGCTAGGAGATATCGTCTTTTTAATTCGTCACAACTAGTAGAAAATGAGGCTGAATTTATGACAAATTTTGGCTATTTTTGGACGAAAAAGAGAGGAATTTAGGGAAAAAAATATGAAGGATGAGGTATTTATAATGGTGGACACTACTTAATTAAATACGACTATGATTGGTTAATTTGGATAGGATTATGATGAATTTAAATAAGGATATGATATGCATGAAGTTGCTTTCCTAGTAGGTTCAGGATTTGAATTAATTTAAAATAGAGTTTGAATTTATCTTAATAATTTATAATCTTAAATATAATTAAAGATAATACAAATAATTTATAAAATCTTATTAATATCTATTAACACTAAATTATCATCTATCTAATATTAAGACTATATATATCGAAATAAATCCTAAATAATTTCAAAATTTTAAATAAATTTCTTAAAATTATAAATAAATTACAGAAAATATAATTAAATATTTTAACCTAAAATAAATATTTGGTAGAAATAATACGCAAGTATGGACTCATAGTAAATCATGGAAGTCCTAAAAATTTAGGTTCCTTATGTTTTAATTACCTAAAAATTCTAGAAAAATCTCCAAAAATCTAAAATAGCCTAAAAATAATTCTAAATAAATATTTATATAAGTAAATATATCAAGAAATTTATTTTCTAATTAACTAAGAGAATACTCTAAAAAAATTCAATATTTAAAATAATCTATAATAAATATAATAATATAAAATACACACAAAAAATCTATTTTGGGTGAGGGGGTTTACAACCTTCCTAGGAAATCCCGTGCCATAGCGTACCATGGTTGGATCCACTATACCAGTCGGGGGTGGGGAGTATTTTAGTGTAGATATGTGATCATACCCAACTCTACATGCATCATAGCTCACCCCACATCTCACGTCGGGTACGGCCTGACCATTACATGCCTCATAGCTGTTATATATGATTAGCCTGACCTCTACATGCATCATAGCTAACCAAATGGTTAGCCTGACCTTACATGAATCATAGCTAATTATATGTAACCAGCCTGATCAAATTCCCAAGCCGATCACATGTTAAAGCTAGTACTCACACACTTAATCATAGTATTCTTGCTCATTGACATATTGTTCCTTCCCGTATTTACTTACAGTATTTCCAGTATTTCCTATTATATATCTCTCGTACATGTACATGCATCTTGTATATTTCCATCTATTTCACTGCTACATAGCTTATATCATTGATATAGAACTGCTATTAGAAATGTACTTTGCTCCTTCCTGACTGGAAACATTTTCCAGACTATGCCTTAGAGGATCGGTATCCGACACCTCATGGACCACAGGGTGAGTAGCTGCAGACCTGGACTTGGTAGTTCAGTTGTGATTTCGGGAGGTCTACCCGGAATCACTAGTTATATAGTTAGTTCTTTTAGCAGACTATTTGGTACCGGATTTGTCTCCGGCATACTTGTTGAGACTTGGATAATTGTTGAGTTAGATTATTTACTTTCAGACTTGTGTTGTATTTAATTTAATTTAATTATTCAATATCTTATCGTGATGTAGTCATATGATTGAGTATGTGTTCAAATTGCATTATGTTATCCGTGCCTCCTTATGGAGATCGGATGCTCGTGTGAGATTGTTTAGTTAGCATCAAGACCTAGACAGCGTTCTACCGCCGATGCTGCGGCGTAGGCTGGACGTACCCATGCTCTCGTACCCCTATACCGGGTGCGGGTCATGACACTAGTATTGTCTGAGTCAAGGCTTGCATCGATGCACTTACGGTGTGCATAATAGTCTCGAAAGTCTCGAGGCGATGTCGATCGCTAGAGCCCTTGTGATCATCCCCCGCCATGTACACTATTCTTACATGGGAAAAAGTAGATAGAACAGTGGAAGTCGTACTTTTTGCCTCAGATTCTTACAACAAATAATTTTCAGGAAAAGTTGTCAGTGTTGCATCCTCTTTGGACTTAGAGAGAGTACTACCCCCAGCATAGGAAGATACGTCTTCCTGGTGAGGGTGACTACCCCCAGGGATCTTGACATTTGTTCCTTGGGAATCACTGTCTTCTCGAAATATCGGATTATCATGGAGTTCTGGGGATTGCTACCCCCATCTTGCAGAACACTAGGGGTCTTGAGGAAGAACTACCCCCAGCAGAGGACAGTTTCTTCTTGGAGTGGGTGCCCTGGAAAACTCATTTTGTAGGTACCGCTGCCTGTCCTCCTTAGGCCCACCTTTTCAACACGTTGGTCAAAAGCGAAGGGTTTGAGGCGCTAGACTTTCGACCTCCCCTTTTGGAGGAAGACTTCCAAGCGGAATAGCACAAGGCAAATGGCAGCTCCTCTTCCTCTGGTAATTGCATATATTTTCTGGGACACTGCCGGGTAGGTGCCTTTGGTTGCAGCCTTTGCAATATCGACTCCCTGGTTGTTGGCACTATTTTTTTAATATATCAGCAGTTGATGATAATATTGGCACAGGGGTGTCCTGGAGGGGATACCTCATATGCCGAGGTTGCTTTCCTTGCTTTGCGCTTGTGGTTGATCACGTTGCACAAGTCAAGCAAGGACTGATCCACATTTACACCCTTGTTATGATCATGGGTAGACCGAGCACATGGGTGTTGTAAACCCCCTCGACCAAATTTAGGTCCACCTGGCTTAGATAGAGATACTAGGGTTAGTTTGAAGCCATTTAGAATTAGAACATAGTATTTTAGATTAATGTACACAATATTCTTATCACTTTGTGTACCTTACCGTTGCTTCGATATTTGGAGCACTACACTAGCTTCTGCCTTCCAACAAATTTTATACACTTTTTCTAGATATGCCAACCTTCCATACTGACATTCGTGTAACTCATAAATACCCTCCCTTGTGCTTTATTTTAGTCGCACAATATTCGTTACAAACGTTCGTTCTTAAATCCAAATAAATCCAACTTTGCATCTTTGTCCGTTCCAATCGAAATTGGAGACGCGACCTCGACCCATTTTGTGTAACCCAAATTATGACAATATTCTATTCTGAATCTACTACGTCCATGACACTTTTGTCCCACCCAATTTTAATCCCATGTATTCCCAATTAATTAAAGAGCACCACTTACACTAATTTTAATTAAATTGGTGTAAGGACCCAATCTCACCCAAAACTATATCCAACTCCAATCCAAACCCCCACTCACACCCCCAAGGTTCATAATAAATACCACACACCATTTTAGCCCATAATATTATACCAAAC
Source organism: Iris macrosiphon (assembly GCA_036927795.1). Taxonomy (NCBI): domain Eukaryota; kingdom Viridiplantae; phylum Streptophyta; class Magnoliopsida; order Asparagales; family Iridaceae; genus Iris; species Iris macrosiphon. Next base: position 49,803,919 of record JAYESA010000019.1, on the reverse strand, counting down.
ATGGTATTTTTCCTTATCCAATCCCAAATTTTATTATTTGTACAATTTCTCAATTGTTAGGGGCCTTTATGCAAAAATGCAATGAGGTGTCCACCCCTTATTGGATCCACTCCATGAAGAAACCATTCCCCCCTCTTTGACCGGTCCACCCATAAAATCTCTCCCATTTGTTGTACTTCATACAACTTTATCTCCTTACATCTCCACCCTCCATTTCAAACCCCCATCATCCTAGCCACTCCTTTATCATGTAGAGGTTTCCCTCATCCCTAGAAGCTACCCATAGCCGACCCTAATCCCAAGGTGAACACATACCTCTCTCTCTCATACACATACACCTACTTTCTCTCTCTAAAACCCACAACTTCATCCTCAACCGAAAACCCTAAACTACAACCTCCATTCTCCTTCACCCGATCACCACCCTTCAACCCGACCACCCCGCCACCATCTCCGGTCATCCCCTACGGTTACCTCACGGCCATCGCCATCTCCACCGCTGCTACTTCACTGCTTCTTCAACCTCGACCGCCTCCACGAGCTCCGACCATCACTAACACCCGCTGCCATCACCATCACCACCCTTGCACCATCACGACCACCTCCAGCACTGCCTGTTCCCCCCTCGACATCGCCCACGGGCAACCCGCCGCCACAGCACATCAACCCGTCTATGCCCCCCTCAACCACCATCGTCTCCTCCTCCTCCATTCACCTCATCACTATCACCATCACTATCCCGACCTTTCTTCACTAACTCCCCTTCTTCCCAGTCACCCCCACCGCCACCACAGCCACCTACCTCGACCCCGGCCATCATCCCCGCCTCACCGTCTCCACCACCATCAGCAACCACCGCCACCACCGCCACCACCCTAGCCCGTCGTCCCCGTCACCAACATCACCATCACTAACACCATCATCACCATCACCCGCACCCATCCGTTCTTCCCCGACCTTCGCCGGAGACCACCACCACCTTAGCTATCATCCACCCCCGGCGATCCCCCCACCCCCCAGTAACCCGCCACCGCCGACCCAGACGCCGCTGCTGTCGCTGCAAGCTGCTGCCATTGTCGCAGCTGCTGCTGTTGCTGTTGCGTGCTGTGATCGCCGGAGCAAAGCCCTTCCTCGCCGGAGGCAGGCCGCCATGAGCCGCAGACATCGCCCCCCTCGACCGCGATCACGACCAGGTACATTCACCCTTCTTTCCGTCATATATCGTTGTATCGATATGTTGTTGGTTGAACCGTGTTATGAACCCTTGTGCATTGTGTATAGATGTACATATTTTAGAATAATATTAGTATTAGTGAATATCTCATTTGTGTATAGGTGTACATATGTTAGAATAATATTTGTGATAGTGATTACCACATAGAAAATATAGTTATTTAATGTGTTACACTTGTGTTGACCTAGATGTTTAGACAAACTGGCTTCATGCACACTAACATGTTAGTTAGGAATCGTATTTTGGTATTATACGTTAATTGGTTCTGTAACATATTTTGGTAACTCGTACTCTTGTTATGCACAGTATTTGAGGACAGGACACTTGTGCATGTTAGCTGCGTGCACATGCGACCCTGCTAGTTGACCAATTGTGATCCCCCCGCATCAGTTTCTAAGTGCAGTATAGTTATAATTTTTGTGTGTACTAGTGTATTGACTGATGATTATATTATATGTATAGGATCGCGGGACCGTTCGGGCAAGACTTCGGAAACAAGATTTTGGTACTCGCAGCTTAAGGATCCAGGCAAGTATACCTTGCCTTGTTGTACTATTTAAAATTTAGTTATTATTAGTTGCATGTTTTATTGTTTTAATATTATATAACTGTGCGCGTCCGAGAAAGACTCGGGTGCAGTCAACAAAGGCGTTGACGTTAGGACTTGTGTCTGACCTAGTGTCTAGTAGATGCACCTAAAGTTGAGGAGTTATCAATATGACTCCCCAGGCCTTAACATGTATCATTGCACATCACAGAGTGAGTTCATGTAGGGACACGTGCTTCATGCTTGACTGGCCATCGGTGTGAGCAGCACGCGTGACACTATTTAGCTTAGTTGTATATTTCTTTAGTGACTTGCATTTATAGTACGAGATTTCCATGTCGTATTCGTGACATGTACATTGGCATTAGGCGGGGAGGACAACTAGTAGGCGTATGGGATACACACATTAGAATCCGTAGTATCCAGAGGAGCCACGGATCCAATGACTTCCTTTATGCAGATACCGCGTTCTTCAGAGCGATACGGACATATATATTTGCAGATACCTCATTCTTCGGAATGATGGACATTACATATACAGATACCACGCTCTTCAGAGTGTGAAAGTTATGCCTACACCTACCCATACGTACCAAGGTTGTCCTCAAATTGTATTCACTTAGGCGAATAGTTCACCATGATTTACTTTACTCAGTATTTACATTATGGTATGTATTTTTGTATCTTGTTACGTCCCTCTGAGGACCTGGTTCCTTCCAGGTTATTTATGTAGTTTGCAGGATATTGGATCTAGTGGAGTGTGGACATCATTGCAGGTATCTTTACATGTTCAGCTATTACAGTCATGTACTACTTTCCATTTTGATTCTACTTTTATAGCCTAGTGTTTATAGGCCTATGTTGTTCTTTTGGTCTATTCGAACGGATGTATTATTGGGCTACAGACTGATGATGCGTATCGTTCTTTCTTGAGATTATTTACCATGGATTGAGATTTAGTTTACTTGTTGCATGTTAGAATTATATTATTAATTGGATCACTTGACCGTGGACAGCGTAAGTGTGCTTTGTCTGGTCCATTAAATTGGAAAGCCCTACAGAGTCATACCAGTTGGCCATTGCCACGTGTCTGGTTTCATACATTTGGGACTGGGACGTGACAGGTGTATAGGTGTTATCTTTGCTCCCTATCCTAGGGTTTGTATAAGAACTCTCCCAAAGTCGTTAATGGAAGACTTTTGAGACTGACCCTGTCCGTTTGCCTCTATGGGTTGGACACGTGGGTCGGTCTTGTATAACTTTCTACCAGGGGCTCACATAACAGTTAGAGGAGCCTGTTGATGGCCGATCGTATGAGCAGTTGCTTGAACTTGGCGAGCTCGTATTGCCCTAGACTTCTTCGATCTGGCATGCACCGGTGCGTAGTATGAAGAGTCCAAGTTCACATTCTCCCCTTTCTCAGCAAGGCACATAGAGTCAGCGTTGTGTGAGATTCGGTCAATGATGGAGGTTCTGCTACTGTACTGGCCGTATATGGTCATTTGCCTGCGACCGACGATCGGTGCCGCATATGGACTTTTGCCTGCGGCTGTCAACTTATTTGGCTTCTGCTGTGGTTGCATGGAGCATGTCTCAGAACCCGAACTTCTGGCATCGTAGTATTTTCCTCTACCAAAGTTTGGGCACTGAGCACATTTTCCGACTATCGCATAGACATGGTCTCCCTATTTCTCTCCATGTTGCTGAAGACGCACATCATGTCTTGTGGGTCTTCTTAGGATTTGATTGCCTTGTAGAAGAACTCGCACTATCCTCGGAGAGCATGTTCTCAAATACTTGTTGGTCGACGTGTACCACCAGCATCCTTTGGTTGAACCCAGCTTGGCCGCATCAAACTGTGTCACTGTCTTCTCATTAGAGGAAAAGTTGGTCCCCAACAGGGTCGCCACCTTGTCCGCCATTACAAGTTTTGAATGTTAAAATAACAAAAAAAGAAGTACAAAGAGATCCTAAGCAGAAAATCTAAGTACAATATTTTGATCTGGGTAGTGATGATGGAGCTTGAGCGCGGCAGCATCTCCTTTACTCCGTTGATAGTCTGATGAGAGAATGAGGATATTCTTTTCTCTTCTCTCTTCTGAGCTTATGTGCACATACGTAGCTGGTCGGGGTCGTCCATTGTAGGATATGCTACCCTTGCTATTTATAGCCATCCTGCTGACTGGCTATAGGTGCCGCATATGCCTCTGTTTGGTGGTCGTATGACTCCTTTAACAGAATATAATTATAACTGCAGTCGTATGCCACGTACAGGCTACCACATGGTCTTGGTTACGATATATTGTTGAAGAGATATCGAGTTTGTTGAGTGCATGACTTGTACAGTTGGATACGTAGTCAGCACTGATTGTGCAAAAAATTATCTTTGGTTGTAACAGAAAGATCCTACAAGTCGAGAGCCACATAACATCTTGGACGCATATCGTCGTGGCCGCATACGTAATCTCATTTGGCCTTGGTCGGATGGACACTCTGGCCGCATGATGACGAGACCGCATGGGTATGTAGTCGCATGCAAGCTCCCGTCTGACCTTGGTCGGATGGAAACTCTGGTTGCATGATGACGAGTCCCCATGGGTCTGTGGCCACATATGAATGGACACGTGGTGTGGTAGGTTTGTCGAGGCCATCAATAAGTTGATGTATTTTTTTATCTTTTCTTGAGTCATCGTCCTCACGAGTCTCGAAGCATCTCAGTGTGATGAGTTATGTGTCAGAGTTTGGCAGTCATCGAATATTGTGTAAGGGGATTTTATGCGGCCTCCCTGCTCTATGGTCGTTCAGGCCACATATACTATGCAGCTTCTAGATCTTTGGTTGATCATGCCACATGTGACTTCTTTGTGGCTTGGTTGTTCATGCCGAATGTGACTTCTTTGCGGCTTGATAGTTTATATATCACATGTTCTATAACTGTATACTTGAGGTCACATGTTCTTTGCGGCTTGCTTGTTTCATTTTTGAGGGGGCATGACCTTTATGCGGCATGCATAATTTTTTATGCTTCTACACCAGTCCGTATAACTATGTGTCAGAATCAAGTATACAATTCTAGAATATGTGATATATAAACTATCATGTAATTAAAACTAACTGAGAGATGTACTCGCCTCTGGTCCTGAGCAAATGGTACTACTCGGTGTCCGATCTGGTGTCACACAGCCCTATATATGAATATCATATCAATTGGGTGTAAAGAAGTAATAATTGAGCTAAAATACACTAAATATGATTTTCTAGGTCAATACTAGGTTACACTAGTCAAACTAGGTCAAACTAGACCAATACATTGATATTAGGTCCATACCTAGCTTCTAAGTTGATTACAAGTCTAAACTAGTTGATTCTAGGTCATACCTAGATTTCTTGGTCCATAACTTTGTAGGTACTGAAAACTAGCTAATACCATTAGGTATTTATATACCTGACTCATAAATACACTAGTTAATATCTATATTAGAATATCTTAGTAGCTATACTTATTTACCTAACTAATACCTTAGCTAACCACTATTACCTTGGCGTCTAGCTTAACTAATACCCTACCTTGATACTCTAATTCATTACCTAAACTATCTCCCTTACCCGGGTATTATTGATACTCAGTTATAGCTCCTTCACTGTTCACAGTGACTGCACATACCAATCCAACCTACTCTCAAGATACCCAATACTATACAAGTATCCATATAACTAATATATATATATATATATATATATATATAGGCTAAACCTTAGTTCGTATCCAAAACTAATATCCTAATCTTATATGATACATATCTTAACCAAATGATACTCTAATATCCTAACAAAAGTATCTCGAACTCCCAAGTATACCACATTTAAGCTTACCCTCACATACAATCACCCAACTCACTGTACATACCAACCTACTGATCAATCCTCTTCCTATTGCACTCTTCTAAAATCCTACCTGGACTCCAATACAATCACTTATTACTGTTACACATAATATGATACTCACTAAAACACTTGTTCAGGGTAAAATCCTACTGTACTCTTCTAAAATCCTACCTGGAAACCCTTACTCTAATACTCATTTTTCCCAACCAAGAACCCATTGCCCTGTTACTGATTACTCATTCGCTGATGTTCCTATGTGCAACACTTGTTGCTGCATACTCGTACAACACTGGACTGCTATTGCTGCTTGATTCTCAAGCAGATATCAAGGTATTTGTTGCTACTACCTGATGTTCTGATACTCTCGGCTATCAGTGATACCCGAGCATAAATTCCTCCCCTAACTTACTGCTGTTGTGGTGTACTTACTGCTACCAAGTGTCCCCATCTCTTGCTTCAACTGATACATGCACTCCTAAGTCCCCCCCATAAGATACACCTTATGCAATTACACTAGCACACACCTGCAACAGTCCACTCCTACTACTACTACTACTACTACTACTACTCTACTACTACTACTACTACTACTACTACACACACACACACAAACTCTCCTCAGTGCATCCAAAGAGTACACATACATATCCCCTATGCCATATATATGCACATAACTTAATAAAACTATATATACATATACTTATCTTTAGTGCCATGGGTACACTCCTACCATAATCATTCATATATCATATTATGAAACACACTAGTAGTCAATACCTCAAACACCTATGATGCACAACTAGGATACTCATGATACGCATTCAAATAGAATACCAAAACTCTCAATACTTTCCAAATACTAATCATACATATCAATATCATCATAATACAACTAAATTAATTAGTTACAAATAAAAATTGAAGAGTAATTACACAATTATGCACAAAATCTCCAAAATAGATCTCGTATCATAGTATATCACAAAATATCATGATACGCTCTACCCATTGTGGACACGTAGCTAGCCTCACATACTCAATCTAAGTCTAATTAAATATAATTGACCTAATGACAAATACTTGGTGCACCAATCTCAGAATTCTTCCAAATTGGGCACAAATCTTCAAGTAAAAATCATAATATAGGTCAAATGAACCTAGTTCTTGTTCCTATGAGTAGCCCTAAGCTATGAGAGGGGTCCTAATGCTCAAATACATGAATTAGTGTTTAATTGAAGGATAAATTCAAAATTATATTATTAGGAGATGGATTTTCAATGAATTGTTCAAATGGACACAATTAGGACACAAGCTCCTAGACAATTTCTTCTTTTCCAAGTGCTCCTTGCAATCCAAGCTCCAATGCTCCTTAAATAATGAAAATAGAAGGAAATAAGAGTAATTTATGGGAAATTGATTGAGGGATGAGTCAATTTGGGGAAGAACACAATTGGGGATCTATTTGGAATGAGGAATGAAGAGGAGAGAGAAAGAATTCCCTCTTTATAGTGGCCGGCCCTAACCCCTCTCCCAAGCAATATGAATTATCCTATTAGCCCATACTAATTATTCATGAAGGATATTTAATTAGAAGGGTTAATGATGGAAGCTTCTAATTCTAATGAAGGCTTAATCTAATATCCTATTTGATGAAGAGGGATGAGTCTAATGGGCCTAGCCCAAATGTTGGGTTCAAAGTGTCATGTCAAGTCTAGTTGGGTCTACTAATCCCAAGTCCAAATAAATAGGCTAGTCCACTAACTAATAAATAAATAACTCAATATATAAAATATAACCACTAAATAAAATAAAATATAAAGACAAAATTACCCCTATCTAGAAATGTGGTAGTGACAACCATCAACGACCACGACCCCGCGACCTCGTGATGCAACCTTCAAACTCCACATGCCAAGATACGTCGATAAACGCCCACGCGGTTGCGCGCAGGTCAGTGTGCGATGCGCAGGTGCACTGCATCAGAGTCGTGCCGCATGTGCCGGAGTTCCGTTGGCCATCCCCTCTGACCTGCAGCGGCAGCCGCTAAATATACTAGGGCTAACCTAATATATAAGATAGGTAATAACCCTTATACCCCCTTTTTTTTCTTTGTCTGTTTACTACAGCACATGGTTTTATGTATGTGTAGGTAGTTAAGTTGTGTATGTAAATATGATAAGCCATAAATATATACATATATAGAAATCCTATTTATATTTATATGATACAATAATCAACTAAATATTTATATGTGTGTAGAATTATATAAATGAATACTTAGGGTCACATATATACATATCATTCTTCACATATAGTTATCTATCTTTCTATATAATTCTGTTATATATGGTCTTCATTTATAAGAAACTTTAATTCTAAATGTTTATTATATATATAACCTAAAATATTTTGTATATATATATATATATATATATATATATATATATATATATATATATATATATATATATATATATATATATAAACTAGTAAATGCACGTGCGTTGCACATACAATATTTTTTCTAATATTGATGAAAATAGTTTAAATATTTGTAAATTAAGATTATATATGTGTGTGTGTGTGTGTGTGTGTGTGTGTGTGTGTGTTTGTAAAACTGTGGATATATGTTTAGATATAAAAAAATAGTTTAATATATATTTTTAATATTGAATATATTTTTATTTGGATTTGTTATATATATCTTTATATACATCTGAATATATGTTTAGGTAATTATAATAATTTTAAGATGTTCCTACACGGGTAGTTAGAATTTTTTTAGAACTTTTTAATTATTAGTTATGAGAGAATTAATAATTATTAATTACATGAAAAAAAGAGTGGGTTACGGATGATGAGAAAAAATATGGGTTACAAATAATGAGAAGGAAGTTTGTTTTAGATTTTTTTAATCTCCCGTTAGTTTTTTTTTGTTAATTGAATTAGTTGAGTATTTATTAATGGTTTGGACGGATACGATGGAAGTTGGTTTAAGGTTTTATTTATCGCTCGTAAGTATTTTACAAAACTCTTGTAATTGGTTGAGTATTTACTTATGGCTTAGACGACTCACTTTTGAGCCGTCTAGAAGCCGCTTTATATTATGGAAGATAAGATTACTAATATATGTGTTGTATATATATTATTTATATACAAATAAATATATGGTGATATATACATGCATTTATATTCTATACATGAGCTTTTATGTTTATGTATATACATGCAAGTATGGTTATTTTCAGCATTATAATGTATATATAATTTCGTAAATATATTAAGTTTCTTCTCAAATAAAAGATAATTGTATTATGAGTATTAAATAACCCAATAAGAATTTTGTCCTTATATAAATATTTATAAAAATAAATTACTTTCCATGAATAGAATTTAATAAGATGTATATATTGGTCAAACCATCGGGAGAACTCAAACCATCGGATGTTCAGCGATCATTATATGGAAAAAGTCTCGTTGCTTCTTTTTTTCTTTAGTAGGTCGGGGTGGCATCTAGGCTTCCGATGGTGATATATATATATATATATATATATATATATATATATATATATATATTATACAAATATTTTTGTCTATGTCTGAAAAGTTATTTTTGATATACTAATGACCTTATTATCTCTATATTTTCCAAAAACCTATATTGATTTGTGAACTATTATTATATCTAGAATTGTTTTAAAGTGTTATATTAGCTATATAAAGCCTTCTTCCGTGAATATGATAAAATCTACTTGATATATAAATATTTTTCTAATTAATCCTAAAGGACCTTGTCTTTATATATAGATGTATATTTACACGATTTAGTAATACTTGGTTGTTTGTTGGATAGATTTTCTCGTGCACCATAGCTGCTCCAACCTATACCTCTAGATCGAACTTTTGGTACCTGCAATCTCAGCATATATTTTTCTTACCAGTTATTTACTTTGGATATACTGCTACATAGTTTACATGTTTCTTACCT